>JAQPPZ010005916.1:2030000-2630000 GCA_028583015.1 Wollemia nobilis
CGATAGAAGGTGCCTGATTCCCATTTATATAGTATAAGGCACTTGAATCCCAACATGTTAAGGACATGGCACCTGCGTACCATATTTTGGAAGACCGACACTTGAGTCCTGGCTTCTCCAAGAAGAGGACGTTTGACTTCTATCTTTGGGAAAGCAACATCGAATATCCTGAACATGGTAAAAAAAATTGAGTTTGTATAAAGTTTACTTTAAAAGTATGGCACCTGATAGTTTGCTAAGGTGCCTGCTTCCCATGTTAAGTATAGCACCCGATTGCTAAGGCGCTTGCTTCCCATGTTAAGTATAACACTCGATTGCTAAGGCACCTGCTTCCCATGTTAAGCATAGCGCCCGATTGCTAAGGTGCCTACTTTCTATTTTCGAGGTACCTGCATGCCATAATTCGAAAAGAAGGCACCTGATTTCCACACAAAAAAGGTGTCTGCTTTTTATTTTCATGGTTGTTTTGGCCTTGTAATAATAAAACTTCAGCATTGAAAAAGTGGCCCAAGACACATCAGCACTCCAATCACATGCAAAGTCAAATCTATCAAGTACAAAATTAAAATTTATTAGCAACCAAATTTCAAGGAGGGGATGTTTGTCATCCCATGAAGATATGTTTTTCCTAACCTTTATTTTGAAACCTTGTAGGATGTCTCGAACAAATCATGTTGCAGCTATCAAGAACCAATCACGTGGAGAGAAATTCATCGTATGGTAAATATGGACATCATTGTTCGTTGAGGCTTATCTAGTCATCATACACCTACCAATAATAATGCACCACGGATATCTACACATGGTGCACCCACAAAATGAATATAGGTACATGATTAAATTTCCTATTTTATGTCTATATTAATTTTATATGCATGTGTATCTATGGAAAAGTGTCGACATAAACCTCATTATAGTCCTAGCCACCTGAATAATTTCACTTGGAACTTTGCTACATGTCATGGCTCTGATTGGTAAAATGCTTATCGTTATTGCCTCCTCATAATTTGGCACATGGTCTAAGGAAATTTTACATGGATAACCATAATCGCTTCTGATTACGATAGTTAACCGCCTGCGTCCAAGGAAGCAGTTGGTTTTAAAAACTGCTTACTAAATAACTACTGTGTAAGGAGGGAAACTACAGAGTGTGGAAATTAAAAAAAAATAGAGTGTGAAGCAACTATCGAGTGAATTGTAAACCAAAGGGACTTTACGCTCTAAGCATGGGGGGGAAATATAAGAACCATGACTTAAATAAAAGTGAACCTACAAATTGCTCAGGGATTTTTGTGAACGTTCAAACCCAATTCGATGTTGTAGGATGGATGGAGTACTATCAACTAGTTATCCAGAGCTAGGACATAGCGGTAGCCAATGCGTTTGTAGCATCAATGAGGGATGGGGTCGTGCATATGCAGGTACTAGAGATTCCAGTCACTGAAGAGTACATCACCATGGTGACGGGCCTTCCTTTGATAGGGAAATGCATGTACAAGGAAGATAACCCAATTTTTTGTGTGCAGATATTCTTTGGAAGATTGATAGAGCACCTGACGCGCACTGATTTTCCCAAACAACACATTCCTGAGCTCTAGAGGGCAATTTTTGAATAGATTGCATGATTTTTCACCTGTTCTGGTAGGCACTCTAAGCTGAACTCGAATATCTTTTGATTTTTAAACCACATACTGCATGGGGACAAGATCAATATCTAGTATTACCTTGCATGCACACTTAGAGATGAGGCCAAATGGTACCAGGTAGGCACAACATCTACCTTGGATCACTATGGTTTGATTTCAGCCTTGGTACGATATGCAGAGTCACATAGAAATATGATGGTTGAGGATATCAAGGGCACTAATGCAGTTCCATGGGCACAAGGAGTAGAGGTGTCATTACAAAATGAACAGTCGACTAAGAGATCGACAAAACGAGAAGAGATAGTGCCTGCATCTTGACTTGAGGAAAATACACAGGAAGTAGGACAAGCCTTGTCCCCTATTTTTTTCCAATTTTACGAGGAAGCAGGACATGCTTTGTCCCCCATTGGCCCTCAATTTGATGATGAGGTAAGGTAGGGTCCGCCAAGCCCTCCTTTCATGCCAGTTTCCACCAAAACTAGAAGTAGAAGGACAAAGGCATCTAGGGTGGTTTTGAGCTCATAAGAGAATGAAGCAGCGATCGATGAGTTGAATAGGGAAGAATACCTAGTCCAAATTTTACAGGATATTTCCAAGGGGTAAACTCCTCAACAGGAGGTTGCAACGAAAGATTTACCATAGGAGGACCAGGCGAAAGATTTGCAGCAACAACTATAGTTATTGAGAGAGCATGCTTCCACTTGGGAAGCCAAATTTAAGGAAGAACAGACTCTGTTCCAAGAGTCCCAAAAATAAGTTGCATTGAAGATACATAAATTGTATCAAACAATTCATCAATTGCAAGGGCAAATAGGAAGATTGCAATTACAGGGTAGAATAGTGGATGCTGAGAAGCCGACCAAAGTAGATGTAGTGATGTAGATTAATAGGGCAACAAAGGCACCCATTACTAACACAAAAACTAAGCAAGGAGTGGATGCTGCAATAGAAGTAGAGCAGCCTTGTTCAAAATCTCATTCTGCAGAATAGATAATTCAAGAAGATGAGGTTAAGGTTGAGGAACCTCTGAATTTAAAACAATATGCAGAAAAAGCATATGAAGAGGAGAATGAGGTGGAGGTTGAAGAGCCTCAAGTTTCATACAAGGAGGAAGAGCTTGAACATTCTCCAGCTGATGTAGGGGTCAAACAACCTTAGGAGGAAAAAACAATTTTGATCGAGCAACAATTTGCTACACAGGTAGAAGAGGCTCAACATCCTGCATCCATTGAAAACCAAGAAGTGGTAGCAACACCAACATACCTTGAGATGCAACCCAAAAAGTTGAGATCAAAGCAAAATATTATGAGGGCATCTCAACGAAGACCTAAAACCAGAGCAAGAGTTACAAAATTAAAGGAATTGGGTATAAAATCTGATGAGGAATAAAAAATAGATTACGATGAGGAATGGGAGGCAGCAAAGAAAATATTTGTTGCCCAAAAAGAAAATTTTGAAAAGATCAAGGAAGATATAGAAGCAGACAAAAAGAACTGGAAAAAGACTGCTAAGAGGGCACCCAAGGAAGCAAAAAAAGAGGCCAAAAAGGAGGCCAATAAGCCTCCCAAGAAAATTCCAGTTGCCCAACCTCATCAGTTCTGGGATATATATGGGTCGATAGGTGATCAACCTTCAAGTATGAAGGCATATTTCATGAGGATGGAATATTTAGGTCCTGTGCCACCTTCAAATCAGGCATCAAGCAGCAGAACACCTACAACAATAGAAACATAGATTAAGATCGAAGCTAAACTTTACCCAACAGGGACCAATTTTCCCACAACCAAGGTTGCTAAAAAGTATAGCATCCCATTTGGCGATGAATTTGTAATACCTATGGGCAAAGAGTTACCCCTTCACCATGAATACTAGAAAATGGCTAAGCTCACATTCTAGAAGGATACCACCAGTTTTATTGGCTACTATTTAAATATTGAGAAAGGTAAGGTAGCCTAGACAAGAGAACAACCAAGAAAAATATTAGGGCTAAGTCAGTCGGTTCAACACAACAAGTGCCAAAAATAGTAGGAATAAGAGGCAACCACTCCCAAAGCACCAAAGGGGTGAAAGCCTAGAGACAAGGAAAAAGTAAAGGCCGCTAAAAAGAAAAGGAAAGAAACAGTCATGGCCTATTGGAAAGTTGTAAATAAAACTGGTAATTACTAGTATAAAGTGGCACAGGGACGTGCCACCCCTTAAGCATGGGGGATGATGAGCCTTGAAAATGCTCATTTTTTGTACTTGAAAATGCTCATTTTTTGTACTACTTTCCTTATAAACAACGACATTTATTTTTGTAGATATATATGTTTAATGAGAATTTTATATATTTAACAGTTTATTTTACATGTTATTTAATATTTATTTCTAAGTGCATTTTGTGTAGATTTCGTAGAAATTACTGTGTTTTAGCATGTTTTCATCAAGGTCCCACTCGAACATGGCACCTTCGATTTCATGAAGGAAAAACATTCGTAGTACATCGGTGTGAAGTGCTAAGTTAGGCGTTTGATTCCCTTTGAAGCGCTTGACTCCTATTTGGCACTTAACTAATAGGTGTTTGATTCTCGTTAGGTGCCTGATTCCCATCTTGGCTCCTACTTCCCGACTTCTACATACAAGGTGTCTGCTTCCCGACTTCTACAAACAAGGTGCCTAATTCCCATTGAAGCCAAATTCCAGCACGACTTTGTGGTCGAAAAAATAGAACATGATTTCAGCAACAAGAGTAGATGCAGTTTTAGTATTGAATCTGAACTAGGGATAATGTCAAAGATGACTAACCATCTATTTTTAGTTGTTATGTAAATATCTATGTAAATCAAACAAAGCAATTATCAAACGTATTATGATAAAACAGAATACGCTGAAATGGTTTTGATATTTTACCCGATTTCCTGTATTCATGGATGTCATTGTAAAGTAGAATCAAGACTTTGATTTATTTCCAATTTGTATTAGGGTGTAGCCGCATATCTTATAAATATGCAAGCCACCCTTGAAAATGTGATCCCAGATTTTCCCTATATATTTTTTGCTGCAAGTGTTAATAAATATTTTTTAAGTCATTTTTGGTTAAATCGACTAGCGTCCAGTGAATGATTTAACGTGATCAGAACCTTCTAGAAGCATGGGCCTACTCTCAACAACATTATTCCCTTTCCTTTCTCATGTTTTCTTCAATTTCATTTTATTTTTGTAGATTAATTTAAATTTATGTATTTTTCCTTGTTTTCTATAAATTCTAGCAATATGCAGTTTTAATTTCTTAATGTAATTTAGGCATGTTTTCATAAACGTAGGATAGATTATTGGTCTGGAAATCAAAATAAAAAATTCAACAAACACCAACACCCCCAAACCATAAATCTGAGGGACTCATCTCTGTTGAGGAAATTATAAGAATATACTGTGCAAGGCTGCTCACAAGTCTACAAGCTACCCCGGTTTGACAAATTAAATGAGGCAATGAACTTAAACATAGAAAAATAACTAATATTTTTGCCCAATAAACAACAAATAACTAAGCTTAAGGAGGGGAAAACCCTCAAGGAGGCTCCCTTTCCTAGTTGGGAATGACCAACATCATGGCCACTACTACAACCACCTTCACTTCCTTTCCATAATCCATTGTCCCCCCTCATTTCTATATTTGTTCTTCTTTTATTTACACTTCCTCATATCTCCCTAAAAATTATTCTATTGCACTTCTCTCATCCCCCACCAGTGTAACCCATGGTTCTCCTAGATTCACCATACCTCTAATAGTCTTTGTCATGGCCAAGACCACATCTATCTCTTCATTTCTATCACTTTTCATCCAAGTGTCCACTACACAATCCCTAGTACCATAAATTACATCACCAACATAATATATATCCTCACCAATGATGTGATCACTAGGTAACACACTAGTACAAGCAACATCATAGCCCACTCCCACAATTTCCACTCCAATTTCCTATATCACTATGAATTTATCTCTGCTCACTTCACCTTCCACTTCCACATGTCAACCTTATCACCATATTAGGCTAAAAAACTCCTCCTACAGGTAACGATACCCACCTTCCTATATCAAGGGGTTGATTTTATAGGAGCACCCCCTCAAACTAGAACAACTGCTAGGCCAAGCATGGAAAATAATGAGAGTCTAAGGAGACAAACATCACAAAGGTCTTTAATGTTTTTTTTCTAAAGAAAAGAAATGGAAGAAGGAATATAAGTGACTTAAGAAAAAGATCTACAATGCATTAATCTTAATGTAGTCACAATTGGCAAGGAGGATAAAATCTATATGGTTGAGGCTACAAAATTTTACCCCTCTAAAGTAGCGATTGTTCCTATTGACTTAACTGCCAAGGTGTCCAAGCTAGAACTAAATAGGATGGACCCATACTAGATGGTGCAACATATAAATTAACTCACACTCAATGCAACCATGAATTTTGGCTACCTAGAGGTCAAAGATAGGCCAATCTAGAAGAAAAATAAGTAGCTCAAAGCATAAGTGGTACAACTAACAAAACAAAGAGAACAACAACAAGAGAATGAGGCTATGAGAGATGTTTTAGAGAAATAACAACTGAAGAAGCAATTTGAGGACCTTAAATCCTGACTTTCTAAGTCTAAAATAAACTAACACCAAATAAAAGACCTCATAGAACAATTAATGCAAGTGCAAAGTCGGATAGAACAACTACAAGAGACCCTTAAAGCAAAAGAGTAAAATATTGTGATTTAACAACCTTAAGACACATGGAGACAACTATGGATCCCAAAACAACACAACATCACACTAGTCAAGTCCCTTTGGGACACATGGAGACAACTATAGATCCAAAAGTTGTACACAATATACAATGGGACAAGTTTCTCTATGACAAGATCAAGGAGCAAGTAAAGAAGGCTTAAGAATAATTTTTTATTTGCTTCCTTTGCAAAACAAGTTTTGGAAAAGGTAGGAAAACTAACGGAGCAATTGGAAGAGTGGATCTACAAGGGATGAATACCAAAAATTTCTTAAACTTCTCTGCTCTATGATAGCATCACATGCATAACAACTTGGGAAGGACTGAAAGGATCTAGTCAGGAAATTAAAGAAAATCCCAATTGTTCAAAGAAATCTCCAAGCATGTAAAGGCAACCTAGTGTCCCTAAAGTCCCAAGCATAAGAAATAATCAAAGAATTTTAGAGGTTATTGTTGGTCCAAAATATGCCTATGATTTGTTATTGCACCCAGGACATGACCAACATTGAATGAACAATCAAACTATGAGGCTTAACTGGTTCAATATCCAGAGAAGGTTGGTTTCTTTGGGAAGTTCTAACTAGCTAAAAAGTAATTGAGGAAAAGAAGAGAGCACTTGAAAGAGATGTAAATGTAGTCAAAGCTATAAATTGATATGGTGCAGATTAAGTAACTGTCAGGACTGAAACTTATGGGATATATTACAAATGAAATAGGGTTACAATATATAGGCATAAGCCTATATGAAATGCATGACACTTGTCAAGTGAAACTGACAAGTGTCAAGGAAGGCATAGTGCACATTACATTAATTCTAACATTCCCCCTTAATGTGCACTATCCTAACTAAAGAAAAAAACAAGTCAACATTAGGTAACATTCCCCCTTAATGTTGACTTCTCTAAAAAAAATTCTACATCCTCCTTTATTGCTAATTTGGTCTAGGCTCGTGCTCTTTGCTCTTGGCTCTCCAACTGTGAATAATGCTAGATTCACTGTGTATACATCTCGGTCTATTGCCTTAGGGTCAGCCACTTCCATGGGTCTATTGCCACTGGGTCAACCGTCTAAGTGCCTTAGGGTCATCATGGGTGCCTCAAGGTCAGCCACTTCTAGGTCTGTTGCCTCTGCAGGTCATCCTCAGAGGATGTTGCCTCTCGTAGGTCACTGACTAGATTCACCACGAATATCAAATCCATCGTCATGGTGAACTCAATCTAGAAGGTGTCGGTCTTTGTCGAAAATGCACCTTAATACAAAGGTAAAACGAGCCATATAAGAGTGTCGGTATTTGCCAAAAATGCACTCAATACAATAAAATGATCCATAGATCCAAATATGAAGGAGAAGAAGAAAGAAGAGAATATTCTGAAGTGTCTTCGTCTGTAGTCTTCAGAAGTAGATCCAAAAAAACATCGGATAGAGTCTAGGGTGTCTATGTCTGTAGTCCCTAGAATAAGTGTCCTTATGGTAGTCACCTCATCTTATTGGAATGCATGGGTAACCAGCCACTGCATCCGCCAAGTAGAAAGAGGTGAATACTAGATACTAGGTTCACTTACAAGTACCTTGGGAATATCGGGTACAACCGAAAGGGCACTCCAAGGTAGAAAAAATTTAAGGCTAAAAAACTCAATTGAAACAGCCTCAAAATTACAAAATGACAGCACCATTATGTCTGTCACGGAAAAACATTTCCAACGACTATAAATACCCCTATATTCCACCATCAAAGGGGCCTTCATCATGTGAAAAATCATCATGCCTATCTAAGGCAGGAAATTTTCATCGCACGGAGACGGAAAACAAACAGTTTTCAATTTTCCCATGCAGGGGAATTACATGGGCCATCTTGGACCTTCAGCTCCCACTTCCACTCTCCATGTGGAAAAAGATTAAAAAATTAACCAATAAGTCCATATTGTTGGCCAATAAGACTCTCCATACATGATTAAAAGTAAATGACCTTTCTCCACTTTAATTAAAATAGATTACCCATCATTGTCTCACCTTTTGCCTCAAAAATTAAAATTCCCTCCACTTAACTGATTGTAATGTGGATGCTAACGGTAACATTTTATCTAAAGTTCCACTCCGGTTTGTCGCCATGTCATTGAAAAACAAATTGCCATATGACACAGCCTCATGGAAATCCGTTAGCTACTAATGCCAGAAACCACAGACGACAGAAGAGATGATTTCGTCGCTAAATCAGGCAACACAGAGAATGTCGAGCTTTATATTTTATACATCTTCAACACACGGTCCTGTGCCTGGCGAAGATAAAAATCATGAAAGTGGAACCAAAAAATTAAACCCCATCGACGCGCTGAAGTGGCTGCAGCTGGCGACGCACTGGGTGTAGAGTAATATGTATTACATTACAAAGCAATGAAAGATGAATGAATGAAAGAGAAAGATCATATCTCCCTGTTCTATTCAGAGGCAGTTGTATGAGCAATGGGAACTGGTAATTGGATTTGGGTGTTCAGATTCGATAAGCACACTGAAACAATAGCTTTTTGATCTGAGGACCACCAAGAAAATTGGCATAGATTACTTGTCATCATCAGTTGCCTGTGATGGCATTTGGGGATTTCTTTGTCAAGACTTCTGTAGGCCAAGCATTTTAAAAAATAAATAAAACACTAGAGTTTAGAGCTTCCCATCATTGCTGTGCACCATGAAGGTCTCCAACTTTGGCCTCAGCGCCCTACCGCAACAGCTACGCTAGGATGACCTTCTCCACACCACCTGGGACATACAGTATGAAGCCCACCATAGGGCATTGGAAGGGGCATAGGTAATAATGGACATGCCAAAACCCCTGTATAGCCCTCGCAATCCGTCTGTCTTCATAATGGTCCTAAAAGCATCAATTCCATCGCTGTAATTTGTCGATATCTGAGACATCCCTTGCCCGCCTTGTACCATCAGCCTCTGGTTGATTACATCCATAGGAGTCCAAACCAATTGAGCAACCATGGATGCACTCAAGCCTGTAGTACTATTTGCAACCGCTGCTGCTACAAGTTCTGAAAACCCCAACCGAATGGCAGTCGTGCCCATGTTACTCTTGGTGATCTCAAGCGCACTCATATAGAGAGCTTGAGCTAGAATAGTTCCCATGAGTGATGTTTCGAAGCCTCTGTACATACCAGCAAAGCCCTCATTGCATAAAATGTTGGTCCCAACACTGATACAAGACTTGTGGGTCGAAAAAACCTACTGCCTGGTCTTAAGAACAACGACAGGATACAGTGTTGCAGATACCCTAGAGAAGAGTGTTGCTCCAAGCACAAAGAATTTGGACTTATCCAACATTTCCCAATCTATATCTGCAGGCAGACGGATGTCCGCCGCAGTCTGCTGGGATGATCTCAGGCTCATATTTGCGATATAACCAAACTTTCACAACAAATAATGCTCCACGAATTTCCACAAACCCAATACCTTCTAAAATTTAAGATGATTGTCGCTTCTCACAATCTTCACAAACAACAGTCCTAAAGCAACTGGAATTATAGCACAACAAAACACCAATACACCCCAAAAATTGCCAACGTAGCTCTGCAGAGGTCACGATTTTGAGGACTCACACTAAACCAAAGGCGGTGGGCAACATAATCAGACATCACAAATGTGAAGAGTAGTTTTAAAAATTCTTACCATCTGGTTTCTGATCCATCAAATGATGGAGAGCATACTCCCTCGGTAATTTTTTTTTTTTTTAAATAGGGAAAAAAAATCGGGGGGAGGGAGGATTTCCATGAGGGAAATCCCCCCTCAAGGGTTTCACAAGCAGGAGAGGGAACCTGCTCTGATACCAAATGTTGGGATTGAAACTTATGGGATATATTACAAATGAAACATGGTTACAATATATAGGCATAAGCCTATAGGAAACGCATGACACTTGTCAAGTGAAACTGACAAGTGTTAAGGAAGGCATAGCATTACATTAATTCTAACAGTAACAACAAGAAGTGGGAGAAAACCATGCAAGGGAGCCAATAATGCAACCTCCTAACAGACCAACCAGTCATTTACCATACACAGATTAGTAGTTCTAGAAACTAAGAAACAAACGTCAACAATAATCCAAAAATTAGAATTAATGTCATGCACATTTACTTAGCAAGATTAGAAACATCCATACATACATACTTATTCTGCAAGATATTTTAACTAGAGATTAAATGAAGATCTTTATTGCATTGCTCCTTCCAAAAGTATTAACCCATACAACTTGTAAATGCCTAAGAGCAGACCCTTAAACAAGTGATCGATGCTCTTATTTATAACACCTCCATGGTTCAATATTTCAAAATGGTCAACCAACTCTAGAACAACTATATCATTGCTCCTAGTCCCTACTAAGATCATCTTAGCTACAATTTCATCCCTTTCCATCCTCAGATGATCTCTCTCTATCCTTAGCTAATCTCTCTTTACTTTGATATCTCAGTACAAGCTTGGTCTCTCTAAGGTATGGCCAAATCTCTCTTTGAGAGAGTTGTGTCCCATAATGCTAAGGTTTGATCCAACTATGATTGAAGAAGATCTAGCTTCCTTGCCATAACATCTCTCTCTTGTTGGTATACCTCCTCTGTCATCCTATTTATTCTGACCTCACTACTTTTCCTAGTACTCAAGGGAAGAATAATCAAAGTCCTCCTAGGTGTCAACCCATCTCTAGGTCTCTATCTTAGCCTCTACTATGTTGCTCAAATATGACGATGGATCATCATGCTAACTCTGGCTCCCATTCAAGCTTACCTCATGACTAGAGTGAATCACACTAGACAAATATACCTATACCACTATAAGTATCCAAGCATGACCCCAACATCATATACCACAAGATAAAAATATGAGGATCATCCATATCCTCTATGAACTCTCTAGATTAAGAAGATATTTTAACCTTTTCCCTCTCGTATAGGTCATCCATTAGAACCATAACTCTCCCATAGTTGAAATCCCCTAAACAAGGCTAAACTACCACAAGATCTGATTTGATTAGCAGAGCTTGAACTCCACATGATCTCCCTATAACCACCTAATCCTCCATACCTAAGCTAACTAATTTTCATCCTCCATAGATCCATGATGTCTTCTCCACACATGTCATATCACCTGGTTTGCTTATAGGTCATCAATGACCATCACACTGCCATCATAACTCCTCAAAATGGCATTTGACCAATCTGTGGGTGTGGTCCCACCTAAACCCTTTCAATATATATGTATGAGTTGGATCCTTGGGAAATTTAATTGGTCATCTGATAGCCAAGTACTCACATATCTAGACCTATAGAAGGGTGCAAAAATCTAGGCTCTCCCCCTTCTTGTAAACAACCAAGGATCCAGTATAACCTATTTGAAATAAAAGAACCCCAAGAAAACTACACCTATTGATCCCTAATTTGGACAATGATCTTGACCCACCCCAAATACAACAATATCCTATTGATATCTCTAACCAATAAAATTGAAACTATAACGCATAGAAGAGTTGTCAATCAATCCAATAGTCCAACTTGGTACATGATATTAATGTCAATGTCATAGCTCCTCATCTAGAAAAGAGGGTAATATATCAATCCTTGAAGAGACCGAGTCTTGTTTTAGCTCATATAAATATGGGTACCTCAAATAGGTACACAAAAAATCCTCCAAACATCCTCTAATGTAATTGACATCTCTCTTGTCAATAGGAGGAAAGTGGCATACTCTAAATACTATCGCTCTCCCAAAGTTATCAAAAAGCATGGTCCAATTCAACATAGGGCATTGTCATTAGATCCCCTAGCTCCATGACATCTAAGATCATATTATTAGCTTACATCATAGTATCTATTGTTGAGCATAGGGTATGACAATGTTAACCCTAACACTCCAACACATTTAACACATGATACACATAGAAAACAAAAATATAGTTAGATTTATCTCTAAAAAAAACATCATTCATTCTTTTTCCCTCTATCCCTACATAATTTTTTTGACTATGAGTAAATTTGTTACCCAATGAATTTGCCATCTACTTACAAATTCATCGACACCATGAAAATCATGAATATAATGCTTGTGTGATGAATTTGAGATGATGTATTCACATTGTGTAGATTGAATATGTCAGTCATGGTGTCTCAATTCTAAAAAAGCAAAAAAATAAAAAAACTACCAGATGAAAAAAAGCTCATACCTATCCCTAGGCCTCACCTAGGCCTACCCCACCTCTTACCAAGTCCAGTTGATGCATTGGATGTCTCTACTATGCCATTTCACCAAGTCTTGGGTTTTTATCCATGGCACTTTTTCTCTCCTTGCACAATAAAAATGAATTGTTTTTACCCCCCTCCACCTATTTTAACCCCCTAGGGTAAAAAAATTAGCTTCTCCATTTTTAGCCTAGTCTATTCATTTTCCTTCAGGACCGCATAAAATCCCTTAGAAAATCAAGGGAGCACTTAGGCTAGGGACAAATCAACAAAGCTTTTTCCTTCACAGATTACCCAATAAAAACCCTAGGTAATTTTTCACACCCTATGAGCAGATGTTTGGTGTGTTTTTCCCTATATTTGTCAATAAAAAATTAATGCCTCTATTTTCTAGAAATTGGGGGCATCTACAACAATTTTTGATGCAATTATTAATTTTAAAAAATCATAAAAAAGGGGATAAATGTATATACCTAAAATTGGATCACTTAACTTGAACAAATTTTATCACAAAAGGCACAAACTAGTCAACTTAATTATGATGATTGTCTCAAACCCAAAATTTATAACCAAAATCCATCAAAAGCAAATTTTCCACCTTGGCATAAATTTTTCAACAAGCAAATTTGCTTTCTAGCTAACATATTCATGCTCAGTACATTTTTTCAAACTCCTCTACTAGATCTAACCTATAACAATAAAAAATCCATGAATTTGTCGTCTATGCAAATTAATTGATGGTATGTTCATATAGGTAACGTACTCATATCTAACGTGAAACCAATATTCTAATCCTACCTAAAATAGTCAATTAGTGAGATATTGACTCTACCCATCATCCCTACTATCGTAGACAACCAGTAGACAAAGAAGAAGGCGGCTAAATTTCCTCCACCTACCCAAATCAACTCTAATTAGGGGGTAAACTAATTTTGCTTAGCCTATAAACCCAATTAGCAACCAGATAAGCCCTCAATCAACATCCACCATCAATTCCACCTCACCCCTATCCTTTGGAAAACTCCCAAGAGGACCAGTTCTATAAATTGGCCCTTTGGGATGGCATTAAGGGATACTTTTGGGAGATAACAAATTGTTGTCAATTTTTTTGAGAAAGTTTCTATCCATGCATCGAACTGCTAATAGAATTCCTCCAAAAAGTCATCCAAGCAAGTGTTTAGGCTTTTAAGGGAAAAAGTGGACATCTTGTATTTTATGGAATTTGGTGATAACATTCTTATCTCATTTGATTTCAATCTTTAATTTTTATTAACATTTTATGATCTAGCTCTTGTCATGCATTTATCTATCTTTAGCTTTTGTATCCAATTCATCCCTTATGTTGTTAAGTATTTCTATTGGATTTTGTAGGCATATTAGGAGGTATATGAGATAGAGAATCACCCATAGGATTCCCATAATAGCCATTATAGGGCTCTATAACCCCTATCGACCCAATTTTTTTTTTTTTGCTATTAAAAGTGAATTTGTTGTCTATATCCAACCTAGGTGGTGTATACACTCTAGGTAGTCAAAATTATTAGTTTATAATATTAAGCCCTTGTTGTCTCTCTTTTGTCATAGAAGTGAATACTCCACCTATGACTATTTTAGGTAGCATATTCATTATCTATCTATATAGCCCTAATTCACCTTGATAGTACAAAATCCAACCTATTTAACCCTTCCCTGTGTATCATTTTTCATCTTGGATAACTCCTAAATTTGTTATAGCCCTCTAATAATTTGGTTCCATCATTTTTAATGAATTTGTTGGTTATAAATTTTTCAGACGGTGAATTCACCACAAACATTTTAGCATCCATTTTCAAAGTTATCAATTTTGATTTTGTATACAAATAGGGGGTTTGATTGTGATAATCAATAAGCTTCCTACTTCTTTCTATTTGGAAGGCCCCCAAACTCTCATGCACCTTTTTTGTATTTTTTAGCAAATTTATCGATTGTAGGTATTCCAAGAGGAGTATTCATCAGGCGGTGTATTCAAATACAGAAGGCATATTTGCTACAACCACCATGATAGGTAAGTACACCTTCCCCTCCTACTTTCTTTGAATAGCATAGATTATATTTTGATCCTTTTTTTCAACTTGATCTATTTTTGTTTTCAGGTGATTGTAACATAAAATGAAATCAAAAGAATATTTAGCTTAATCTTGCATTTTACTTTGGTTTCTTAGGCATTTAATCTAAAATGCATATAGTTTTTATTAGGACAATTTGTATGTTTACATCCTCTTGCAACCCTTCATTTTAAAAATAAGAAAATGATTTTTTTTTTTCTCATAGCTTTTTATCTTAGATAGCACTCATCAAAAGCCAAAATCGGACATAGGCTAGCACCTTTTATTCTACATTTTGTTTTCATATTGCTTTGCATTAGCATCTCGTATATTAGTCCCTAGGATAGAATAAGGCCTAGGTGTTTGACTAGAAAAATACATCAAAAAATAGATTAGGGAAATATTTAAGCCCTTGGTGAACTTGAATCCCTCACCAAACATAGACTATGCGAAGCGCAATCCAATGACAAGTTAGCAATAGGGCTCTCTCGTACGAGTATGGAAAACCCTTTAAGGAATGCATCGAAGCACAATGCCCCTATGCAACTTTTGTCATCCCACAAGGGTACAAAACTATAAGATATCACTAATGATGACATGCATATAGGCCCATTGCTTGAGGTTCTTGCACTCATTATAGTTCAAACCATAAGGTAAAATATTCTTAAGGTAAACAAAGATATCATTATTCAAAGGATTAGGGGATGAACCTTCTACAAAAAATACTTCTAGAGGAATATAACTATATTTTAAGGCTAAAGGTTCCTTAATTTACTAAATGATAATAATATCGAGCTCTAAGATGATAAGGGATGCAATTGACACCATAATGTTGACATGACAATGGTAGTTTCTAGATCTAAGGATAACATCAATGATGATTTTTTAAAAGCAACCATTAGTTTATTGACAATATCCTTGTATAACTTGAGATTATCATCTTTAGTTTGATACACACTATTGAATTGGTTGACTACTATTTGATAGCCTCCAAAGATAGAAAGGATTCTAACCTAGAGAGTTAACGCTATAGGTAGCCCTAGGTTTAAAGGCTTTGTATTTAGTAGTATTATTGGTATAAGAAACTTAAGCTTGAAGGATAAAGAGATTATATATTATTGAGGAGTGATCAAAATGAATCCTTATCATGCTCCTCTAACACATCTAGTGACATCAAAGTATAGAGTCAAAGGTTCAGGTTGATTTGCTTCTAGGTTGAAAATTGACTTGTTGGAAATGTCTATCACTATGGGTTGACTAGCTTCTATAGGTGTGACTACTAATTGATTAGCAATGACCTGACCTTTCAAAAACTTTTATTAGAAAACTCAATATTGAATTTACTAAGCACAATAAACCACTTTGTAATTTTGCAAGAGAGGTGAGGCTTGGACATGAGATAGCACAAAGGGTCAACCCTTACGACCATAAAGATCTTATGGATGAGCATATAATATCTAAGCTTTTGAGAGGCAAACACTACAACCAGGTAGAGATTTTCTAAGGGTGTGTATTAGAATTCGTAATTGACCAAATTCCTATTGATGAAGAAAATATCCCTTTCTCTATGTCGATCATTGTTTTGCTCCAACATGTCCTTATATCGGTCATTGTGTTGCTCCAACATGTATTATAAAGTATGGTCAATGGTCATTATACATTAAAATGAGGGATCAAAGGGATTAGGTGGGACGATGACAAGAGTAAAAAAGAGGTAATATTTGATTGCATTGAAGACCTCTTGATAGTTAGCATCCCATTCAAAGATTACCTCCTTCCTTAAAAGCTTGGTTAATGGTTAACACTTGCTGGCTAGGTGGGAGATGAAAATTCAGATGGCTTGGATTTTTTCTTAGAGACTCCTAAGATGGGTTAGAGTTCAATGGGGTGGCATATCAACAATATTTGATATTTTATCAAAATCAATTTTGATGCCACATCAAGACATAATGAATCTCAATAGTTTTCCTAAGGTAACCCCATAGATACATTTTTGAGGTTTAAGGTGTGCCTTGTACTCCCTTAGTCACTCAAATATGTGCCTTATATATTGAACATGATATTTCTCATTTAAACACTAACTGAGAAGGTCATTGATATAATATTACACAATGTCATACATCATGTCATAAAATATGTATGTTATGGCTTACTGGTAAGTGGCCCCTACATTCTTCAATCTAAAGGGCATGAATTGATAGTAGAAGATTACCTAGGGGGTTGTGAAAGTTATTTTGGATTGGTCCTCAAGAGTGATATCGATCTGGTTATAGCCTGAGAATCATCTGTTAGAGACAAAATTCCACATGTTGTAGTAAAATTTATAATCACTTTGATGTTAGGCAAAGGGAAGTCATCTTTGGGACATAATTTATTGATGTCCCAAAAGTTGGTGCACACTCTAACACTGTTTATTTTCTTAAAAATAGGAACAACACTAGATATCTAGTCAGAATAGTTGATGGCTTTGATAAAACTAGCAGCAAGTATTTTTTAGAGCTCCTCTTTGATTAGGAGTGCAACTTTTGGATGCATTTTCTCTAATATTGATTTTGTGGATTTTGCACCAAGTGACAACTAGATGGTGGACAACTAGAGAAGGATAAGGGCTAAGCATATCAATGCGAGACCAAGCAAAGATGTATCTAAACTCTATTAAGAGTTTGATATATTTCTAATGTTAAATTATGGTCAAGAACCTGCCTAGCTTAAGGATATTGGGATCTTTTGGAGTCCCAATATCGATGATTAGAATATGAGATTTATCTTCCAATTAAGGAAGAGCTAGAAATACTCCCAGGCTCTTTAAATTTGTAGGATCTAAGGTTGGTTGACTATTATCAGTTATCTATGAGATAGTGATATTGATGATTTGGAACAAATATATACCAAAATAGAACTTATTTTGTGCTAGATAGTTTGAAGGATCATCTTAGGGAGGATAATTTAGGATGTCCTCCAACTCACAGTTATCTTCATAAACAATAAATTTAGGATAAGATAGGGTTAGAATATTTACATCAACCAATTGGTTAAATCTAGACAAGCTAGGATTTATGAGGATAGATGACATATCATCATCATCCTTGTCCCAATTCAATATATTTAAAGAAATGGTGACATCAAGGGATGCCCTATCAAGATGTATGACTTGCTCTTTGCTATTGGAATAAGATTAAGGTAAGGCTTGCTATGGCTGGGGACATAACCTATCACACAGGTCCTAGTTAGGATTTGATTTGTAAGGGTTCTTTGATACCTTTTTCATATAAGCCTAGTACTTTGCCTTGATATCCCATGTTTGAAAGCATCTACTTAGAGATGGGTTATGAGTTTGACAAGAAGTATGAAGCATATTATCATTTAATCGGGTAAGGGTTGTTGCCATGGATTTTCTCCTCATTGGTAGTACCAACACAAATGAAGGATCAACTTCTTATTTGAACTATTTTACCCTTATTGTTAGAAGGCAATCTTAAGGTTTAGGAATATGAATGAAGCTTTACTACATCCAATATAAATTGAGTATTAGTTAATTTGTTAACATTATGGCACTTTCACCCTTAAGTTCATTGTTATATGAATTATTTAAGGTAAGAGACCTTAATGCATTAATGATAGGAGACTAAGAAGAAGAAGATAATAATTCGTTAGATGAATTTAAAAAGAGCAAAGACAAACTTTAGGATTTTTTACCTCAATCACCTAACAATAAGTTAAACTTTAAGGTTACCTAGAATGTGATAAGTTTTGCTCTTATACTTGTATTTAAGGAACTTGTGAAGAGTTGAAGGGATGGATCACATATCATGAATCCATAGCCTCTTAAGAATAATGTTACATGTTAAGTCACATTGCATAACATAGAAAAGAGTGTTAAGAGTGTGGGGTCTCACCTTGAGGGGTAAGATTATAGTGTCATGAGACTAACATTCCCTATTTTTGAAAGCCATGATAACAAGATTAGATTTATGCAAATCTTGTTTGGTTAGCATGAAATGACTAATAATTTTAGGCTACAAATATTAAAAAAATATATTAACTAAGATTTATTTTATTAACTTGTTTTCAACATGGCCTATGATGTATAATGATAGATATTTGACCATAGAGGTTTGAGGAATATCATCCTCATGTAATTATATAGTTTCATGGTTAACCCCAATGGATCCTACTATGAAAGTAAGGTCATCAGGTTGATGTCTTGAGGAACAACTTGTTTGCTCAATATTTTAAGTAAGTTATCTTAATAAGTCAAAAAAGACCTAAGAAATTCAAGGGAGATTTTAGTTGGGGTATTCTTAATTTGCTATAGCAAATCAAAAGCATCCTTAGCCTTGGTTTTTGATTGGATGATTGGACGTCCTTCAAGTGGAGAAGTTCTTTTTGTACAAAAGACCAAAGGAGGTTTTGAAGGTTGATTAGATGGCTTATTTTTGTGTTATTATCTAGTTATAACATAAATGTGAGACATATGATTAGAAGAATGGAGTTTCCCTACCATCCCTTGGTTAGATGATGGGAGGTTTTTGTAGTAATATTGTTTGCTACATTTTCATTTTCATTGATTAGGCAATAAATTCTAGAAGACTCCCAAATATTAAGTAGAAGAAGATTAATATTTAAAGCCATTTAGAACAACTTGGTCTTTTTTTTTAATAAGCTATGTGGCTTCTATTGGGGACCACTCCCATAACAAAAAAAAAATATTACATTTCTCTCATTACCTTTATATCAAATTAATCAGACCATATCCAACCTACCTTTCTATAAAAAATATTCTTCATTTGCCTTTCTTATCAAATAAATTCATCATCTTCCTCACTGCTGAGTTCCATAATCAACTCCTATATATCATTTCATACATATGCCTTCTGAAATTTAAATTTTATCAAGATAAAATTCAACACCGTGAATGGCTAAAATATTTGTTGCCCAATTTTTGTATCTATAAATATAAATATATTATCTACAACAATTTGAGAGTTTGTTTATACATTTTTTAGTGTTCTTATTCATGCCCCTAAGATTCCAAGATATTATTTTCATTGTATTTTTTTGTTTTTATTTATGGGTTTAGCCCCATTTCTTGTTAACATTTGCAATATTTGCTTTTGTTTTTCCATATAAATATCCTTCTGATTTTCTTTTTCTCTTTGATTTTGCTTCTTGGGTCTTTCTCTTTTTTCTATTGTCACCAATACTTTCATCTTCATCATTCTCTTCAATATTCTCACACTACTCAAATTAAGACTTATCATCCATAGGTTTGTATTGCTATGAAGGATCTATAGAGCAAGGAATAACCTCAAAAGTGCCTTCTTCTTTATATTGCCCTAGAAACCCTAAAGTGCAAGGATGCTCTTCCAAAGTAATTACCTTATTATTCTACCCTAAAAACTCTAAACTGCTACAAATTTTCTTCATCCTCATTTATTTATTATGCTTCTCTTAAAATTCTAAAGTGCAAGGAATAATCTCTATACCACTTTCATTTTTATTACCAAGAGAGGATTCTATACTACTTGAGAAAAATGAATATTATTTACCTGGAAAGATCTTAACCTCTTATGTCGTCTTTGTGTTAGGATTTTTCTCCACATATTTCTTTACACCTTTAATTCCTTTTGAACTTGAACTTACGTATTGTATTTTATCATCCCTTATATCCTTCTTTGTTTCTTCTAACGGTTGATCCAAGTGAGTTATGGTGGTCTTTTCCATAAGATATTGTAGATAGGCTTTCTTTGTCCCTTCTTTAGGAGTGGAATATCCTTGATATTATCTACCTTCTAATAATGTATGATTTCCTTACTTTACCTTGATTTTATATCATGACCAATGTTTTTTATCTCTTTCTTCATAGTTATCACTTTGCAAAATCTTACAAAGTGGTCAGTCTCATAACAATTGTGAAAATGAAATGCAATGTTTTCATAATCCACTTGTTGATCCTAATTTTTTTATTTAGATTTAATCTTAATAGATTGTAGCAAAGGTTTTGAAATATCCATAGTAACACATATTTTGGTATAAATAGCATGCTTTCACTCCTTAATAGTTATTCCTTCCTTGATGAGTTCTCCAGGGTATTTCCAATATTATTCAAAACATCCTTATTGATAAGCTAACATGGAAGTCCAAAAATCCTAACCCAAACCAGAAGCTTCTTAATAGTTTTTGTCTAAAAAAAAATGCATTCCATGATCTTAAATATAGGGCATCTCTCCCTCTAAACCATGGGCTACCACTCAATATTTTATCTATGATTTCTCAACTAGAAAAGATGACAAGGAAAAAACCTTCAGGAAGAAAAGTCACATAGTAATTTAAATTCAATACCCAATTCCACTTGATCCAATCTTGAATCTCAACAAATATTGGCTAGGATCTATGGAACTTACATATTAACCCTTTGCTTTTCAAAACCATTACATCATGCTTAATCATCCCATCCTTGATAGTTGCTTTTGGTGTAATATTTGATACCTGGATTGAACTTACCATATATTTCTTCCATGTATCTTCAACTTGGGCATTCATACTTCCAACTAGGGCATCCTAACTTTCCATCAAGGATTTCAAATATGAATTTCCTTCCATACTAGTTTCTAGGTCTCAATCTTGGCTTACAATCCCTCCTAGCTTGCATTCCATCTCTTATTGCACTCACTATTGATTCACACTTCCTCCTAGTTCACACTTCCTCCTAGCTCGCACTTTCTCCTAACTCTCACTCACTCCTATATCTTCTTTATCCTGACATTCCTTTGCTTTGATATTTTTTTGAAAATAATATTTATCGTATACACGGTAAGGTTTTGAAGCATTGATACACGTCATATGAACCCACTACTCTTTCACCATATTTGAATATCTCAAAATTGCAAAAATAATTGAGTCCTCCACTCCAAGAAACGTGGCATCCTCCCATTGTACTCTATAGCTCTTAGGATTTGTTGTTTGTGAATTATCCTTTATTGTTGAACCCTTGCATGACAATTTGAATTTTTAGGTAGTCTTTAGATGAACAAGCTCTCCAGTTTGCATAATACCTCCAACTTCACCCGTAGTCCTCCTAGCAAAAACCACAACACTTTAGAATTTTGCTCTTCGTATTAGCATATATACTTATTCTAGTTCTAGGATTTTATGGCACACAATAGATAAGGCTATTTCAAAAATTAAAACATGGGTTCCTCATTCTCTACCCCAAATGATCAAGCTCCAACTTCACCTACAATTACTCATCCTCTAGCTTCTCCCATAGTTCATATCCTATAGTTCCTCATGCTTTAGCTTCACCCATAATTCACCCTACATAATATAGATAAAACAACTTGGTAATTTTCAATTAGGTCTTAAACCATATTCCTAAGGCTCGTACAATTGTTGGTTGCATGAAATTTGATGCAATGGAAGACACATTACTCAACCTCTTCCCTTTTAGGTTCAATAGGTTTGATAGGTGGAAGTTCTATAATTTTAGCCTTTAGGAGTTATTATAGGATGGCTAAAAGAGGTTCATCCAATCAAGAGTAACTCCTCTTAGGTTTTTTTATTAAGGCTTACCTAAGACAAGATTTTGAAGGTTTGTGGTAACACTAATGTTGTTGGCCTAGCATGAGTCGATGAATCCATCACCTACAAAATGTTTGTTCTTGTACTACCTTGTTGAGTTAGAGGATTTATTTTCCTCTTTATGGGGATTAGTCTTTAGTTGTACTCTTTTGACAAGGGTGGTCTCTACTCTCTTTGCCATACCATTTGTATCTTTAGTTGTACTCTTTTGACAAGGGTGGTCTATACTCTCTTTACCATACCATTTGTGTCTTCAAAGGAATATACATTAGTCATCTCTAAGTAGAAGGCCAATTGTTCATTAATGTTTCCTATGAAAATGTCTTTCAAGCCTCTAGGTGGAGTAACATATTGTAGTATTCCTACTAGGGATCACCATCTTGCTAATAAGCTGGTGAAATTCTTGTCTTTGGATTGTTTGAGTTGTTATAGATCACTAACGGTAAACTTTTTCTTGATGTAGATAGATAATTTCTTAACAAATACTTCAACAAGATTCATAAAGCTTTTTATGGAATGCTTTGGTATCTAGTAGTACCATTCCAAGGCAAGGCCACTAAGGATCTTAGGGAATATATTAAGGATCAATGTATCATCATAAGAAATTTTACTACAAGCAATCATAAACAACTAAAGTGATTCATGGGATCCTCTTTTCCCTTGTACATTTTAAACTTCAAGGTTTCAAAGTTAGGAGGAAATGGACAACTAGATACAAAGAGATATAAGGGTTAGTTGCACAAGTCATCATATGAGTGCTTGTGATTGGATGAAGACCCTTGGATGATGGCTATTTTTTTCAATTGCTCTAGTTAAGAATTTAAGGCTTGAAGTTTAGGAGAAATAGGATTTTATGGCACAATTTATATGTTCAAATATAGAAGGGATTTGTTGATGATTAATATAAGGAGGTTAGTATACCTAGGAAAAATATGTCAAAGCTATATTCATATGGCTTGACCCTAAGTTACCTGAGATGAAAGGATTAGAATATGAAGAATGAGATATTGTGAAGTTAGAGTTTGGTCCAAACCCCATATTAATATTTTTGGTATTAAAATAAATATTATGAGATAAATTGATATGAAAATTAGAGATTGGGATACTTTATGGCATAGTCTAATTAGGAGTGTAGCTTGTAACTAATTGTTAAGATATGAGGTAGCTAACATTATCCTATAATAATTCGTCAAGGGTAGGAAAAAATGAGTGATGCTCCAATGAAGGAGGAATATTTTGTCTCCCAAAATCTATTATTGTTGATAACAAAAGATGTTGAATCAATGAAATGAGATGTTGATGCATTAAGGTTTGCACTTATAGATCCAAAGGATGGATCCAATTGATTTAATGGTAAAGGATTTAAGTTAGGCTATCAAGGATGATCTATTAGTGAATTATCTCCTACAAAGATGCTTAAGGTTTCATAACTTTATCTAAGGAAGGTCTTTATTGTTTCCCTATGCTTTTGTAATAAATATACATATGAGTTGCAATTTTAAATACCACTCTTCCATCTTATTTATGGGTAGGGCTTAGATAACTATGAGAAGTATAAACCTTATCTTCTTGATTAAAGGTGGGGTTCTCAAAGGTAGGTTGGTCATCATGACCCTCTGTAGGAGGAACAGGGTTAAAAGCCAACTATTAAGCAATGTTATGGGTTAGGTACCATTTATCAACCATAGGTTTAGGAGAAGGGAGAAGGATTATTTAAGTTTTTAATTGTTAATAGAGTTGATTAAATAAGAAAGAGAAGGTGTTTTAGCAACCTTCTATCTCCTTCCCTCGATATACCCAATATGACCTATATACCTCAAGGGCCTTCCTATATACTAAATATATTGATATACCCATAAATGTATGAGAGAAAGCTAATATGTAAGATACCAATGATACTTGGAAGTGACCTCTTGGATACATGGCCAACATGGTACGTGATGGGTACAAATATGCCTCCTTGTGACTCCAATAGCCCATTGTAATATACTCTTTGGTAGACATAAGTATGTGTGAGACCTTATATGGGTATTTGGTGGCCTGGGCTTGCTACATACTTAATATAGCCTAATATATTATACAATTATTACTCAAAGGACCATGAAGTTCCTTAGTAGGATTAGCAATTGGTTATGTTCTAGTTATCTAGATTCAATGTGATCTAATCTAATCAAGCAAGATTAATATTTATAATTAAAGTTTGATTAAGGTTTATCTTGGTCAAGAAAAATCTTTGGACCTATTATGGTGTTCATGTTAGGTTCACTAGAATGTGAGAAAGGGATAAGATCATGAAGGACCTCTTAGAGGATATTCCATGATGCTTCCCACCATTTCCTCACCTCGAGGATAGGGGTAATTTGTGAGCTTAAACCTAGGGTTTAGTGGATTAGTGAGAGAACACCTGCATTTATCCTAAATTATTTCTTTGACAAGCTTAACCTTAATCTAGACCTATGCTAGCTACAAATGCATCAAGGAAGTGCTAACAAACTAAAATGCTTGACTTTGATAATAAATGAAAACAAATTCCTTTTGAGAGGAAGGTTTCAAGAGAATTATGCAACAAACAAAACCCTAACATAACTATATGCAATTTTGTTTTCAATGATGTGCAAGATTAAGTTGGTCCCCTAGAAATTGATGCTAACTAGTTATTTCCTTTCTCTTAATATTTAATGAATAAATAGAAAATACTAAAATAGAAATAGATTGAATCAGATAACAAATAGGCCTATGATCTAAATGCTTAAAAATAAAGGTTTGGAACCTAAAATCTAGTTCTTTTGCCACAAAGGAAGAAGCATTATAGTTATGCAAAAGTGCTATCAACAAAAGTATTGTTAGTCCCATAACAGTGTCATTGATGCTACTAATTCCTAGTGGCACTTTCATTCACCTACAAAATAAACAAAAAAAATTATGGATTAGCAATAAATTGATCCACTTAGACTAGAGGAGAGTGTGAGGCTTCCTTGACTAGCATTATACCCCTATTTAGAGATTAGATGATAAACTACATAGTGGCAAAATAGTGATTGTGTGCTCAGTGGCAAAAGAACCACTACATGAGCGATAGCACTACTAGTACTTTTGTCAATTGACAATATTTTTGCTTTCTATAACTATGAACTCTATTTTTGAAATTGATAGGGAGTAATTAATTTTTAATTAAACTTTGGTTTAAATAATATTAATTAATCAAATATTTTGTAATATTTTCTTCCTTGTAATATAGGATTTTTGTAGCCTTTTGTAAATCCACCTATGGTTTTTTATCATGGGTTTGCTTTGTTAATGGTTTTGTAAAGGCTTCTCAGCCTATAAATTCATGATTGATAAATGGAATTATCATGCAAGTTTGGTGTTATCTTGTCTCTTGTGTGGTCCTTTGGTGACTTATATCATCTAGTATTAGAGCATCATTCCTACTCTTGTCTATTTTTGTTTTAGTTCCTATTTCTATTTTAGGCACCATGTTGCCTACTAAATTTCCTATGCCTCCTATCTTTTTGAGCTTGATCCATTAAGTCTGTTATTTCTTAGTTTTGTAATTGTTTAGTGTACTTAATCGTGCCTCGAATATACTCTTGTGAAATAGAGTGTAAATTTAGTAGTGCTTGACACACCTAAAAAAAAGTAGTGGTCTACTTGCAATTTTGATCACACTTCCTCCCTAACATTCACTAGAGGAGTTATGGCACTTTGGCAAATAGAGAAAATGATTGCACTAGCTAATATAGTTATTAATTTGGATGATAAAGTTAATAATATGCAAATGTAGCCACCCTCATCTTGGGTATACACTCTTCACACCCGTTCTCATATCAAATGTGAGGTTTAAATCTATGATACCTCTAAGAATATTGAAGTTTTGAATAGTTGGATTCTAGACATGGAAACTTGGTTTACTTACAACCAAATCCTTGATGATGATAAGGTCCCTTTTGCTAAGTTGAAACTTTTAGGAGTTGCTAAAATTTTAATCACTAAGATATAAATTACACAAAATCCCATCACTACTTGGGATCAATTGATCACAACCTTGAAGGCTACATTTTATCCATCTAATTAAGATGATTATTTTATCATTCAATGGCTTCACTCGAGACAAGGAATCCACATGTCTATCCAAGATTACATTTTTGAGTTCAATCGCTTGTGCATCTTGCTTTGTGCATAGGACCCTACACCTACTATTATTGCTAAGTTTAAGAGTGGTATTTAGACACATTTGTTTCGAGAGTTGAAATACACTCCAATGACACACTTGCTGCAACTCTTAATCAAGATCAACTTGTAGAGGAGAAAATTTTTGTTGAGTCTCGTGCACCTTGATCTTCATTTTCACCAGGTGCATATCGATCCTATTTTTTAGAAACTCCTCAATCTTCTTTAGCAACTCCTTGATCTTATTTTTTAGCAGAAACTTCTAGACCTTCGCGTTCTCCACATTAACATTATTCCACCTATACAAAGACGTCCTTTTGTCCTTCTCTAGCTTCTTTTAATATATTTTTTCATTATTGTAAATAGAAGGGGCATATGAGATATGCTTGTCTAGAGAAGAAAAAGAAATAATTGCTTGTACACTATCCTAAGGAGAAAACTTTACAAAATCTCATCAATACTTGTGGAGAAGATTGCACTTATCCTAAGTTAGAAGGTTGACTCAATAATGTCACCTTACTCAATCATCAATCCTTTACAGGAGGTCATGATAATTTATTTTTTATTTGTGCTCATTTGACACATAATTTTATTATGGATTGTATCATCAATAATGGTTGGTAGAAAAACTTGATTGCATAGTCCATTACTGATAAGTTGCACCTACCTACTCATCCTCATTATTGTTCATACTCATTTGGATGGAAGAATAGTGATACTAATTTCATGATCATACACACTTGCACTTTATCTTTTGCTTTTGGTCCTAAGTATATAGACACTATCACCTACGATGTCACTCCTATGAATTATTGTGGTATGTTGCTAGGTAAACATTACCAATATGACTGTAGATTAAAAATACCACGCCAAACAAAAGATAAAACCACAATAACGGAGTACAGAATAGTTGCACAAAACAAACGATTTATATTAATCGATGGAGTTTAAAAACTCCTTTTTGAATACAAGCTGGGCTCGTAACCCTTTATTTGTGATACACGATTACAAATTATGCTAGGGTTCTCCGAAACCCTAGGGCGGCACGAATGGTGGCGCTTTCGAAGAACGTATCTTCAATCCCAACGGAGTGAGTGGGCTTTGTCGTATCCCTTGCTTGGACCACTCCGACTAATCGGGTTGCCATCAATAAAGCTGGATCTGTTATCAAAAACATGCACACATTAACACTATCAAGGAGTTAGAAATTAATGAGAGGGCTCCACTGCGTGAGCCCTCAGAAACAATCTAAAACCCTATAAAAATGGAATGCAGGAAATCAATAACGGATTAATACATAAAATACGGCTACTTGCTTTAAACTAATTTATACCTATTCTCTGTTAACGCAGCTAGACCAGGCGACACCTGGAAGTAATGTTGTTGTCAGAATAGGCTACGGAAGGCGCCCTGGTGCACTCATCGAACGCCCGCGTGCTTCTGGATCTGGATTACAGACGTCGGTCTGAGTCTGTGGCTGAAGGTAAACGCCCGTGGGCACTTGTTAAACGCCCGTGGGCACTTGGTAAACGCCCGTGGGCACTTGGTGAAGGGGTAAACGCCCGTGGGCACTTGCGACAGGAATGGGAGATTACTGCAGAATCCTTGCGAAGGAATGGCGGCGAAAGCGGCGACGGAAACGGCGATAGATGCGGCGAAAAGGGTAGCAGAAGAGAGGAGATAACAGTAGAAGAATTAGAATCAGAGATAGAAGTAGCAAAAGACATAGGCGAAGAAGATAGGGTTTGAGCCATCAAAGTGACTCAATTTATAATCTACTCTTAGGGCACACTTTAGGGTTTTAACGACACTTTGAACGTGTGGCTAAGATTAAAGTGGATCCAAGGGTAGAGAATAAATCTTGGTTGTGGAATGGATTAAGATGGATGGACGGATGAGATTAAATGAAGGATGGATGGCTCAGATTAAATCACTTAAACTATTATTTAAATATATATATTAAAATATTAAAATATTAAAATATATATATAAATATTAATTTAAATAAATTTGGGGATGAAAAATGGCGGGAAAGGTGAAATTGGGCCAAATAATGGCGGGAAAGTGTGGATTTGGGCCAAATAATGGCGGGAAGGTGGATGACCGAGCATGTGGGTGACGAGGAAGGTATAGATGACTTGCAAGTGGCTGGATTTTGGTGTCTACGAGATGCCCCTTTTTGAGTTGCTTTGTGTGAAGACACAATGCGGCACAAAAACTTAGGACACCTGAAAAGCTGGATCAGACGCAACTCTCTCTCAAGACTAAAGCACAACTTTGAAGACCAAAGAATAAAAGAATATTTAAAATTTATCAACTTACCCCCTCAATTGGCGAGCGAGAATGGTTCTCACAAGCCAATTGGAAGAAATTCGGAAGAAAATGAACCGTTTTTGCCCCAACGGTGAAAAAGGGGTTGGTGTATGAACCATCTGTTTATGTCCCAACAGAAAAGGGGTTGGTGTACAAACCAGAAAAGAATATGATTGAAGACGATATGAGTGATGTGAAAGATGAACCGTTTTATGCCCCAACGGTTATAAAGGGATTTTTGCCAAATTTTAAATTCCATGATCATGTAAGATGAATTCTACTATTAGGAAAGTTAAAAATTGATAACGGATGCCCCAACTCCTGTGGGTGAATCCATATTGTTGATGAAATTGCCTTGTTGGTGCCATTGATATGCAGAGATGCAATATGAAAGAGTCCAGAACTTGAGAGATGCTCCTAGTGACTGTATGGATAATTCCTCGGGTCGGAACCAATCAACCTAGGTAGCCTTAATCTCTAGCAAGACTCAAAATAATGATGATATTGAAGATTTGTCCACGTTTAAGGCCCCATGAACTAGGCCATCAATGACAACTGTTGAGCAAATTGATCTTGGTATGAGGTCACTTGAAAAGTAGGATACCCAAAATTGATTTCCAATTTTCAAACGGTGAAATAATTGATGATGATAAATGGTAAGTGTCCTTATGGTGGTTTAATCCTCTTACCGAATTGCATGGATGCAAATCGTTGCAATCGCCAAGGTGATAGAATATACCACTAGATACGAGGTTTACTTTAATTTAATTTGGCAAAAATATGCATGATGAAAGAAGAATGAATGAAATTGACGATAGATCAGAAGAATTGATGAATGTGGTTAATTTTGTGAAGGTTTTGAATATTTTTAACCCAATTTGTAAATCAATGATGAATGATGCGCTTTTTGAGCAAAATGACAAAATTTGTTTCCAAAACTGTTGTAACCTTCACAAAATGTTTTATTATGATAAGAAGAATGGATGGATGCAATTTGATGAAATTTGGAGGAGGTAAGCTTCAATTTTGTAAGTTTTGTTCTTTTATTCCATACTGACATCAAACGCCGGTATGCATTTGGAGGTGGCAGAAATGCCCGTCGGTGTTTGAATGCATCATGAAATGCCCCACTGCGTCTGAATGCGCCATGAAATGCCCCACTACATTTCAGGGTGCCAAAACCAGCTATTTAAACAGTTTCAGTGAGAATTTCGCTCATTTGTGCGTTCAAGCTTGAGAGAAGTGCGTACGAGTGGAGTGAAGTGAAGTGAAGTGAAAGGTTGTGTGGGAGAGTGAAGCACGCGGGAGCTATGGCGGAGATGGGAGCGGACGCGCCAGTGCAGTCAGATGAGGTATTTGTTTATTTAAGCAAGTACTTTTATTTGTTTTTTTTTTTTTTTTGCAGTTTTTTTTTTTTTTGAAACAAATTTGTAACCAATTTTTGTTTTGTTGTTTTGCAGCTTAGGGTGTTAGAGGCACGACACCGATTCTCCCCTATCATTCCGGGGATGAGGAGGTCATTGTCCCAGGAAGGCTGGGAGACATTGGAAGTAGTAGGGCTAGCGGAGGCGGCCCGGTTGGAGGTAGTTCAGGCGGATGAGGGGTACCTCTCGGCTTTGGCCGAGAGGTGGGATCCAGATCGGGGGACGTTCCAGCTCCCAACTGGAGAGATGACAGTGACACTTGAGGATGTATACCGCATCCTCAAGATGCCCATGGAGGGGGTGCGGGTGGAGGTTGGACGAGATAGGGCCACGGAGATGGCCAAGTTGTTTGGGGATGATTGGAGGGAGATCCGGACGGAGAGCGGGGGGATTCCTTACTTGGCCATGTATACGGCCAAGGAGTTGGTAGCGGTGGAGGCTATGATGATGTTCGTATTGGCCAACATTGTGGCCCCGAACAGCATCGGGTGCAGGTTTCCATGGAACATGATGGGTGTAGTGAGCGAGATGCTCACTAATAGGGTAGTGTATGCCTGGGCGCCCGTTTTATTGGTGCAGGTGTACCGGGAGTTGTATGAGGTTCGAAGGCGGGGCCGGAAGGGCCTAGGCTGCAGTTTGGTTCTCCAGTGTTGGGGCTGGGAGCACTTCAGAGTGGCTCGACCGGAGGGGTTGCCATGTGCTTACTGGGACATGAGCCAGGCTTATGGTAGGAGATGGCTAGTGGCGGAGGAGAGACAGTCGAGCCGCCCCGTGAGATCGGGGCAATGGTATAGGAGTTTATGGGCGGACTTGACAGATGCCCAAGTCATTTGGAGGCCCTGGCGGGAGGCGAGGTGGATCGGTGATGGAGAGCATCCGAGATGGGTGCGACGAGGCTAGATGGGTAGTGGGTCGGGGCCACGGCGAGGCGGAGTACATACGGATGTCTCGAGTACTCCGCCAGGTCGGATTGAGACGGGATGTCCCCGGTGAGCCAGTGCGCTATCGGAGGCACAGATCAGAGGGGGATTTGTCGTGTGTCGAGCCATGGAGAGAGGCGATAGAGGATGATGAGGACATGGAGATCCTCGACGTGGATGACGTCGGGGTAACAGCTGAGTATGCAGCATGGATGGCCGCAGAGCCGAGGTGGGAGCCACCATTAGTGGTTATTGGAGCTGGAGAGGACGAGGGAACCACAGAGGTTCCCAAGCGCAGGGAGGGTCCCCGCCTTCGAGCTGATAGTCGAAGGTGAAAGGGGAAGATGGTGCGGCAGGCATCGGGGAGCGGAGATGATGAGGAGGATGATGGCGAGGGCCTAGGAGAGGCCGTTGGAGAGACTAGAGAGGTACCCCCTAGCGGGCACGAGGATGATTTGGCGTAGCTGCAGCAGCAGATAGCGGAGCGTGATGCTATGCTACCTGCTCGAGATGAGAGGATAGCTTGGTTGGAGCAACGAGGTTGCGGAGCGGGATGCCACGATAGGCTATTCGGGGAGGGGAGGATGGCCGGATGCGAGGCGGACTTGGATGGAGCGACTAGGGTGCCCCGGGATGACGGGGGTGACGAGACTCCGGGCGAGCTAGCGGAGCGAGAGCGACGACACGGGATAGACATATCTAGACTTAGGTCTAGGACTCGTTATATTGAGGCTCCGGAGGACACATTGTTTAGGCATCACATTGTGTTGCATGATCCTCCATCCTCTTCTGTCTCTAGGCGTAGTGAGTCTAGGCACACCACTAGGTCTAGGGCTCCTACTAGGTCACAGGGGTCCTCTTTTGATGGTTAGCTTAGTGCTTAGATGCACTCTTTATGAGCCTTGGTGCTCTATTGTATTTTGTAGCCTTTTGGCATTCATTGTACGTTTTGATCTTTATACATATATATATACATGGCTTTTATTTTTAGTGTTTTACTTTCTTTTGTGTGAATGCCTATGTTTTTGTGATGCATGTTTTTATATGTTTTAATGCATATGTGATGGAATGGAATGCAAAGTTATAGATGATTAATGCGAGACTAAGTAAATGAAATATGCACTAAGAAGCACTCATACTTTTAGATAGTTAGATTTAGCCAACTTTTATCATAATTGTTTAATCAGGGGCACCGAACTTGGTGGCTTGTGAATGAATGACGTATGGAATGACATGAATATGGAAGAAGATATGGAGGTTGATATGGAAGAGAATATGGAAGACTATTTTACAAAGACTCAAACATGCTAGTGGTATCAAACAAACTTACTAATACTTCCTAATTCAACTAGGACCAAATGTGTGTGCATGTGAGTTCATTAACCAAATCAGAAGCATGGTAGTGACTCTAGGCAATCAAAAACACTGTGTGTGTGCAAGTGTGTTCATTAACCTCATCTTGCACAAATTAGGTAACCCTGTTATGGAGAAGACCCCAAAGCTAGTTTGTCCGTATGAGCATTCAGAGGTCTCTCTTTGAGGAGAGACATGTCGCCACGCAATGAGTATACTCCACTGCCAAGTCAAGCGTCTATAGCCCCGGTGAAGGTTAACTCCATAGTCCATGTTGTTTTTGACCTTTGTAAGCCTTGGGGATGACTACCTATCCATCCGATTTGGACAAGTAGTACGATCCTTACAACTTATTTGGGATCGGTGGTGTGTGAAAAATGTTCATTTCCTTAGAGCTTTGGGGAATCGGATTCTCAACCGAAGTATGATGAGAATTTTACCCTATCCTTACTACTCTGTTTATATTTATATTTTGTTATTTGCTTGTGATAGTGGTAAGAACCACTATTTTATGGACTATGTTTGCATGATAGGACAAACGAGGATTACCCTGTTCACTTCGAGGCACAACCCAAGGATGGTGTTATCTCTCTTTGACACAAGATGTTTTTAAGATGTGAAAATGTGATAGGTTCAAGACCGCTTTTGAAATCATTTCCCAATACTCAAGATTTTATTTAGTGTAATTTGTGATATGGCCCTAGAGAACTTTGACATGCATTTCGAAGTTTGCTTAAAACACTAGGAATGGGTGAGTGGTTGAAAACATTTTGGCAATGTAAATATGTGCAAATGGAAAATGGGTGTACGAATGACAATTCGGTTTGATGGATTTTATGAAGGTGCCCCTGATTAAGGCAACATGACTTTTGCTTGACCAAATTTTATATCCAAAAGATAGAATGGTCTCTAACATGATATGCAACTATGGCTGAAAATGAAATGTTATGGTTTTCAATGAGATGTATGCACATGAAATGCAATGTTTTTGAATGAGATGTATGCAACTAACAATGAAATGCAAATTCTTTTTATTTTATTTGTTTTTTTTTTTTTTTTACAAGCCATGTATATATGTACATATAAAATTCAAACTATGCGTAGAATGCCCTCAAGTGTATAACATTAAGTGGTTCGGGTTCTTCCTCTCCCTCTAAAATGGCAAGTCTATAAGTTCCATTACCCACTCTTTCGGTGACCATATATGGACCTAACCAATTAGCCGCGAATTTATCTCGAAGATGCGGCAATGCATTGGTGTTTTGTTGATTCTCTTTAAGGACAAGATCCCCTACTTGAAATTCTCTTAGATGAACTTTGGCATTGTAAGCACGTTTCAATCGGTCTTGATAAACTCGCAAATGCTCTAAAGCATTGATTCGTTTTTCATCTATGAGTGTGAGTTGATCAAGACGTGCTTGTCTAGCAGTATCATCATCGATAAATTCCTGCAAAGAAATTCGCAAGGAAGGGATCTCGAGCTCAAGAGGCATGATTGCTTCGGCTCCATAGACCAAAGAAAATGGCGTTGCCCCAATGGGAGTTATGATGCTTGTTATGTAAGCCCATAATGCCAAGGGGATTTGTGTATGCCAATCTTTATGATTTTCTTTAACAAGTTTCTTAAGAATAGCAATTATGGTCTTATTGGAAGCTTCAGCTTGTCCATTGGCTTGTGGGTAGTAAGGAGTTGAGAAACTATGTTGGATATTATACTTTTCGCAAAGAGCTCGAACATCCTTATTCTTAAAAGACTTGCCGTTATCAGAAATGATTTTAGAGGGAATACCAAAACGACAAATGATATGGTGAAGTATAAACTCCACAATTCTAGGACTCGTAAGTCTTGGTTAGAGGAATAGCTTCAACCCACTTTGTGAAGTATTCGGTGGTTGTAATGATGAAAGTATGCTTGTCCTGAAGAGGCGGGTGAAATCTTGCCAATTAAATCGAGACCCCATTGTGAGAAGGGCCAAAGGCTTTGGATGGGCTGTAAAGCTTGTGATGGTATATGGATTAAATTAGCGTGTTCTTGACACTTTTTACATTGTTTAACATATTTGCAACAATCTTGTTCCATAGTGGGCCAATAATACCCCATACGTAAAATACGCTTCGCAATGGCCATTCCACTAAAATGACCACCACAAGTACCATCATGGGCTTCAGCAATAGCTCTATGTGTTTCACCTGCTTCTAGACAGGGGAGGAGTACTCCATCATATCCACGTTTATACAACACATCCCCCAAAAGAACAAAACGAGCTGCCTTTTGCTTAAAGCAGCGGCGGGCAGTTCGAGACAAATCAAGTGGAAGTGTTCCAAACTTGAGGAAGGCTACTATCTCACTAGACCAAGGCTCATATGGATCCGAATGGATAAAGCAAACATCTTTTTCATCTTTAGACTCGGCACGGACAATTGCGGACTTAGAGATTGTGGAAATGATTAGGGGTTGTACCTCTCCAAGGGAGTCCTTTGGAATCAATGATCCAAGAGAGGCCATGGCATCCGCAAATCTATTAGTCGAACGAGGCAAACTAGTGATCTCATACCAATCAAACTTAGAGAGCAACTTCATTGCTACATCATGATAAAGCTTAATGGTAGGTTCTTTGGCTTGGTATTCTCCTGTAATTTGTTTAACCACGAGTTGAGAATCCCCAAATATCCGAATACGCTTAATGCTCATAGCTATGGCTGATTGAAGACCTAAAATTAAGGCTTCATACTCTGCTGTATTATTGGTGCATTGGAAGTCTAGTTTGAATGATAAAGGGATGGGAATCCCTTGAGGTGTATGAAACACAACTCCGGCACCTCGACCTTTCGCGCACTTAGAGCCATCAAAGAATAGCGTGATGTCAACATCTTCCTCCGGAATGATGTCCTCTTCTTGTTCGGTGATAGCAAATACCGAATCATCCGGGAGCTCAATAATCAAAGGATGATCACTAGGTAGCGGAGCTTCCGCAAGTTGATCGGCTATAACTTGACCTTTAACGGATTTTTGGCTAATGAATTCAAGATCGAATTCGGTAAGCAACATTATCCATTTAGCGGTACGAGTGTTATTATAAGTGCGAGACATCATATAACATAGAGGGTTTTCTCTAGCTATGACATATGTTGTATGGCTAAGCATATAATGACGAAGTTTCTTAGTGGCAAAAACCACTGCTAAGCACAACTTTTCCACATAAGCATATCGGGTTTCATAGCTTACCAATGTTCGACTAATATAATAGATAGCTTGCTCGCGATTTTGTTCATTCTTTTGTGCAAGCATTGTCCCTAAGGCAAAGTCCGTTCTTTGAGATATAAAGGTTGAAAGGGACCCCTGGACGAGGCGGAGCTAAGGCTGGCGGAGATGCTAAATCTTGCTTGATGTCATCAAAGGCTTTACGACATTCATCTGTCCATGAAAATTGTACCCCCTTTTGTAGTAGGTGGCAAAATGGCCTACATTTATCGAGAAAGTTGTGCAATAAAGCGACGGATTGAATTAATCTTTCCTTGTAAACTACGCAACTCCTTCAAATTAGTTGGGGGACACATTTCCATAATGGCTTTGACCTTGTTTGGGTCCACCTCAATACCTCGTTTAGAGATAATAAAACCTAGGAGTTTGCATGAGGTAACACCAAAGACACATTTCTTAGGGTTCAACCTTACTTTATGCTCTAGAAGCCTATCAAAAACTTTTTCCAATACATCAAAATGCTCTTGTCGAGTTTTAGATTTTGCCAATAAATCATCCACATAATCTTCGATAATCTTATGCATATAATCGTGGAAAATATAAGTCATGGCTCGTTGATAGGTTGCACCTGCGTTCTTAAGGCCAAAGGGCATCACCATGTAACAAAAAGTTCCCCAAGGTGTGGTAAATGTTGTTTTGTGTTGATCTTCAGGGTTTATTCGAATCTGGTTGTATCCTGAAAATCCATCCATGAACGAAAGCATTTCATGACCAGCGCAGGTGTCGACAAGAGTATCAATGTTTGGAAGAGGAAAGTCATCCTTAGGACACGCTTTATTTAGATCTCGAAAATCGGTGCAAACACGTATCCCCCCGTTAGGCTTGCGAACGGGTACCATGTTAGAAAGCCACTCAGGATAATCAATCGGGACGACAAATTTAACATCCGAAAGTTTTTGAATCTCTGATTTAACTAGGAGGGCCACGGTAGGATGCATTTTCCTAAGTTTCTATTTGACGGGTTTAGCATCTTTTTGTAAGGTGAGGTTATGGACAACCAAATTAGGGTCTAGGCCTGGCATGTCTTTGTAAGACCATGCAAATATCTCCTTCTTCCGCTTGAGTAGAGCAATCATTTGCTCTTGTTCCTCTGATGATAGACTTTTAGCCCGTTTCACAATTTGGGTGCCATCTTGGTATGGACTAAGGTCTACATCGATAGTTTCTTCAATAGACATGTGGGAACCTTCCTCAAGGCGATGGGGAGTAGGGATCGGATTTATGTCATCTAAAATGTCATCAAGCTCCTGTGCCTTGCTCTCATCTATGTCTGCTGGAAGACCTCCGGCTTAGAAGATGAAGGTGAATGTGGAGGTGAAGGAGGAATGTAGTTGGCGGAAGCCCTTAACAATTCCTCGGAAAGGATGAACTATGAAATAGATGGAGGGGATGAAATCCGATCCATGTCAATCAAGCTTGGGTTGATCGGGATTGGCTTATCCGGATCATATGGATTATGGAGCGGGGTGAATAAGTCTTCAAAATTCATTGTCAACTTATGGAAGAAAGAATGGGCGGAATGGAAGGGAAAACCGGTGAAGACCTCGGAAGACACGAAGTGCAAAACAACATAGTTTTTCGGTTTTTTTTTTTTATTTTTATTTTGAGTTTTTTTTTTTTTTTTTTGTAGTGGTGAAAACCACTATTACACACATACATAAAGCAATAAAGTATTTTTTTATATATTTTGATTTTTTTTTTTTTTTGGAATTTTCTAATTTTTTTTTGTTTTTGGTAGTGGTGAAAACCACTATTTTAGTATATACATATAATACGGGTTTGGATTATGGCTTATGGATGTGGCGGGGGTGGTGGTTCACCTCGTTCTTGTGGAAGAAGCAAGCGAAAGATGGCCTCTTGGAGAGGGAACAATTGGAGATAAAACTCGTCTTGTTTAGTGAGGGGAACAATGGGCGCCGACTCTTCTTCAGATTCATCAGCATTTGACATGACGTCAAATTCTTCATAGACTTCATCTTCGGATTCATCGGGGTGGAGGATTTCTTCTTATGAATTAAGATTAATGCTTTGAAAAGCTCGTTCAAAAGAAGAAAGGGATGGAAGTGGTTGGTAGCCCAGACCAAAACGCTCAGTGGGTCTATGATATGGCATATCGATGCGTTCGGTTACCCCTTGCTCGTATCGACCTAGGCCAAATTGCTGCCAATTATGTCCGTGGAAATAGCGAGAGGAAAACCCTCCATCCTTTCGATATTGGCGAGGAGTTGGATGCTTGGGTTCTAGTATGGTGGTAGGACTAGAAGATGACTCTATTCCCCCATATACAAAATTAATGGAATTTGGCATAGAACCCATGTTATAAACCGATCCAATGGATAAATGTTGGTCATGTGGATGACCAAAATCTTTAGCTTGTTTGCACATTGAACGGTGTGATGTGGACATCTTGGATGGCATACTCACCAATACCTGCATCAATGAGATGGACCTTGACTTGGGAGGGAGATGGACTTGATGATGGAATAGAAGAATGTGGGATAGAAGAATTGGAAGGATTTGGTTGGGTTGATGCTTCACTGACTTGTGAAACATCAGCTGGTGATGGTTGGGAAGATGGAGGAATAATAGGTGATGTTGAAGAAGGTGTAGAAGAAGGGGGTAATGATGTGGAAAGAGATGATTGGTCATGGCCACATGTGCATGTGGTCAGTGATGAAGAAGAAGGAAGATTAGTTGATGAAGAAAGTGGTGAATGAGATGGAATAGCGGAAGAGGAAGATGGTTGCGATATGATGGGTGGCTCCTCGGGAATGGGAGCTTTAGAAGAAGATGGTATAGAAGAAATAAATGGGGTCAAGAAAAGATGAGTGGATGGCAACACAATCTCATAAGGATTTGAGACATAGTTGCAATGTTTGAAGGGTTCAGTGTCGGCGGGTACACAATGAACTCTGTCCCTCATATACATACTTGAGACATTGATGCGGTATAGAAGGGACACATCTCATCTCCCTAAGCCAAGGTCGTCCAAGCAATACATTGTATGCCATGGTCCCTTCCAAGATGTGAAACAAGGTATGCAAAGTTCGGGCCCCTACCTCAATGGGCAAGATAGCTGTGCCAACCGTGGAAGATAAAGCATCATTGAATGCTTTAAGAGTAAAAGTCGACTTTGTGATAAGGGATGGCGACGACTTTAGATGACTCAACGCCGATGTTGTAATGATATTGATTGAGGAACCGGTGTCAATTAAGACTCTCTTGAATGGCTTGTTATCGATCTTGGCCATGATATGTAGTGGAGGATCTATACTTTCTGTTGACATAGGTTTGATTTCAAAATCATAGAAAGTGATGGAGGGCTCCATGCATGTTTGAATACTCCCCACAAAGTTGTTGAAGGCATTAGTATCTTGAGTTTGAAGCTCGATTGACTTTAATATTTCCATTAATGCCTCTCTATGCGGGGGAGATTGTTGAATGAGGTCATAGATCGATAACTTGGCGGAAGCCATTTTTAAAGCTGGTAGTTAACCGGCTACTCAATGACATGATGGGTCGTTGGCGTTGAGTAGAATGATTTAGCGGTTGTTGAGAAGTACTAGCACGTCGTTGGGTCACTTGTTACACGAGGTGGACTGGGGGTTTGTATCGGGTGGTTGTGGTTCGACCTGATTTGGTTGGTTCGCCCTTTGACCCCGGGTTACTACGTTAATAGTACCCACAAAACCTTGGTATTGTTGTACATGGTTGACTTGATTAGGAGGAGTTACCGAGTTACTCCCCACGAAGTTGTTGGAGCTTCCTCCCGATGTGGAAGGGGTGTTTGAAATATACCAAGATTTTGATTTTGTTGGGCTAAGGGGCTATCCAATTTAATGGCTCCAATCTCAATAAGATCTTGGATCACATGTTTGAAAGTCGTACAATTATTGATATCGTGCCCATTTTGCCTATGATAAGGACAAAATAGGTACTCCTTGTAATACTTCCCCCTTCTAGATGGGTCTAAAGGTTTAAACTCGGGTAAAGTTAACTGATTTGTGCTATATAACTTGTTGAATATGACCGCATATGGTTCATCTAAAGGTGTGAATTGTCGCTTGGGACGATTGTTTTGCCAAGGTCGAGTTTCCATGGTTGGCCCGGTATTGGGAGTTGGTTGAGTAGGGGCGGGTACCGCATGATAAGCAATTGGTTGCGGTTGACTTTGCATTACTTGTTGTTGTTGAGCCATTACGGGCTGACTCGCCACCACTTGATTAACTTGGTTAACATTTGAGGTTGTACTAGCCTGTGCTTGTTTGTTTTGGCCATAATTATTATTTCGTTGTTGGCCCTTTTGTTGCCATTCTTTTCTACGGGGTTTTAAAACACCCTCTTGGACTTTAATGTCTTCTATGATACTTGCTTGGGCCAAAGCCTCTTCAAAAGTCCTGTATTGTTGTAATTGGAGTAACCAAGAGATAGGTTTTAGACAACTGTGGGTGAACATTTTGGTTAACTCCTCCATTGGTAGGGAGAATGGCGAGTTTATTAATGATAGCCCTCCAACGGTTTCCAAAGTCATAAACGGTCTCATCGTCATGTTGCTTGAGCTTGTATAAGTCGGACAATGAGACTCTCTTTTGTACATTCGGGGAGAATCGTTCTAAAAATAGATTAATCAATTGCTCGTAAGCATAAATGCTATGGTGAGCTAAATGATTATACCATTGTACAACATCTCCTCCTAATGTATGAGGAAAAGTTCTGAGCATAAGAGCATCATTATTTTGGATTCTAAAGCAAGCATGCATGAATGAGCTCACATGTTCATGAGGATCCTCGGTTCCTCGAAATTTGTCAAACTTCGGTAATGTGAAATCAATCGGATATGGTGGTGAAGGTACCGAAGGATGAATTGGTTGATTGATCAATGACCTTAGCGTAGGTTTCGACTAAATGAGCCAGGCGCGTTAAGCATAAGGTTGTCAATCTGTTGTTGCATAGCATGGAGTCGAGAATCTTCATGAAAATTTTGACTCGTTTGATGATTATGATGATGTAATGGAAGAGTGGAAAATTGATGAGATGGGATGAAATTGCCTGGATTAGGCGGTGTAGAATGGACATGTTGTTGGTATGGATGATACCGGAAAGAAGGTGATTGGGTTGGATGATGAACTGGACTAGGTTGGGAGAAAGGTGGGGTAGGAATGGACACCACCGAAGATTGGGGTACCCAGGTGGGGCTTGAGCTAATAAAAGCTGGCTGGGTAGAAATTGGTTGGGGTGTAGGTTTTACTACGACAGGTGGTTGAGCATTTTGTTGCTGTTGTTGCAAAATCAATTTGTCGAGATACTCCTTAACCTTATTAATCTCTAACCCAAGGGAGGTGGGATGATTGGATGAAGGTGGAGGGCAGGCTGCCATGGTAGTCACAGGAGACTGCATAGCGGGGGCAATGAAGTTGGGAGGGCAGGTGCCATGGTAGTCACAGGGGACTGCACAGCAGGATTAATGAAGGTGGCTGAAGTAGGCGATACCAGGAAGGAACGATGGATTGTGTCCCAGGTAGGGTGAAACCATAAATGGTTTGGGAAGAAGCGGGTTGAAATTGGTTATGGTTAGAGGAGTTTCCACCAACTTCATAAAGAGAATTGGTGTACACCCGGGTACATGGAGGAGAAGGTGGTCGGGAAGACACTACATTTGTCTCCAAAGGAGGACAATTGAGCATCTGGGAAGATGTTGGAGATGAAGCCGGCTGAACAGATACCACATTAGCCTCAAAAAAAGGGTTAGTGTAGACCTGAGTGAAACCAGCGGGTATGGTTGATGCAATATCCTGCTGAAAAATAGAATCTTGCATAGGGGAATCTTGGATTGGCTCAAGGACATAACCAGTGCCATCTCTTAAGTGAGTTTGCACTTGGGCCATATCAATGTGGGTAATATGACAGGGAATTGTCTTCCTCCATGGGCATGGCCATGTGATAGACGGTAGAAGGACGTGAAAGACACGCGAGGCGAACATGCTCGAAATTCACTAGGATAAGTGGCTATGTTGGTGGTGGGGATGTTTTGTGAATTACCCATTTGATTATTTAGATTTAACATTTTAGATTGATTCCTTGTTAAAACCATGAAGCAATAAATCTAAACAAATTCAAAAAAAGAAGAATGCAAAACTAGAATGATAAATTTACACTACAAAAATTATCAGAAAACAGTCACAACCTAGGTTTCAACCAATGTGTCTTACCTGCGGTTAATTAATTATTTTTTGATCTTAATCTGTAGTAAATTTTAAGTGTCCGGTTTATGAGTTTTGCATGTGATCTAATCTTGAATTATTCACAAAAAAAGGTAAAAACTATGGCTAGGAAAGGACAACGAGATTCTTACTGGTGATGAAATCCGGCAAGTTTGCTCGGGGGTGACCTATGGTGTCTAAGGCAGAAGTTTAATGGATGGAGATGAATTCCACCATCACTAAACTTCAAGCAATATCTGGTGATGAAATCTAGATATCATTATTTTAAATGCAATATGAAAATGTAATGAATTATTATTTTTTAAATGTTTTAGTTATCTAATGTGTACATACAAGGCTATAAATCAAAAGTTCTAATGATCTAAGCAAGAGGCTACTGAAAACATGTCATCTCCTCTGAAGAAGTGGAGTACACCGTTTAAAACCCCATGCCTACCAATGATATCGAGATATCAAAGGAGCAACTCGGAAGGTTCGTCCACTTCTCTGCACTGGAATCACCCAATGGCGGGAGTACTATTGACATCCAATCAATAGTCCTACTTAGATAATTAAAACAAATAATTCGTAGCTATTCTAATATGCGGCTAGGTATGCAAATTTTTTTTTTTTTTAATGCAAGCAACAATCAATAATGCAATGCAAAGAAAAATGTAATTTAAAAATAAGCTGTTCTTTTCCAGATTACTTATTTTTTGTTCATTTTAAAGTAATGATATGAAAAAGAAACAAAATATGGCGAAAAAACCAAAAACGTAAAAAGTACAGACACTTACTTGGAAGCCTACGCTTTTTGTAAAGCGACTTCAAATTCCCACGGGAGTCCGCACGAGCTGAAACGCACCTCTGCGTTTCGTATTGGACTTCCAGACGCCCCTCTGCGTCTGCTGCGTTTTCTGCAAGCTCAGAAACCCTAGTTCGTTGAACAATGAATTTCACGATTTTTGGAACCTGCAAAATGAAACAGAAAACAAGAACAGATTAGTAAAGCAAGTATTTAAAAATATGAAACCCTAGGGGGTCCCACCGTGATCGCCATTTGTAGATTAAAAATACCACGCCAAACAAAAGATAAAACCACAATAATGGAGTACAGAATAGTTGCACAAAACAAACGATTTCTATTAATCGATGGAGTTTAAAAACTCCTTTTTGAATACAACTGGGCCTGTAACCCTTTATTTGTGATACAAGATTACAAATTATGCTAGGGTTCTCCGAAACCCTAGTTGGCACGAATAGTGGCGCTTCCGAAGAACGTATCTTCAATCCCAACGGAGTGAGTGGGCTTTGTCGTATCCCTTGCTTGGACCACTCCGACTAATCAGCTGCCATCAATAAACTGGATCTGTTATCAAAAACCTACACACATTAACACTATCAAGGAGTTAGAAATTAATGAGAGGGCTCCACTGCGTGAGCCCTCAGAAACAATCTAAAACCTTATAAAAATGGAATGCAGGAAATCAATAACAGATTAATACATAAAATACGGCTACTTGCTTTAAACTAATTTATACCTATTCTTTGTTAACGCGACTAGACCAGGCGACACCTGGAAGTAATGTTGTTGTCAGAATAGGCTACGAAAGGCGCCCTGGTGCACTCGTCGAACGCCCGCGTGCTTACGGATCTGGATTACAGACGTCGGTCTGAGTCTGTGGCTGAAGGTAAACGCCCGTGGGCACTTGTTAAACGCCCGTGGGCACTTGGTAAACGCCCGTGGGCACTTGGTGAAGGGGTAAACGCCCGTGGGCACTTGCGACAGGAATGGGAGATTCTGCAGAATGCTACAGAAGGAATGGCGGCGAAAGCGGTGACGAAACGGCGATAGATGCGGCGAAAAGGGTAGCAGAAGAAAGGAGATAGCAGTAGAAGAATTAGAATCAGAGATAGAAGTAGCAAAAGACATAGGCGAAGAAGATAGGGTTTGAGCCATCAAAGTGACTCAATTTATAATCTACTCTTAGGGCACACTTTAGGGTTTTAACGACACTTTGAACGTGTGGCTAAGATTAAAGTGGATCCAAGGGTAGAGAATAAATCTTGGTTGTGGAATGGATTAAGATGGATGGACGGATGAGATTAAATGAAGGATGGACGGCTCAGATTAAATCACTTAAACTATTATTTAAATATATATATTAAAATATTAAAAATATATATATAAATATTAATTTAAATAAATTTGGGGATGAAAAATGGCGGGAAAGGTGAAATTGGGCCAAATAATGGCGGGAAAGTGTGGATTTGGGCCAAATAATGGCGGGAAGGTGGATGACCGACATGTGGCTGACAGGAAGGTATAGATGACTTGCAAGTGGCTGGATTTTGGTGTCTACAATGACAAAAGGGATAAATATGATGCATATCAAAATACCTATACTTTTCAAAATTAGTAACAAACTTTCCATATTTATAGTACTCAGATCACTTCACATCAGGATCATACTAATTTACACCAATCATGGAAGAATGCCTTAGTTTTTAGCACCCCACAACACAAGGACACACAAGCAAAAACATGTTGTACCACTTGAGCACCACATTCATCGAGCACCTGCTCATGTTCTGCACCTACTCTTGTTCCTACACCTATTCCTATACATATTTCTATTCCTATTTTTGTTCCTATTGCTCCTCCTATTGGTGCTCATGTTGTTCCTTATCCTCCTATTTATCTAGATTTTGTTTAGCATCCTACGTCCACCTTACAAGGTTTTTAGTTTTTAGCGATACATCCTCTCATTCTTCAACAACCGTCATCCATGCTCCAACATCTTGTTTAGCTTGGAGGTAGCTCTTGGTTCTACATGGGCCCTCATTGTTATGGAGATTCATTAAGCCTACCTGGGATCTTTCCAACTTTTGCATTCAACATCATCTTCCTCCCTTTTTATATACATTGGAGTCCAATGCTTTTATGGTTGGGAGGAATGATAGGGATTAATTAATTTTTAATTAAACTTTGGTTTAGTTAAGATTAATTAATAAAATATTTCATAAGATTTTATTCCCTATAGTTGTCAGTTTTTAGCCTTTTGGTTTTTCAAAGTTGTAGGCTTTTGCAACCTTTTGTAAATCCACCTATGGTTTTTTTACTATGGGTTTGATTTGTTGATGGTTTTGTAAAGGCTTCTCAATCTATAAATTCTTGATCAATCAATGGAATGATCAGACAAGTTTGATGTTTATCTTATCTCCTGTGTGGTCCTTTGGTGACTCATATTAGAAACAAAGAGAGATAACACCACCAAACATACAATTCAATAGTTCTTTATCTATGGAAACAACAAAATAATTTGTAAATGTTAGATTTGTAATTTTTTAAAGTGATGTAATTATGGTCCCCAACCAAGAGATACATGGAACCTGATTTATGTAGTAAGACAATATGATTGCTTATGAAAAATATAAGCTAAGGATGTAAAAGGTTAAATGAAAAGTAGATGTGAATATGATGAACAAGGTAAAGTTAATATGCAATTATCAAAGCTTAGATAGCTACAAAATGATAATGATAAAAGCTAAGAAGGGGAGAGCATAACCCAAGCAATCTTGTAGCTCCAAGATGCCAATCTTGATATCCCCTTTTGTTTGATTTATCTTGCTTGTTGCTTGGGATGCTTGAGATATTAATAATTTTTTGGCTTTAGAAGATCATGACATAATTTAGATAATTTTTCCATGCTTGAAGATTGAATGATATAAATTTTGACAAAGTTTTGTTATGCATAAGATCCTTGATATTTTGGGATCCCAAGTGTTGGCTTTATAGGAAGCCATGGATTTTTGGGGGATGGTTGCATTGAACTTGATAGGATCGGTGAAGATAAAATTTTGAAATGGGTTAAGATACAATTAATGGATGAAATATTAAGAATGGAAAATCTTGGGCTTTGGACCTCTTCTAGAATTATGGATTAAAGTGATGTGATTAGATCTATTTTTTATGGGTAGCTTTGAATGTACTAATTGTTAACCCTTTCCTTTTTGGAGTTTTATAGTCATTAGTGCTAGAGGCAATAGTGGTGGTTGCGCTAATTATCCCAAATATTTTGCCATGATGACCATTACCAGTTGATTTGGGTAGGAAATAACAAAATTTTTAAAGTTGCAAAAAAGTGTTCCTAGGGAGCAAAAGCATTGCATGAATTATTACTTAGGTCCTGACCCTTTGTTTTTGAGTAATAAATTCTAATGATTTGATCTTGGGGATTATTGGCTTGGTTTTGATGCTTGATTAACTAATTTATGAAGATGTTGGTAAGTTTAGAGGCTTTGAAGATATGCTCAAAATCGGGTGTCTACAACTAAAAAAAAATAAATATATTTTTTCTTTTCTTTTCTAGGCAAGGGTTAAATAAGTTATTTGACATATAAGTACATAAACTACATACACTTCCAATTCCCTATAAATACAACTAACTCCATTGATTAATTGTTCCTATTGATTGATTTAAGCATAGATACTTTCGATTGTAAATAAGGAAAAATCCACTTCTGGCATAAACACATCTCTATCTCAGCATAGATAAAAATGGAATAACAAAAGTGTTACATCACATTTGAAAGCACTAAGGGGATATTTTTGATAAAAAAATAGAAACACAAGAAAGCACTCAAATAATATCACCAAATAACAATAGAAACAGATAAATCCTAAGTTATCTATAATAAAAAACAAAAAGGAGAGAGAACTGATTTTGATCTATTTTTACTTCAAAACATAGTTATGATTGAAATAGATGAAGATACCATATTTGTTTCCTTACACTTTGACTATTACTCATTGTAAGAAGCACATGCACATAAGCAAACTTGACAACTGATTAGGTTTTTAGGGGTTTGGCTCAATTAGATCCTCGTTCAACAAAATAGATCAAACATCATATTTGAATATTGGGAAAAGATTTAGGTTTTTTATTGAACCTTTATAACCATTGTAGTAGAGATAGTGTTAATTATAGAGATATGGAACTATTTATAGTGCACTTGAACCATGGAACTATCCCTTGCAACTTCTACAGAATGGTAGTTTCATATACAAACTACAAACCTAACTAGGAAACATTCTAAATACTATGCTAAAAAATAGATCATAAGAGTTAGATTGGTAAGTTTAAGATAATGCAACCAATATTTAAATTATAACTAAATAAATTAGTCAAATTTAGATACAAAATAATACTTAAACAACAAAGGAAGTTATATGAAAATTAAAGAAAGGGGAAGACTAAAGATGTTGATTATTCAAGTAGGAGTTTACCTAGATATAAAAATTTGATTGTTATGGCAAAGGATCTTTGATCCTTGGTCCTACATAAGTGTGACTAGTTGTATGACACTCAAGGAAGGTTTGAAGTGTCCCTGAATAGGAGATCAAGGAAGTTTGTGATTGTAATAGATTATAGGACTTGGAGACTTTCATTGCAGGTTTTGGATAGCAAAAGAAGAAAGGTATTGACTGCATAAGGTGCAAAAATATTGAAGTTATTTGGGGCAGCATTAATAGCTGCTAACTTAAGTATTTGATAGAAGAGTTTTGGAGGAGATTGGAAACCACAAAATCAAATTTGTGAATAGATTTAGGAGAAGAAAGAAAGCTATGAGTTTGAGAGCTTTGTAGCATATTTGAGAAGGATTATTAGATAGCAAGCAAGTGAGAAGAAGAGCAGTAACCAAGACTACAAATTTGGTAAGTTTTGAGACAATTAAGTGAAGGTGCAAAACTTACAAAATTAAGGTGAATCACTCATCAAAGAAATCAGGTGCAAAGGTACAATATTTTGGTGCTACATTAATTCAGTTTTGAAGCATTAAATTAGTTTTACATTTGAGCACCATATTACTTTCGTTAATCTGGAAAAGAGAAAAGGTGAAAGTAGTCTTCAAAGCAAGTTATCACATAAGACTACAATAGTTATTATCTACATGTATTTGGAGAGATAAGTAGAATACATTGTTATTAGTGAAATTTTTTAAAGCATTTGGAAAGGAGAAGTAAAGAAAATTTGTGAAGTGCAAGTGCAGGTACATTGAAAGCAAAAGAACTATTGGAAAATATGTTGGTAAGCAAATCCACAAGGATTAGAACAAATCCAAATTTTCCAGTGTCTAAAGACACTAAGCATCCAACATAGAAGGAGAAGGCTATTTCTCAAAAGGAGCAAGCCACCATTGGAGCCACCATTGCTCAAGAGAACACATACAAAGGTGCATTGAGAAAGTATCGAAGAAAATCCAACAGTGTGTAAGAGAAACCACACCCAAGTGCTACATAAATCGAGTCCAAGGGAAGCCATTGTTAAGAGTTCTACAAAAACTGAGCTAAAGGAACCATCTAGAGTGCTATGTAATCCAAGCTCAAGAGAAGCTATCATCAAGCACACCCATCCAGAAGCCAAAATGAATTCATACTTGAAGGAGAAACAACATTCTAGAAGAAGACTAAGTGATTGGAATACAAAGGATAGATTTTGAGTGCCAAAGCTTAAAGGAAACTTGTCACATGCAAGTGACAAGTGGTTGAAGGTATGTTACAACTTGTGCAATGTTCGTGTAATGCCTAAAAGTAACGCTCATTGTGTAAGAGCATAAACTATTGGAAGAGTAATGTTTGTGAAGCACCATTTGGAAAGTGGAAGACAAAGGGAACCAAAATTCCAAATGCCCATCGAAAGGAGTACACACGAAGATAAATTTAGATAATTTGTAGGTATAGGTGAACAATTGAATGCACAACAGAGGTGAAGAAGTCAAGGAAAGAATTGGGTATCACATCTGGTAGTGAAGGTAAATTTGATAGCGAAGGTAGATTCGAAAGTGTGTCCAAGGTTTGGATCAGTCAAAAATCTAAGGTTGCTACACGTAATGTGACGTGGGAGCCAAGCAAGGAGGACAGGATGTTGTGTAACCCTTATGTGGAGATAGAACATAGTGATACTGTATGTGCATCCGAATTGAAAGAGAGTAAGGTATGGAAGAGCACCAAAGGTTCAATTTTGATAATAAACCAATGTGGAAAAAATAGAAAGAGCACCCAAGATAAATGAGTGCATATTTCAAGGTCATGCAGATTTGACCATGAATTTACCATCGATTTTAGGTTGAGGTAATATAATTCTTGCATATAATTTTATAACCCTAAGTTAGGAGATATAAGGTTAAGTGGAAATATTATTATCTAAGGTGCAAAGTGAAAGTTATTTGGAAAGGAAAAACATAAGACCTTAGACATACTATTGAAGGAGTTTAAAATTCATTTGATAATCTATTTGGAGGAATTAAGGAGTCAAACAAAGTTTTGTAATTTAATTATTGAAGTTACAAAATATTTTAAGGATATTTGCAATTCAATTTAGATTGGAGTAAAAAGGGTTTCTATATCAAATTAGATTTATAAAAGTTGCAAATATAGTTTATCTAAATTTCTAAGTTTGGAGATATAAGGTATTCAACATCAACATAGGAATTAAGAAATTTAGAGTTTATATCTTTTGACTAAGGTTGAACAAAAGTTGAGATTTGTCTTTCATTTACTATTTGGGAGCTATAAAGAATTCAACTTAAGAAATAACATACATAAATTAAGTGATATGGATAAACTAGTAAGAGGGACATATCATCACCAAGTTCAAGGATAAAAAAACTTTTATAGTCCATATTAACAATGCAAAATTATTCCACAAGAAAACAACTCCACTATTCAACATGACGAAGATATTTGGTATATTGATTCAGGAGCAAGTCATCATATGACAGGGAATCTACAATGGTTTGATTGCCTAGAAGTTACTAATAACTTTGGTATAATGTTAGCTGATGGAAAGAAATATTTGGTTCATGGATATGGACATGTAATACCTAATGCATCTTATCCACATTTTATATTGCATAATGTTATGTATATACCAGGATTGACCACAAACCTCATCTCAATTACCAAATTAATTGAGAGTGGAAAAACAATAGAATTCAAATATGTGAACAAGAAGAACAAATGTCTTATCAGAAGGCTAGATGAAATAGAGGCCATAGGTTCAGTTAAAAAAAGAGTACTTTCTAGATTCTATTGGTTTCTCACAAGAGCTTGTAATGGTTTAGGATAATACTAATGTCTTTTCTAAAAGACTGATTGTAGAAAACAAAGACTCATTCTCCTATAAAAATACAATATTCAAACGAAAGAAAATGAGAGGACAATTACCAAGACATATATGAATCAAAGCAGAATATGAAACAAAATACATAAAAAGGTTTCTACAAGTTGAAGAACCATATTGAAGATTAGAAGTCTTCAATAACCAAATAATGTAATACATGAGAGTGTTAGAGTATATTACATTATTTGGTACATGTCTTAGATTAGATTTACTTTATGCAATGTAATAAATGCACAAGTGTACATAATATTCAATAATGTAAATGTGCATATTAGTCCATGTGTACATGAGTCCATAGAATAGGAAATGAAGAGTCTATAAGTATGAAGGCCAAGAGTGCCCCATATGAAGAGTCACATTACATTATATATACAAAGTAATGTGAAGATGTAAGAGGACATGACTTGTAATAACATTACTTGGTTCTTTTAGTGCTATGGCACCATTTTCGTGAGTATTTGTTTATGCCATATTTAGGAGTAGATATTAGAGTTATTTTTGTGTTTTATATATTCAAAATATTGCCATTATCATATACATTGGATAGTGACTTTATTTCATATATTATGGATTATTAATCTTAAGTAATAAACTTCAAAATCTAACAGATCCCATCTAGAATTTGTCTCCTTTTACAAATCCTCCTTGCTCTTCTGAAATAAATTTGTCTAATAGTGGTCTTAATAGATTTATCATCACTTTGGAGATTATATTATATGTCATGTTACAAAGGCTTATAGGCCTAAATGAATTAAACAATTTTACATCCTTTTTTGGAAGATAAGATCTGTTGCATTTATTTTATAAGGTATGTACTATTTTACCCTAGATTGTTCCACTACCGCCAATAAAGAATCCTTCACTATTCCTCTGTTATGTTAATAAAATATTGTAGAGATCCCATTTGGACTTGGGGATTTATCCTTATCAAAAGAGAAAATATTCGAATGAACTTCTTTCAAAGTAATAAGCTCAATCAGTTTGCTATCGTCTTCATCTATTATAATTGAAGGCACTTGCAGCAGTTAATCATTAAGAACTTCAATCTTCTTCGATCCTAGAATATTTTTATAAAAAAGCCTTACCTCATTTTTTATTTCACTCTACTCTTCAATCCAAACCCCTTCTACTCATTTAATTTTACTAATTTTTGATGTTGATCTTTGTATTATTGTCATCCTTTGAAAAATAATGTTTTTATCTCCTTTTAATCAAATTTATCTCAATTTTAATTTCCAAAATTTATCTTACTCAAAATATTACGATATGCACTAAGCAAATCCCTTTCCTCCGAGCTTGGATTATTGTGCTCATCTTTTTCGAATTTTGAAAGTTTCTCTTTTAGTTCTTTCTTCCAAAAAATGTTTCCAAAAGTGTTATTGTAACATTCTTTTAATCTAGATGTCATTGATCTAATTTATTTTGGAAGTGTATACAACTCACAATTTCTTAAGGAATTTCGCATTCAACTATCATATCAACAAATTGACCATGGTTTTCCCATATTTAATCATATTTAAAATAAGATCTTTCTTTGAAATCACTCTTATTGGCCAATGATCTAAGCCAATCATTGCCAAGGTATTAATTTTAGCACAAGTTCCTTCATATAACTAATGATATGTTACCAAGTTCTGTCCTATCCTATTATTGGTTCATTTATAGTTATCCTCTTCAAACTCAAAATAAACCTCCCATAGATTATTATTTTGAATAAAAGCTGAGAAATCTCTCATACTTTGGGTTGTTTTCCTAATTCTCCAAATTTTTCATCCAACTTGGTTATGGCATTAAAATATCCTATAATAATGAATTGGGTTTCTTTGTCTTTACTTCTCATAAAGGCTTCAACCCACTCTTTATTTCATATATACTTGACTTATTTGTAAGTCCATAGAAATTAATGAGGTTGAAACAAATATCTATAAAGTAGCATGTGACTAATGAGGATATCTAATGCCTAGTTTTATGAATAATTTCATAGTAGGTTCTAATTGGATTTCGACATGTTAGAATTCCTCCTATCACTCTTGTTGAATCCATTGCATCCCATTCATATCTTTCCCACACTACTTTCATAGTTTTGGAAATTTCTTCCTTTGTCATTTTAGTTTTTTGGATACAAAGAATATCATGCTTATTACTTAAATAAAGGTCCTTGACACACCTCTGCTTTGAGAAGGTATTAGCACCCCTTGTATTCCATGAGATGGTAATCATGTATCAATAGGGGCTATTGGCCTCTCCTATGACATTTATTTATGTTTGCTCTTGCTTCCCTAGTTATTGCTTGATAATTTAAAGGTTTTCCTCTTTTTGCCTTGCTAGTATCGGGAGTAGGTCTTATTATTCTATTTCTCAATATTCTTTCACAACTTTCATTTTCATTATATTTATCCTCTCTTGGCTCTACTAAGGAAGATTTTGACTTATCTTGCTCATTTTTTGGTATTTCCTTTTTAATGATAGAGGTATTAACATATAGCATTGTATTTTCTCTACCACTTTCTTTCTCTTAACCTTGTGCCTGGTACTTCAAGAGAGTTTTCAAAATTTGATAGGCACATTTCTTAGGTTTTGCAAGAATTTTCATCCCTAAATTGGGATCATACTGAGTAGACAATTCCTTGTTAATATTATGATATTGTTATACCATGTCCTATAAGCTCTAACTTTCTTTTTCTTTATAGGATAAAGCCTCAAAAGAAATGGTATTTCTTCAAATATCCTTACTTACTAGTTTCCCCTATTTATTTACTTTCATTTGTTTGGACTTATTTTTTGGGAGTTGAAAACCATCCTTATCTATATTTATTTGTAAGTTTCTATATATGTTTGTTTTGGAATCTTCTTAGGGCATGATATCTCAATATGCCCCACATCATGACATCTTCTACATATGAAAGATATATTTTTATAATCCATGGTTTGGGTCAACAACTTACCCCCATACTTAAGAATGATTGATTCTGGTAAAGGTTTACTGATATCAATCATGACCAATATTCGAGCATAAATAGCCAAGACTCCATATTTTATAGTTTTTAAATCTCAAGGAATTCCCCCATAGTATTGCCTATTGCCTTGAAGGTATCAATTTTTAGCTTTCAATGGGCAATCCATACATCATCACCTAGACTGGTACTAGGGATAGATTTACGTTTTTAAGTGAAAGCCTTCATACTAACGATTAAGGAAGAGTCTTGCTCTTTCCATAAGTAAAGGACCCTCTTTTAGGTTATATCTCTTTCCTCCATGGAATAGAAAATGTCTAGGAAGAAAAATTTGGTAAGAAAGGATATACTCGCTCCTAGAGACTTTGATCTCCTATTAATCCATTCTATCAAAGCTAAAGCCCTTGGTCAGGACCCATTAAATTTTCCAATGATTGTCCTATATTTGAGCAACGAGGATCATTTCTCTATGAGGTCCTCCCTAACATCTACTCTTAGGGATTATTTTAGGGATTTATTTGTAAATTGGTCAATGGAAACAAAACTATAACTAAATATCTATTAAAATTTACCAATATATCTTATAAAGATTATATTACTTGAAAATAAACCTACAATAATCTACATATAGAACTTAAGATGATGAAGGGGTAAATGAAACTTAGCTACACAAATATATACCAAACCAAAAAATCTCATCTTTCAAATGCTCTATCCCTCCATAGCTCCTCCCATCATTTGAACCTTGGCTTACAAATATTTGTAATTTTATTTTTTGCAACTTGAAAAATTATCATTGCCCTTGTTTTGGATGGCTGACTTCACAGGATCATATCTCCTTCAATACTACTCAAATTCCTTCATATGACCACTTATTCTAAATCTCTTCCAGTTTAACACAAATTGGTGCAAGAACCATCTAAATGAGACAACCCTTTGCAAAGATATGGTTCCTAAAAGATGAGATATTTTTTTGTTAGAGTATATTACATTGTTGGGTACATATCAATGTATCACCTTGGGTACATAACTAGAGTAGGAGTTTACTTTAGAGCAAATTTTGAGTTACTTCATGCAAAGTAATAAATGCACAAGTGTTAGAATGTGTAATTATTTAAATGTGCATGTAGTCCACATGTACATGAGTCATAGGATAAGGTAAAGTAAAGGCCAAGGCACATATATTCCTCTATATAGGCCTTTGATATAGAGTGAGAGTGAGAGTGAGAGACACAATGTTACTATTGTGAATAGTGAGAAGGTACAATGTAGTTCTTCATTGAAAATTTTGGAGTGTTCAAGTCCTCAATTATATTGCATTGTACTATTTTTGTGAGCTTTCATTAATGGTATATTACAGAGATATTGAATAACTTTATCTCATTATTTTATTTCATATTATAGTGACATTATCATATAATTATCATAGCTTACATATTTTACATCTTGTGGTTGCATTTCATTTAATATACATCCTCAAAAGTTAACAGTGGTATCAGAGTTATGGTAGATATATAGGAAATAGGGAGAGCCACAAGAGATATTGAGAAGAGATCAAAAATATAATTTGTAGAATTTTTGAAAATACATCTGGCTAGAGTCTTTCCACAGAGTTGCACAAAAACATGTGAAGACTAGGACTCAACATTGATTCCACTAGATTGACAAATCAACTAGTGAAGATTTAGAATCTCTAGATTTAGAGATTTACCATTTTTCAAATTTTAACACTTTGTTGTAGTAAAAGGAGATTTAAAGAAAGTTGGGAAGCTTCCTACAAGAGCTAGGAAGAATATCTTATTTGGAATCAATCCAGTAGCTAAAGAAACAAGTAGAAGACTGAATATTAGGAGGCCTGAAAGAAAAGGTCCCATTGCAAGAGTTGCAGACCTGAAGATTGTAGAAGAGAGAAAAGGCCAGAGAAGCCTTATTGTAGATTAAAGGAAGAGACTCCAAAGAAGAGTCCAAGAGAAGATTGAAGGTTGGTGATCTCCATTGAAGATTGAAGACTGCAGATTGCAAATTGAAGGAGAAGAGAAATCAGCTTGAGAAGCTGAAGAGACCTACAAGAGGTCCCATTGAAGAACTTCTAATTTTGGAATATTGAATATAGAGAAGGATTAGAAAAGGTCGTATTCCATATTCCAAAAGTAGCAGATTTCAGAGATCCTAGTAAGAAGATATCATTACAAAAACTTCCATAGTAGAAGACTAAAGAAAAGGTCTCATTGAGAATACCAAAGAAGCTACGATATTGAAGACCCTAGAGAAGAGGTCTCAAGGAGAAAGAAGGAGAAGGCTAGGAAAGCCTTATTACCAAGTTCAAGAAGGTCATTGAAGCATATTTCAGAGAAGGCCATTGAAGGAGTTCCTAGGAGAACTCATTGGAGAAATTTACTAGTTGGAGAAGGAGTTCTAAATAGAGAAAAATCTGGGACAATTGTTGCCATCCGATAACAAGTCTAAAGGGAGAAGTATTTGGCAAGGATTTTTTCAAATTTCTAAGGAGAATAGTGAATACCTCAAGATAGTTAGAATATTGAGAAGAATTTCATTAGTTAGGCCATGATTGAAGTCAAAATTTTATAAGGAGGTTGAAGGAGAAAGGAGATAGAGAAGCTACAAAATATGAGAGATTTGGGGATTGCCATTGAAGGTTTGAAGGTCATTTTGAAGATAGGAGGTTGCTAAATCTACAACAAAAATTGAAGGTATCTAGGAGAAAAATCTCAATTACAATTTGGAGGATTTTCCTACCAAATTTTAGAGATTTAAGTATAAATATTTTGAAGAAGAAATTGACTACAAGAGGGTAGTAATTAGGGCAACATTACTAGATGTAAAACTTTAGATCTATAGAGTGAATTTTGAAGGAAGAGAAAAGCCACCAAAATACAATTTTAGGGAAGCAAATTATAAGGTTTCAAAGTTCCAAATAGGTGATCTAAAGAGCTATTTTAGGCATCAAGAAAGAGCTATGATTTCATCCATTACAAGGCAATAGTTAGGTGATTCAAATCACCAAGACAACCATCATCTATAGAGGTCATTAAGGTAAGCAAATTTGGTGCAAAAAGGTTCATTAGTTGAACATTACTTATTCGGTTCATTATTAAGTTTCATTAAGCACCATATTCAGAGTTTAAAATTTGCAAGGAGAAGGTTGCATATTAAGTCTTCAAGGGAGTGTAGAAGATAGTTTTACAAGGATTATAACTTGCACACAAAAGGAGGAGTTAGATATATTTGGAAAGAAAGGAAAATATCAACATCCTAATTTCTAGTTAAAGCAAAGAAGACATTATTCGTAAGTGATAGTTGCATAGATTATAGTGCATATTTCAAGTAACTTTTAAAGAAGTCATTTACAGGAGCAATAAGGAGAAATTGCTATTGCACTATACTAGTTATTACAAGTGGATAAAGTATTCAAGTTAATTTAATATTAGTTGCATGATTAAGAGCTTGGATTTATTATTGAGAAGTTAACCAAGCAAAGGAGAGAGTTGTCTAGCAAGGAAGACAACATCAAATCATCGCTTGCCACCAAGGAGTAGTGCAAAGAAGCTGCCTCATCAAGGAAGAAAGAAATCTTACAAAAGGAGATATAGAGATATCAAAATATAGGTGCAAATTTAAGGTATTCTATTCTAACTATTGCAAAGTATTTTTGCATTAGATTATTGCACCATTTTCCTCTTATCCTACGTAGCAAAAGAGGACAAAGCTAGAGTGTCTCAAAGATACTACAATAGCTTGCAAAGCACATCTACAAAGTGATCATTTCAACATATTAAAGGAGCAAATTTTAGGCTAAGGAAAAGAGCCAACGAAGGGCTCACATTAGCCAAATTTCAAGGTGTCTAAAGACACCATATCTGCCATCGAATCTAACGCCTACAACAACATTAACCTGTTGCGTCAAGACCTGCGTAAGGAGACAATTATCCATTGCTTATCTACATAAAAGGATAGTAGTAAGGGACTACAAAAGGATACTATCATCTATTGCATGCCAATGTAAATAGGATAGCACTAATGACAACATAAATAAGAAAATTACAAGGTGAAGACAAAGGTGCATTACCCAAGCTACAACTTGGATGAACCATCAGCTAAAAAGAAGCACCTAAAGCCATAGTTGGAGTGCTATAGAACCACCATTGTAGTGCTCTTAATCCACCATAGTTGGAGCCAACCGCATTGCATCACCATTCACTTGGGAAGAAAATTTTGAAGAGAAGACACAAAGGGCATCTACTAGCAAGAAGTATACAAGGAATAAGAGATGTTGAAGGGATTATTATGTGCATGAAATTATAGTACCACTTGCAATTTAGATCCAAGGCATCTTGTGCCACTTGGCACATCCAAACAAGGCACCCATATATTCCTTAATGTATGCCCAAGAATGAAGTGCTCAAAGGAAAATTTATGCCTATTGTTGAGCGTTGAATAACATCATTTGGAGGTTGCAAGGAATAATCATCATAGCTCTTCATTCAAAGGAGAAATGAGCATTAAAAGAATCTAACCAATGCTCATCAAGAATGTAACTCTCAAAGCACCACTTGTCTAAAGGAGCATCCAAGCTATTTAAGTGCCCGATCTTGAAGGAGAGTGCAAACAAAATAGAAGTGCATAATCAAGCATTAAAGAAGGGATTCAAAGCACCATTAAGGAGGAGAAGAAGATTGGTTTATCTTTTCCATACACAGGAGAGAAGAATTACAATGCTTGATTAAAGGTCACTCCATACACCAATTAGCATGCACAATACACTTTACAAGGAATATAAAAGCTTTACATTTTTTAATATTTGCTCTCCTAATTTTAGGGATCTATAAGGTATCTATTACAAGGTTGAAAGTTATTTATTAATGCATTGAAATATGAACCTTAGAGAGTAAGAAAAGAATTTTAGCAAATGAAGTATATCTTAGAAGATATTATAAATTGCTTGAGATTTAAACATTACAATATTTACAAATAATTAATTTAGGAGATATAAGGGTTTCTACATTGGATAATTAAAATAATATTTTGCAAATATTATTATTTTCTAAAATTTCAAATTAGGAGTTATAAGGCATACTACTTCAAATTTTAGTTTCTTGAATCAGAAAAATAAATCCATTGAAAAGTGAAGGCTAAAGGAGAAAAACCAATAATTACTTAGAAGTTGGAATTTGCATTTTACATTAGTCTCTTACATTAATTTAAAAGGTCTTGAAGGAAAATAACCTTATTAAAACTTGAAGGTGCATCATCATTTATCTTTACCTTTATATTTACTAATCAATAGGGAGGAATTGTAGACACCAAAAACTGGGCATCCACAACATCACATTTGGCACCCCACATCAAATCCTGCATAATAAAGTTATATGCCTAAGTTTAGACTTAGGTATATAAATCCTGCACATTATCCTATTTTCCAGATTTATTAAATCTGGAAAATCAGCCTAGGATACCCTGCCTACCCACTAGACATGTGTCCTAGCCACCTCACCAACATCCCTTGCCACATCTCATACACCCTTGTCCCCTTTGTCCCTTCACATGGGGTAACCCTCCACATAGCACTCCACTTGCAGCCACATCACCCCAGTTAAGTGAGACACCCTGGGTGACTCACTCTAACTGCCCCCTCCATTTGGCAGCCCAGGATTGCCACTTGGCAATCCTGGCTTGCCACCTCTCATTTCCCTCCAAAACCCTAAGGAGCCTATAAAGGCACCTTCACCCCATCCACCAAAAGAGGCTGAACATTTGTACCATCAGGCTACCAAAATAGGACCAGAGCTCTGCACGCATCCCAAGGAGAACCAAGATCCAAAGCCCAAAGGCCCATTTCTAAAGCAATATTGCATTCAACCTAAACCACTCCATGGTTTCACATCAAAACCACACCTGCAGTTTCCCCACCACCCATGCAGTTTTCTAGTCCCACCACACCCATGATTTCTCAAAGCAAAACATACACAATTAGATCAGTAAGTTTTGTTCAACAAGGCATTTAATTTATTTTCTTTTTTTTGTATTACATGATTATCTAGTTAGGGTTTTATAGCAACATTTTATATCTTGATTTACAGGTGCTACTAATCCCTATCTGGTTTCATGTGTGTAGGAAAAAGGTATCTTGGAGAAGCTAATAAAGCTGGAGTGGTCCCTACATTGGATACCTGAAGCCCACTCACCCCTTAGAGCTATAGTAGAAAGAAGGAAGAACACCAGTTCATTTGTTTGGAGAAGCCCTATTTTAAGAATTTGAACACTTGTAACATATATTGTAATATTACACCCAACACACTTGGGGTAATTCAAAAAAATATTGTAATATTGGGAGATTTAAGCTCCCATGTTAATACAAAAATATCATTCTTTTATTTGCAAGTGTTCATTTTTCTATATTTGTTTGGTGTTATTCTTTTGTTACAAAAATGGTGATCATGATGGGACCCCCTAAGGGTCCTATTTATTTTTGCCTTGCTTAATTTACTTTACTAATCTATGTTTTCTATGATTGTAGGTTTCGAGAGTTTGAAGCACATGAAGATTCAATCTCGGATCGATAGATCCGAGACCTATTGTTATTCAGACCTATTACTACAAAACCATGCATCTACGATTTTAGACCTGAGGAACCATGCACCTATGATGGATCACCAAACCAGTGGAGCACCTATAAAATCACATGGGTGATTTTAACACTATGAAACCATGAACCTACGATTGAAGCAAACTAGAAGGAGCGATGAAAGGAACATAGGTTTGTACCCCTGTAACCCCTTTTTCCTCTATTTCTAGTTTTTAGCATTGCATTTAGATAGATTAAAGGTCTCTATCCTATGTGCCTTTTGTTTACATTTAGGTCTTAGGATAGATATTTTTATTTTTCATCAAAGCATTCATAAAAACATAAAAAAAAAAAATAAAAGGATCTACATTTTCATAATAGGTAATAGAGCATTTTGCATAGCCGGGTTAGAAATAACTTAGGCACATTTTTAAGGTTTGGGCATGTTCTACCCTTGTTCTATTGTTTAGTCAAAACCATACACCTATGATTGGGATCTCCCAAATGCTTGCACGTGGTTGGTAAACCATGCAAACATGGTTTATCAGAACCAACCGCCCACCCATAATTTGGCCCTAACAATAGAACTTGACCAGATCTTGCTTAAAATCAACAATCTCAACCCTTGATCTAATTTTATTTGCTATTATCTATTTCCTATTTTTTGCATTAGGCATAAAATATAATTGCATCATAGTTTGCATAACACAATAATTTAAACAAGCCTCACACACTCACTTAAACATTGAAAATGGTTGGATTTCATCACCACCAGGTTGGACTTCATCACCAACCACCAACATATTATTACCCTATTCATGGCCAAGGTCGACTCCAAGAACTATCCTATCCATGGAAAATAGCATGCATTCCTCTTCAGAGGGTGTATCACTACCCATAGTGTGCTGGGTGAGGATCGGTAGGACCTGTGCTCCCTGATCAGATATGGGTTTCATCTCCATATTTTGGTGGGTATGGCTGTCTGGACTTCATCACCAGTTTAGTCACTGTGAGTATACAGGTGAAATCCTAGATTCATCTTAGGGCAAACATTTTGCACATCAATTTTTCTTTTTTATCAAAAACTTTCAAAACTCCAAAAAAAATCAAAAAAAAAATCAAACTTTGCATGAACTTAGGAACAAAAACCTTGTTTGTTTGTTTGCTTTGAGTGTTGTCTTGCATTGTGCTTCTCTCATGCATTCACACACTTACACTTGCATTTCACACATCATCACACCTTAGCGTATGGTAACGACCCATGGTCAGGCCAAAAAGTTAGCATTAATTCAGAGTCAGTTGTCTTCCCCTATGGATCCATCTCAGGTTAGTCAAGTCCCTAACACTTCAATGGTAGGGCAAGTTAGTGTAGTCCCTAATATGTCCTAAAACTTAAATGTAGGGCCCTCTAGTAGTGCCCCTATTTTAGATAGAGATATTATGCATAGGGCTACCCATACCACTATTCCTGAGACTCCTAGGAGTGAGCCACCCACACCAATGGATGGTCATGTCACACTTGTAGACATGGACATCATTAGGATGTACCTAAATGTAGCTAGTATGGTTTTTCCATCATTACCACCGATTACCATCCCATATCACACCATGCCATCATTACATCAAGAGTCTACCTTCACACACCCATAATAGTTCAACCTAACCTTCACGAATCCACTTTTTGAGCCGACTGCTACCACCCTAGCTAGTCACCCATCATCATCTAGCCAACCACCCATCACCTTACCACATCAAAACATCATTTGCACCAACCCCTTTACGAAGCACCAACTCAGGTTGCTTCATAGGTCCTCACATCCATTCCATATACCACCCCTATGGGCCCCACACATCCTATCATCCCTCATTCGATGGTAATACCTTTTGCCACCTACCCCCCACCTACATCTACTAACATGGTTGCTTCACAACCAGCCCAACCGTCCACTTCATATGTGACTATACCCACATCATCTATGATTGCCATGCAATAAGCTTTCTTGCAACTACAACAAATGATCTTGGATAATGCTAACCATAGCATTAATCCTAACCCTCAACAACAATTGTAGAGGATTGATCAAAACCCACCATCAACATCTCATCAAGCCCACACCTTTATCCAAGATCCATCTTGGGTATTACACCCCCAACCACTACCATAACAACTAACCCACTTCATCACATGTATGCTAACTCATCAAGTCAACATGCTATCATGCCCCCATCACCTCATCAATATCAGAACCTTCATCAACCATCATATCATCATGCATTTTAGCCTAACATCCCCCATCATCCACATTCCACCTACAATGCACAATATTACCAACAATAGCAAGCAAACCAGGGTTTTAACCCTATGGAAGATCCTAAGTTCCAGTTCTTATAGAACCAGATTGATAGCCTTACCATGTAGACACCAGGTTTGTAGTATCAAAATCCCACCTTAAGGTAGCTACTCAATCACCCAATCCATGCTTCGGTACCCACACCACCTTATCCAACTAATTTTTAGATGCCAAAGTTTGATACATTTAAGGGGGATGAGGACCCCCGAGAGCATGTGACAAGATTTGTTAACACGTGTTTCAAGATAAAAAATAATGATGCACTCATGCTACACACCTTTCCTCAAACACTTGGGGGAGAAGCCCAAGATTGGTACAACCACCTACCGCATCAGAGTGTTTACACTTTTGAGCAACTTATAGACCAATTCCTAGAGTGATTCACCCTGAATGTCAGGAAGAAAACCACATTGATCGATCTACTTAGTTTGAAGTAATACGATGATGAATCAGTCCATGATTTTGGTAACCGTTGGAGGGTGGTTATGATCAAATTGCCATTCTCCCTCCCCATGATAGAGCTAACAAGAATGTTCATGAAGAGTTATGCCAAGCCCATATCTTTGTTGCTATAATTGCAACAATATAGAACATTCGATGAGGCACTCACCCAGGCTAGAGTGATAGAGGAAATAAATATTCAAGAGGGTGAGATCAAGCCTAAGAAAAAAGAGTGGCAAAATAAGAACCAAAAGGGGAATAACCATGACCAGTCCAAGGCCACATAGGTTAATCAGATAGTCTTGGGCCAACCTTCACAGCCAAATCAACAAGCCCAAGTTCAGATCCAACAACCCCAACAACAACAACCACAACAATTGAATTATCAAGTGGTTCCACCCCCACAATAGGTACAAAACCAAACACAACCTACAAAAGGCAACAACATCATTTTAGGCCCAAACACAATTACACACCATTGCAAGAGCCCTACTCATATATCTTTCAAAAATTGTATGCGACACAACTTTTTACGTTGCCAGAGATTAAACCCAAAGACCCTAGCAAGCCAAAATCAAAGGCCTACAAAGATCATTTATATTGCATCTATCATCGAAAAAAGGGCATGACATCAAAACTTGCCATGGGTTTAAAGGTATTGTGCAAGATTTATTAGAAGCAAGAAAGATCAAAGTCGACAATCCATTAGCCCAACCTAATCAAAACCTTGGGATATATCAGACACCTTTGCCTCATCATGAGGTAAATCAACAAGCAATAGGAGCATCAACTTCTACAGTTCCTCCCAACCAAGTTAACTATGTGTCTCAACTATACCAAGGTTTTATAGGGGCTATCAATGTGGTCACCCATGGGCAAAGACAAGCGAATCACACAACCCAAGCTCCTGCAGCACAACCTAGTGTCCCCATACAACTAGGGCCATCCATTCCACCTCCACCCATCCATAATCCAAGTAATCCATCTCACCCAACCATCACCCTAGGCAGTCGATTAACACAAAGTTTGAAAATGGCATCAACAAAACTATCAATTTATGAGCTAATACAATAGTCTCCCCCACATCATGATGCATTGATGGAGATTCTAAAATCCATTCAAGTACAATCAGAAGACCCTAATGCCTTCAACACCTTTGTGGGGAGTGTACAAAAATGCATGGAGCCCTCGATAGTATTTTATGACTTTGAGGAGAAGAGTGTATCATCAGATTTACTAGATCCTCCATTGCACATAGTCACTCATATTGATAGAAAGCCATTCAAGAGGGTACTTATTGATATCGGCTCCTCCATCAACCTCATTACCACTCCCACCATCAAGCACCTTAACCTACCATCATCCCACATCACATCATCCACCTTCACCTTAAGGGCCTTTAATGATGCTTTATGCTCAACTATGGGGAACGTAGTTCTTCCTATCACCATGGGGGTGAATACTATTCATGTACTCTTCCACATATTGGAAGGGGTGATGCAATACAACATACTTCTTGGATACCCTTGGATCAAGGAGATGAAGTGTGTGCCCTCGACATTACACCAATGTCTAAAATATGTACATGAGGGTAAAGTACATTGCATCCAAGCAGACATAGAGCCTTTTAAATACTACAACTTGATCTCAAATCCTTATGAGCCACTACTTCCATCCACCCACCTCTCCATTCAACCACTCATCATCCAAACCACTCCCACTAACATCACCTCATCAAAAGCCCCCATCCCAGAGGAATTGTCGATAGTTGATCCTACTTTTGCATCCAAAAGCATCAACTCTAGTCAACCCTCATCCACCACATTTCATTTTTCCACCACACCTGATCATCCTACTAACCAATCACCAACTTCATTAGCCACACCACCCACTTCACAAACACCATTCACATTTTTAGCTCAACCCACTCCATCAACTAACAATCCCATCAAGCCTAATCCACCTCAAACATCACCACCCATCATCTCGCAGATAGGATCACCTATCCGAGAGGAGCCATCACCTCCACCTAAACCACAAGCCACCACCAAAGCACCCTCCTCATCCACTAAGCCATCAACATCCCAACCATCCCAAGTTGTAGTCCATCTTACCAATCCAAGCATTGGTGAGTACATCATTGAAAGTGTCATAGTTACACCACCTATTGAGTCAATCAGAGATTATGGTCACCCACACGACCCACCTTTAGCTATAGGTGTAGTGTACAGAATGGGTTCTCAACCAGACAAGATCAATTTCATATATGGGGGAGTGGATTCTTCATCCAATCCACCTCCTCCTAATGAGGAACCCTTACAAGAGTTTAATGCCAATTTAGAATATCTATCCAACCTAAATTTCCCTTTGTGATATTTTCATAGGGTCAACTAGTAGGGATACAGACTTGGATGACATGAGCAGGGTCCACATCACATTGTTGAGCTTGAATACCAAGAAGCACATGATCACTCTAGTCTAGGATACAGGTCTTCTACCTCAAACTCTTCCTTCAACCATACATTTCAATGACTCACTCTTGAGTATGAAGAAGAGGATGAGGAGAGCAATGATTGTGATGATACTGATGATGAATACCTAGACCCTAAATTTGCACCTCATTTACATGAGGCCTTTCTAGAGATTGTATTGCATACATTCATGATTGATCATATTCCAGATGATTACATCTTCGATGAAGATTTTGGGGATTATATCTTCGATGAAGATTTTGGGGAATTCCAATAGATGGAAGCAAACCTAGATTGGATCATTCAAATATTTGATGGTCCCCAAGAATATGTGGCCCCTATAGAGCCCATCAAGAGAGATGAGTGTTATACCAAGATGTTTCCCATAGATCACACCATATTTCACTTCAACAAGGAGCATGAGCACCCTGAGCTAGATCCACCACCACCACCTTGGCCGCTCCTACAACATCACCATTCATCCACCTTAGGTCAGTTGCAACCTAGAGAGAGTGAGCCATCACTCCTCAAATCGTAACCACCTCATTTCCACCAAGTCAATATGATTTTTGTTGACTTGTTCACCCCACTTTATAACCCATACGATTTGGTGAAGCTGATTTCGATCGATGCTAGCCTTATCACCATGGATAGGATTTCATCCCCACCATCCATCACCAAATTTATCCTATCCAAAGAGTTACTATGAGCTTCAAATACTTACATTCCACAACAACCTTCATCCTCCTCTACCTTAATTTTTCAAACCAAAGTAGAGGGGAGTCCTTGAGTCATTTGAGCATGTGGAGGATGATATCCATCTCATCCCAACTCCACATCAACTAGAGGAAGGTTCTCATATGCTTATCAAAGAATCTATCGATGTGAACCTTAGCCAAGATGTGAACAATCCACAAATCATGAAAATTGCAAAATATTTATCCATAGAGGAGAAAGAGTATATGATCAATATCTTAACAAGGAAGAAAGACATATTCATATGGTCATACAAGGACATGCCTAGCCTTGACCCCAATTTGGTGGTCCACAACCTTACCTTAGCACCAGATGCTAAGCCTTTCAAGCAGAAACTAAGGAAACTTCATCCAACCATAGCATTAATTATCAAGGAAGAGCTACAAAAACTATTGGATATGAATTTCATAGTCCCAATTGATTATCTAGAGTGGCTCTCTAACATGGTACCCATTCACAAGCCGAATGGGGGGTACACGTATGCACCAATTTTGAGATCTAAACAAAGCATACCCCAAGGATGATTTTCCACTACCTAACATCGATCAATTGGTAGATCTTATGTGCAGGCCATGAAATGCTTTCATTAATGGATGATTTCTTAGGATACAATCAGATTCAAATTAATCCTGAGGACCAACACAAAATAACATTTACAACACCTTGGGGGACATTTTGTTATAGGGTGATGCCTTTTGGCCTTAAGAATGTAGGAGCTACTTATCAACGTGCCATGACGTACATCTTCCATGACTATATGCATAAAATCATTGAGGATTATGTGGATGATCTGATTACCAAATCTAAAACACGTCTTGAGCATATTGAGGTTCTAGAGAAAGTTTTTGATCGATTGCTTGAACATAAGGTAAGGTTGAATCCTAAGAAGTGCGTATTTGGCATCACATCAGAAAAACTTCTAGGATTCATTATCTCCAAGAGAGGCATTGAAGTGGACCTTGATAAGGTCAAGGCCATCATCGAGATGCCACCTCCAACAAATCTGAGAGAGTTGCATAGTTTACAAGGAAATATTCAATCTATCCGATGATTCATTGCACAACTCTTAGACAAATGTAGGCCTTTCAATCGCTTGCTACAGAAGGGGTGACATTTTCCTGGACAATTGAATGTCAAGAGGCTTTTGATGACATAAATAAGTATCTAGCTTCACCACTAGTTCTTACGCCACCTCATCCAGGAGTCCCTTTTCACCTTTATATCTCTGCAATAGATTTTGCACTAGGGACAATGCTTGCTCAAAAAAATGAGAATCACAAGGAGCAAGCAATTTATTACATTAGTCGAACATTGGTAAGTTATGAGACAAGATATGCTTACATCAAAAATTTGTGCTTAGAAGTGGTTTTTACCACTAAGAAACTCAGACATTACATGCTAAGTAACACTACCTATGTCATAGCTAGAGAGAATCCTCTACATTACATGATGACTCACACATACAACAACACCCATACCACAAAATGGATAATGCTTTTAATGGAATTCGATCTCGAATTCATTAGCCAAAAATCCATCAAAGGTCAGGTGATAGTCGATCAACTTGTAGAAGCTCCATTACCAAATGATCAACCAATACTTATCGAGCTTCCAGATGATTCAATCTTTTCCATCACTGAACAAGAAGAACTAGTCCCTCCCGAGGATGATATTGACATGACACTCTTCTTTGATGGATCAAAGTGCAAAAAGGGACAAGGTGTTGGAGTCATGTTTTACACACCTGAAGGAATTCCAATTCCTTTATCATTCAAACTTGACTTCCCATGCACAAATAACAATGTAGAGTATGAAGCCCTAATCTTGGGGCTTCAATCAGCTATAGCTATGGGCATTAAATGAATAAGCATATTTGGTGATTCTCAACTTGTCATTTGTCAAGTGAAAGGAGAGTACCAATGCAAAGAACCAATCTTGAAATAATATCATGAAGTAGCAATGAAGTTGCTAGAGAAATTTGACTAGTATGAGATTAGCAACTTGCCTCATTCGACTAACAAATTTGTGGATGCAATGGCTTCTTTGGGATCCTTGATTCCTAAGAATGAACATGGAGAAGTCCAACCACTTATCATAACAATAGTGTCCAAGTCAACAATCAAACGAGCAGAATCTGAAGGTGAGAAGAGTGTTTGTTTGGTCCACGTAGAGCCATACAATTCTTACCTTGATGAGATAAGAGACTTTCTCAAATTTGGGACCCTCCCATTAGAATTGATGTAAACTACAAAAATAACATTCAAACAAAAAGCAACTCGTTTTACTCTCTTGGGGGACGTGTTGTATAGACGTGGCTATGATGGAGTCCTACTTCGATGTCTAGATCTCGTAGAGGCACAACGAGCTATAACTGAAGCCCATGATGGTACTTGTGGTGGCCACTTTAGTGGAATGGCCATTACAAAGTGCATTTTGTGCATGGGTTATTATTGGCCCACCATGGAAAGTGATTGTTGTCAATACATCAAGAAATGTCAAAAATATCAACATCACGCCAATTTGACTCATGTACCATCACAAGCTTTACAGCCCATTCAAAGCCTTTGGCCCTTTTCACAATGGGGCCTAGATTTGATTGGAAAAATTTCACCTGCCTCTTTAGGATAACATAAATTCATCATAACTACCATCGAATACTTCACCAAATGGGTCGAAGCAATTCCAATGACCACTACGACTAGACCTCGAATAGCGGAGTTTATACTTCAACATATTATCTATCATTTTGGGATTCCTTCCAAGATCATTTTTGATAATGGCAAGTCTTTTAAGAACAAGGATGTTCGAGCCTTATGCAACAAGTACAATATCCAACATAGTTTCTTGACTCCTTACTACCCATAAGAAAATGGATAAGTCGAAGTGACCAACAAGACTGTGATAGCCATTCTCAAGAAACTTGTCAAAGAAAATCATAGAGATTGGCACACTCAACTCCCCTTGGCACTATGGGCTTATCGAACAAGCATCAGAATGCCAACTGGAGCAACACCTTTTTCATTGGTCTATGGCACTGAAGCAATCATACCTCTTGAGCTCGAGATCCCTTCTTTACGAGTTACATTGCAAGAATTCATGGATGATGACACAACTAGACAAGCACATCTTGACCAATTAACACTCCTTGATGAAAGGTGCATCAATGCCTTAGAACATCTACGAGTATATCAAGATCGCATCAAGCGTACCTACAATGCAAAAGTCCATCCTCATGAATTCCAAGTGGGAGATCTCATTCTTAAAGAGAATCAATAGAACACCAATGCATTACCACACTTGAGAGATAAATTCATAGCTAATTGGTTAGGTCCATACATTGTCAAGCAGAAGTTGGGTCCAGGAACGTATAGACTTGCCAACTTAGAAGGAACATTGGAACCTGAGCCATTGAACATAATACATCTAAAGGTATTTTATGCATAGTGCAGCTTATATATATGTACATATACATGGCTAAAAAAAAAAAGAAAAAATACCAAAAATATTTCATTTGCATCTCATACATCCATCCATGCATTCCATACATGCATTTTAGGCATTTTGTTCATACCATTCATTACATTGGATCATTTGGTTAATTTGGATGATCACTAGTCCACTATGTCTAGTTGCCTTAATCAGGGGCATCCTACATCACTCAACAATCCATCAATCACAATAATATGCAACTTTCCTTATAATATTTTGCTAATTAAGGGACTCACATAAAGTAGGATAGATACCATATAATTGTTAGCAATAACGATTATGCGACCACTGACTATTTTGTGTGCATATTTTAATTTTCAAAATATTACATCGAAAGTATCACAAACATCACAAACCACATCAACCCATAAGCAAATTCAAAATATTTTCAATCACTCAACCACTCCTAGTGTTTTGAACAAACTTAATTCAAAGTCAAACAATCTTTAGAAGCAATAAGTTATTCCTAGTCAATCAAGTTTCCTCTTGGACCACACACATCAAAACACATTTAAAACATTGTGAACCTTGGGAATAACGAAGTCAAAAGTTGCTATTGCCATAAGTGAAAGGTTTCCCCTATTCATCCAATTATGTGCATGGTCTAGAATGCTACAGAGTTGACAAAAGGACAAGCTCCACCTTCATCCCTTCCAAAAAAAAAATCCCTTGCTCTTCATCAAAGCGAGCAAGTATCCCAAAAACATTACAAAAGCAATAAAATCCCTTGCTCTTCCTCAAAATGAGCAAGTATCCCAAAAAGCATCTCAAAGCAATAAGTTCCCCTTGCTCTTCCTCAAAATGAGCAAGTATCCAAAAAAAAAATCATGTTGCTCCATCACAAAATGAGCAAACTCAAAAATCAAAATCCCCAAAATCCAAAGCAATAAAATAAGGGAAAGGAGCTTGAATCCCTAGAACTCTTAGTGTCTCAAAAACCATGGGGTGATCCTCATTACAACAATGGGCTGAATGAATCCCGCTTGGCAATGGGGTATCCTTACGCATGGTGCCATATCTATCACATTAGCGACCTTATTTTGTACAGACCTATGGACGCTCTCGGATGAGCTAGCTTATTGGCATAAGTTACAATTGATTAGTTTGACCTAACTCATAATGGAAAATGAACAATCATTGCACACACAGTTGGTCCTTGAGAAATTTGAAACCACTAGGACAACCCTTGCATCATGAAGATCTATGAAATACATAAATGAGTTTGTTTAAAGTCACTAAGATGTTTGAGTCTTTGTAAGAACACCATAGATCATCAACCAATCACATACATACATTATCATTTACCATAATCATCTCATATACCCATTCAATACCATCTATCTATGCCCCTGATTAAACAACAAGATAATGTTGATCAAGCAAGAGTCTATAAATACCAAATGAGCATTAGAACATAGCATTAATAAACATTACATCATACATCACATCATTTCATATGCATCCATACATAAAATAAAACAAAAGCACACACAAATGATCATAATAAAAGCCATGTATATATATATATATCATAAGTACAAAATACCCATAGGTTGTATACATCAGAGCACTAAGGCTCATAAAAAAATAGAAAACTACAAAAAGAGGTAATAAAGTGCTACTAGCTAGCACCCCCATGACCCCTACTAGGCCCCTGAGCTGATGCCTAAGAATCATGTGAGCCAGATGGCCTATGAGACCATGAACTACCTAGCCTAGACTCAATCCACCTACTAGAACCTAACACTAAAGAAGAAGGTTGTAGTAGAGAAAATCTAATGTTAGCATCTAAAATATCCTCCAAGGGATGCCATGTACTATGCTTGTATATGAGTAGCAACCAAATCCTAACCCTCGCGTGCTTCTCGCTAGGCTATCTCAACTCTAAGAGTCATGATGGTAGCAACATCATCACCCCACTCACCTAGCCCATAGCCCATCCACCTCACCCTATAGTCGAGTCACCTCACCCTAAAGCTGAGTCACCTCACCCTTCAGCCTCATCACCTCCTCATCCAGATTATCCCACTACACCTAGAGTATCCCCCACTCCTCCTCCATGTGGTGAGGAGGAGCATCCTATCCCTGATCACCTCCATCATCTCCATCATCACCCACATCCACATCATGCCCTACATCATGGCCTCCATCACTGCCATCTCCATCACCCCCAATACCAACATCTATCTACTATACCAATAGACTACCTCCTACCCCCACTACCCCGATGGTGCTTCTACCACCTAGGAGCCTGCTCACCAACATCAGGCTCATCCTCACTGATAGCATCATCCACTACCTAGCTTGGCCTCCAAGGAGGCTATGCTACAAACCAAGAATCATAGTCTATAGTCACTACATCATCTGTATCGAGAACATCTACTATCGCATCATCCACTACATCATCCACCATCCAAAAGTTTGGAGTCAAGGGAAGACTGAGCTCATCTCCCCACCACCTATACATCATGGGAGCATCTAGAACTCCCTACACCAAGCCAAACTATCTCATCACTCATGAGAACTGGATGTACTCCATCTCTCACCCATGGCTCCCTACCATCCATCTACCTCATCTCACCCGACGAAGCTATGCAACATCATCCTCCCAAGTCAGACCTCTCCAAGGTCACCAACATATGTCATCATAAGTCAAACCACTAAGCCTATCCTGATATGCCTCAACAATACAAAGAGGGTGAGTAGGAGAAGACTCCTCACTAACCATCAATGAAGAGCACAAGGAAGTGAACCATCATACAAGGTAGACCCTCTAGATGACCAACTCTGATGTGCTCCCATGCCCAAATCTGGAGCACCAAACTACAACCAAGGCCCTTTCACTCCTGCCTCTTCACCTCATAAAGCTCAACATACAACTGACACAAGAGAGGAGAGCCCAAGCATAGATCTAAGGCTCTACTATCAACTATAATACAATAGATACCTAGTTCCAAGGGAACCTCGAGCCCATACTATTAGGCAACAACATGTTGCCTAGTATATACATCAAAATTTGAAGTGCACCCAAATTCTTACCCTTGTAGAGATCAAGGTAAGGAATACCACCCTTCCCATAGTCAACATCCCAATCATCTCCATAAATGGGTCTAAGTACCTACTTGTCATGGCCCACCCTCACTGGTAGACCCTCAATAGGAACATGGAAGATGTGATAAACATCCTCCAAGGTGATAGTTAGCTCCCCTATCGAAAGCTAAAAAGAACCCCTATCAGGGTCCCATCTCTCCACCAAAGTAGATAAGAGCTCCTCATCAACTTGGATAGTCTCTACTCATTCACAACCATCCAAACCCACAGACTCCAGAAACTTCCAATCATCAGTTGTGAGAGCTTTTCACACCTTGGATATGGTGTGGGGCCATCGATGTCTAGTAGTAATAAATTTAACCTGAAAGCACAAACAAAGTTAAAATCAATGCATATCAAAAAAAAAAAAAGCATATCATCTATAAAATTCACATATTTAAAAAAAACACAAAAACATTGCATATCATTCCTACTATAAATTCATATCAAAAAAAAAAAAACAAAAAAATTGCATATCATCCTATAAAATGCATTCATCAAAACATAAAAAAAAAAATTCAATCAAACAAAAAAAAATAAAAAAAAAAATTTTCCAACCCCTCTTAATGGTTCAAAAAAAAAATTAAAAACAAAAAAAAATTTTCCAACCCCTCTTAGTGGTTGCAAAAAAAAAAAAAACAAAAAAACAAAACAAAAAAAAACAAAAAAAAAAACAAACAAAAAAACCTAAACTAAGAGTTTAGGACACCTACCTTGGCATAGCGGACTCTGGCTTCCGCTCCAACCGAGCCACCAACACCCACACCAACTCCACTCCCCTCACCAACATCCATCCTCACTCACTCTTCTCAAACCACTCAAAAAATTTGCACCGCAATAATGAAATGAAAATGACCCCCTCCCATTTATATAGCCACATTTTATGATAAAACATGCACCCAGTTTGTAGAGCATGAAAACATGCTCCCATGTTTATGAAAAACATGGATGCACGGTTAAGGGAAAACAAAACCGCACATGCAATTAAAAAAAAAAAACAAAAAATAGCAAACCCCAACCAAATCATCATCATCATCATTATCATCATCATCACCACATCAATTAGTGAACCTCGTATCTAGTGAATTATCCTATACACTTAGCGGTTGCAGTGACTAGCAATCCATGCAATCCGGTAGGATGGATAGCTCACCATAAGGACACTCATCATCAAATCAAAATGGCATTAATCAGCTAGGTCCCTCAATATTTTGAGCTTGGTTATGTTCAAACCAGATTTGCACAAGGTTATCCTTCAACCCCTTCCATTGGGTCAAAAGGAAAAATAATCAAATCAAATTTGGTAATAATCAAAAATCACACGAGCATCGAATTCCTAGAATGACTGGTTCCTTAAACCCATCATTTGGAAGGAATTTCTAAAGTCACAAGGGAACAAGAACTCCAAACATGGTTGATGATTTTACCACAACATTTGCCACAAACGAACCAAAGGTAAATTTGCAAAACACAAACAATCCCAAACTTGGGGCATCAAGTTGATTCAATGTCATACATTTGCATCACATTCACATCATTCAATCATTCACCTCATCTCATCATCCACATTTGGTCAATTGGCTCATGGGTTTCATCCTTTACCCATTCACCAATTGAGGGGGTAAGCAAACAAATCAAAATATCATCAAAATTTTTCAAAAATTGGTCATTCTTGTGCATCGAGAAGATTTGAGTCCATCCATCCAATAAAGATAGGTGTCATTGGTTTTTGCATCGCATCGTGTTTCACACAATGTGGTACAAAAAGGGGCATCTATAGACACCAAAAACTAGTCATCCACAACATCACATTTGCCACCCCACATCAAATCCTGCATAATAAAGTTATATGCCTAAGTTTAGACTTAGGTATATAAATCCTGCACATTATCCTATTTTCTAGATTTATTAAATCTAGAAAATCAGCCTAGGATACCCTGCCTACCCACTAGACATGTGTCCTAGCCACCTCACCAACATCCCTTGCCACATCTCATACACCCTTGTCCCCTTTGTCCCTTCACATGGGGTAACCCTCCACATAGCACTCCACTTGCATCCACCTCACCCTAGTTAAGTGAGACACCCTGGGTGACTCACTCTAACTACCCCCTCCATTTGGCAGCCCAGGATTGCCACTTGGTAATCCTGGCTTGCCACCTCTCATTTCCCTCCAAAACCCTAAGGAGCCTATAAAGGCACCTTCACCCCATCCACCAAAAGGAGGCTGAACATTTGTACCATTAGGCTACTAAAATAGGACTAGAGCTCTGCACGCATCCCGAGGAGAACCAAGATCCGGAGCCCAGAGGCCCATTTTTGAAGTAATCTTGCATATGCCCTGCACTACACATCCGTGGTTTCATAGTCGAAACCGCACCTACATGGTTTCCACACTGCCTGTGCACGTTTTCCCAATTGCCACCGCATGCCTACAGTTTCTCAGAGTAAAAAATATGACACATTCGATTAGTAAGTTTTATTTAGCAAGACATTCAGTTTATTTGCTCATGTTGTTTCTATTACATTATTATCTAGCTAGGGATTTATCAATCATAATTCACCTCATCTTATCATCCACATATGGTCAATTGGCTCATGGATTTCATCCTTCACCCATTCGCCAATTGAGGGGGTAAGCAAACAAATCAAAATGTCATCAAAATTTTCAAAATCATTGATTCTTGTGCATCGAGAAGATTTGAGTCCATCCATCCAATAAAGATAGGTGTCATTGGTTTTTGCACTGCATCATGTTTCACATAACTCAGTACAAAAAGGGGCGTCTATAGACACCAAAACCTAGGTATCCATAACATCACATTTGCCACCCCACATAAAATCCTACATAATAAGATTATATGCCTAAGTTTAGACTTAGGTATATAAATCTTGCACATTATCCTATTTTCCAGATTTATTAAATCTAGAAAATCGGCCTAGGATACCATGCCTACCCATTAGACATGTGTCCTAGCCACCTCACCAAAATCCCTTACCACATCTCATACACCCTTGTCCCCTTGATGGGGTAACCCTCCATATAACACTCCACTTGCAACCACATCACCCCAATTAAGTGAGACACCCTAGGTGACTCGCTCTAACTGCACCTTCCATTTGGCAGCCCAAAATTGCCACTTGGCAATCCTGGATTGCCACCTATCATTTCCCTCCAAAACCCTAAGGGCCCTATAAAGGCACCTTCACCCCATACACTAAGAGAGGTTGAACATTTTTACTGTCAGGCTATCAAAATAGGACTGGAGCTCTGTATTACACGCTCACGATTTCACAGTTAGAACCACACCTGCACAGTTTCCACACCACTCATGCATGTTTTCCCAATTGCCACCACACACCTATGGTTTTTTAGAGCCAAAAACATGGCACACATTCGATTAATGAGTTTCATTCAGTAAGGCATTCGGTTTCTTTGCTCATGTTGTCTGTATTGCATGATTATCTAGCTAGGGCTTTATAGCATAATTTTATATCCTGATTTGTAGATGCTACTAATCCCTATCTGGTTTCACGTGTATAGACCACAAATATTCTAGAGAAGCTACTAAAGCTGGAGTGTTCCCTACATCGGATATTTGAAGCCCACTCATCCCTTGGAGCTGCGACGAAAGAAGAGAAGACACCGGTTTATCTATTTGGAGAAGCCCTATTATGAGATTTTTGAACACTTGTACCAAATATTATAATATTACATCCAACACAGTTGGGGCAATTAGCAAACAAATATCTGTAATATTGGGAAGGTTCAGGATCCCCTGTTTAATATAAGAAATATCATTCTTTTATTTGCAAAGTGTTCAATTCCACATATTTGCTTGGTGTTGGTTCTTTTGTTACAAACATAAGGCAATACATTAAAGTTGAACATTAGGGAGTCAAAAGGAATTTAACTTAAACTAAGAAAGCTAAGCATACTATCAAGTTTCATAGTGCATTCAAACACTTGCTAGATAGAAGGTATTTTACAAAACTTGTAAAATTGAAAAGTTCTTAGCAAGGTTAAAACTAAGGAGGTATAAGGTAGTCTACAAATATCATCATGACAACGAATAAATTCATTCTCACTGAATCCCAACTACTTAGAGGACCAAATTACTCTTCATGGAAAAACAAAGTAAGAGCAATTTTGATAGTTGAAAATTTTGGAAAATAGTCAAAGGAACAAAAGAAAAACCTACTACAGGTGATAGTGAGATTCAAAAGTTTGAAGAAAATGAAGCAAAAGCATTAAAGATAATAACTTTTGCTATTATAGATTAAATACAACCCTACATTAGTTCAATAGGAACATCTATATAAGTGTGGAAAACAATAGCCAAAATATTTGAAGGGAAGAATAAAACCACTATCTTAAATTGTCAAACTCAATTACATTCTCCGAAAATGAATAGTGGTGAAAGTATATAACTATTCCTAAGGAAAGTAGCAGATATAAAAGGAAATATTAACCTTAGGAGAAAATATTGAAGATAAGTTATGTAGACACCAAAACCTAGCCACTTGTCGTCCATCCAGATCTTCCCACCATTTCCACCCATTATTCATATATATTTATTTTATATATATTTAAATATTAATATTTTTATATTATATTTATATATTTAATAAATATATATTTATATAAGTGAATTGATCACAACCATCCGATTTCACTTAATCCTATCCATATAGCCATATCAATCCATGCCACACCCTCGATTTAATATCCACCCTCTGATATGATTTTATCTCAGCCACACAATTACTGTCATTGAAACCCTAGCATGCCTTAGGTTGGATTATTAATAGGAGTCATTTTGATGGCTCAACCACTGAATCCTGAGTTGAAGTTTGCATCTGCATTCCCTGGAGTATCCAAGCACTCATTCCCTCCATCCTCGCTTGCCATAGCCCCCGTATCCATCGCTGCCCCTCTCGCCTAACCAGATATGCTTCTGCAGATCGTCTCCTAAGTCACCAAACACCTTCAGGCACTCCCTATCATTCTCAAGTGCCTCTAGGCGCTTCTCCTCCACTACCAAGTGTCTCTGGGTTCCTTACACCATCCTCAAGCACCCACAAGCATTTCCTGCAGTCACCAAGCACCCATGGATGTTTAACACTAGAGTTTTGCAGTCCCATTAGCTCTCGGGTGGTGCTAGGGCATTTTCGCACCAATCCACTACAATAAATTACATTATATCAAAGAACGATAGATAAACAAGGTAAATATTTTTTTTATTATTTCATTTTATGCACTTTCAATTTTTTTCATGCTATTTACATCATATAGCTAGGGTTTTTGTATTTATTATAGAGGGCCTCACATTGTGGAGCCCTCATAGTTGCTACTAACCTACTTGTTATTTTCTTGTTTTGTAGATTTGGAAGTGTTACATTAGCATTGTGCAGTTGTTTAAGCTAGAGTGGCTCGACATCGGATAACCAGAAGCCCACTCATTTTTATTGGGAGCAAGGATGCATTCTAAAGACACCACCAACATTGTTTTCTAGGGTTTCGGAGAACCCTAGCTATTGTAAAATCTGTATCAAAGGATTCAAAGATTCTTATTGTAACAATGGAGTTTTGAGGCTCCTCCCATTAATATAAAAACATTCATTATGCAATATTGTCTTTTGAGTTCAATTTATATCTTCTTATTTGGGGTTGTGTTTTTGTATTCACAAATGGTGATCACGGTGGGATCCACTAAGGGTTTCTTTTTATGTTTTGCTTTGCTAATTTATTTGTTATTTTCTATCTTTTTTTACAAGATTTTCAGAGGCATGAATCAAGCATTTTTCACTAGTTAGGGTTTCTAAGGACTTGTAGGAAGTTGTAGAAGGTGCGTGAACACCCGGTGGCACTCGAGGGCCATCCAGAAATGCCCATGTGCATTTTAGAAATGCCTAGAGGCATTTTACAAAGAGTTGGAGTAGAAATATAGGTTATTTTGTAAGTCTACTATTAAAACCCTAACTTTTCTATTTACGTATTCTGGCAATCTTACATTTTTTTTAGATTTCTAAGCTAAAAATAACATCACTAATTAATCTAGGAAAAATATTCATACTAGCTTGCATCTTAGGTTTCATATTAGTCATTTGCATCCATCCACACTTTCTATTTGAAGTTTATAGTTTTCTACTATATTCACAAATTGAAAAAATATTGCATTTTGATTTCATGTGAATTGAAAAATTGCATAATTAGTTTGCATTATAGGGTTAGGGATTCCTATTTTTGTAGGTCTAAGTAGGAACATTATTCAAATACCAAAAGTATCCCCATACTTGGGTGATTCCATATGGAGGAGTAGATGAACCCCCCAACTTTCTAGAGTGGGTCTTAAGCGGTGTACTCTACATCCTTTGGAAAAATTGGTATTCTAGGTAGTGGATAATGATTTTGACTATCGAAAGTAGTTATCTTTCTAACATTGTATGTACACAATAGAAAATCATAAATTTTAAAAAGAATCACACACTTCATGCTTCACATTTAATAGTAGTGGCTGGATTTCATCACTAGCCATTGCTTGAGATTTGGTGACGGTGGATTTCATCTCCATCCACCAATCTCTGCCCTTAGAAACCTTAGGTCACCCCATGAGCAAACTTGTTGAATTTTAATTACCAACAAGAATCTCATTGCCCCAACTTAACCATAGTTTTTACCTTTCTTTGGTTAATCCATATTAGCACATTTGAAACACACAAGATCAAAATCTAAGAAAATGAACTCACATTAAAAGGAGATAATCAATGAATGAGGTAAGACACATTTGTTGAATAAACTTAGAATTGATTGTTTATTTTTCTTGTGAAATTTTATTTTTGTGTTATTTTACTGCATAATCTATATTTTGGTTTATTTTCTTATGGTCTTAACAAGAAAACAAAAAATCATTAAATCAAGATAATTCAATGGAACCTTCATCCACCTTCCCCACCACTTCTATGGTATATTCTTTGAATGTGACATAGGTAGATTTGTCTATAGGTCCCTCATATTCCTTGTCACCCACAACCTTTCATATGGATGTTCCCCAAGTAGAGTCAACCTCACCAACCATTGAACACCACATTACCCACATAGACATGGCACGAGTAGAAGCTCTCATGAAGTCTTCTAACTATGTCTTAGAGTCAGTCCCCAAATCACCTAGACAAGATCCTACTTTACAGTAGGAACTTATTTATTCCCAACCACCATCCAGCTTTACCTAGGTGTACACTAACCCTCTTTTCGAGGCATCAGTTGCATATTCCTCTCATATGTTCATTCCCCAACCCTCATGTGCTCCTAGTACTTCATACACATCCACATACACTAACCCCTTGTATGAAGCACATGTAAATGCTGCTTCACAAGTTTGAGCCTCCCAAGTTACCATACCAAGTGTAACTTGTCCCCCAGCCACATCTTCCATACCATCTACTTCCATACCCTCCACTTTTGATAGAGATATTAATGAGACATGGGAACACTTGAACAAATTGCTTAGGTAGCATCAAAATGCTCAACAATAAGTGCAAGTGAACCCTAAGACTCTACCAAACTCTACTCAGACTATCCTCATTAACCAGGGTCCATCATGGACACCACAATCTTCTATGGTTTCTATCCTTGTTCCTCCACCAAGTCATACCAATACCCATCCTATTCCCATTGGCCAACCCAGTCATAACCCTCATGCATCAACTTCATTCCAAAATTCTCCATATTTTCATTATTAATCTTCCATTCATCAATTTCCATCAAATTCACCTAGTCATCATTACCAATCTCATAATCATTTGGTCACCCCACAACATTTTTCCACCCCACCTCAAAATCATCAGGTAATTCAGGGCTTCCACATTCCTGGGAAATACCCTTGAATTAAGGCCATGCAATAACAGATAAATTATTTGATACAACATAATCCTGGTTTGACAAACCATAAGCCAACCTCACGTGAATTGATCAACCAACCTATTCATCCTTCGGTACCATCATCACCATATCCGACAGATTTCATAGTGCCTAAGTTTGACAGATTCAAGAGAACTGAGGATCCCAAAGAGCATGTGAGCACATTTATACACTTATGTTTTAGAATTCAAAATGGCAATGATCTCATGCTCATAATATTTACTCAAACATTAGGAGGATATGGCATAGAGTGTTACAATCAAATTTTCAGTCATAGTATTTATACCTTTGAACAATTGATTAACCAAATATTTGAGCATTTTATCTTAAATATTAGAAATAAAGTCTCATTGTCTAATGTCTATGCTTTAAGACAACATGACGATGAATCCATCTATTATTTTGAAAACCATTGGAGGGTTGTTATCACCAAGTTGTCATTCACCCTACCAATGGACGAGCTAATCAAATTATTCACCAAGAGTTTTTTAAAATCCATATCTTGGATGCTTCGACTACAGACTTATTGTTCATTTGAAGAAGCTCTAGCACAGGCTAATGTCATTGAGGAAATAAAAATCCAAGAGGGCATACTGAAGCCTAGAAAAAAGGAATGGCAAAACAAGGACCAATATAAAAGCAACTATTCTGGCCAGTCAAAATCAACATAGGCTACCCCAACCAGTCAGTCCAATCACGTTAATCAAGTGGTAATGAGCCAGTCGATAATGGCCCAACAACAATCAGTGCAACAACCACCATAAAAAATTGCTTATCATACGGTACCCTCAATAACTCAAGTCATGCAAAACATAGTGCCAACTATAGAAAACCATTCTCAGTGATAGTCTATCCAACAAAATCGCCAATACACCCCCTTTGCCGAGTCATATGCTTCCCTTTTTCGAAGGTTGTATAACACAAACAAACTTGCATTGCCTAAAATTAGACCGGTTGATCTCGCTAAACGTAGTAAACACTATCAGGAATATTTATTTTGTCCTTATCATAGGTAAAATGGGCATGAAATTAACAATTGCCATATATTTAAAGACATAGTGCAAGCCCTTATTGACTTGGGGGCAATCAAGCTTGACAACCCCCTTGCTAAACAAAACCAAAACCTTGGTATTTTTCAAACACCCCTTTCTCATCATGAGGAGGTGCAACCAAATATAGGAGGGTTGTTGAACCTTGTATGTAGTTAAGTGTGAATGCATTTATATGTAGCTAAGTGTGAACGCATTTTGTAATTCTATGTAGGTTAGAATATTTCTTGTTGAGAGAGATTATAGGATGCAATTGGACAAAGTCTAAGTATAGAGTAAGGGATTAGGTTTATGGAAAATTATGGAGGTCCAACTGTTTTGAGCTCATATTGGTTTGTCTTCCAATCTATATATTTTGTAATACTCGTGCAAGAATGAATATATAAATTATGAGAATTCATTTGGTATCAGAGCAAGGAGCGAAAACTTCATTTTTTTTGGATTGCCCATCACTTATGAGTTCAGTCCAGGAGAAAGTAGTTGCAAGAGGAAGCTCACTGAGTGTGTTGCTGCAACATGAGAAGTCATACCATTGCTGATCATTAAAGTGTGGATAGAAGGTGCCATTGCTTATGTGTTTGGAGCGATTCATTTTTTTCAATCTGTGAGGGCGCCAAGGATTCGTTGAAGACAAACTGCGTGAAGGGACCAAAACTTGCATGTGATATTGTGCAAGGCTGACGACGGGTTTAATCAGGCAAAGATCATCTGTTTTGTGACTCTGTCAGCAAGTGCAGACCAAAGAGGATATCTGCAAGCATAGATCGGAGGCGTTTGAAGAGTCTTCCAACCATAAGAGTGAATTGCATTCTTCAAAAAAGGTAAAAAAAAATTGTTTTGAAGCTGCATCGTCTAGTTTGAAAGCACCAAAGATTTGACATTAAAAACTAGAGGTGAATATTTGCTCGTGCATGCTAGTTTGCTCTGAGTGATAGAGGCGGTGATCTAGGAGAGGCAGAGATTTGCATCAATGATATACTTTGAAAGAAGACAACGAACACGCTGCAAAAATATATAAAAAAAATGAATGCTACAAATGATCTTGATTCGTGGAACAAACGCAAGAAGAGGTTTTGTGTTGCTCCATTTTTTTTGTTTCTCTGGTTTTAGTCTGCAGTCAGTGGGGAGGTATGTTCAAAGAGCAAGGTAGAATGGTGTGCTTTGTGGAGACTACTATCAGTTCACTGTAATCGGTGGACAACGGAGATGTCCTGAGAGACTTCACATTAACAATGATGGAAAAAAAAAAAAAAGCTACCTGTCGTATAAGGGGAAAGCTAAAAGTGCTGACGATATGAGACACGTCGTATGTTGACTATAACAAGGTGATCGGACGTATTACAAGCCATCTCATAAGGCAGTGTGGAAAAAAGTGAGTGTTGTTGTGCACTAGTGTGTTGTAGCAATGGAGGTATCCTGAAGCGGCGTTGTCCAGTGCAAGACTCACCGTCCTGTGAAGAGTGAGGCAAGTTGCATAAAAGAGAGGTATATATATAATTGTTTGCATATTTTAAAATAAATTTATTTCAATTTTTTTAATAATTTAATATATTTTGCTTAAAATCAATATCTTTTATAAAATAATTGATTTTTTAGCTTAAATATTTTATTATTAATCAAATTATTGATTAAATTTATTTTTGCAAACATAATATAAAGGAGTAAATTTTTTTACTAAGTTTTGTTACTAATGGTTGCTAACAATAATCTTCCTATCCCTGAGTTCAATGGGCTAGATTATGAGTATTGGTCTATCAAGATGAAGACCTTACTCATTGGCAAAGGGCTATGGGACATAGTCGAAGAAGGCTACAATGAACCTTAGGATTGGACAACCTTGAGTGCAGTTGATAAAACTACTAAGAAGGATGCCCAAAAGAAGAATTCTTTTGCTCTCTACCATCTCCAAGCAGCTTTGGAGAAAAGCATCTTTCCAAGGATTGCTTCTTGTTCAACAGCCTAGAAGCATGGAAAGCCTTGAAAGATAGCTATCAAGGGAGTGATCAAGTGAAGCAAGTGAGGCTTCAAACCTTGAAGAGAGATTTTGAGAATCTCAAAATGCAAGAAGATGAAAAAGTAGGTGATTATTGTGTGAGAGTGAAAGCCATTGTAAACAAAATGCAAACCCTTGGAGAAGACATCAAAACTGAAGTGGTTGTGAAGAAAGTGTTGAGAACACTTCTTCATAAATGGAATCATATTGCAATCATTATTGAGGAGTCTAAAGATTTGTCTACTCTAACTTTTGATGCTCTAATTGGTTCTTTGATGTCTCATGAAGAGAGACTACAGGGTTCTACATCATCAAGCTATGGAGGTGATGACAAAGCATTCTCATCCAAGGAAGGTGAGACTCAAGGAAGAGGACAAGGAAGAGGCCAAAGGAGAGGCAAAGGAAGAGGAAGAGGTAGATCAAGAGGTGGCAACCAAGGAAGAGGAAGAGGAGGTGACAAATCAAAGAAAGCTTGTTACAATTGTGGTAAGCTTGGTCACTTTGCTAGAGATTGTTGGTCCAAGACTTCTCAAGAAGGGAGAGGTAATAATATGGAAACTATGGAGAAGAGGAAGGAACTTCTTCAAATTTGTTCCTCACATATGGAAAATCAGATCAAAATCTTAATGAAACTTGGATTTTGGATATTGGTTGCTCAAATCATATGAGTGGCAAAGAAGAGCTATTTGCTACAATGGATTCCACCTACAAGTCAAAGATCAAATTGGGAGATGACAAGGCACTACAAGTTGAAGGCATGGGAGCCATGGAGGTTCCAACAAAAGAAGGCACAAAGAAGGTAAACAACATCTATTACACCCCCAAACTCCAACATAATTTGCTTAGTGTTGGACAAATCATGGAAAAGAACTATAGGCTTGTTTTTGAAGATGGAAAATGTGTAATTTTTGACAAAAACAATTGTAATAGAGTTGTTACACAAGTACCTATGACAAATAATAGGTTATTTCCTCTTAAGTTTGGGGAACAAGGAGGTGCCCAACTTGCTAATGTGGCCATAGAAAATCCAAGTGTGCTTTGGCACTTGAGATATGGTCATCTTAACTTTGCAAGCTTGAAGTTGTTGACTTCACAAGCTATGGTATGTGGATTGCCAAAAGTTGAAGAGAACAAGGAGGTGTGTGAAGGATGTGTTTTGGGAAAGCACTCAAGAACAAAGTTTCCAAGAGGACAAGCATGGAGAGCAAGCCATCCACTACAATTGGTACATTCGGACATTTGTGGTCCAATGAATACCAAAATCTTGGGTAACAATTCTTACTTTCTCACTTTCATTGATGATTTCTCTAGAATGTGTTGGATTTATTTTTTGAAAACTAAAGATGAAGCTTTTGAATGTTTCAAGGATTTCAAAAATAATGTAGAGAATCAAAGTGAGTATGTTGTAAAGAGATTAAGGACTGATAGAGGAGGGGAGTTTTGTTCAAATGCATTTCTCAAATTTTGTAAATATTGTGGGATCAAAAGGCAATTAACTACTGCCTACACCCCACAACAAAATGGTGTGGCTGAAAGAAAGAACCACACTATTGTAGAAATGGCTAGATCAATGCTTCAAACAAAGAAACTCAGTAACATGTATTGGGTTGATGTTGTTAGAACAAGTGTTTACATTTTGAATAGGAGTCCTACTTCTAGTTTAGATGGGATGACTCCCTATGAGGGATGGTATGAAAAAATCCAAATGTAAAACACTTCAAAGTTTTTGGTTGTCTTGCATATGCACACATTCCTGATGAGACAAGAAAGAAACTTGACCCCAAAAGTCAAGCATGTATTTTCATTGGGTATTGTGAGTCTTCAAAGGCATATAGGCTCTACAATCCAAAAACACACAAAGTTGTAATTTCCAGAGATGTGATTTTTGATGAAGGGGGAGTATGGGGTCATCAAAAAATTTTTGTTGATGATGGATCTCAAGATGCAAGCTCCTCTCAAGTGCAGCCCATTAATAAAATCAGCACTGGAAATCCTCCTCCAAAGAAGAGTTCTACTCCAACAAGTGCAACAAGTGCTACTCCAAGTTTTTCTCCACAAATATCAGCAAGTTCTTCTCCAATGCCAATGGAAATAGATTCACCATCAAGAGGTAAGAGAACACTTCAGTACCATCCCTCCTACCAAATGTTGGATAAGAATTTTCAAAAAAGATACACTAGAAGTCAAGCTAGTGAGATGAATGAAGTTTTGAAAAGACTTGAAAATTTGCACATGTATGGTGATGATGACTCCCAAGAGCCTAAGGGAGATGTTGTAAACTATGCTTTAATGACTAGTGTAGAGCTAGAGCCATCTAGTTATGAAAAAGCATGTACTCATGATGTATGGCAACAAGCCATGAAAGAGGAAATGACCTCTATAAAAAAGAATGATACTTGGGAGCTAGTGGAGCTTCCTAAAGGCAAGAAATGTGTTGGATGTAAATGGGTCTACAAGACCAAGTTCAATGCTGATGGGAGCATTGAAAGACACAAGGCAAGGCTAGTAGCAAAAGGGTTTACTCAGAAGTATGGGATTGACTATGAGGAGACCTTTGCTCCTGTTGCTAGACAAGAGACCATCAGACTAGTACTTTCCTTGGCTGCCCACAAAGGGTGGAAAATTCAACACATGGATGTTAAGAGTGCCTTCCTTAATGGGTACTTGAATGAAGAGGTTTTTGTGCAACAACCTCAAGGATTTGAAGAACAAGGTAAGGAGAACCTTGTCTACAAATTGAAGAAAGCATTGTATGGCCTCAAGCAAGCACCAAGGGCATGGTACTCACGCATTGATGGCTACTTTCAAAAGTATGGATTCACTAGGAGCAAAAGTGAACCTACTCTCTACTACATGAAACAAGGTAAAGACATTCTCATTGTATGCTTATATGTGGATGATCTAATATTCATGGGTAGTAGTGCTAAGATGAATAAGGAGTTCAAAAACTCCATGATGAAAGAATTTGAAATGAAAGATCTAGGCTTGATGCATTACTTCCTAGGCATGGAAGTACATCAAACAGGAAAAGGGATCTTCATATGTCAACACAAATATGCTCAAGATATGATAAAGAAATTTTCTATGGAGCAATGCAAGTCTGTTGCAACTCCAACGGGTCATGGGATCCAATTAAGCAAAGAATATGGAGCACCAAAAGTTGACATGACCACTTACAGGAGCATGGTTGGGAGTCTAATGTTCCTCACCAACACAAGGCCGGATATTCAATATGTTGTTTCTCTAGTTTCAAGGTATATGGCTGATCCATCTGAACTTCATCTACAAGCAACTAAAAGAATTTTGAGATATGTAAAGGGTACATTGGATTATGGGATCCATTACCACAAATGTAATTCTGTAAAATTAGTTGGCTTTAGTGATAGTGATTGGGGCAGCAATATAGATGATAGAAAATCTACTTCAGGGAATTGTTTTAGTCTTGGGTCAGGACTAATTACATGGAGTTCCAAAAAGCAGACTGTTGTAGCATTATCATCTACTGAAGCTGAGTACATAGCAATCACAAATGCTAGTACCCAAGCTTTATGGTTGAGAAAAGTTCTTGAAGAAATAGGAGAGAGACAAAGTGGTCCTACCATATTGTATTGTGACAATATGAGTGCCATCCAATTGGCACATAATCCTATCCACCATAGCAGGTCAAAGCACTTTGATATGAAGTATCACTTCATTAGAGACATGGTGGAGAAACAGGTGGTTGAGCTATGACATTGCAGCACTTTGGACAACATAGCGGATATCTTCACCAAAGGAGTTGCTAAAGCTCAATATATAAAGCTGAGAGACTGTCTTGTCAGCCCTCTCAACTTTAAGGGGGAGAATGTTGAACTTTGTATGTAGCTAAGTGTGAACGCATTTGTATGTAGCTAAGTGTGAACGCATTTGTAATTCTACATAGGTTAGCATATTTCTTGTTGAGAGAGATTATAGGAAGAGGTTAGACAAAGTCTATGTTTAGAGTAAGGGATTAGGTTTACGAAAAATTATGGAGCTCCAACTGTTTTGAGCTCAGATTGGTTTTCCTTCCAATCCATATATTTTGTAACACTCGTGCAAGAATGAATATATGAGTTGTGAGAATTCAAAGGCTAATACCAAAATCCCTCCTAATCAAGTCAATCACATACAACAATACCAAGGGTTTGTAGGGACCATCCATGTGGTCACTAGAAATTAAATAAACAATCAACAAAATGCAAGGCAACAACCTCAAGCAAGTGTGTCACAACCTCCCACATCACCACCTATTAAAATTTCTCCTAATCCTTCATCACCCATCCACATTCCTAGCCAACCAAATCCTCCAATTCATCCTATCAATTGTCCATCACGACCAGTCATCTCATTGAGTAGCTAGTTAACCACAAGTCTAGAGATGGCTTCCACTAAATTGTCAATTTATGAGTTAATTCAACAATCTCCCCCACATCGTGAGGTATTAATGGATATTATCAAATCCATTGAACTACAATCTCAAGATTCTAATGCCTTCAATGATTTTGTAAGGAGCATTCAAACATACATGAATCCTTCAATTACATTCTATGACTTTGATATTAAGCCAATCTCATCAAAATTAGTAGACCCTCCATTACATATCATGGCTGTAATTGATAAGAAGTCATTTAAAAGAGTACTAATTGATACTGGTTACTCTATCAATATCATCACCATGTCCACCCTTCATCATTTGAATCTTCCTCCATCTCATATCACAAAGTCATCATTCATCCTAAAAGCATTTAACGATGCTTTGTGTTCCATAGTTGGCATTGTTGTTTTGCCCATTTAAGTAGGGGTCAAAAAGTTGCACACTATGTTACACATCTTGTAAGGATCCATGGTGTACAATATACTCCTTGGAAGACCTTAGATGAGGGAAATGAGATATGTCCCTTCCATTTTACATCAATGCTTGAAATATGTTCATGAGGGACAAGTACACTACATACCAACGAATGTTGAACCATTAAAGTATTACAAATTTATTTCAAATCCTTATGAATCCATGCTTCCTTCCACCCACCTTTTCCTATCACCAACAACCAATCCATCTACCACCCCACCCATTCTTCATCCAAGGCTCCCATTCTTGAGGAGTCCCCTATCACCAAACATAGACAATATTCCATGCCCTCGTCATTCTCATCATTGAATACATGTACATGTGGTCAAAGTAAATCCACATCCATGCCTTCTACATCATCATCATCCATTCAGAAACCTTCCCAATCCAATCCATCCCCCTCACCTTATGTTTCACAAGTCGAATTGATGGATTGTGATACATCTTCATCGTCACCATTCCCTGAGTCATCATCCAACCATGGTCCTTCCATGTCATCCCAAGTCGAGGTCCACCTTACTAATCCTAGTACTAGTGAATATGTGGTCCAAGACATCATCGTCACACCGCTCACTATTCCTAATTCTAAGGATTTCGGTCGCCCACGTGACTCGCCTTTATCCATAGGAGGAGTATATAACATGGGTTCAGCTCCAAATAGCATAAATTTTGTGTATGGGGGGATTTATTTTCATCAAATTTAGCTCCCCTAGAGGAACCCAAAGAACCAACACTTGCTAAAATTCAAAACATGTCGAGATTCCCATATCGCTATTTTCACATAGTTAATTGGCAAGGTCATGGCCTAGGATTGCATGAACAGGGAGTGTCTCAACCTATTTATGTTCCATATCAAGAAGTACACGACCGTTTAGGTCTAGGTTATCATCCACTTTCCACCACCTCTTCTCTTGAACAAGCCTTATAGATGCTTAATCTAAATTCAGGAGAAGAAGCCCTCCATCCCGATGATTCTGATGATGAAATCCATGAAGAATTCGAACTTATGTCGATAATTTTGGATGAATTTGAAGATGAATCAGAACCCATCATTCGCCATACCGAACAAGATGAATTTTATCTCATAATATTCCCCATCCATGAGATTATCTTTCAATTACTTCTTACACAAGAACGAGCCTCCCCTACTGGTGAACCACCACCCTGATCTCATTAATCCATTTTATAAGCCAAACTTGTAACATATGTACATAACACAAAAACAGTGGTTTTCACCACTATAAAATAAAAAAATAAAAAATCAAACAAAAACTTTTTTCTTTTTTAGCATTGCATGTATATGTCATTTAGTTTAATACATTAACTTATGTTACTTGCTTTTGTCTAGGTTTACCAATATCCTAGCACCGGTTCTTAGGTTCCATCCATTCCATCCAACCTTATCCACTTTGCCCATAAGTCAACATGAATCTTGTTGATTTATTCACCCCACTCCGTAATCCATATGATTTGGCTAAACCAATTCCAATTGACATAAGCCTTATCGATAAGGACCGGACTCCATCCTTTTTTGATTTTATCTTGTTTGAGGAATTGTTAAGGGATTTCACCAACTACATTCCTCCATCCCCTTCGCCTTCACCTTCGCCTTCACCTTCAAATCCTGAGGTTTTCCAGGCAGACATAGATGAGGATAAGTTAGAAGAGTTTGATGACATCTTAGATGACATTCATATGATCCCTACATCCCATCAACTTGAGGAAGGTTCTCATATGTCCATCGAAGATACCATCGATGTGGACCTTAGTTCAGATAAAGATAATCCCCAAATTGTTAAGCTTGGCAAAAGTTTATCACCCGATGAACAAGAGCAATTAATTTTTTAGGATCTCACTATTAAAATTAAGCACACTCACACAAAATACTGAAAAATAACTCAAATACATCAAATAACTCAATAACACTATGCAGAAATTAAATGCAAAAATGGAACAATCTCACAATAACACAGAATCGTAGGCCTCTTCGAGGGGGCAACCTCCTTCAATATTTCATTAGCTTGCAAAAAGATGAATTCGTACATGGCTTCATATCTTTTAAAGAAAAACTTCATGCAACCCTACCTAAAGGCTCAAGAGTTGGCTTACATGCAAAATGCCACTCGAGCTAGAATCTCCTACCTACCATCGGTTACAATCTTGATAAAAATGGTTACATGAGATGGCGCCACTTGGCTAGGCACCTTACTTGCCACATACATTACAAAGTATTACAAAATAATATTATAATGGGATCCCCCACGTTGGGAGTGGGTCATTACATAAGTAAATGAGAATTACAAAATGGCGTTAGGATAGGATCCTAACATGTCCTTCCCCTTCGAAAAGCTTTGTCCTCAAAGCTAAAAATGAGGGAACTGGTGTTGGAGCTGATGGAGAGACTCCCATGTAGCATCTTCTGGCTGGAGCCCACGCCACTGAACAAGAACTTCTGTGATGGTACGGTTGTGGAGAGTGCGGGTTCGACGATCCAACAATTGTTCAGGTTCGAGTAATATGGACCCTTCTTCATCCAATTCTGGTAATGTTGATTGAACCTGTACCTGTGTGCCCACAAATTTTTTGAGAGAGGAAACATGGAAAATAGGATGGAGCTTGGAGGTGGGTGGAAGAGCCAATTTGTAAGTAGTGGAACCAATCCATTGTAGAACTTGGTAGGGTCCATAGTATTTTGCAGCAAGTTTTTGGCACCGATGGAGTTGTAGAGATGATTGTTTGTACGACTGCAAGCGAAGGAAGACCATATCACCCACATCAAAGCTACGCTCAGAACGATGTTGGTCAGCCTGTTGTCGCATCCGATTCTGGGCCATGTCCAAATTCTGCTTTAGCTGGCGAAGAACATCGGTATGTTGGCTGAGAGTAGTGTCGACTACCTGGACCTTGGAGCTGCCTGGGATGTATGAAGAAGGCGTGAGTGGAGGGCACCCATAAATGGCCTCAAAAGGGGTGAGTTTGGTTGTTGTATGATAGGAAGTGTTGTACCACCATTCGGCCAAAGGAAGCCACTTCGCCCATTGAGTAGGATGATCTGATGCAAAGCAACGAAGATAGGTCTCCAAACATTTGTTGACAATCTCAGTTTGACCATCCATTTGTGGATGATAGGCTGAACTCATTTTGAGTTGAGTTCCTTACAACTTAAACAATTCTTGCCAAAAATGACTAGTGAAGGTTGGGTCTCGATCGGACACAATGGAGGTGGGCATACCATGAAGGCAAAAAATAGAATCAAGAAATATTTGGGCAATGGTGGAGGTTGTGTAAGGATGGCCAAGGGAACAAAAATGAGCATACTTCGAAAGGTGATCCACTACCATGAGAATAATAGACTTACCACCAGATTTAGGTAACCCTTCTATAAAATCCATGGAAATATCAGTCCAAACCTGATCTAGAATGGGCAAGGGTTGAAGAGTACCCGGAGAACGTACCGTTTCACCTTTCATCCATTGACAGGTATCACAAGCTGCTACAAAATCATGGATGTCCTATTTCATACCTTTCCAGAAGAATGTGCGCTTGAGGCGTTCATATGTTTTAAGAAATCCTGAATGGCCTGCAGAGGGAGCAGTATGTAGTTCCTTCATGAAAAGCTCATGGAGTGGGGACGTGCGAGGAAGAACAAGGCGTTGGCGATAACGCAGGTCATGGCCATCCCAATTGTAGCCTGGGAATGAAGTAGGATCATCATGGAGCGAGGCCACCAAAGCTTGCAAGTCTGCATCCTGAAGTACCTCCTATCATAAGGAATCTATCCATTGAGGAACAGGTGAGGAAATGGCACATAACATACTGAGGGCCTCAAATTGGTGAGAGAGAGCATCAACCACAAGATTCTCTTTGCCCTTCTTATAGGTGATATCATAATCATATCCCATGAGTTTAGAAACCCATTTTTGTTGTTCTAGGGTAGCAACCCATTGTTCCAAGAAGTATTTGAGACTCTGATGGTCTGTTTTAATGGAGAAATGGTGCCCAATGAGATATGGTCACCAATGGGTTACGACATGTAAGATTGCCAACATCTCCTTGGCATATGTAGATTTTCCCAAGTTACGATCAGAGAGTGCCTTACTAGTGAAAGCCAAGGGTCTCCCTTCCTGCATCAACACTGCCCCGATGCCACGATCGGAAGCATCACTTTCAATGATGAAAGGCTTGGAAAAATCTGGCATGGCTAAAACTGGTGTGGTGGTCATAGCATGCTTCAATTCGAGGAAGGCTTGGTCAGTGGGCCCCATCCAAGTAAAAGAGTCCTTCTTTAACATGGATGTGAGGGGGCTGCTATTTTACCATAATTACGAATAAATTTGTGGTAGTAACCTATAAGCCCTAAGAATCCTCGAAGTCCCTTGAGAGTGCGAGGTTTTGGCCAGTCCTGAACTGCCTGAATCTTCTTGGGGTCGACCTTGATGCCATATTTGGAGATAATGTGTCCTAGATACTCCACTTCAGTCAGACCAAAGGAACACTTGGACCGCTTAGCAAAAAGTTGATGTTGTGCCAACAATTGTAATGTCTGATCCACATGGATAAGGTGTTCTTCCCATGAGCGGCTATAAACCAAGATATCATCAAAGAAAACCAGGATGAACTTCCATAGGAGAGGGCGAAATATGTTGTTCATCAGGATCTAAAATGTGGAAGGAGCATTTGTCAGACCAAATGGCATTACCAAGAACTCATAGTGACCTTCATGAGTACGAAATGCAGTTTTGGGAATATCCTCATCCTTGAGCCTGATTTGATGGTAGCCAGAATGAAGGTCTAACTTGGAGAAGTACATAGCTCCATGTAATTCATCCAACAATTCATCCACTACCGGAATGGGGAATTTATCCTTGATGGTAATTTTATTGAGCTCACGGTAGTCTATACACAATCGCCATGAGCCATATTTCTTGAGAACTAGTAAAACTAGAGAAGAGTAAGGGTTGGTACTAGGTCGAATGACACCAACTTTGAGCAATTCTTGTACCATATTCTCAATTTTAGACTTGAGAGCATGAGGATACCGATACGGTCTGATGTTGGGTGGTGCATTACCTAGTAGTAGTGGAATAGCATGGTCATGTGAGCGACGAGGCGACAGGGTAGTTGGTTCTAAAAAATGCCATCGTGCTTGGTCAGAACAAGTTGCAAATCTACTAGAATTTGATCCACTATGGAAGTGCTTGGTTGAATTGAAAATATTTGTGCAATGACCCCGCGGGATGACTTTTTCAACAATTTCTCCATACGATTGGAACTGATAATTTGGGAAGGGCCTATTTTGGTACCATGGAGGGTGTGTGTTTGTCCATGTTGTGAAAACTGCATCCATAGTTCTGCAAAGTTCCAGGAGATAGTGCCCAAGGTGCTCAACCATTGAGATCCCAACACAATGTCACATCCTCCCAATTGGAGGGCAAACATGTCTTGCTTGAGTTCATAATCCCCCATATTTATTTTAACATTGTGACATTTACCTTTACAAGGTAAAGTGCCTCCATTTGCCACCATGACTTCAAATGAATTGCATGTGTGTATATAGCAATTGGCCTGCTTAGAAACTCGAGGATCAATAAAGTTGTGTGTACTACCTGAATCAATAAGAATAGTAAGGCGTTGGCCTTTGAAAAAACCCACAACTTTCATGGTTTGTGGAGTGGTAATCCCGACAAGAGCATGGACTAAAATTTTTGCTTGAGGTTCTTGGGTTTCCTCTTCCTATTGAGTTGGTGCTTCAGTTGTGTCACTCTCCTCATCACTATGGTCACTACTATCGGGTTCCTCTGCATCTATTAAGAACAATCTCTTATTTGCACATCTATGCCCCTTCACAAATTTTTCATCACAATTATAACATAGCCCTTGGGTGCGACGCGCATCCATTTCATCTGTAGTCAGTCGCTTAGGAGCAGGAGGTTTATTATCAGTATTATTTTAGAACCGAGGAGGAAAGGGAGGTCGAGCTTGAGAAAATCATGGTGTTCGCCGTTGAGCTGAGAGTTTAGATTCAGCCAATCGGGCTAAACTGATAGCCTCCATCATGGTTTGGGGTTTAAACATCTTGAATTCAGCCTGGAGATCATATTTCAACCCACTCACGAAACAACTCATAAAAATCCCTCATTCAAGCCCTTAGTTTTATTTGCCAACTTCTCAAATTGTGTCTGGTAATCATGAACTGTGGTTGTTTGTTTCAACTTTGTCAATGCTCCTGTAAAGTCTTCATAGTCACTAGGGCCAAATCGGGTGAGTAATTGGGACTCAAAGTCCTCCCAAGATAGATCAGGGGTAGTGGCTCATAGCCATTGGAACCAGTGTAAGGCCTCAGATTCTAAGTTGAAGGAAGCCATCTGAACTCGATGATATACAGGGACATTGTGGAGTCTAAAGAATTGATCAACCCGACATAACCACCCATCGACATCCTTTCCACTAAACTTAGGGAAGTCCAATTTAGGCATTTTGAAGGTCGGATCATGATCATAGTGAGTGGTTTCTATTTCCCTTCTTCGGTCTTTTGTTTCCCTTTGACGACCTCGTTCAGAGTTTTCAGCTTGGTGTTCAGATGTGAGAGTACCTTGCAATTTGGTTTCCACCTCTATAAGTTGTTCTGCTAAGCGGATTCTAGTGGCATCATGATCCATTCGAAGCTCTTGAATCTCTTCTCTTATGGTGAGGTTTGTAGTGGTCAAGTAATCAAGGGATTTTTGCATGTCGACCAATATTGTGGTAAGTTCTAACTCCTTGTGTTGTCCATGAGTGCCCCCGCCATTGTGGGCCCTCTTTTACTAAGTTACTAAAAATAGATGTGGGGTTTCAGGAGTTACTATTTTTAGTAAGGCATCCAAAAAAGTGCTTGGGTGTGGTATATCAAAATGATCAGCTCAAAAAATAGGCACAATGAGCTATACCCCACAACACTAATTTTGGGCACCCCAAACTTTTTTTATTGTTATTTTGACGAGTCTACTAGTGTTGTCAATTTCTGATTTGGAGTTACGGTTCAAAAGTTGGGGTCCGAGATCAACTATCTCTGACCTGTAGTCTACCCCCTGACCACCCTATCACTATCCTATCTCTTCCTCTATCACCTGTACTATGATTACTAACACGGTTCCTATCACTAACCCTAGGGATTCTCTGACACTGATAGTACTATTTCTAACATTAAAAGTCTATAATTCTAGACTATTATAGAGGGTTGTTACTATCGACCTGACTATCACTATTACTGACTAGACTATTTCTATCACTATCCTGACTATTCTATCTTTGACCATGGGCTATTGTAGACACTTGCAAAATCTATCTTGATTATTGGTGCATGCAAGTTTGTTTTCTGTGATAAGGAATGCCTTCTCCGTATGCTCACTTTTGGGGTTGTGAATGCAGGTTAACAGAACAGAGATGGTGTTGATTTGTAGGTGGAAGTTATATTTTGTAGAACCAGGGTACGCTAAGTAAGGGAGTATGTAATACCCATAGGCCCTCTGTTATACCATAGTGATGAACAATAGTGCTCGGACCAATATTTTAGGCCACTACCCAAGGAGGATTCCACACATACCCTTGAGCACACTATCTGCCTCTCTGACAGTACGGGAGGGTGATCATCCGGGATGTTGTGTCCCATGGACTATGGATAATACAAGGCCAAAAAGCTTCCTAATGGATAAAATTTTGTTTAAGCCTAGATTGTCTCTCGATACACCCGAAGATGCGTGGGAGCTCAAGTCCATGTGCGAGTGTTGTCTAAGGCCTGGGTATTGGAGCCTGATCGCCCCTCACTTCACTAGATGCTTTATGGGCTATCTAGCTTAGCCAATAATGATAGCTCCTTCATGATATTTTAAAACCCCCGACACAGGGTTTCTAACCTACACAACTACTAAAAAAGACTGTATTTTTTTGTGTTTTCTAGTTTTTTGGCCAAAAAATAGACTGTATTTTTTTGGATTTTTTAATAAAGGAAAAAATAGAAACGAAAAACACACGGAAAATTATACCTAACAGTGGAATGGATGGCAAAAATCATCTCAGTTGTAGTAGAACTCGGCCCTGGAAAGCGCTCTGATACCACTTGTTAGGATCTCACTATTAAAAAAAAGCACACTCACACAAAATACTAAAAAATAACTCAAATACATCAAATAACTCAATAACACTATGCAAAAATTAAATGCAAAAATGGAACAATCTCACAATAACACAGAATCGTAGGCCTCTTCGAGGGGGCAACCTCCTTCAATATTTCATTAGCTTGCAAAAAGATGAATTCGTACATGGCTTCATATATTTTAAAGAAAAACTTCATGCAACCCTACCTAAAGGCTCAAGAGTTGGCTTACATGCAAAATGCCACTCGAGCTAGAATCTCCTACCTACCATCGGTTACAATCTTGATAAAAATGGTTACATGAGATGGCGCCACTTGGCTAGGCACCTTACTTGCCACATACATTACAAAGTATTACAAAATAATATTATAATGGGATCCCCCACGTTGGGAGTGGGTCATTACATAAGTAAATGAGAATTACAAAATGGCGTTAGGATAGGATCCTAACATAATTGCTCTCCTCAAGAGGAAGAAGGGCATATTTGCATGGCCCTATAAGGACATGCCCGATATTGACCCTAGTTTGGTTGTCCATAATATCACCTTACAACCTGATGCTAAGCCGATTAAAAAAAAACTTAGGATAATACATCCTACCGTGGCCCTCTTGGTAAAAATAAAGCTTCAAAAACTCTTAGACGTGAACTTCATAGTTCCTATCAACTATCCTGAGTGGCTTTCAAATATGGTACCCGTTCAAAAACCTAACGAGGTGATACACGTTTGCACTGATTTTTGAGATCTTAAAAATGCATTTCCTAAGGATGACTTTCCTCTCCCAAATATCGATACTCTTTTCGACACCTACGCTGGCCATGAAATGCTTTCACTCCTAGATGGTTTTTTATGATACAACCAAATTCTAATAAATCTTGATGACCAACACAAAACAACATTCACTACACCTTGGGAACCTTTTGTTACAAGGTGATGCCCTTTGACCTAAAAAATGTAGACGCCACTTATCAACATGCCATGAAATACATTTTCCATGACTACATGCATAATATTATCGAAGATTATGTGGATGATCTCTTGGCCAAATCCAAAACTCGATAAGAGAACATTGGTGTATTGGAGAAAGTTTTTTATCGACTCCTAGAGCATAATGTAAGGTTGAACCCCAAGAAATATGTCTTTGGTGTTACCTAGGGTAAACTTCTAGGATTCATTGTCTCCAAAAGAGGCATTGTGGTGGACCCAAACAAGTCAAGGCCATCATGGAGATGCCTCCCCCAACTAACTTAAATGAATTGCGTAGTTTACAAGGAAAGATCCAATCAATCCATCATTTTACTGCGTAACATTCTGACAAATGTAGGCCATTCAATCACCTAATACAAAAGGGGGTTCCATTATCTTGGACATATGAGTGTCAAAAATACTTTGACGATATTAAGTAATACCTAGCTTCTCTGCCAGTCTTAGCTCCTCATTTAGGGGTCCCATTCTATTTTTATATTTCAGCAACGAACTTTGCATTAGGTGAAAGCACGAGATTCCGGAAACAAAAAGGAAAAACTAAACAAAATTGCATTAAAAGGAAAGAACACAAATGAATGAACATAACATATAAAAGCAATATAAACTATAGCCCTTTTTATTGATATTCTTTTCAATTCGTGTTACAATACGTCTCCTTCCTTTTTAGGGGATAGGAGCGTTAGATATTGATCTCTACAATTTGCTTCAAAATTCCTCTTTCGCATGCCCACGTTTGGAATGGGCGGGCCAAATGTTTCCGCCGCTTGCGTTGGTAAGGTAGACTCCTCGCCGCTCCTCTAATGCTACAACTCTGCACTCAAAGAAACAAACAAGAAAGTCAGTAGCACCTGTTTATGAAACATAAAATATGAATCTAACGATGATTGAAATGAATCTAAATGAAAGACTTGACAAAAGCATAAACATGAAACTAAAAGAAATACCACGATTATGAAAGCACAAATCGCCAGTGAGTGAACTAGCAGCACTTCGTCGCTCAAAATGCTCCTTCTCTGTATATTTTTTTTGGGTGAGAAAACTCACCGTTTTTATAGACCCAAGGGGTCTTTTTGAATTAACATGCAAAAGTGTTTCTTTGCATGAATGCTTTTTTTGTGAAGAGAAGACTTCTTCTTGATCAAGGGCTTCTTAATCGCCTCTGTGCATGTCTTTGCATGTTTTAGCAAAGCTCACTTGCACTCCCATGCAATGAAGGGATAGCTAAGTGGCAAATCTGAGTTGTCTTAAAAAGCTTACTCTCCTTCCCATGCAATGAAGGGAAAGTCAATTGGCAGATGTGTGTTGTTAAAAGAACTCACTCGCACTCTTATGTCATGCATGAAAAGCTGAGTGGCAGATGTGTGTTGTTAAAAGAACTCACTCGCACTCCTATGTCATGCAGGGAAAGCTAAGTGACAGTTCTGAGTTGTTATATGCCGAGATTTGACTTTTTGCAAGTCAAACTCTACAATCGTCCCACCCCGAAGCGAGCGCCGGTAATCGTCCCTGGGTGACACGAGTATCAGTCAACACTCGTCCCTTAGAAGGACGAGTATCCATCAGTCAGCACTCGTCCCTAAGAGTGACGAGTGCCAGTAAGCACTCGTTCCTAGGAAAGACGAGTAAAATTATTACTCGTCCCTGGGTGGGACGAATAAGAAATAATGTGTCCAAAAGGTGCCAAATTGGTTTCGACTTACAAAACTCGCTGTGCGAGTGGTTAGAACCACTATTTAACCTCCGAGGGCTGCCCTGGGGGCTGTGTGTGTTGGTGCGATCAGTGCTTGTCGTCACATAATCGGATTGGTGCTGTTTTGGTGTCTACAGATGCCCCTTTTTGGGAAGCGTTATGCAAGGCGTAGCGCTGAGCAAAAATATAACCAAAGCACTAATGATTAAGGTTTCTCAGTAACCTAACCAACTCTTGATGCCCCAAGTATGGAAAGGGCACGCATTCTTGAATCCTTGCTTCTGACGAGCTAAGGAACTTAAGTCAAGCATTAACCTAGTTCGGTGAGGTATTACTTGAACTTAGACATTGATCGATCATGAATAGGCAAAGGGCGCAACCTTTTGTTGTGGGAACCTTGAGTTCATGATTCACGAATGCCAAGTATATGATTAGTTTGTGATGATTGCTTGTTTGCTGCCCCAAGCAAGAGCGCGATTGTCTTTTGCAATGATCCTTTGAATGCGTGTCTTTTCCAAGACTAGGTATAATGTTGTTGATTGGCAACTAAGTGTGACTACCCCCTCAAGCGACGAATCGATGAGGGAATGACCGACATGAGAAAAGCGACGAGTCGCTTGACCCAAGATGACGTGTGCAAGGGTGCCTTTAGATGGTTTACCGCTAAGCATGCTCGAGCAGTTCCTCGACTGTTTTGACCTATTTTTGATTTTGTTGGCATTTGTCATGTTTATGTTTGGTTTTGTTTTTTTTTTTTTTTTTTTTTTTTAATCGTCCCGGGGTGAGACGAGTGACAGGATTGTACTCGTCCCGGGGTAAGACGAGTGACAGGATTTTACTCGTCCCGGGGTAAGACGAGTGACAGGATTTTACTCATCCCGGGGTAGGACGAGTGCATCTCCGAAGGTACTCGTCCCGGGGTGGGACGAGCGCGCCGAAAAGCGCTCGTCCCGGTAAAGGACGAGTACCAGCTGACAAAAACTATAAATATGCGAAAATGACGGATTTGGCTCATTTGCACTATTCAGCGATTGCGATTGGGAGCTCTGGGAGGAGGAGGTAGATTTCTGACGTGAAGCGCTGCCGGATCATCCAACCACCATGAGTGCACAGACCGGGTCGTCGAGCGGCGGAGCCGAGGCGAGACCAGTAAGTGCACTATCTCTTCGATTGTCAATTTGAAAAATGCAAAGTTGTTTTTATGTGTTTTTCTTGTGTTTAAACATGAAACCCTAATTAATTAAGGTAAATGAATAACACCGAATGAAACATGGATGCAAACCTGATGAAAACTTAGATGGAAAACTATAGGATAAACCTAAAATGAAACTTAGAGTAACACTTCAGGGTAACCATGGTTAGAAAAATGTTTTTCTATGTGAATGGTAAAACTTAGGTCGAAACCATAGGTAAACCATGCCCATATTTGTGTGTTATGTTTATGAAATTAAAAAATGGAAAATGAATGAATTTGTTTTTTTATTGAAATGGTAAACTTAGGTCGAAACCGTAGGTAAACCATGTCGATTTTTTTTTTTTTTTTTTTTGAAATTAAAGATGAGTTTTTTTTTGGTTGAAATGGTAAACTTAGATAAAACCGTAGGTAAACCATGTCAAATTTTTGTCATTTTTGATGAAATGAAAGGTGAATTTTTTTTTTTTTTTTTTGTTGAAATGGTGAACTTAGGTAAACCGTAGGTAAACCATGTCAAATTTGTTGTCGTTTTTAAATGAAAATTTGATGAATTGTTTTTGTTTTGAAATGGTAAACTTAGGTAAACCGTAGGTAAACCATGTCAAATTTTTATTGATTTTGAGGAAATTAAAGATGCAAAATGGATGAATTTTTTGTTTTGAAATGGTAAACTTAGGTAAACCGTAGGTAAACCATGTCAAATTTTTATTGATTTTGATGAAATTAAAGATGCAAAATGGATGAATTTTTTTGTTTTGAAATGGTAAACTTAGGTAAACCGTAGATAAACCATGTCAAATTTTTATTGATTTTGATGAAATTAAAGATGCAAAATAGATGAATTTTTTGTTTTGAAATGGTAAACTTAGGAAAAACCATAGGTAAACCATGGCAAATTTTTGGTGTTTTTGATGATGAAATGAAAAATTGATGATTTTTTTTTTTTTTATGTACATGTGAATGAAAAATAGTACAGTATAGTTATGCATTTTTGTACATGTAATGGTGATATGATGCATGTTTTTGATGTTTGTTGTTTTTGTTTTTTTTTTTTTTGTGATGTGCAGGTGGTGAAGAGTCGACATCGAGTACCGACCATTTTTTCTAATGCCCGCGAGGCGTTGATCGATGATGATTGGGAGTGGCTTGATGCCCTAGGGCTCAAGCATGTGGCTCGGTTGGATGCAGTTGTGGCAGATCGGGCTTATATTACCGCATTGATTGGCCTGTGGGATGCTCGTACGAACACCTTCCATCTTCCTACAGGGGAGATGACAGTCACCCTAGAGGACGTGTATCGGATTCTTCGGATTCCAATAGACGGGGTTCCCATTCGAACGACACCACGGAGCCAGAGGACGGCGGTACTGACGCGATACTTTGGACATGGAGGGGATGGGGATGGGATGACCTCGTTGGAGAGGGCAGAGCTGGATTGTCAGATTGGGGGGATACTGGTACGATGGTGGTACACGAGGGGAGTGTTGGGAGTGAGGCATGCAGTACTCATGAGCCTCATTTCTAACATGCTCTTGCCAGATTCGTCAGGAGCGAGGTTCCCATGGAACCTAGTGGAGGTAGTATGGTAGTTAGTGGATTTCCCGATGACAGAGCCGGTTATCATGAGGTGGGGCCAGACGCTTTTGGCGCAGTTATATGATGAGTTGTACGAGGTCCGCTATCGGAGGCGAAAGGGGTTGGGGTGCAGTTTCTTGTTGCAGTGTTGGGCATGGCAGCACATAGCCATAGAGCGACCACGAGGGTTGCCCTGGACTACCCGAGCGGAGATGGTGGACGGGGATATTGGGTATGGTGCTTTATGGTACCGATCAGAGGAGCGGGGGCATAGTCGGCGGTTCGCGGGAGACGTGGACCATTACAGAGATGCACTAGCACGACTGACTCCCAGAGATGTGATATGGAGGCCATATCGGGATTGTCCCGCATGGCCAGAGGTAGATGAGTGGCTTCGACGGGTCCGGAGGGGGAGATGGGTGATTGGGCGACATGGGACAGAGCAGGAGTACTTCCACTACCTCCGAGTGACGCGGCAGTTTGGGGTACGCCAGGGATTGCCTGGGGAGCCCGTAACCTATCGACGCCGGGGTGATGAGAGGACCCTAGCTGCATCGATCCTCGAGCCACTAGGGGAGGAGTCAGATGCTGTGTTGGACATCTCGGATGTTGATGACGTCGGCGTGACAGTCGAATATCAGGAGTGGTGGACGCTACGACAGTGGCGAGGGGAGGGGCCCTTGGGAGGAGAGGAGGCAGCGGGAGGCGAAGAGGGTGCAGAGGCACCAGGAGAGGGTTGGGGAGCACCTGTAGGTGTAGATATGGTAGAGGTGGCAGAGGTGGGAGATGACTTTGGGGAGGAGGAGCAGCCCGAGATGCAGGAGGCGTCAGAGCCGGCTGGCTCGGGGGAGACAGAGGCAGGGTTGCGCGCTGAGGTAGCGCGTTTGACGGGATTGTTGCAGAAGATGACACAGGAGAGGGATCGCCTGCGGTCACAGTTGGCAGAGCGGGAGAGCGCAGGGGCTACGTCTCGTCAGCAGGGTGGTGATACGGATGTTGTACGGGAGAGGGATCTCCTACGGGTGTAGCTAGCACAGCGTGATGACGCCATTGCGTATTACCATATGCGGGAGGCCGAGTGGAGGCTACAGGAGGCAGACTTGAGATGACGAGAGGAAGCGTGGGGGCGGCATCGGTCAGAGATGGAGGCTGAGATTCTCCGCCTGGGTGGGCGAATACTAGAGCCTCCGACCAGTGGCTCATCGCACAGGACGAGAGACAGCGGGACGGAGCAGTCGGCATCATCCCGATGTCGACGGCGAGAGGAGGGCAGTGCGAGTGGTCGAGATGCAGGGGCGAGCAGTCGCCCTGAGAGATCTCAGAGAACAAATACCACGGGGGGTAGCTCTCGTCGCACCGATCCTGTGTGATCATGGTGGCCGACGCCCTAGGCTGGGGGTTTTGGGAGTTTGGATGATGGGAGGGAGGTATGAGGACCAGTTTTGTAGCCTGCGGGAAATTTTGTTGTGATATATATACAGATGATTCTGTTTGATGTGAATCTTTTTTTCTTTTTCTTTTTTTATGTTTATGTACATGTTTTTACATTGATGTATGCATATGCTAATATGAATGTGATGATGCTAATTGATATGATGTATGCATATGGAATGGATGATATGTCGATGCACCATAGACTGTACAAAATTGGAGTGGCTTGTTATAGTAATAAGATAACTTTGTGGAATGCTTGTACATATGAAAACTTTGTTTTTGTATTTTGTCTATTGTTTGATGGTGATGTATGGAATGAAATGTATCATTTGTTTGAAAATGTAGTTAAGCTTTTCTGAAATGCAGATATTTTTAACTAACTAACCAAGACTGTTCGTTTATCTCACAAGACTTCTGAACAAGGTCTAAATTTGACTTGAATTTAACCAAGTTATTTCACATCCTTGTGTGTGCAATTGAGTTCATTTATGTGTTATTCATCAGGATACCGCCAGTGCCAGATGGGCTTTCAACCGAACCTGTACTGAGGATCACCTAATTAGCTCCACGAACTCCTTTATTGTATTTAGTCAGATTTGTCTGCGATGTTATCTAGGATACCGTAAGCTAGCTCATCCACATGCAAACATTGATCTGTACACAAGTTAATGTGATAGATATATCGTCATGCGAGAGGTTTACCACCAGTAACCAATAGGCTATCAACCAAATCGGTACTGAAGCTTGCCTCATGACCTGTCGAAATGCTTGAGAATTCCAGGGATTCAAGGTCGACTCCCTTCTTTTCTTCAAGGGTATTGGGATACTTGCTCTCTGATAGTGATAAAATGATAGTACTCGTCTTGTTTTTTTTTTTTTTTTTTTGAGCAAGGGATTTGAATAAAGAGTGATGATAATCACTGTTATTTGTGTCTTTTGATGTGTGCACTGTAGGATGTCAAATTTTAGTGCTTTGACGTTTTGCAAATATTTGATGGTTTTGCAACTTTTGAGAACTTGGGAGTCATGGGGAATTGGGTAGGGAGGAAGCTTGTCCTTTTGCCAATTCTCAGCATTTCTAGGGTCATTCGCACAGGGGATAAGCAAGATAGTCGTTTCACTTATGGTAACCTGGATTACGGTGCAGGTTTCATCTTTCGTCTACACAACTTAGGAATTATTTTATGTGTGTTAATTTGTGTTGGGATGCTACGTAACAAGGTGTGATCCATGTAAAACTTTCCCATGTAAAATCCGCTTAATTGTGTACGAGTTCTTGGCTAGAAATTTAAAGACATCTGAATGACGAAAACCCTATATACATTAGGCGACACTGATGATGCTAAAAATAAAAGGGTGATATGCTGGATGTAGGTGTTTATGAAAATAGATCTAAGGTGGAAATGAGGGAATTGCCAAATAATGACAGCCCATGGTGCTTTTGACTTATATGACCTAGCGGAGTATGCAATGTATGTATGTAATGCGGAATGCAAACTATACTTTTGTATTTTGATTGTTATGAGAATGCATGGAATGGAAATGCAAATGTTTTTTTTTTTTTTTTTTATAAGAATGCATGGAATTGAAATGCGATTGTTTTTGTGATTTTGATTTTTATGTTGTTTTTGTTGATTTTTGAATATTTATGTTGACCAAGCAATTATGGTGACGCTTGGAGCTTTTAGGTTGACCAAGTGATTGTGGGAATCCTTGGAGCTTTTGGGTTGACCAAGCGATTGTGGTAATCCTTGGAGCTTTTTGTTGGACTATGGCTCTCTAGCTGTGGAATGACCTCAAATAAATGATATTCAAGGGTTCTGTTTCCTTGATTCCTTCAAGAGAGGCAAGCCGGTATGTTCCAGGTCCTATTCTACTATCAATGATGTAAGGACCTGTTGGTCACGAATCTGCCACAGGAAAGGATTTTTACAATTGCGCCCTAGACCCGGCCAACATTGAAAGGTTGGAAGCAAGAAATGGCTCCCGAGACCAATCTCAGTGGGGTGGTTCCCTCTACTACTCTAAAAATGGGTTTAAGATAAGGGTTCTTTGGAAAGAGATCTAAAAGGTTGCGAGAAAGAAATGGGAAATATGGCCACGAGCCGAAGTGATGGGATCGAAAAATAACGACGAGGAAATTTAAAGTGCGACAACGACAAGCAATAAAAGTTATCAACCTAACTTTCGCACGATGTACGTAGAGAAACCCTCCAAAATCACATTCCGGGAATCATACTCTCACGGAAGTGCATAAATCCAATATGCAGAATTTAAATGTAACAACCATGAAGACATACAAATGCTATTAGAAATGCAACATAAACAGAAAGGAAATCACTCATGCAAACGCTTGAAAAATAGAAGCCAATCCTTTATTCCTGCAAATGCACTTCAGTTTCTAGCAGCAAGTTTTTCCAACCTTTGCAAATGAAAATTACATTGGTTTTTATAGAGGTCCGTCCTCTTTGCAGCATTAAAAACGTAAAACCAACTTCCTCGTGATCTACAATAATATCTTGAAAATCAGGAACACGACCCCTTAATAGCGGCCTCGAGGAAATAAAAATTAAATACCATGAAACGTTCGCGGCCCTTCATTAAATTCGTTTTTTCAAACATGTGCATGAAGCCGTTAAAATAATCCACGAACCAATACTTTGAACCAATAAATCCTTTAATTTTGGTGGCTTGGGCACTCTTTGACCTTAACCGCATCGGAAATCCGCAAAATATTTAATTCGGGTTATCATTAAATCCTCGAAAATCGAAAAAACCCTTTCGGCCGTTCATATTGCACTTGGCGGGAAAATTGCGCAGGTCGCGAAAATGCGACGGGTCGCGAAATCGCGACGGGTCGCGAAATCGCGACGTCTTATCATTCGAGTACGCTTTGACCACCGTTGACCCGCGAAAATGGAACATGTAGCGATTTCGCTACATGTTTCCGCCGTTGGCTCCTCCCTGCGCTCTGCCCCGCGAAATCGGAACATGTCGCGATTTCGCTACATGTTTCCATCGCCGTACCAATCGCCATTTTCTGTCGCGATTCGCTGACATGTCAGCGACGCGCTGCAAGTTTGCACTTTTTGCCTTCGACGCTCACCGGGTCGCGATTCGCTGACATGTCAGCGAATCGCTGCAATTTTCAGACTTAGTGCTTTTTCTGCCCGCCGACCCGCGATTTCGGAACACGTCGCGATATCGCGACGGTTCCGTCAACCTGCCTGCGTTGACTGCGTTGACCGCGATTCTGCGACATGTCAGCGCATCTCTGCAGTTTTCAGACTTAGTCATTTTTTGCTCAAATTTTCTCCTTTTTTCGCCCAAGCTGCATCAATCAAAGGTCAGATCCCCAACAATACACTAATGCATTAATCAATGAGAATCAATGTGGCAAAAATGCCAACATTCTTGGCGGCTCGCGGGGTATACAGCTCGCTGTATGCAAGAATCCAAGCCTTAGTCCATTGGGCACAGAGTCATATTGGAACTGTAAACAAGCTGCTGCAAAACATGTCAGGGGACTGCTGCAATCATCTTCTGTTGAAAAAGCTGAAACTGAAAGAACCTGCATATGACTGGTTATGAAATGCGACAAATGGAATGCGATAGTGGAGTGAGCTCCTGCGATTGCGCAAGCGGTGAATGCAATGGAGTGATGACAATAATGAAATGATAGATTGACAAAGCAATGTGGTAGACACAATAGCAGAATGTTGTTGTACTACCATCTACAATGGATGGAATGAAAGTGAATGAACGGATGGAATGGAAATGGAAATATGAATGTTGTGGAATGAGAATGAACTGAACTGTAAATAAATGCGTAAAATGACAGAACTTAGAAGAAAGCGATAAGAAGGAACGGGGAAAAACGAGAAAAGGGAAAAGAAACAACGGTTGTGGCTCATTTTGTTTTAATGCAGAAGAAACAGAAGGAAGAAGATGAAGAAAGGAAAGAGAGGAAATGGGGAAGGGAAAAGAAGAAAGTGCTAGAAAGCCACCAAACTGTTGGGAGGAGAAAAACAAAGGAAAAAAAAACAAGCATCTACGGCTCGCAGGCAACAAGAACCGAGATGAACAAATAAAAACAATACCACTCTTTTTTTTTTTTTTCTCTTCTTTTTCTATTTTTTTTTGTGTTTTTTTCAAAATACTATATACAATAAGTCACGACATGATTGGCATGTCGTCACCAGACACCCAATCTCAGAATGTTATCCGGTAAATCTGCAATGTCCTGACCAGATCTGATCATACTTAAGTCGGTCCTTGAAATTGGGTGGCTCCTTCCCGAAGTTCTCCATGGTGCGATGCGGCAAGTTATCATACATGCCAAGACCTACACAACTGACAAATAATGCGGAAAAGAAACCCCACCATCTTGAAAAGTTCTCTGTCGTGGACTGAAAATAGGTTCCTCCAACTCCTGGATCCGATCACAGGAATTGTCCAGCAACAGTTCCTTCTTCGGGATCTCTTCAGACTCTACCTGTTGATCTGACATATTTAACAGGTTCTGACTAAATGCTTGCATGTCATGCACAGCTATGCCTTCTTGGTGCTCAGGTTCTTCTTCTTTGCTTATATCCTCTGGATCCATCTCCTTATGAAAACTGCAAGCAACCATATTGTTCATTGCTGGAAAAGTGCTTGCCCAATCCTTGAATTTGGATGAGATCTGTCCCTTGAGCTCCACATGACTGCATCTCAGGGATCTGGCATGAATGTGCGGGGTAAACAGGAGCAGCAACCATCGGAGAAGGTAATGGAGTTTCCCCCCACGGTAACTTTCCTGATAAGTGCAACATCTGTTCTGCTCGCACTGCTTCCTCAAAGATTTGTGGGAAGCGTTGTTCACCTGACTGCAGCAAAAAGAGACCTATGTCAGAATTAAAAGCGCGAACATAAAAGAGGTGGGCCTGGGTGGGTGATGGACGGATCTTCTCTGGAATTCTCTGCCAGCTTCTCAAGAATCGGACATTGAAGTCCGTGATGCTCTCTTGAGGTGCTCTCTTGATGTACATGAAAAATTGGTAGAGATCCAAAGAACTGTAGAAAGGATCTTCATCAAATCTTTTGATCAGTGCTCCCGCGAGATCATCCCATGAGCTGATGCTTTGACGTTTGAGCAGTCTGTACCATTGCAATGCTCTTCCTTCCAAAGACTGAACCAGAAGTCGGATCATAACATCTTCGTGTTCTATGACATGGATCATGGACAGAATAGCAATATCTTCAACATGTGTCAGAGCCATGCCTTCGGTACCATCATATTTTGCCAGGTTCTTCAGGGCACCTTCGGGAATTTCATGCCGAACTTGCAGATTCAGAGGGCCAGGATCATCCCATATAGAAAAAACCCTCGCCTTTGTGGCAGTGGTCTGCGGAATCACGGCCATCGCCATTAAGTCAGAGTCGCCAGATGAACATTCTTTGAATTTTTTTTTTTTTTTTTTTTTTTTTTAAACAAAAATAGGCGTCCACGAACAGATCTTCAACTCAGCAAAGTCGCCAGATGAACTTACAAATCTCCATTTGTGAGGCCAAGACAGACTCATCAAATCTTGAGACCTCCGGGTGTTAAAACGTGCCAAAGCTGGCTGGCACCGGTGGGAGTTATCACTTTGGAAAATTATGCGTATCCCACCGATTATGAATTCTTGGAGACAGAAAAAGTCTGTCCCACCGGGCGTGCCAAAAACTGTTGGTCACGAATCTGCCACAGGAAAGGATTTTTACAATTGCGCCCTAGACCCGGCCAACATTGAAAGGCTGGAAGCAAGAAATGGCTCCCAGACCAATCTCCGAGTGGGCTGGTTCCCTCTACTACTCTAAAAATGGGTTTAAGATAAGGGTTCTTTGGAAAGAGATCTAAAAGGTTGCGAGAAAGAAATGGGAAATATGGCCACGGGCCGAAGTGATGGGATCGAAAAATAACGGCGAGGAAATTTAAAGTGCGACAACGACAAGCAATAAAAGTTATCAACCTAACTTTCGCACGATGTACGTAGAGAAACCCTCCAAAATCACATTCCGGGAATCATACTCTCACGGAAGTGCATAAATCCAATATGCAGAATTTAAATGCAACAGCCATGAAGACATACAAATGCTATTAGAAATGCAACATAAACAGAAAGGAAATCACTCATGCAAACGCTTGAAAAATAGAAGCCAATCCTTTATTCCTGCAAATGCACTTCAGTTTCTAGCAGCAAGTTTTTCCAACCTTTGCAAATGAAAATTACATTGGTTTTTATAGAGGTCCGTCCTCTTTGCAGCATTAAAAACGTAAAACCAACTTCCTCGTGATCTACAATAATATCTTGAAAATCAGGAACACGACCCCTTAATAGCGGCCTCGAGGAAACAAAAATTAAATACCATGAAACGTTCGCGGCCCTTCATTAAATTCGATTTTTCAAACATGTGCATGAAGCCGTTAAAATAATCCACGAACCAATACTTTGAACCAATAAATCCTTTAATTTTGGTGGCCTGGGCGCTTCTTCGACTTTAACCGCATCGGAAATCCGCAAAATATTTAATTCGGGTTATCATTAAATCCTCGAAAATCGAAAAAACCCTTTCGGCCGTTCATATTGCACTTGGCGGGAAAACTGCGCAGGTCGCGAAAATGCGACGGGTCGCGAAATCGCGACGGGTCGCGAAATCGCGACGTCTTATCATTCGATGCGCTTTGACCACCGTTGACCCGCGAAAATGGAACATGTAGCGATTTCGCTACATGTTTCCGCCGTTAGCTCCTCACTGCGCTACGCCTGCGAAATCGGAACATGTCGCGATTTCGCTACATGTTTCCATCGCCGTACCAATCGCCATTTTGGTCGCGATTCGCTGACATGTCAGCGACGCGCTGCAAGTTTGCACTTTTTGCCTTCGACGCTCACCGGGTCGCGATTCGCTGACATGTCAGCGAATCGCTGCATGTTTTCAACTTAGTGCTTTTTCTGCCCGCCGACCCGCGATTTCGGAACACGTCGCGATATCGCGACGGTTCCGCCAACCTGCCTGCGTTGACTGCGTTGACCGCGATTCTGCGACATGTCAGCGCATCGCTGCAGTTTTCAGACTTAGTCATTTTTTGCTCAAATTTTCTCCTTTTTTCGCCCAAGCTGCATCAATCAAAGGTCAGATCCCCAACAATACACTAATGCATTAATCAATGAGAATCCATGTGGCAAAAATGCCAACAAGGACCTAACCAGTTTGCTGCAAACTTATCCCGAAGATGGGAAGGCAAATTAGAATTCTATTGGTTCTCTTTTAAGACCAAATCACCAACCTGAAATTCCCTGAAGTGGACTTTCATGTTGTATGCTTTCTTAAGTCGCTCTTGATAGATACGTAAATGCTCTAGAGCATTAACGCGTCGTTCATCAAGCAACGTCAGTTGATCTAACCGGGCCTGCCGTTCAGTGTCATCATCGATGAACTCTTGCATTGAAATGCGCAGGGAAGGAATTTCCAACTCAAAAGGCATGACTGCCTCGGAGCCATACACCAGCGAAAATGGAGTTTCCCCAGTGGGCGTCCGAATGCTGGTGCGATAAGCCCATAGGGCAAGCGGGATCTGAATGTGCCAATATTTATGATTATCTGCAACTATATTTTTAAGAATGGCGACTAGCGTTTTGTTTGACGCCTCTACTTGCCCATTTGCCTGCGGATAATAGGGTGTTGAAAAGCTATGCTGAATCTTGTACTTTGTGGTCAAAGCATGCATATCTTTATTCTTGAATGGTGTCCCATTATTCGAGACTATTTTGGATGGAATACCAAAACGACATATGATGTTATGCAAAATAAACTCTGCAATGCGAGCGCCAGTCGTAGTGGTCAGCGAAATTGCTTCCACCCATTTGGTAAAGTACTCGAGTGGCCGTTAAAATGAACGTGTGACGACTCAACGACGCAGGGGAGATCTTTCCAATTAGATCAAAGCCCCACTGCAAAAAAGACCAAACCGATTGAATCAATTGTAAGGCCTGAGAAGGTACGTGTGTCAAATTAGCATGATGCTAACACTTCACACACTTCTTCACATATGCGCAACAATCTCGCTCTAAGGATGGCCAATAATAACCCATGCGAAGAATGCGCTTTGCGATGGCCATACCGCTGAAGTGGCCACCACATGTACCATCGTGAGCTTGGGTGATCGCCCAAGCGGACTCTTGCCGGTCCAAACAACGAAGGAGGATTCCTTCATAATTTCGACGATACAAAATGTCTCCTACCAAGACATGCTTTGCCGCTTTTTGTTTGAATGATCTTTTCGTGGCTTGGGTCAATCCAAGTGGGAGATTACCTAGCTTAAGGTAATCTCGAATGGGTGTATACCAGTCTTGCTGATCAGAAACCTCGATAGTATGAACGGCCAATCCCTTTTGAAGTTTATCCCGAACAAAAGCTGAACAGGAAAGAACTTGTAAAAACAACGTGGTGTTGCTAGCAAGAGGGGCCTGGGAGAACAAGGACCCCCAGTTGGCTTTAATCAAACAATCTCGAATTCGAGAGAACTTATCCGGATATGGTTTAATCTGGATCATGTGGATTTCTGGCGTCGAATCAGAGCTTGCATGCTCCATCGCAGATTGCGATAATGTTTTAACCTGAATGGTTGTCATTTCACCAGAAGGGTCTTGCGGAATAAGTGACCCCAAGGAGGCCATAGTATCCGCAAAACGATTTGATGATCGAGGGAGTGCCTCGATGTCATACCATTCAAATTGTGCCAAGAATTTATCCACAAGGGTTTTATAAGACTTCAAAACTGGACATTTACATTGGTATATCCCTTTTACTTGGTTGACAATTAACAGCGAATCACCAAAGATGTTCAATCGTTTAATGTTCATGGTGATTGTTGTCTGAAGACCTATGAGCAAGGCTTCGTATTCTGCATTGTTATTGGTTAGCGGGAAGTCTAATTTAAATGACAAGGGCATTGGAGCACCTTGTGGAGTGAAGAATACAATTCCCGCACCACCCCCTTGCTCACATTTAGAACCATCGAAGAAAAGGGTTATGTCAGCTTGGGACTCAGGCTCATCGAATCCGCGACTCTAAAACATGGAAGACCCCATCATCAGGTAGTTCAAAAGTCAGAGGCTGATCGTCTTCAAGAGGAGCCTCGGCTAGTTGATCGGCAATGACTTGACCTTTTATAGATTTCTGTCCAATGAACTCTATGTCAAACTCCGTCAACAACATGATCCATTTCGCCGTGCGGCTACTATGATAAGTACGACTCATCATGTATCGTAATGGATTCTCCTTAGACACAACATACGTCTTATTACTAAGCATGTAGTGGCGTAGATTTTTGGTAGCAAACACCACTGCTAGCGAGTTTTTCAACATATGCATAGTTAAGTTCATAACCGACCGGGGTGCGGCTAAGATAGTATGTAGCCTATTCTCTCGTGAAGTTCATTTTTCTGGGACAAGCATGGCGCCAAGTGCCACCTCGATGGTCGAGATGTATAAATAGAACGGCACTCCTGGTCCGGGTGGTGCCAGATCGGTGGTGAAGCCAAGTACTGTTTAATGTCGTCAAAGGCTGATCGGCACTCGTCATCCCAATGAAATGTGACCCCTTTATGCAATAATTTATTCATGGGTCGGCATTTGTCAGATAACTGCGCTATGAAGCGCTTGATCGACGCAACCTTTCCCTGCAGACTCTAGAGCTGCTTGATGGTGGTTGGGGGACGCATTTCAAGGATTGCCTTGACTTTGTTTGGATCAACCTCAATTCCTCGTTTGGAGACTATGAAACCCAAGAGCTTTCCGGAGGTGACGCCAAAGACGCACTTCTTGGGGTTTAGTCTGACTTTATGCTCAATGAGGCGATCAAGGACCTTACTCAAGTCACCGATGTGATCTGGGCGCAAAAGAGATTTGGCCAACAAATCATCCATGTAATCTTCCAAAATTTTGTGCATGTAATCGTGAAAGATGTATGTCATGGCACGTTGGTAGGTAGCTCCGACATTTTTAAGGCCAAAAGGCATGACCTTATAACAAAATGTCCCCCAAGGCGTTGTGAATGCCATTTTTAGCTGGTCCTCAGGATTAATACGAATCTGATTGTATCCTGAGAAACCATCCATAAGGGAAAGCATTTCGTGGCCTGTTGTAGCGTCTACCAACGCATCGATGCTCGGCAAAGGAAAATCATCCTTAGGACTCGCTTTGTTAAGATCTCAAAAATCAGTGCATATGCGAATCCTCCCGTCGGGTTTCTTGACAGGAACCATGTTAGACAACCATGGTGGATAATCCACACGGATGACAAACTGGGCATCCAACAACTTTTGTAACTCATCTTTTACCATTAAGGCTACTGTTGGATGCATCTTGCGTAGTTTTTGCTTTACTGGCTTGATTGTCGGATCAAGCGTTAAATTGTGCGTGACTAGCTGTGGGTCTAGTCCCGGCATATCTTTGTATGACCATGCAAAAACCTCCTTCTTTTCCTTAAGAAGGGCAACATAATCGGCTCGCTCTTCGGGGGAAAGACTTACCCTCACCTTGAGAATCCGTGGATTCATTGGATCCGTGCCGATGTCTACATCGGTCATTGCTTCAATCGACATATGGGATCCGTCTTCCAACTGGTGTGGAATGGGGATCGGATGGATATCATTTGCTGAATTAAGATCATCATTTGGAACATCAAGTTCCTCCTCGAGCATGAAAGACATCCTGAGTCTGTCTTGGAGTGAAATGAAACATCCCACCGCAAGGCCAATACTCTGATGGAGATGGTGGTGTGTCAGTGCGATCCCAATCAATAGCTTCTATGTCTAGATGCAATAATCGTGTTGGATTGGCTGGATCATGGATGGGGGCGGTCAAGTCAATGGAGACCATGTTAATGAAATGATTGTAATCTCCATTACCGCAAATGTGACAACTCTGATATTCCGGATGTTCGTGGTGCTTTGGATCTGGCTCTGTGGGCACTGGCACAAAGGGATCAGCCCTATACGCAGTCCCGCAAACAGGGTCTGCCCTAGGCACTGATGAGTTGATAGGGTCTCTAGGCGGAAGATGTTCGTTGTATGCCTGGAGTGGGGGGTGCAATAATTGCTATAACTGCGCCAGGGTGAAATGCCTCCTAGGTCTTGGATCTATGTGTAAGTGTTCCAACCTGTCATCTATGTCTAAAGGATCTTGCAACCTATGCTCACTAGGATCATTCAATGGGAACATCCTCGGGAAGCTTTCCCGATCATCATTCATTTGATATTCATGCGAATGATCGTCCTCCGACTCATTTTCGAAGACCCTTCGTGGTCTTGTCCATCTTCCCCTTGTGGGTGAGTCCGTGAGGTTTCTCCTTGTTCAGCCGTAGGGAAAGGGTTGTTGAGGTCAACAAGGTTATTTGTGTGCAATGGGAAATAGTCCCCCAATGTATAAGTCGTATTTGGATTGGCATATGGATCCGATGCCAACCCATCCTTGTTGCCTATCCCTAGGCCTTGCATGTTTTCGACCAAGATGTCGAGGGGCAAAGGGTGGTTAAACCCTACTCCTGACTTGTCATAAGGCATTTGGTATCTTGGTTGACACAAAACACGCATTCCTTGTTCATACCGGCCTAACTCCGTATCCATGCCAATTGCATTGGCTAAGATAACGTAATGCGAAGTCTGGGTTAGCCAGATAGTTGACATCTTCCATAAAGGGATCTTCATCTTCTTCTTCTTTTCGGGAAGGTTCAATGCCATGATCCAGGCCCCCAAAAATAAAATTTGTCTGATTAGGTGGGTAGCCTAAAGGAACCACGGAGCCTATGGGGAGTCGAGGTCTTCCCATGTCTTGCATAGACTGAAGTGTGGGCGTTGCAACAACATTTCGCACTATGTACTCCCCCATGCCTGTGTTAGACATCTCAACAGTAATCGTTGGCGATTGAGGGGAAGTGAATGGGAGTTCTCCTTGAGTCCACTCCATGTGGGGTGCACTAGGCGTCTCAACTTCCATTCGATTAGGCGTCTCTCCTGTAGAGATGTTGGAGACTAGAGGTGGTTCCGCTTCCAGGGGCTTCTTTCCTTTGTCCGTTGGTGTGGCCATCGTAGGTGGCGTCGTTGTGGGAGGACTGGATGAAGAAGATGATCCCGCCTGAGAACTTGATTGAGTTGGCAAGGGAGATTCTTGCTTAGTCGAACCCCGTTTAGATGGATTTAACTGGAAATCCACGTGCGTTGAAGGAAGGGTCGATCGCGGCATGATTTGCACTGAATTGCAAGTACTTAAAAGGTTCCAAATCTGCAGGGACCACGTGCACTTGTCCTTCAAATGTATATTTCAAACATTGATGAGCAATTGAAGGGACACACTTCATATCCCGGATCCAAGGCCGTCCAAGCAAGATATTGTAAGCCATTTCCCCTTCTAAAATGTGGCACAACGTAGGAATGATCTTTTGTCCCACTTGTATGGGCAGGACAATTGTGCCAACCGTCGAGCATATCGTATCATTAAATGCTCGAAGGGTATAAGTGGAAGGTGCAATGTGAGAGGTCGGTAGTTTCGGATGTTTCAGATGCAGACGGTTGTAATAAGGTTACTTGGAAGAACCAGTATCTATCAACACCCGTTTGTACGGAGTCCCGTTGACCCGCGCAATAACGTGCAGGGCGGATCCGGTACATCTCCGGCCACCGTTTTTAGCTCATCTTCCCTAAAGGTAATAACCGGTTCAAGTACACTCGTTTAACATGCCCCACAAAATTGTTGAACGAATCCGCTTCGTGGGGTTGCAACTCAATTGCCTTTAATATCTCCATAAGAGCTTCCCGATGGGGCGCTGATTGTTGAATAAGCTCATAAATAGAGAGCCTAGCCGATGTGGTCCGTAGACTTTGAGTAAGTCTAGATCGAATCGTGACCACTGGTCTAGGTGGGGGCAACTGTGTAGGATTCGGTTGATGTTGTGACGTGGATGAAGCTTCCCTAGTGGTCGTCGCGGGGACAACTCCTGGGTGTCTCTTGTTTCTTGTCACAATACTTATCATTCCAACATACCCGTCCATGGGGTAACTCTGTTGCACTTCATTGACATGCAAAGGTTTTGTTTGTGCATCATGTGTGGGTAAAGGATCTTTGAAAACACCCATTTGTTGGTTGTTGGGTGCGATGGGGTTATCCACTACCAATGTGTGATTATCAATAAGATCTTGCACTAAACCTTTAAACGTCCAACGAGACATTAAGGTCATGCCCTCTCCTTCGATGGAATCTACGAAAAAGATCCTCTCTCGTAGCCCTTAGACTTCGGCGCATTAGGATCGATTGTTGGAATATCTCGGCAGATTAATCAAGTTTGCCGCTGACAAACGGTCAAACAAGGAATCCCTAGACTCAGTGTATGGAGTAAATTGTCGCTTAGGGCGACGCTGCTGATTTTGATCCTATTTTTTGTTATCTTTCTCATAATTAGTATGAGGCACCGCCTGATAATTAGCCTTTGAAGGCTGTGTTGCTTGGGCAGGCGTAGGGGCATTAATAGCAACTTGATTGACCGCGGCGGGTTTTTGTTGCGTATTCCCTGTTTTGGTGCTCTTGTTCCACTCTTTTTTCTTAGGCTTGGCAATTTTGCCATCCTGTATCTTGATCTCTTCGATACGTCTAGCTTGCGCCGAGCTTCTTCTAAAGTGGCGTATTGCTGCACTTGCAATAGCACAGAGATCGATCGCAAACAACTCTTTGCGAACATTTGAGTTAGGTCGGACATAGGAGGGAGATAGGACAACTTTGAAAGCACCGTCCTCCACCGATTCCCATATGCGACCATGGACTCTTCCTCATACTGTTTGAGGCTAGCTAGATCACTGAGTGACGCCTTTTTCTTTGTATTGAAAGCAAAACGTTCTAGGAACGCGTCCACTAGTTGATCCAAATTGTAGATGCTATGCTTTGGTAGATGGGTAAACCAATCCGAGGCAGATCCTGCAAAGGTGGTTATGAATGTTCTCAATAGCAATGCATCATTGTCTTGTATACCAAAGCACTGACTCAAAAATCGAGTCACATGTTCTTGAGCATCCTCATCCCCTTTAAAGAGTGCCAACTGGGGCAGCTTGAAATGTTCAGGGGTATGGAGGTGTTGGCACTGACGGATGTATTGGATGACTACGGAGTTGGCGCAAGGTAGGCTTTTGAGGCCCACCAGTCTTAAGTTCCATATTCTCCAAGCGTTCTAACAACACTTTGTAGGCATCGGAGGATATAATTTCCTCCTCAGCTTGTTCCCGTTGTGGGTTGCGGGGAACTTGAGGCCTTTGAATGACTAAATGGTTAGCATTCCTTCCGCCTTGATAGGGTGTTTCAACCCGCTCTTCTTCTTGGTAATAATCCTCATAATCTTCGTGAGGAGTGTTTGGCCTAGGCCTATAAATATGGATGGGCGCCCGTGGAGGATACCCATCATGGTCACGGGGAATGGCCTCCCGCTCAGGTCTAAAAGGTCTTGGAGGCAATGCTTGTTGAAGTCGTGGAGACCTATCTCGCCCTAGAGGGTTGTGCCTCACATACATCTCAGAGTGTTGTGCATGAGGGATCGGGGCCCTCTCACGTGCATGGTTGTGAAACCTTTCAGCAGTCTGACGCTGAATACGCTCTTGATCAAGGTGACACAAATGTTCTAATTCCTGTTGTTCTTGCTTAAGCCGCATGATTTGCGCTTGGCGGGCGGCTAGTTGTGTAAATGCCAAGTTACTTTGTGCTGTTGTCTCTTGTTTGATAGGCCGAGATGTCTCTCCTACATATCTATTTCGATCATAGTACTCTGAGACCCCTACATGTTGCTTCCCTCTCGTCGAGGTTGGCCGCATTAACTTGAAACTTCGGTCTCAATAAGCGATCCGGATATAATGCAGGTGCGGACGTGCATCTTTTTGGTACTGGACACTCGGACTCGGAGGGATGTAGTGATCCTCCTCTCTTTGTCTCGTGATATGCATAAAAGGTGCGGGCAGAATTGCCTTGCTCGTCGGGCGGACTTGTTGTTCCGGATGTGGTCTACTGTTTTTGACATTAATTGGGGGTAAATTAGGAACCACAATATTATGTAATTCTTCATTTTGGACCCGTTGTTGTTCCATAGCATTACACAATGTTTCATCACTAGGCCATCCATAATGAACTTCAAAGGGAGGCTTCGTGCTTAGACCAGGTGGTATATATACGTTATTTTCCTGAAAAGATTCTTGTTGCTCATGAGTTTCCTTTAGAGAAGGGGTTCTAAAGTCTCGTCTATTGAAGGCCTGATTTGGAGAGCCACTCCTTGAGACACCTCTAGAACCTTGTTCTATGACTGTATGGGTTGGAGTGCCCCGCCATGATGGGGCTCTAGAACCATGTTCTGCATGATGTGAACTAATTGTTGTATCCCGTCGGTGAGGCGGAATGACTAAGTCTTCAAGGCTATATCGGAGACGATTTGTCTCTCTTGGTGCATGTTCCACAGCTTCTGCCCGTGATTGGGCTTGGCTACGAGTATTCACCATGGTAATGCTATCCTAAAAATGCAAAAATTCTTTTTATGATTTTCTTTTTATGATTTTTTTTTTTTGTCTAAAACAGAAAATAGCATACACACTCACAAGCAATGCTTATCTCTTTTAAAGATTAATAGTGTGCCCTAGATCCGGTTTAGTGTGTTTTTGTTGTTTGTTTTGTTTTTGAAAATTTTTGTGAAACGTTTAAATGCAAGTATGAAGGCTCTTATAACTCCCAAAAAATGGTCGCCCCTTCAATATACCATCCAGGCCGATATACCAACCTCTCTATATACCCGCCCTTACGAGAGGGAGACTATAAGTACGTGAGAGCAGATGGTACGTGGTACGTAGGCGATACGAAAGGGGGATTGTCCTATTAATGGCACCTACCATAGAAGACTTATCCTCGCGCGCATGGGAATCACCCCAGGAGCACTCGGTCGCCTTTCGTCGGGATTTACGCCTAACAACAGCTGACAATCGGGGAATGGATGCAAAGCTAAGCCAAGGTGGTGATGAACCCACCGTTGGTCTTGCTCAAGGGTTGGGGTCTTACGACCAACGCCTTGGTTTAAAATGTAACGTGATGTGTGGGGTTCGTTTTTAATTTTGCGAAATTGAAACAAGCAAACGAAAAGAAATCTTTCCCTAAGCCATTCGGACCGAAAACCGAGAAAACAAAAAAACAGAAATTTGACGAAGTCGTAAAAACCCCTACCTCTTCTCTCGCCTAATCGAAAATTTCTGATTTGCTCGAAAATTTGCACAGATCTATAATCGTCCCTGGGTGGAGCGAATAACAGATCGTAATCGTCCCAGGGTGGAACGAATAATTTATTCGTCCCGGGGTGAGACGAGTAACAATTCTGTAATCGTCACTTGCAGAGACGAATAACAGTCCGATTGTTGAAAAATAGGTACCTGTAAAAAAACAAGCAATTTTTAGATCAGTAATTTAACCTAAACAAAAACAGAGGACAGAAGTCCCACCGTGATCGCCATTGAAAGCACGAGATTTCGAAAACAAAAAGGAAAAACTAAACAAAATTGCATTAAAAGGAAAGAACACAAATGAATGAACATAAGATATAAAAGCAATATAAACTATAGCCCTTTTTATTGATATTCTTTTCAATTCGTGTTACAATACGTCTCCTTCCTTTTTAGGGGATAGGAGCGTTAGATATTGATCTCTACAATTTGCTTCAAAATTCCTCTTCCGCATGCCCACGTTTGGAATGGGCGGGCCAAATGTTGCCGCCGCTTGCGTTGGTAAGGTAGACTCCTCGCCGCTCCTCTAATGCTGCAACTCTGCACTCAAAGAAACAAACAAGAAAGTCAGTAGCACCTGTGTATGAAACATAAAATATGAATCTAACGATGATTGAAATGAATCTAAATGAAAGACTTGACAAAAGCATAAACATGAAACTAAAAGAAATACCACGATTATGAAAGCACAAATCGCCAGTGAGTGAACTAGCAGCACTTCGTCGCTCAAAATGCTCCTTCTCTGTATATCCTTTTTGGGTGAGAAAACTCACCGTTTTTATAGACCCAAGGGGTCTTTTTGAATTAACATGCAAAAGTGTTTCTTTGCATGAATGCTTTTGTTTGTGAAGAGAAGACTTCTTCTTGATCAAGGGCTTCTTAACTGCCTCTGTGCATGTCTTTGCATGTTTTAGCAAAGCTCACTTGCACTCCCATGCAATGAAGGGATAGCTAAGTGGCAAATCTGAGTTGTCTTAAAAAGCTTACTCTCCTTCCCATGCAGTGAAGGGAAAGTCAATTGGCAGATGTGTGTTGTTAAAAGAACTCACTCGCACTCTTATGTCATGCATGAAAAGCTGAGTGGCAGATGTGTGTTGTTAAAAGAACTCACTCGCACTCCTATGTCATGCAGGGAAAGCTAAGTGACAGTTCTGAGTTGTTATATGCCGAGATTTGACTTTTTGCAAGTCAAACTCTACAATCGTCCCACCCCGAAGCGAGCGCCGGTAATCGTCCCTGGGTGACACGAGTATCAGTCAGCACTCGTCCCTAAGAAGGACGAGTATCCATCAGTCAGCACTCGTCCCTAAGAGTGACGAGTGCCAGTAAGCACTCGTTCCTAGGAAAGACGAGTAAAATTATTACTCGTCCCTGGGTGGGACGAATAAGAAATAATGTGTCCAAAAGGTGCCAAATTGGTTTCTGACTTACAAAAACTGCTGTGTGAGTGGTTAGAACCACTGTTTAACCTCCGAGGGCTGCCCTGGGGGCTGTGTGTGTTGGTGCGATCAGTGCTTGTCGTCACATAATCGGATTGGTGCTGTTTTGGTGTCTACATTAGGGACAATGCTTGCACAAAAGAATGAAGAAAATCGAGAGCAATCTATCTATTACATTAGTCGAACATTGGTAAGCTATGAAACTAGATACACTTATGTAGAAAAATTGTTCTTAGAAGTGGTTTTTGCCACTAAGAAACTTCGACATTACAGGATTAGTCACACAACATATGTCATAGCTAGAGAAAATCCTCTATGTTATATGATATCCCGCACTTACAACAACACCCGTATCGCTAAATGGATAATGCTCCTTACTAAATTCGACCTTGAATTTATTAGCCAAAAATCCATCAAAGGTCAGGTAATAGTTGATCAACTTGTCGAAGCTCCACTACCTAGTAATCATCCTTTGATTATTGAGCTCCTATATGATTTAGTATTTTTTGTCACCGAACAAGAAGAATATGTCATTCCAGAGGAAGATGTCGATATCACACTATTATTTTATAGCTCTAAGTGTGCGAGAGGTCAAGGCACTGGATTCGTGTTTCATACACCCTAGGGGGTACCTATCCCCTTATCATTCAAACTTGACTTCCAATGCACAAACAACACTGTAGAGTATGAAGCCTTAATCTTAGGTCTTCAATAAACTATAGCTATAAGCACTACACATATCAGGATATTTGGTGATTCTCAACTTGTTGTTAAGCAAATCAATGGAGAATACCAATGCAAAGAATATACCATTAAGTTTTACCATGAAGTAGCAATGAAATTGCTCTCTAAGTTTAATTGGTATGAAATCAATAGTTTGCCACGTTTGACTAATAGATTTGTAGATGCGATGGCCTCCCTTGGATCATTGATTCCAAAAGACTCCTTTGGAGAGGTATAGCCCCTTATAATTTCAACGGTCTCTAAATCTGCAATTGTTCATGCTAAATATAAAGATGAAAAGGATGTTTGCTTTATCTAGTCGAATTCATATGAGCCTTGGTCAAGCCAAATAGTAGCCTTTTTCAAGTTTGGAACACTCCCATAAAACATGTCATGAACTGCTAAATGCACATTCAAGCAAAAAGTAGCCCATTTCATTCTCTTGGAGGATGTGTTGTACAAACATGGTTATGATGGAGTTCTCCTTTGTTGTCTAGATTCTAGTGAGGCACAAAGAGCCATAGCTAAAGCCCATGATGGTACTTGTGGTGGTCATTTTAGTGGAATGGCTATTGCAAAGTGTATCTTACGCATGGGTTATTATTGATCCACAATGGAATGTGACTGTTGCACTTATGTTAAATATTGTAAGAAATATCAATAACATGCTAATTTAACTCATGTAACATCGTAAGATTTACAGCCTATTCAAAGCCTTTGACCCTTTTCACAATGGGATCTAGATCTAATTGGAAAAATTTTACCTCCTTCCTCAGGACAACATACATTCATCATCACAACCACCGAATACTTCACAAAGTGGGTTGAAGCAATTCCTCTAACCAGTATGACAGGACCTAGAATTGTGGAGTTTATACTTCACCACATCATTTGTCATTTTGGTATTCCCTCAAAAATCATTTCAGATAATGGAAATTATTTCAAGAAAAAGGATATTCGAGCACTTTGTGAGAGATATAACACAATTTCTCAACTCCTTATTACCCACAAGCAAATGGATAAGTTAAAGCTTCAAACAAGACCTTAATTTCTATTCTCAAGAAACCTGTTAAATAAAATCATAGAGATTGGCATACACAAATTCCCTTGGCATTGTGGGCTTATCGAACAAGAATCCACACGCCTACAGGGGCAACACCATTTTCATTGGTCTATGGAGCAGAAGTAAGAATGACTCTTGAGCTCAAGATACCATCCTTGCGAATTTCTTTATAGGAATTCATAGATGACGACACTACTAGACAAGCACATCTTGACCAACTCACACTTCTTGATGAGAGGCAAGTCAATGCCTTAAAGCATTTACGAGTTTATCAAAATCACCTAAAGTGTTCTTATAACACCAAAGTTCATCTACATGAATTTCAAGTAGGAGACTTGTCCTTAAATAGAACCAACAAAAAACCAATGCATTGTCGCATCTTCGTGATAAATTCGTGGCTAATTGGTTAGGTACATACATTGTTACTCAAAGAGTGGGTAACGATACTTATAGGCTTGCTAGTCTAGAGGGAGAAGAATAATTTGAACCACTTAATGTTATACACTTGAGAGCATTCTATGTGTGATGTGATTTATATATGTATATATACATGGCTAATACACAAAAAAATTGCATACATTTCATTCACAACATTGCATTTCATTTGCATACACATTGCATTCAAAAACATTGCATTGGCACAAATTTCATTTTACCACTTTGCACCCCCACCACATTGCACATTTCATATTAGGGATCATTTCTTAAGTTCAAGATTTTAATTGGTCCAATAAAGTCATGTTGCCTTAATCAAGGGCACCTTCACATCATCATCCACTTTTTTCCACCAAATCCAAATTGTCATTTTCAAAACACATGTTCATAATACCTAGGTGTTTTCGATCACTCAACCACTCCTAGTGTTTTAAGAAACCTTTAAAATACATGTCGAGTTCCTCTTAGGACCATCGCACATATACACTAAGAAAATCTTGAGTTTTGGGAATTGACTCCAAAATATTCTTGAACCAAACACAATTTCACATCTTTAAAAACATCTTGTGTCAAAGAGGGATAACACCATACTTGGTATGAATCTCAAAGTGAAAAGGGTCATCCTTGCTAGTCCCATCATGCAACATAGTCCATAAGAATAGTGGTTTTCACCACTATCATAGTTGCTTCCAAATCTAAAATATGAAGTAGTAAGGATAGGGTACAATTCTCATCACACTTAGGTTGAGAATCCGATTCCCCAAAGCTCTAAATATTTTACATCACACACCATTGATCATTGGGTTGTAAGGATCATACTACATTTCTAGTTAGACGGTTAGGTAGTCATCCCCAAAACTTAAGATATCAAAACATAAATTGTGGACTATGGAGTTAGCCTCCATCAGAGCTATAGATTCTTGACTGGTAGTGGAGTATGCTCATGCATGGCGACACATCTCTTTTAAAGAGACCTCTGACCGCACATAAGGAAAAGCTAGCTTCTTGGTTTCATCCATAATAGGTTTACCCAATTTACTCAAGATGAGTTAATGAACTCACTTGCACACACATTGGTTCTTGATTTCCTCGAGTCATTACCATGCTCTTGATTCGGTAAATGAATTCACTGCACACACATTTGGTCCTAGAGGGATTAGGCAGTTTTAGTGAGTTTGTTTGATACCACTAGTATGTCTGAGTCTCTACAAAACAGTTAGTTTTCCATATCAACATCCATATCTTCTTCTATATCAACATCCATATCTTCTTCCATATCAACATCCATATCTTCTTCCATGTCAACATCCATGTCATTTCATGAGTCATTCATCCCATATGCCACCAAGTTTGGTGCCCCTGATTAAACAACAATGCTAGAAAATGGCCAAGCAAGATCTAAACTATGAATGATTATTAGAACATTTGCATTATACACCTTGCATTAATCATCCATAACATATCATATGCATTCATCATCCATATAAACATGCATTCCACAAAAAGCATTCACACAAACACATATAACACAAAAGGTAAAATCCATGTATATATATATAAATATCGCATGTACAATGAGTGCCAAAAGGCTACATACAATGGAGCACCAAGGCTCATATACAAAAAGTGCATCTAAGCACTAGCTAAGCCCTCCAAGAGGACCCCTATGACCTAGAAGGAGCCCTAGACCTAGAGCTATGCCTAGACTCGCTATGCCTAGCAACCTTGGATACATATGAGGTTGGAGGATCAGGAAGTGGAATATGATGCTCCATCAACCTATCCTCCAATACCTTGATATACCTATGTCGAGACCGAAGGTGTGCTATATCGACATTATGTTGAGTCTCCCTCTCTATCAGATCGGGTGTGGTAAGGTGGATTCTTGAGAGTGGAGGAGATGTTGGAGATGGATATGATGTGGAGGAGACTCTAGATGGGCCTCCTGATGAAAGTGAGGAGGATTGGGTGAGGCTGGAGTAGTAGGTAGAAGATCAAAATGTGATGGTGATGGCTCGAGATGAGAGGATCTCAAGGCTCTAGGCATTAGAAATCCTCCTTCGACTATCTGGTCAAAGGTGTCACTACTACTTGGGAGCCTCACGGGTCCCCTCATCCCCATCTCCACTAGCCACTACTCGAGTCTATGCCCATGGTGGCTATGTAGCGAACCAAACCTCATACTCCACGAGTAGTCCCTGCATCATCCACATCTAGGAGATCCATCTCCTCGTCATCCTTGTATGCCTCCCTCCATGGCTTTGCACATGGTAGCCCTATCTCCTCCTGATACCTCCTATAGAGCACTAGATCATCTAGGACACCCTACCTCAAGCCAAACTATCGGAGTACTCATGAGAACTAAAAATACTCAACCTCACTCTAATATCTAGCAACCACCCACCTAGCCTATTATACCCATCATAGATGCTCTTTGTATCTGGTCCATATGCTACCCCACCATGGCCTCCATGTCACATGGGCAGATGTCAATCCAACCCACAAATCCTAGTACCACTAGCTCATCCACACCAGTTGACTCAGTTGTACCTCCTTAGCTATTGCCCATCTCCTCGTGTAGGGTTGATCCCTATCCAAGCCTGCCACTAGTAAGCCTTTCGATCAAGCCACGCTAAAGTGCTTACATCCTCAAAACTATAGAAGCAAGCTCCATCCTAATACCTTCCTTCCTTGCCTCATCACCTCATAGAGATCTTGATACACTTGCACCAATAAGGTAGGAGCCCATGCATACACATGTCACCTAGTGAGCATATCGCTCACTAACCCTATCAGGTTCCAAGGGAACCTACACCCAATGTTGTTCGAGGCCACGATGTTGGCCAACACGAACATCACCAAAGCATAGAGGGCATCCAACTTCTTTTCCACATACATGGACAAGTAGGGAATACCTCCACTCTCCACCCTCACAACCTATCAAACATCACCAAACATCTTCTTCATATTCGTCCCTCGATCGCGTCCAACCTCGATGCGAATCCCCTCCACTGGCACCTTGAGGATGCGGTATACATCCTCAAGTGTAATGGTCACCTCTCCGATGGGGAGTTGAAAGGTCCCCCTATCCGGATCCCACCTCTCTGCCAATGCAGAGAGGTACCCCTCATCCACCCTCACCACATCAACCCGGGCTACCTTCGCTAGCCCCACAACCTCCAACAACTCCCACTCCTCCTTCGATACCACCTTCCTCATCCCAAGAATGTAAGGCGAGAACCGGTGTCGAGCCTCCAAAATCCTAAGCTGTAGCACAGCACAAAATATTTGTCATTTACACATTTGAAAAAAACAAAAACACAAAATTTTTGCACAATACACATAAAATGGAATTACCTCAATAGCCCATGCTCCAGTTCCAGCCCCCGTATTTGCTCCCTCCATCGCCATAGCTTTCACTCCCAATTCACTTCACCTCACTCCACTCCACTCTCCCAGACGCAGCTTCTCAAACTCACAAACGCATAAATGAGCTTCATTTTTGCCTAGCAAGCTATTTATAGCTACTTTAGGTGCCTTGAGATGCCCATGGGTGTTTCTTGGTGCATTGAAGCACACCAGGGCATTTGCAAAGCACCCAAACACCGATGGACATATCTGCATGCCACAAGCGCCAATGGGCGTTTGGCATCAATTTTGAAAAAAAGATAAATTTTCACAAAATAGTGGCTTATCCCCACCAAATCACTTCATATTGCATTCATGCATCTGTTTCATCATATTAACAGGTTTTGTGAAGATTCCAATTGATTTGGATGCATAAATTTTGTTTGCAACCACAAATTGCAAATCCACCTAAAAAGTTACAAAAGCACTCCAAAATGGTCCAAATATTCACAAAATGACCATAATCATCATTCTCATCACCAATACATCATTTTCACATCATCAACATCATTCCATATCATCATTTGCATATTTGCCAAGTTCAAACAACATTCAAGTGAACCTTGTATCTAGTGGGTTATTCTATATACTTGGTGATTGTAGCGATTTGCATCCATGCAATTTGGTAAGATGAAGAGCCTACCATAAGGACACTTGGTCATTTTCATCATTCCATATTCTCTTGTTTGAAACCACCATCACATTTGGTACTTCACATTTTGAGTGAAACCTTGCCAAGAACAATTTGCACAAAAGCTATCATTGATGGCCTAGTTCGTGGGGCCTAACACATGGACAAAATCACATCTCATCATTTCACATCTCCTTGACAATCATCATGGCGATTGGCCTTAACTAGGGTGATTGGTTTCGATCATAGGAATTATTTGATAGTCACTAGTTGGCCCTCCGAAGTTGACTATTTTTATTTTTGCATCTTCATCCTTGCATATCAATGACGTCGGAAGGCACATTCTTCAACAACATCGAATCACCCCAAACTTGGGGTAACCACATTTTATTTTGACTTTCCCACAATGGGATACATCTTACATGATCATGGCATCTACACTTGGTAAAAATCCCTTCATCTATTGGGGCAAAAACATACACATTTTTCATCATATTTTCACAAAACCCTTCATCTGTTGGGGCAAAAATAGACGCATAATTTTCACATTTTTTCCAATACCCCCTTCCCACTTTTGGGGCAAAAATGGTATCACATTTACATCATTCATATCATCCACCATTCATTTGCACATATTTTTCAATTGGCTCGTGAGATTCATCCGCAAACTCATTCACCAATTGAGGGGGTAAGCTACGTAAAATTCAAATTATTTCATTCTTTTATCTTCAAGCTCACATTTCACATCTCAAGAGAAAGTTGCTTCTGCACCTAGCCAAAATAGGTGTCTCGTGTTTTTGCACTACATTGTGTTTTACGCAACGCAGTACAAAAAGGGGCATCTGTAGACACCAAAACCTAGCCACTTGTCATCCATTCAGGTCTTCCCACCATTTCCACCCATTATTCATATATATTTATATTTATTTATTTTATATATATTTAAATATTAATATTTTATATATTATATTTTATATATTTAATAAATATATATTTATATAAGTGAATTGATCCCAACCATCCGATTTCACTTAATCCTATCCATCCATCCATATCAATCCATGCCACACCCCAGATTTAATATCCACCCTCCGATATGCTTTTATCTCAGCCACACGATTAGTGTCATTGAAACCCTAGCATGCCCTAGGTTGGATTATTAATAGGAGCCATTTTGATGGCTCAATCCCCTGAATCTTGAGTTGAAGTTTGCATTTGTGTTCCCTAGAGTATCCAAGCACTCACGTCCTCCATCCTCACTTGCCATAGCCCCCGCATCCATTGTTGCCCCTCTCGCCTAACCAAATCTGCTTATGTAGATCCTCTCCTCAGTCATCGAATGCCTTTGGGCACTCCCTATCATTGTCGAGCACCTCTGGGTGCTTCTCCTCCATCGCTAAGTGCCTCTGGATACCTTATACCATCCCCAAGCATCCACAGGAATTTCCTACAGTCATCGAGCACCCGTAGACATTTTACACTAGAGTTTTACAGTCCCATTAGCTCTCGGGTGGTGCTAGGGCATCATCGCACCAATCCACTGCAACAAATTACATCAGATTAGAGAACAAAAGATAAGCAAGGTAAATATTTTTATTATTATTTAATTTTATGTACTTTAAATTCTATTCATGCTATTTACATCATATATCTAGGGATTTTGTATTGATTATAGAGGGCCTCACATTATGGAGCCCTCACAGTTGCTACTAACCTACTTTCTATTTTCTTGTGTGCATATTTAGAAGTGTTACATTAGCATTGTGCAATTGCTTAAGCTGGAGTGGCCCGACATCAAATAATTAGAATCCCACTCACTTCTGTTGGGAGCAAGAACGCATTCTGAAGACACCACCAACGTTGTTTGCTAGGGTTTCGGAGAACCCTAGCTATTGTAAAATTTGTATCAAAGGATTCAAAGATTCTTATTGTAACAATGGAGTTTTGAGGCTCCCCCCATTAATATAAAATTATTCATTATGCAATATTGTCTTTTGAGTTCAATTTATATCTTGTTATTTGGTGTTGGGTTTTTGTCTTCACAAGTTCCTTGTTCAAGTAACCTTAAGAGCACTTCCATACAACTACAAGTACTTATATCTTTACAAATCCTAAGTAAAGATACATATTTTGATGAGTTAGTCAATATTCTTCAAGAATATAAAGTGAAAAATACAGTTAAAGATGAAATGACTAACAATGTATTAGTTTCAAAAGATAATCCACAGGGAAATGTTACCTCATCCTCAAAAGGATGAAGACCATGGAATAACATATATTGTCAAGTCTGCAAGAAGAAATGACATAGTACCAACTACTATAGATTCAATCCTAAAAATCAGTATCAAGGAAATCAAACAAAATATGGAAGCCAACCAATCAGGCCATTCCAATCAAGACAATATTAGAATAAATATAGTCCACATTAGCAACAATTTCAGCATTTATATCCTTCTTAGAATCAATACAATTATCCTCAATTGCAATATCTAGAAGGGAATAAAAAAGAGCACTTAGTTCAAAAAATTCAAGAAATTCAAGAACTAGAAGAACCTATAGAGGAACATGAAGTTAAAGCTCTCTCAGCAAAGATAGAATTTTATGAAGACACTAACTACATACTTGAATAAGATACATATAGGGAGCAGAATAAAGATAGTAGAGAAGGAGAATACAAAGTCCAAACCAAGACGAAGATCCATATTGAAGACTAAAGTCTTCAATACCCAAATAATATAATACATAGGGGTGATAGAGTATATTATATTATTAGGTACATGTCATTGTACCACCTTGTGTATATAACTAGAGTAGGAGTTTACTTTAGAGTAAAGTTTGAGCTACTTCATGCAAAGTAATAAATGCACAAGTGTTAGAATGTGCAATAATGTAAATGTGCATGTAGTCCACATGTACATGAGTCATAGGATAAGGTAAAGTAAAGGCCAAGGCACATATATTTCTATATATAGGTCTTTGATATAGAGTGAGAGTGAGAGTGAGAGACACAATGTTACTATTGTGAGCAGTGAGTAGGTACAATGTAGTTCTTCATTGAAAATTTTGGAGTGTTCAAGTCCTCTATTATATTGCATTGTACCTTTTTTGTGAGCTTTCAGTAATGGCATATTACTGAGTTTTTTTTTTTTTGAATTTACATGGTGGAATCGGTAGCCGCCACGAATCCGGGCAGGCTGTCCAGCTTTTATGGCCACCATAGTATTTTGCATTGTCCGCCCTAGAATCCACCACATAGATCTTCGTGCATTCCGCCCCTATAACCACCATGCCACAATCATTTTAAACCTTCAGGTGCTGAAAATGCTTCGGGTGCGAAGTACTTTTCGTGCCTTTGTTTGATCTTTGGTTCGGCTCTTCGCAGCGAACCTCCTTGCAACTGCTTCTTCGCATCAAAAGTCCCCGGAGGGGATTTAGAAGTGGTACTTGGATTTTGCAATCTTGCAAAGTATATATACAGTCACTTCGGAAGAAAACTGCGTGAAGCAGTTGTTTCGCCAAAATTTTCCCGAAGTAGTTCTACTTCGGCAGCTTCTTCCTCGAAGTACTTACTTCGGGAGTAGTGTTCCCCGAAGTAGATTTACTTCGGCACTTTGTTCTCTGAAGTAGCTACTTCGAATGTTTTTCAGCCGAAGCTCCTCCCGAAGCTTATAAATCATCGAAGTTTATTTGCTGAAACATTTCTTTTGACGCGATTTATTTTTCGAAGTTGCATTTTTTTTTTGAAGCACAAAAATTGTGTTTTACCTTAGCGGTGAAAAGTCTTCAGATGAAGACCATTGACAGAGATCGGCAAGACTTGGCCATCTGCATCTTTGAGGATGAATGAATTGGCTGAGTTCACCTTCATAATTTTGAACGGCCCATCCCAGAAGGCGTCCATCTTGTCATGATTCCCAGGCTTGGCCTTCCAGGAGTCCCACTTCCATACCAGATCTCCCACTTTGAATGTGCGATCAGATGACTTCTTCTTGAACCAATCTTGGGTGACCTGAGCATGCTTAGTGAAGTGCTGGTAGGATTCTTCGCGATCTTCCTCTAGTTGCAGTAGCTGAGCTAATCTGTCATTGGACTAACTCCATCTTCTGTTTCTAACAGCTGTAGTGCAGGGATCTTCACATGAATGGGTAAGATGGCCTCCTTGCCGTAAACCAGGGCGTAAGGTGAAGTCTTGATTGACTTCTTGATAGAAATTCGATCGGCCCACAAAACCCGATCTAGAAGGAGATGCCAAGTCCTTTTGTTTGTCTCTATGAGCTTTCTTAGCATCCTCAACAGAGTCTTATTTGTGGATTCTGCCAAGTCGTTGCCCTGTGGATAATAATTGGAGGATACTTTATGATATATCCCATATATGTAGAGGAATTCATTGATTTTAGCACCTGTGAAGCCAGGGCCATTTTTTGTGATGATAGATTTGGGAATGTTGAACCTGGTGACTAAACTTTCTAGAAATGCAATGACAGTTTCTTGATCTGCATGCTTTGTAGGAATTGCTTCGGCCCACCTGGTGAAGTAGTCTGTTGCAGTCAGGATGAACTTATGTCCCGCAAAAGAGTTTGGTGATACGGCCCCTATGAAATCTAGCCTCCATTGTTGAAAGGGTGCCTCTACTTTTATCGGACGAAGGGGCATTACAGCATTTTTGTTTCGGCTGGCGAACTTCTGACACTGCTCGCATTTGTTACAAACTGTGAAGGCATTGGCAAAGAGTGTGGGCCAATAATAACCCGCCCTGATGATTTTTAATGCCATTGTTCTTCCTGCAAAGTGACCTCCTGATAGTCTTGAATGGAATTCTCCCAGGACTCTCCTTTTATCATCATCTTTGATGCACTTGAGAAGGACACCATCAATGTTCCTGAAAAATAGGCCTTCGGGGCACAGAGTGTATCTGGAGGACCGCATCCTGAAATATCTTCGTTGAGATGCATTTAGATGCAAAGGACACTTGACGATGTTGAAATAGCCGATTATCTCACTAACCCAATCCTTCTCGTCTTCTTCCTAGTTAGCGAAGCACTCTTCGGCTGGTAAGTCATCCCTCCGAGATTCTGTCACTTCGGTCGCTGTGCTCTTTGCCAATTCTTGACATAATGCATGGCCGTGAACTAATTTTGTGGGCTTGATCTCAATTTCAAGCTCTTGTATCTTGTTCACCCAACTAGCTCTTTTGCTTCCCAATTCTCCTTGGATGATGAAATTGTGCACATCGGGGTGAATGACAAAAATGGTGACTCGACTTTGGGATATGAACTGCTTGAACTTCCTCAGTGATTTCATTACTACATGCACCTGATGTTCTATGAAATTATATTTTTCTTCATGGGGATTGATCACTTGACTTAGAAACACGATGGGACGCTCTTCGCCATCTTCCCCCTTTTGTGTCAGGACAGCAGCATAGCTCTCGGGCTCTCCTATGGCATACATGATAAAATCTCGACTATAGTCAGGGTTGATTAGGACTAGCACCTAAGCGATTCGAGCCTTAATCTCTTTGAATGCTTCCTTTATTTCTTTCGTCCAACTGAATTCGGCGCCCTTCTTGAGGAGTTGAGACATTGGTTTGATGACCTGGGCAAATTCAGGGACAAACTTTCTCACAAAGTTGATATGGCTGAAGAAATATTGAAGCCCCTTCTTGTGTGCTGGGAGTGGGATCTTTATTAGAGCCTCGGCTTTGTCAAGATCTACAACAAGGCCCTTTTTTGATATCGTATGTCCCAGCAATTTTCCTTCACTGATTGCGAATATAGACTTCTTTGGATTTATTGAGATGCCAAATTCTTGACACTTTTCAAAAATTTGTTGTAGATGTAGTGGATGATCCTCCCTTCTTCGAGAGAAAACAGTCATGTCATCCAGATATATGACGATAACCTTATTTAGAAGCTCGCCAAAAGCAAGATCCATCGCCCTCTGGAAAGTGGCACCAGCATTTGAAAGACCAAATGGCATTCACTGGTAAGCAAATGTTCCCCACTTGGTAGTAAATGTTGTTTTATGCTGGTCTTCATCCCTGACCCAAATTTGATTATATCTAAAAAAACCATCGATCAAAGAGAAGCGTTGAGCTCCAGCCATCGAGTGCAATATCTGATCGATTTGCGGGAGAGGATAGTGGTATTTGAGAGAATCCTGATTCAGATTGCGAAAGTCCACGCATAACCGTATATCTCCATTCTTTTTTTTGATGGGGACTAGATTCGCTACCCAAGAAGAATGCTTGATGGGATATATTATCTTTGCCTCGAGCATTTTTAGAAGTTCGGCCTTCATCAAGACATCGATCTTCGGGTTAACAGGCCTTTGCTTTTGTCATAAAGGTTTGACCCCCTCCTATAGTTCAATTGTGTGTTGAACCAGCTATCGATTGTATCCTCTGAGATCTTGATAGGACCAAGCAATTATCTCGAAAAAAAATTTGTACAAATTTTGTATCTGTTCTATCTCTTCTGAAGTGTAGTCGGTTTTGACCTTTATTGTTTTTCCAAGCTCAAGCTCTAAATCCTGATACTGCTTTTCATTGACTTTGATCATATGAGAGAATGCTCGATCATTCTAATCAAAGAGGCCTTCAAGAGTGACCAGTCCCCTAGGAATGCAGTTGTTCTTCAATTGAACCAGCCCTTCATACTCTTCTTCATCAAAGCTTCTGTCTTCGACTGAGGTGGCTTCTTGGATCATGAAATTACAATCTACTCATCGTTGTTGAAGACTTGCCAATGCAGATATTTGTCTAGGACAGAGTGTCTGTGGATCATCCTCACAGCTTTGGGCTTGTGCACCATGTCTTCTGCTGGAGAGTACTTGGCTGGGATGGATGCCAGAACATCAGCATGTCGATTCTTTTCTCTCAGAATAGACTACAGATTGAGAGACTCGAACTGGTCAAACAGGTCCCATACCCTGTTGCGGTATGACTTTAGATAATGTTTCTTCGAGGTACACCTGTTTGTGACCTGATTGCATACCAGTTCAGAATCTCCAAATATTTGGAGATGCTTTATGCCTAACTTGTTGGCTTTCTTGAGTCCTAGGCATAATGCTTCGTATTTCGCTGCATTGTTAGTGCAGTTCCATGTCAACCGGTAGCAATACTCTTTTTGCTCTTCGGATGGCGAAACTAGAAGAATCCCTGCCCCAGCGCCATTTTTACATTAGGCACCGTCGAAGAACAACTTCCATAGTCCTTCTTGGGCACTTATTATGTTCTTTGTTTGGGTGTGTTTTTTAGGCTTGGCGATTGCATAACACCCTATCTCGGTCTCCACCATGGCGTTAAAGTCTGCCAATGAGAACTCATCTTCATAACCTAGTTGCGCAAGAAATTCCTCGACCAGGTCTACCTGCTCTATTTCCTCCACTACTGCATTTCTTGGTTTCTTTGCTTTCTTCCTCGGACATCTTCTGCACAAGAAAGGAAGAAGGTTTTTCATTGTAGATCTTCACCTTCTTTCCTTTGAATGGAATCTCCAGATGAGAGTAATCCATAGATAGATATCCGCCCAATTTTGTCGTAAATTTCCTTGACAAGCACATACTGAAATATGGCTCCAAATTGACTACAACTACCTCTTGTATGACTGTGATCTAAGGCATCTTATGTAGTCGGATAGGAATGTCCTTGATCACCCCTATAGTCTTCACTGGAGTACCATCCAACTGGAGTACACCTTGGCTACTTCGCGTATATTCCATTCCTATTTCTTTGCAGACTGCTCTTGGCATGATTGTTGTAGCGACCTCAAAGTCGATCATGCAGTTATGTACAATATACCCTTCCATTTGTAGGGATAGGTAGAACGGAGGTGGTCTGTTATTTCTCGTGATAGATGTGGATAGGGTCTGCACAAGAGCAAGCGATGCCGCCTTTTTTGCTTTAATTGTCTTCAATGATTCTTGCAGCAAGTCCACTTGTCTAGGTAGTTGCAGTGCATCGTACAAGCTGATCTTGGCTGGGATCTTCTTCAACTCCTCTACAATGTTGTACGCTAGGGATCTGAGCACTTCAGGTTCCTTTCTGGGCTCGTATCTAGTGCGATACTGCTCTATAGCTTCAACTCTTTGACGCTTGGTCAGTGAAGGAAACTTGAGCTTTTCCTTAGCCTGCTCCTTAGTTTCTGCCTGAGGTGATTCGACAGAGGCCTTTTGAGCCTTTTCTTTGACTGGTGCAGGCGGAGGAGCTTCGTTTGGAGCCGAAGAGGATGATTGTCCTTTCTCGGGTCAAACTTGTTCTTTTAAGGGAGCCATCTGAGTGGCATCTACTTCTATTGCCTTCTTTCCTCCTCTAGTAAGTACTATAATCGGCTCCTCCTCGCCAGTGGTCAGGTTCTGACTCATATGCCTAATGACGTTGACTTGACCGTTATGACTACTATTTGCCAATGTTTGTACATAGTGTTGGTGTAGCGTGTAGGTATTCTCTTCATGCGAATCATTGCACGTAGAGAACCAATATACATAATCAAAAGTGCTCAGAGCTTCTTCAATCGCAGCATTTCTCATCGAAGCCTTCCCTTGCTGGACTGCTTGGTCTTTGGTAAGCGCAGGCGCAGGATAAGATCTTATTGGTAGGAACTCCTGTTGCACTTGCTTCTTCTTCACAATGGTCATGTCATTTGACAACATCTAAACTGTAGAGTTCAGAGACTGTATCTCCTACACAATTTTAGTTTGTATATCATCGGCTTTCAGAACAAGTGGCAATGAAGCCATCGTCGATATTGGAGGCAGGGCGGGGTCTTGAGGTGGTGCTGGTAGTACAGGAAATGCTAAAGTGACAGTGGGCTGTGGAGTTGAAAATGTAGGGAAATAAATTTGTGGAGCAGTGATTTGGGACACGATAGGATTCGGGTTCCAAGATGAAACCGGGAGTGTAGGGGTAGTAGATATTTGCGAAGCGACTGTGCTTGAATACTAGAACTGAAGGAATTTAGGAAGTATGGGTGTCGGCATCCTTTGGAGAAGCTTGCCCATGGCTATCAAATCCATTTCTACCCTCTTGGCTAACTCATATAACTCAGGAAAAGTATTAACGTTAGAATATATTACCATGAGACTGATGTCAGGATTGAAAGCCCGAAGGAAATAGAGTGCTGCAGCTTCGTCGGTTGGTCAAAGTCCAACTGGAACTCTCTGCCAGGTTCGATGCGAATCCACTCCACTGGTACCTTGAGGATGTGGTATACATCCTCAAGTGTAATAGTCACCTCTTCGGTGGGAAGTTGAAAGGTTCCTCTATCCGGATCCCACCTCTCTCCCAATGTAGAGAGGTACCCCTCATCCGCCCTCACAACATCAACCCGGGCTACCTTCGCTAGCACCACAACCTCCAACAACTCCTACTCCTCCTCCGATACCACCTTACTCATCCCAAGAATGAAAGGCGAGAACCAGTGTCGAGCCTTCAAAATCCTAAGGTGCAGTAGAGCACAAAATATTTGTCATTTACACATTTGAAAAAAACACAAAATGTTTGCACAATACACATAAAAGGGAATTACCTTAGTAGCCCACGCTCCAGTTCCAGCCATCGTATTTGCTCCCTCCATCGCCATAGTTTTCACTCCCAATTCACTTCACCTCACTACGCTCCACTCTCCTAGACGCAACTTCTAAAACTCACAAACGCATAAATGAGCTTCATTTTTGCCTAGCAAGCTATTTATAACTACTTTAGGCACCTTGAGATGCCCATGGGTGTTTCCTGGTGAATTGAAGCACACCGGGGCATTTACAAAGCGACCAAACATCGACAAGCGTATCTACATGCCACAAGCGCCAATGGGTGTTTGGCATAAATTTTGAAAAAAAGATAAAATTTCACAAAATAGTGGCTTATCCCTACCAAATCACTTCATATTGCATTCATACATCTGTTTCGTCATATTAACAGATTTTTTGAAGATTCCAATTGATTTGGATGCATAAATTTTGTTTGCGACCTCAAATTGCAAATCCACCTAAAAAGTTACAAAAGCACTCCAAAATGGTCCAAATATTCACAAAACGACCATAATCATCATTCTCATCACCAATACATCATATTCACATCATCAACATCATTTGCATATTTGCCAAGTTTAAACAACATTCAAGTGAACCTTGTATCTAGTGGGTTATTCTATATACTTGGCGATTGTAGCGATTTGCATCCATGCAATTTGGTAATATGAAGAGCCTACCATAAGGACACTTGGTCATTTTCATCATTCCATATTATCTTGTTGGAAACCACCATCACATTTGGTACTTCACATTTTGAGTGAAATCTTGCAAAGAACAATTTGCACAAAGCTATCATTGATGGCCTAGTTCGTGGGGCCTAACACATGGACAAAATCACATCTCATTATTTCACATCTCCTTGAAAATCATCATGGCGATTGGCTTTAACTAGGATGATTGGTTTCGATCATAGGAATTATTTGACAGTCACTAGTTAGCCCTCCGAAGTTGATTATTTTTAATTTTGCATCTTCATATTTGCATATCAATGACGTCGGAAGGCACATTCTTCAACAACATGGAATCACCTTGGGGTAACCTCATTTGATTTTGACTTTCCTCCAATGGGATACATCTTACATGATCATGGCATCTACACTTGGTAAAAATCCCTTCATCTGTTGGGGCAAAAACATATGCATTTTTCATCACATTTTTCACAAAACCCTTCATCTGTGGGGGCAAAAACATACGCATAATTTTCACATTTTTCAATACCCCCTTCCCACTTTTGGGGTAAAAATGGTATCACATATACATCATTCATATCATTCACCATTCATTTGCACATATTTTCCAATTGGCTCGTGATATTCATCCGCAAACTCATTCACCAATTAAGGGGATAAGCTACGTAAAATTCAAATTATTTCATTCTTTTGTCTTCAAACTCACATTTCACATCTCAAGAGAAAGTTGCTTTTGCACCTATACAAAATAGGTGTCTCGTGTTTTTACACTACATTGTATTTTACGCAATGCAGTACAAAAAGGGGCATCTGTAGACACCAAAACCTAGCCACTTGTCATCCATTCAGGTCTTCCCACCATTTCCACCCATTATTCATATATATTTATATATATTTATTTTATATATATTTAAATATTAATATTTTATATATTTAATAAATATATTTATATGTGTGAATTGATCACAACCATCCGATTTCAATTAATCATATCCATACAGCCATATCAATCTATGCCACACCCCAAATTTAATATCCACCCTTCGATATGCTTTTATCTCAGCCACACGATTAGTGTCATTGAAACCCTAGCATACCCTAGGTTGGATTATTAATAGGAGCCATTTTGATGGCTCAATCACTGAATCTTGAGTTGAATTTTGCATTTGTGTTCCCTAGAGTATCTAAGCACTCACGTCCTCCATCCTCCCTTGCCATAGCCCTTGCATCCATCGTTGCCCCTCTTGCATAACCAAATTTGCTTATGTAGATCCTCTCCTCAGCTATCGAAAGCCTTTGGGCACTCCCTATCATTGTCGAGCATCTCTAGGTGCTTCTCCTCCATCGTTAAGTGCCTCTGGATACCTTATACCATCCCCAAGCATCCACCTTATACCATCCCCAAGCATCCACAGGAATTTCCTACAGTCATCGAGCACCTGTGGGCATTTTACACCAAAGTTTTGCAGTCCCATTAGCTCTCAGGTGGTGCTAGGGCATCGCCGCACCAATCCACTACAAAAAATTACATCAGATTAGAGAACGACAGATAAGCAAGGTAAATATTTTTATTATTATTTAATTTTATGTACTTTAAATTCTATTCATGCTATTTACATCATATATCTAGGGATTTTGTATTGATTATAGAGGGCCTCACATTATGGAGCCCTCACAGTTGATACTAACCTAATTTTTATTTTCTTGTGTGCATATTTAGAAGTGTTACATTAGTTTTGTGCAGCTGCTTAAGCTGGAGTGGCCCGACATCAAATAATTAGAATCCCACTCATTTCTGTTGGGAGCAAGAACACGTTCTGAAGACACCACCAACGTTGTTTGCTAGGGTTTCAGAGAATCCTAGCTATTGTAAAATTTGTATCAAAGAATTCAAAGATTCTTATTATAACAATGGAGTTTTGAGGCTCCCCTCATTAATATAAAATTATTCATTGTGCAATATTGTCTTTTGAGTTCAATTTATATCTTGTTATGTGGTGTTGGGTTTTTGTCTTCACAAGTTCCTTGTTCAAGTAACCTTGAGAGCACTTCCAGACAACTACAAGTACTTATATCTTTACAAATCCTAAGTAAAGATACATATTTTGATGAGTTAGTCAATATTCTTCAAGAATATAAAGTGAAAAATACAGTTAAAGATGAAATGACTAACAATGTATTAGTTTCAAAAGATAATCCACAGGGAAATGTTACCTCATCCTCAAAAGGATGGAGACCATGGAATAACATATATTGTCAAGTCTGCAAGAAGAAATGACATAGTACCAACTACTATAGATTCAATCCTAAAAATCAGTATCAAGGAAATCAAACAAAATATGGAAGCCAACCAATCAGGCCATTCCAATCAAGACAATATTAGAATAAATATAGTCCACATTAGCAACAATTTCAGCATTTATATCCTTATTAGAATCAATACAATTATCCTCAATTGCAATATCTAGAAGGGAATAAAAAGGAGCACGTAGTTCACAAAATTCAAGAAATTCAAGAACTAGAAGAACCTATAGAGGAACATGAAGTTAAAGCTCTCTCAGCAAAGATAGAATTTTATGAAGACACTAACTACATACTTGAATAAGATACATATAAGGAGCAGAATAAAGATAGTAGAGAAGGAGAATACAAAGTCCAAACCAAGACGAAGATCCATATTGAAGACTAAAGTCTTCAATACCCAAATAATATAATACAGAGGGGTGATAGAGTATATTATATTATTGGGTACATGTCAATGTACCACCTTGTGTATATCACTAGAGTAGGAGTTTACTTTAGAGTAAAGATTGAGCTACTTCATGCAAAGTAATAAATGCACAAGTGTTAGAATGTGCAATAATGTAAATGTGCATGTAGTCCACATGTACATGAGTCATAGGATAAGGTAAAGTAAAGGCCAAGGCACATATATTTCTATATATAGGTCTTTGATATAGAGTGAGAGTGAAAGTGAGAGACACAATGTTACTATTGTGAGTAGTAAGTAGGTACAATGTAGTTCTTCATTGAAATTTTTGGAGTGTTCAAGTCCTCTATTATATTGCATTGTACCTTTTTTGTGAGCTTTTAGTAATGGCATATTACTGAGTTTTTTTTTTTTGAATTTACATGGTGGAATCGATAGCCGCCACGAATTTGGGCAGGCTGTCCAGCTTTTATGGCCGCCACAGTATTCTGTGATGTCCGCCCTAGAAGCCGCCACATAGATCTTCGTGCAGTTCGCCCCTATAACCACCATGCCACAATCATTTTAAACCTTTTACGCACCTGAAAGCACTAGGAAAGAGCATATTACTGAGTTATTTCAAAAATTTATCTCATTGTTTTCCTGCATATTATAGTGTCATTATCATATAATTATAATAGATTACTTATTTCACAACTTGTGGTTGCATTTCCTTTAATATACATCCTCAAAAGCAAATATTTTTTGGAAAAAGTTACCCTAACGTTGTCCTTGTTCCATATAAATTTCTTCATATGGTCACGTCTCTCTCAATACTGCTTGGAGTCTTATGACCACTCATTTCAAATCTCTCCAAATTCCACATAAATTAGCACAACAATGCTCTAAATCATATGACTCTATGCAAATATATAGCTCTTGAAATATGAGTCATTTTCATAAAAAAATTGCCCTAACTCTATCAATTCATAATTTCTTACTCTATCAAATTGGAAATGCTCATAATCTACTATTATTTATATTAATACTCCTATTATATTATGACCAATTACAATAACTTAATTATTTATTTTAATGCATTAATTATTTGGGATTTACAATTGTTTATGCTAGGATAAATGATGGAGACAAATGTAAGTCATTTCAATGCTATCTTGATGTAGAACATTACAAGATAACCATATATTAAAAATGAGTGGATAATTAATAGAAATTATGTATTGAATACATCTTGGTTGTAAAGTAACAAGATGTATGTATGTGCTAGTGGCACATTAAATAAAGCTGGATAGATTCTAGCTAGTTGTTTTAGCTAATGGTTTCTTTGCATTTGGTGTATGGAATGTGGGTTTTAGGATGTAAGTTCCTTATAAAGGAGGAACTAGTGTTTTTAAAATAGTAGAGGATTGGTTTGAAATAAGTTATTATGTATTCTTCATATTTAATATTAATTTTTTTTATTGGATAATAAGGGATTGTGCTCGGGTCCCCCACCCTTAAAAAATTACAACTCTCTTCTTTAGAGCTTGAGAGTTTACAAATAGATACACTTCTCATCTCAATTGAGATGCTATAGCTAGAAACCTATATCATTTTACATAAAATGTCTGAATTCTTGATTTTTATTTTTTGGATCTTTTCAATTTTTTGTATGAATACAAATATTTCAAAATTTAGCATCCTTCTTAACATTTTCCTATAGCAGTCTTCACAATACAAAAACTTCATCTCTACTATCTATGCGTTGCATATTAGTAGAGTAATATTTCCAAAACATCGCATTATCATAGTTCGCTTTACCAAATCTGGATTGCTAGTTTCCTTCTTGAAACACAAGTGCAACCACAAAAATTATAATAAGCAGTCTATATGAAAACACATTACTATTACAACATAAAGCAGATATTACCGATGGAAAACATTAAATTAAAACTTAATCATTTATTAATTTAAGCAATAAACATTTTCTTATTATCTTCAACTAAGCTTACTACTTCCTCTAACCATAGAAATGAGAATTTAAATTGATGATCCTCAATCAAAATCCCTCTATTGGATAGCCTCTTTGCACATTTGTTACTCTTGGTCAGCAAATCTGCCTAGGAAAGGATTTGGATAGGTGTATGCGCCCTAGACCTGGACCAACATTGAAAGGTCGAAGGGAAGAGATGCCCCTCATGCCAATCTCCAGAGAAAGGCCGGCTCCTATGCTAAACTACTTGGGTGTTTGAAGATAAGGGTGCAGGAAAGAGATAAAAGGAGTTAGGGTTAGAGAAATAAAATAAAAGGGGGTAAGGGAAGAGAGATTGGTGATTTAAAGTGGGAGAGAATAGGAAGCACGATCACTATTTGACAACTTGAATAGAAGCAATGAACACCAAGAGCAGACGAAAGAAACGCAATATCAACCTTCTTATGTATCCTTCAGGCGAGTTTCAAGGTACTGTCCCCGATCGCACATCGGACGTAGGATTCAAATTTCTCCGTATGCAAATGAAGACATACAAAAGAATCAAGCACAGAAGGTAGCATAAAAGAAAATCAATACGAGGTTTTAACTCCTATGTATCCTTCAGACGAGTTTTAGGGTACAATCCCCGATCGCACACCGGACGCAGGATTCAGCTTTCTCAGTATGCAAACAAAGATAGACAAAAGAATCAAGCACAAAAGGCAACATAAAAGAGAGAAATGGAGCTCAAAGCTCTTTAGTATTGATCGTAGGACATTAAGTTACAACAACTTTCTTAGCAGATAGTTCCCCCCCATTTTTACATTACAATGCCTGGGTTTTTATAGAGGACCCGGGCCTCTGAGTTATAATTACACAGCAATGAGAAGTACGCCCTCGAGCCCTGAGAATTCGGCTCCTCAAGACTCTCGTGATTGAGCTCTCAAATCCATTACCAAAACTGGCAACTGTGACCGGGTCAACCATGGAAAGATGCATTGATGAGCCGTCTAGACGTCCTTGGTTTTTGGGTGCGGTGCTCGAGTGGCCGCCATGCTCGTTGGGCTCTTCATCATGGCCTGATACTTATTTTTCGATTGCCAAAAATGAGCAGCGAGCTTACCGAGCACAAAAAATTCCATTTATGAGGCACTTGATCGCCTCGAAAAAATACCCGGCTTGGAACGCGTGCCTGTGAAGCGCTTCGCTAAGTCTTCATTCATAACTTTGCTTCGCAATGGTTCTAAGCCGAAGCAAAAACTCCTCTTCAGTTTGTACTTCGCAAAATTGAGCTTCGCAAAACTGCTCTAGGGGTGGTGAATGCCGAAGCATATTTGCTTCACAAAATAGGGCTCTTCATCTTCGCCGCTTCGCTGATGAAATTGCTTTGCTGATGCTTTGGAGAAATTCTTCACTGCAATCCTCTTTCAAAACTGTGGTTCGGGCAAGCTTCGGCCAAAGATGTATTCTCCACGACCTTCGTCACTTCGGGTAGAAGTACTTCGCACGAAAGCGAGCCAAAGCAGATGCTTCGGAATGACTTTCGACGAAGTAAAAATGACTCGCTGATGGAGGGACTCAAAGTGGGTGCTTCGGCAACTTTTTGGCAAAGTATTTTCGATGCTCCTTTGAGTTCCGCTTCGTTGATTTTCTGACCGAAGTATTTGCTGAAAATGCTTCGGGTGCGAAGTAGTTTCATTCTCCTTCCTTTGTATTTTACTTCGGCAACACCGCTTCGCAAAAATCTCACCCGAAGTATTTGCTGGAAATGCTTTGGGCCCGAAGTAGATTTCTTGCCTTTGCTTCTTTGACGAAGTTGTTCTTTTGGATGCCGCTTAGCTCAGCTTTTGCTCGAAGTAGATTCTTGAAGCGCTTCGAGCCTGAAGCTTTTTTTATCGCTTCCTTTGTATTCTTCTTCGGCAATACTACTTCACAAAATTTTCACCCAAAGTAGCGTTGGAAATGCTTCAGATGTGAAGCTCTTCTGATTTTCCTTCGGCGAAGCTCTTTTCCTTTTTTACTTTATATACAAAGGGGTGGTATTGAAAGCAAAAATTGCTGCAACTTCAAAATAAAAAAAGACAACAAAGAGAACTTTACAAAATACTGTACAAAATTTGATTTTTTTTCTACCCCTTGAGAAATGTGACAAAATTGTCAACAGTTACCTTCCCTTAATGTATGTGTAAACCTGATTTCTTCAAACTCTTTAGCAAGATCTTGAATTTCCATAATTATCTCTTGTATGTTCCATGGAGCCTTTGCTTTCCTCAAAATTGCATTTATTACTATGAGAGAATCACCTTCCATCCATACTCTATTCCATTTCATTTGTTTGCATATTTTTAACCCTTCTAAAGCTGCCCAAGCTTCAACTTCATTATTTGTCTTAAATCCACTATTGAAAGCGTAATGAGACAAAATCTCTCCTCTATTATTTCTAATTATTCCTCCTCCTCTTGTTGGTCCTGGATTTCCTTTAGAAGCTCCATCAAAATTCAATTTAACCCACTCCACATCTGGTGGTTTCCACTTTATATTCTTTGCCTTCTTTTTGCTTCTCTTGTACCCAACATCATAATTCCATTTAATGACTTGACTCCATCTATCAAGGCTCTCTGCTTCTAGATTAGGGACTGGGTGAGTTGATAGGGTTGGTTTAGACTCCTCTATGGCTAAACATATCTTCCTTTTCATTACCTCTAAACTGCTTTCCTTTCCTTTAAATATTCTTCTATTCCTTTCTAGCCATACAATCCAAAGTATTGTATCTTTTGATATATCCCATATTGTCTGTAAAGCCTCACTTTTATAAGTGCTCTGCCATTGCTTTAACCAATCTTCAATTCTGCTATTCATCACCATGCATTTACCAAACATATTAAGAATCCATTGCCATAGATTCCAGACTATTGAGCAATGTCCCAAGAGATGATCTATACTCTCCTCCTTTTTACAAAAAATACATTGAGAGGGGCCATGAAAACCCCTTTTCATAAGGTTATCCCAGGATAAAATTCTTCTATGACCTACTAGCCAAACAAACATTTTGACTTTAGGAATGCTTGGGCTATCCCAAATATCTCTCCATATTCTAGTGATATTATTATTTTGTTGGTGTTGTACATTATATCCACTTCTTGTTGTGTATTCTCCTGAGCTATTCAACTCCCAAATCAATTTATCCTTGGCTCCCCTCGGAATAATCACAGTTGTTATCTTTCTACTCAAATATCTCCTAGCATCAATGTCTTGTATACTCGTAAAAAATCTTCTTTCCATTTGTATCTTCCTTCCTGATATTTGTACAAAATGTTTGAAACCCTATCACCATATTTGTCTTGAAGCGATCTCATCCAAGGTTTCAAAATTGGATCTAAATTGAGTGGTTTTTTATCACACCAAGTATCCATCCAAATAGAATTTTTTCTCCAGTTCCCACCACCCATCTTAAACCTTTAATCATAAGATCAATAGATTTTTTTAAACCATTCCAAAGAGCAGAACCATTTGGTAGAGAGAAAGCAGTAAATATTAAACTTGGGTCATTGAGATCAACATACTTAGAAGAATTCTTGCCCATTGTCTTTGAATCTCTTTGTACAATCTCCAGATAACTTTTCCCCTAAGAGCTAAGTTTGCATCTATAAGAACTCTTAAACCAAGACCTCCCCTAGTTTTATCATCACACACCTTGCTCCATTTCACCAAAGGAAATTTCCTTTTATCATGTAAACCTGACCACAAAAGGATCGCATAATATAGATTAAACATTTTTCAACTGATTTTGGCATAGAATACAATGACATATAATATGTTGGGATGGCTTGAAAGACTGACTTAATTAACTGCACTCTTCCTGCTAACGATAACCATCTACCTTTCCAAGCTGGAAGTTTATTCTAAACTTTACTAATAACTAGATTCCATAATTCTCTCCTCATTCTCCCCTCAAATAAAGGCATCCCTAGATAAGTTGTAGGTAAATTTGCCTCCTCCATTTGAAGCAACCTAGAAATTCTTGCTTTGATATTAGCAAGAGTGTTAAGGAAGTAAATTTTGGATTTTGTCCTATTAACTTTTTGCCCTGATGCTCTTTCATATTCCTTTAAAAATTTATTCAAAGCTCTAGCCTCATTAATCCTTGCCCTTCCAAAAAGGGTTGTATCATCTACAAACTATTGATGGGTGATGTTGTCGATGTTATTACTAACCTTAAGTCCACTTATAAGCCCATATTTGTAAGCCTTCTTTAAGTTCTTACTCAAAACCTCTACCATAATAATGAACAAATAAGGAGATAGAGGATCTCCTTGTCTAAGGCCTCTCTTGGCTTTAAAATATTTTGTTACTAACCCATTGACCAACATTGAATAAGAAATTGTAGAGACACAAGCTTTAATCCATCTAACCCATTTCTTCTTGAATCTAAACTTTTCTAAAACTGCAAAAAGAAAATCCCATTTAACCCTATCATAGGCTTTACTCATATCAAGTTTTAAGATCATTGCTTTCTCTTTTCTTGAAGTTTTGAATGTATAACTTCATGAGCTACTATGATCCCATCCAGAATTTGTCTCCCTTTCACAAATCCTCCTTGCTCTTCTAAAATGATTTTGTCTAACAATGGCCTTAATCGATTTGCCATCACTTTGGAGATAATCTTATATGCCATATTACATAGGCTTATGGGTCTAAAAGAATCAAACAATTCAACATCCTTCTTTTTTGGAATTAGGGTAAGATATGTTGCATTTATTTTATAAGGTATGTATTGTTTTACCCTAGACTGTTCCACTACCACCAATAAAGAATCCTTCACTATATCCCAATTATGTTGGTAAAAAGTTGCAGAGAGCCCATCTGGACCTAGGGATTTATCCTTATTAAAAGAGAAAAGAGCTAAATGAACTTCTTCTAGAGTAATAGGCTCCATCAGTTTCCTATTGTCTTCATTCATTATAACTGAAGGAACATCTTGAAGAAGTTTATCATTAAGAACTTCAGTCTCCTCTGATCCTAGAATATTTTGATAAAAAGACTTAGCCTCTTTTCTAATTTCACTCTGGTCTTCAATCCAAACCCCTTCTATTGATTTAATTCTACTAATTCTGGATGTTGATCTCTATACTATAGCCATCCTATGAAAAAACTTTGTATTTTTATCTCCTTTTAACCAAGTCTATCTTGATTTTAATCTCCAAAATTTCTCTTCCTTACTCAAAATATTATGATATTCACTAAGCAACTCCCTTTCCTCTGAGCTTGGATTATTATGTTCACCTTTTTGGAATTTTGAAATTTTATCTTTTAGTTCTTCTTTCTTCTCAAAAATATTTCCAAAAGTGTTCTTGTTCCATTCTTTTAATCTAGATGTCATAGATTTAATTTGATTTGGAAGAGCATACAACCCACCATTACCTGAAGAATTCCACGTTTGAGCTATCATATTAGCAAATTGAGGATGGCCTTCCCACATCTGCTCATATTTAAAATATGATATTTTTTGAATTCACTAACCACCATTTTAACTCTTATTGGCCAGTGATCTGAACCAATCCTTGTTAAGGTATTAATTTTAGCACAAGTTCCTTCATCTAGCCAATGATCTGAGAGAATGCATCTATCTAATTTTTTGCTATTAGGTTCTAGCCTCTCCTATTGTTGGTCCAAGTATAGTTGTCTTCTTCAAACTCAACCTCCCATAGATTATTATTTTGAATAAAAGTTGAGAAATCTTTCATACTTTGGGTTAATTTCCTAATTCCCCAAATTTTTCATCCAACTTGGTTATGGCATTAAAATCTCCTATGATCATGAATCGGGTTTCTTGGTCTTTACTTCTCATAAAGGATTCAATCCCACTCCAAACTTCTAATCTACCTAACTGAGTTGTAGGTCCATAGACATTGATAAGGATAAAATAAATATCTGCAAAGTAGCAAGTGACTAAAGAGGCTAACCAATGCCTAGTTTTATGAATGGTTACACAAGAGGTTCTAGAAGGATTCCAACAAGTTAGAATTCCCCTATCGCTCCTTTATAATCCATAGCATCCCATTCACATCTTGCCCATACTGCTTTCATAGTTTTTGAAACTTCTTCTTTTGTCATTTTAGTTTCTTGGATACAAAGAATATCAGGCTTATTACTTAAACATAGGTCCCTAATACACCTCTGCTTTGAGGGGGCATTAGCACCCCTTATATTCCATGAGATGATAATCATGTCTCATTAGGGGCTTTTGGCCCTGCCTGCATATTACTAATATCATTTTGTTGTTTGGTAAAGAGAAGTTCAACCAACTTAGTTTGTGTTCCTTTCTCTATGTTTGCTCTTGCTTCCCTGGATCTTGCTTGATAATTTGAGGGTTTTCCTCTTTTTGCCTTGCCTATATCAGGAGTAGGTCTTATTATTCTATTCCTCAATATTCTTTCACAATTTTTTTTTCATCATATTTATCCTCTCCTAGCTCTATTATAGAAGCTTTTGACTTGTCCTGCTCATTTTCTAGTATTTCCTTATTAATGGCAGAGGTATTAACTTCTAAAACTGCATTTTCTTTACCAATTTTTTTCTTGAATGGTGCATGGTACTTCAAGAGAGTCTTCAAAATCTGATGAGACACATTCCTTAGGTTCATCGAGAATGTTCTTCCTTAAATCAGGATCATATTGAATAGATGATTCCTTGTTAATATGTTGAAACTGTTGTACTGTGTCCTCTAAGCTTTGATCTACTTTTTCTTCATAGGCTAAAGCCTCAAAAGAGTTGGTATTTCTTCCAATATCCTTCCTTACTGGTCTCCATTGTTTATTTTCTTTCATTTTTCTAGATCTATTTTTTGGAAGTTGAAAACCATCTTCATCCATAACCATTTGTAAGTTTCTCTTGCGGTTTTCTACATATGATTCTGTTGGGCTCTTCTTAGGGCATGATCTCTCAATATGCCCCACCTCATGACATCTTCTACATCTAAAAGATATGTTTTCATAATCTATGGTTTGGGTCCACATCTTATCCCCATACTTAAGAATGATTGATTCTGGTAAAGCTTTACTTATATCAATCATGACCAATATCCGAGCATAAATAGCCAAGAATCCATCTTTTGTTGTATCTGAAATCTCAAGGAATTCTCCTAGAGTGTTGCCTATTGCCTTGAAGGTATCTATTTCCCAAAATTCAATGGGTAACCCAAACATCCTAACCCAGACTGGTACTAGGGATAGATTTACATTTTCAGGTGAAAAGCCTTCATACCAATGGGTAAGGAAGAGTCCTGCTCTTCCCATAAACCAAGGACCCCCTTTTAGGATTTTTTCTCTTTCTTCCCTAGAACAAAAAATAGCTAGAAAGAAACCTTTGGGAAGAAAGGATAGAATCACTCCTAGAGACTTCCAACTCCTATCAATCCATTTTCTCAAGGTTGAAGCCCCTGGCCAATACCCATTAAATTTACCAAAAACTGCCCTATCTTGGAGCAACGAGGATCTCTCTGAGGTGCGCTCACTAACCTCTACCACTAGAGATGATTCTAAGGATTTAACTATAAATCGGTCCATGGAAAGGAAACTAAAACTCAAAATCTATTGAAATTTATCTAAATGTCCTATAGCAAATATAATATTTGATAAAAACTTTATAATAATTTGCATGCACAATTTCTAAGATAAAGAAAGGAAAAAAAACTTAGCTGAAAAATTCTTTGTCCAGATAGAATGTCTTGCCTCACTGAAGTCCTAGCCCTTCATTGCTCTTCCCATCATCCGAACCCTAGCTGACAAATATTTGCAATTTTGTTTTTCGCGACTTGAAAAATCGTCACTGCCCTTGTTCCGGATGGTTGACTTCATAGGGTCGTATCTTCCTCAATATTGCTTGGATTCTTTCATATGACCACTCATTTTAAAGCTATTCAAATTCTGCACAAGTTGGTCCAAGAATCAACTGAATCGGATAACCCTTCGTGAAGATATGGCTCCTAAAAGATGAGATATTTTTTAGAAAAAAAACCCTAATGCTTCACGAAGATAATATTAATATTTTATAAGTTCGTTTTATTTTATATTTTTAGTAGCACGGTTAAAATTTTCCTTTACTTGAATATGTTTAATAACTTGGATATGTGTTGATTTGTTTTTATCTGTTCAGTTTCCATAATGATTAAATAAAGAATTTTGAATTTGAGCCTAGTCTAATTCTCTCTTTGTTATAATATTAGGTAATCCATGTTGTTTTCAACACCTTCTCAGTTGTATATAGTAAACATTACATCTATGGACTAAAATGTTCAACCTTTGTGTTGTTTCAACAATGGTATTAGAGTGATGATTCACTTCTAGACCATTTTGGGAGTGAAATATTTTTAAGAGATTGGGAGTTGGAAGCCATTATTCCTTATTATTAATGTTATTTGTTGTTTTTCGAGATATATAAAGAGTGCCAAGAGTTGTAGAAAATGTTGTTCTTTTATTCTTCCAAGAAGAGATTATTGTTTCTTTGGCCTTTACTAGGAAAATAAAAGTGAATTAACGGACTTATTAGAAGTTGTTGATGCATCTAAAATTATGAAGATGTGTTGAAAGGAGCAACCACGTTTTGAATGATACATGAAAGTGAACATGAACATGAATGATAACATATGGTGTCCTTGGTAAGTTTTTTGTTAAATGCTTTAATTGTAGTCTACAAATATGAGACAAGTTTTTACATAGATAAGGATATGTTAAATGCTTTTATCGAATTATTTTGGTTGTGTTCGTAATTTAGGTTGAACTTGTCGATGTATAATTGTTTTCTCCTTCCTAAATTTTGAATCTACATGACAAGCCTAAAATGTTTCCTCGTGTATTATTTAATTACTTTTTTGGAGTTTGGCATATCATGAAATTTAATGTTCCATTTGTCCATCCATGAAAAGGATTGAAAATCCAACTAAGTGTTCTATTATTTACAATTCAATTTATAGGCTCTAATGGCCCAAAATACATAACCAAACCCATCAAATCATGGATTTGATCCAATATGCTTAACCATAAGCTACAAAAGTGCAAAGGAGAATGCACGTAACTTTCTAAGCTAGGAGAAAGGAATAATGCTAACTATAAGATCCTTTTTAGCTATCTTGAAGTACACACTTCCTACTTTGAGTTCACACTTCCTAACTAACACTCCTAAATGACAACTAGAAGATAACTAGTGCCCACAAGTGCATGTGAGAAAGAGACTCACTTACAATATTAATTTGCAAGAAATAAACTATGCAAAACTAACTAGAAATTACTAGAGGGGTCATATGAGTGATCAAACATCAATCCTCATCATGCCTCCCCACAATAGAAGCATTGGACTCCAATGCTTTCAGAAGAGTAGGAAAGTCACGGGACATCTGATGAAAAGAAATCCAACGAGCTTGATGCGGCAGCTGTCCTCGCCGAGCCACAAGATATGAGGTGGTAGACCCCTGGCGAGTCTGTCGAATCTTTGTGTCATAGATCTGATCAGAATCCAATGGTAACCGAGAATCAGGAACCACGTCCACAGGATGACTGATAGCTGGTGTTGTCTCCAATGTAGAGTCAAAATACAACTTCAAAAGATCTACATTGACGACGTCATGAATTCCCAAGTGTGCGGGAAGATCAAGGCAAAAAGCATTCTCGGACACCAAAAAAAACCCGAAGTTGTTAAAAAAACGGGTGGGAACCAACAATTTCAGTGGAAGCCCAATTTTTAAAAAACAAACCTGAAATGGATGAGGAATTCGATGTCGATCCATGGCATTTTTTTGCTACTTCTGTGTCTTTTGCAAAATCTCAACCACCTTTGATTGTAGATTGTGCAAATGCTGAATAAATGAGTGTGCTTTGTCTTGCTCCTTCTGAAGATGTGAAGTGACAGGAGAAGGCAAAGACAAAGGTAACTCATAAGGTGCCAAGGGCTGAAATCCCATACAAACCTCAAAGGGTGAATGACCTGTAGAAGAATGTAGGGCCCTATTGTAGGCATGTTCAATATGAGTGAGACTCAAGTCCCACTTTCTTGGTGAAGCGTGATGATAGATTCGTAAACTTTGCACAAGGGTACGGTTTACCACTTCAATCTGCCCATCGGACTACGGATGATAGGCGGTGGAAAAGTTAAGGGAAACTCCCAAAATTTTCCACAAAGAACGCCAAAAGTGACCCACAAAGCGTGAATCACGATCCGATATAATGCTTGTAGGTAGACCAAAGGAACGCCAAATGCTGTCAAAGAAAAATTGGGCTAAGTCTGTTGTAGAACTTGTCTTGCGGCATGGAATAAACTTAGCCATTTTACTGAATCTGTCAACCACCACGAACACACAATCATGTTGTCGCACTTTCATAGGAAAACCACTAACCAAATCCATGGAAATGCTTTCCCAAGGATGGGAAGGAATGGGCAAAGGCATGCCTAAGCCAAACTTCCTGTTAGCTGGTTTTGAGCGACAACAAACCGCACACTGTTTGAGAAATCTCAACACATCCCTCTGCATTTTAGGCCAATAGAAAAATCTTTGCAAGTGATGAAGTGTTTTGTGCTTCCCAAAGTGACCACCATAAAGTGTAGAATGAGCTTCCTTAAGAAGTGACACTCTAGGCTCACAAGGAACACAAACCTTGTCCAATTTGTAAAGAAGTCCTTCTTTGATGTAGAAATCTTGGAAAGGACGCAAATTGGAAGAAGAAGGCTTACTCACTTGCTCAAATATTTTCCCAAAATCAGGATCCTGTGAATACTGATTAGGCCAAGTCTGAAATCCCAAGTGTGAAGTGGACATAACTGTTAAGGCAAGAGCGGCAGGAGGCCTACTCAAACAATCGGCAATAGTATTACTCTTCCCCTTTTTGTACTTGATCACCAAGTGAAATTGTTGGAGGTAAGAGGCCCACTTCATATGTCTTGATTCTTCAATTTTACTTTGAGATTGTAAAAACTTGAGAGGCATATGATCAGTGTGTACTATTGTATCTTTTCCCAAAAGATAATGTCTCCAGTACTTGATAGCTTGAACTAATGCATACAACTCCTTGTCATATGTAGAATAGTTCAACTTAGCAGCAGAAAAAGTTTTTGAATGATAAGCAACTGGATGACCATTCTGTTTTAGCACAGCTCCTAAGGCAACTTTAGAGGCATCCGTTTCAATCTCAAAAGGTTGAGAGAGGTCGGGTAAAGTTAACACGGGTGTTGTACAAAGTTTCTTTTTGAGTTTCTCAAAGGCAATCTCTTGGCTTTTCTCCCAATGAAATGGAACTTTAGACTTAGTGAGATAATGCAATGGAGGCTGCAAGGGTGGAATATTGAGGAATGAACTTGCGATAAAAATTCGCAAGTCCTAGGAAACTCCTTAACTCAGTGAGAGTTGTAGGAGGGGACCACTTAAGTAAAACATCAACTTTTATGGGATCTACCTGAATTCCACTTTCACTAATCACATAGCCAAGGTAAGAAACTGAAGTATTGCCAAAAGAACACTTGGAAGAATTGGCATATAATTGATTCTTCGCAAGAAGATCAAGTGTTTGATGGATATGCCTAAGGTGTTCCTCCCAAGTTTTTGAGAAAATCAATATATCATCAAGATATATTATTACAAATTTGTCAAGTACATCACGAAATACATCATTCATCAACCTCATGAAGGTTGCAGGAGCATTAGTAAGACCGAAGGGCATGACCAACCATTCAAAGAGGCCCATCTTCGTCTTAAAAGTTGTCTTCCATGTATCCTCGGCTTGGATACGCACTTGATGATATCCACTTTTGAGATCTATTTTTGAAAAGAACTTAGCTCCTTGAAGCTGATCTAATAAATCATCAATGCGTGGTAATGGATATCTATTCTTTACAGAAATTCTGTTCAAAGCACGAAAATCAATGCACAATCTCCAAGTGCCATCTTTTTTAAGAACCAACAAAATAGGTGAGGCACAAGCAGAAGTACTTTCCTTAATGAAACCCTTAGACAACAAATCTTCTATTTGCCTTTTTATTTCTTCATTTTGCAAAATAGATTGTCTATACATGGGTGCATTAGGTAGTGAAGAACCAGGAATGATTTCAATGTTGTGATTAATTGTGCGAATTGGAGGAAGAGACTTTGGCTCCTGAAATATGTGTGAATAACTTTGCAATATTTTATCCATTGAAGAGTGTTGCTTTGGAATGGATGTGGATGTAGAAGTGTTTTGAGAGCGAATGAAAATTAGAGCAACATCACCACCTTTTTTAATTACTCTTTTTGTTTGCTTGGAACTTAGAATGATGTTAGGAGTGTTGGTGCTTTTAATGAGAAAGACCTTACCATATTTTTGAAGTGTGTAGGTTCTTTTGAAAGCATCATAAACAGCTCTCCTATCATACTTAAAAGGTTGTCCAAGCAAAATCCCACAACAATCCATAGGAGTCACATCACAAGTGACTTGATCTATGAAATGTGGGCCAAGTGCAAATTTTAATGTGCAAGTGTGAGTGATTTCTGAGCCTCTTCCACTATCCTTCCAACCCAAAGAATAAGGTTGAGGATGAGGCTCCATAGGTAACTTCAAACGCTCGACAATGGACCTCGCAATTAGATTTTTCTGCGAGCCATTATCCACTATACAATCTGTTGCAAAATTATGGAGCAAATGAGCTCGAGTGATGAACAAAGCATCACGAGCGCCCTCTGATGAACTTACATTTACCAAGGTAACCTCATTGAGCTTACCTCGTAATTTCGTGTATACTCTACTCTCTCCTACTGACTCAAGGGGACCTTTGGGAGCATCCTCCTCTTGAGTAGTAATGACTAAACTTTTCTTCTTAAGCTTGAAACAATCAGCTTTTTCATGACCTTTCTTCTTACAATAGTTACAAAACTTTTTAGAAGAAGAAGAAGAAGAAGGTTTAGAAGAAGAAGAAGAAGGAGTAGAAGCGGAAGGGGAAGGAGAAGAAGGAGATGGAGAAGAAACATTCTTCTTTTGAGCAAAATTCTTCTTTTGTGAGAAAGAATTATTCCCTTTTGATGAGTTTGCAACCACTTGAGGAGCAGGTGCGTGGAATGCCTGCGAGTGCGCTTTGAACTTGTCCTCCGCAAGTTGCGCCTGGTTGAAAACTGAATCCAATGTTTCCATAGAAACAAACATAATTTCTCTGTACAAGTGCTCTAACAAGCCACTTTGAAATTTGAGAATCAAAGCTGGAACATCATCCTCCACATTCACAAGTATCCTGTACCTGTTGAACTGAAAAATATATTCCTGTACGAGTCATATTAGTTCCTTGCCTAAACCGAAACCACCTAATTACCAAATCCTTAGAATAATTGGAAGGATAAAAATTGGTTTTCGAGACAGTCTACAAGTTCATCCCAAGTAGTGAGTTCATCATGACCTCTTTTTCTTTCTACAAGGACTTTAGCTAAACCAGAAAGTTTTAGCTTAGCATAAGGAACCACATCTTCATCTGAAAGCTGAGAGTAAGAAAACCAAGAACTCATGTCAAGAATCCAACTATTCAAGACATCAGGGTTCCTGGATCCATCATAAAATGGAACTTCACAACGAACTCTCAGGCGAGAATCATGAGCAGAAGTTGAAGCATTATGTACAGAAATGTCATTTACCTTCATTGCAAGGTTACCAAGAACTTCTGCCATGGTAGTATCATTAGCTTTATCTGCTAAAGCATTTACAACATGGGCAAGTTCTGCCACTTGGGCAGCCAAGTCAGAAGCCATGTTCAACCGGGTATAAGCCAGGAGTAAAAAAATGAGAAAGCACTAAATCAAGGTAAAAATTGAAATTTTCCTTGTTACAATATTGTGCTCCTAAATTTGAAAAATACCCCTAAGGCTCAAATTTGCAAAATTTTAACTAACCTAAGGTTACAATTTATAATTTATTAATTTAAAAATAACTTAATTAAAAATTAAATTTTAATTAATCATAGATTAATTAATTTAATTAAGTTATTAAAAATTAAATTAATAAAAACATAAAAATTACATGCAACCTTAGAATAGTAAAACTTTAAAAATTACAATAAATTACCCTTGAGGTTGAAGAAACTGCACTCCACCTTAATTTCAGTTGCATGAAATTCTGCAACTATTGTTGCACGTTTCTCGAGGAAGATTTATTGCTCAATTTGTGCACATAACTTTTGTTGCATGCTTCCCGATGCAAACTTCAAATGAACCAGTAATAATTTTCAGTGAAGCAAAAGTTTTTGTGCCCACTTCATCCGTCGGCTTGGCTTGACAGGTTCCAAGCCAGACAAGGCTACCGCGGTGGCGGGCTGCCCACTCGTGGACAGCCGCGGCCGCCCTTGGCACTATCTGTCGTAGGCCCTACAGATGCCTGACAGAACTGTCAGGCGCTGCTATGGCGGCTCTACGATGCAGGAGGCCTGCGATCGCTCGACGATCTTGTCGAGCGCTGCGGCGGCAGATCTGCCGCACCGATGCCGATGCCGACAAGATGTCGAGCGATTAGGCCGATGGACGAGTGCAGCCTATCGCCGGCTCTGCACCGGGCGGTGTTGCCGCGGCTCTGCGTTGCGAGACGCGATCGCTGACAGCGTCTGTCGCAGATGCGATGCCGACAAGTCGTCAGGTGTCGAGGCCGCGAGCGACGAGTCGGGTGCGTCAGGCTTGTCTGACGCACTTCGACTAGCCCGCGGCTGTCGACCACGCACCCTTGGTGCTGGCACGGTAGCCAAAAAGGCCAAGAAACCTTAGGCTCTAAAAAAATATTTTTTTTTTTTTACAATAAAAAAATCTAAATTAATATATTTAAGAAAATATATATTAATTTAAAATTTAAGTTTTTCTAAAACAATGAAATTTTTAAAATTAACCAGGGAGGCTAATTATTAAAAATAATGAAAACTTAAACTATTAAAAATATGAGCAACCAGATCCCTTCAGTAGCTCTCCTTTCAAGATCCGGTCGACACACGACCAGCGTTTGAAAGGCAACCAGACCCAAGTCGACACACGACCTGGTATAGAACTCCTCCAGCTTCAAGACTCCTCGATGGCAGGAACAAATGGCTCCCTAATACGCATCTCTCCGTAGGAGTAGTCCAAACCTGCCAAGGGATTTTTGTAAGAAAGGAAACGGGGTAAACTTCTCCTATACTCCTTGAGCATACGGAGAAAGTTGGAACGAGGATTTTGACGCCTAAGGAACTTCCTTCTACGTATGGTTTTCAAGCTCCCCTTGAGCTTGAACCGAGTCCTCAATGAGAAAATATTTCTCATAAAAAAATTATCTCCTATCCTCTCACCTCACAAGCCCTAGTGCAAACATGAACTAGGCTTTGATACCAATGAAAAGGATTGAAAATCCAACTAAGTGTTCTATTATTTACAATTCAATTTATAGGCTCTAATGGCCCAAAATACATAACCAAACCCATCAAATCATGGATTTGATCCAATATGCTTAACCATAAGCTACAAAAGTGCAAAGGAGAATGCACGTAACTTTCTAAGCTAGGAGAAAGGAATAATGCTAACTATAAGATCCTTTTTAGCTATCTTGAAGTACACACTTCCTACTTTGAGTTCACACTTCCTAACTAACACTCCTAAATGACAACTAGAAGATAACTAGTGCCCACAAGTGCATGTGAGAAAGAGACTCACTTACAATATTAATTTGCAAGAAATAAACTATGCAAAACTAACTAGAAATTACTAGAGGGGTCATATGAGTGATCAAACATCAATCCTCATCAATCCATTTGTTGTTTAGTTTCATCCACGTGTCTTTTATTCTATTTAATATTTTTTGGATTACTTGTTTTAGCAATATGCTATCTTTCATTCTTTACATACCCCAACAAAATTATCATAATTTCTGCTTCTAATGGAAAATCCCCTGTTTCTACAAGTATAATTTCATATGGGATTGATGCTTTAATTATAAAATTATTTGTATAGTTGCTTTTGAAATCTTTCTATTTTTAAAATATGGTGTAGTACTAGCCCATACCTCACACAATATAGCACCATTGGAATAACTACAAACCTAAAAAGGACTCTAATGGTTTTCCAATCCCACAACTCTACTTTTTAACCCTTATTTAGCAATGAGTAGAGTGCCCTCCATCCTACTTGTTGTTGGAATATATTACATTATTTGGTACATGCTAATGTACCACCTTTGGTACATATTTATATTAGGAAAGAGTGTCCTAGATTAGAAGTTGAGTATTTACTTTATGTAATGTAATAAATGCACAAGTATTATTAAAGTGTGCAAAGTATTTTGGTATTGTAAATGTGCATAGTTATCCATGTGCACATGAGTCCATAGAATAGGAAGTTGGAGAGTCTCTAGAAGAGTGAAGGCCAAGAGTGCTCCATATGAAGAGTCACTTTACATCCTATATGTATAGGATATGACATGTTTTGTAATATGGAAGTATGGATACTTGAGATCTTGATTCAATAGAGATACTATTTTCATGAGCATTTATTAATGGCAATTTTATGAGTTATAGTTGAAGTTATTTTTGAGTTTTATACTTTTAGAATATTGCCATTATCATATATTTCATATTGCAACTTTATTTTGATCTTTTGGTTGATTTTATCTTAAGTATTTAGCTTCAAAAGCTAACAGTGGTATCAGAGCCACAACAAGGTTTCGACTTGCACAGGTTTTAAAGTTGCAAAGGAGATTTCCATTGGTTAAGGAGAAACTAGTGAAGTTAAAGGAATTACCTCTGGAAAAGAAAACTAGAGAAGTTTGGAGATTTACCTATTCCAAGAGCAAATTCGAAATAGAAGGAAATTACAGGTCTTGAAGATAGACCTTGACATTGAGGAGATTAAGAGACCCTAGAAGGAGGTCCTATTGGAGAGTTTGAGAGATTGAAGGAGATTCCAGATTGCAAGTTGGCTAGAGTCTTTCCATAGGGTTGAAGGAGAACTCGTGAAGACTAGGACTCAACATAGAATTCTTTCCACTAGTTTTGAGAATAGCTAGTGAAGTTTATTGCTTTTAGAATTCTAGAAATTTAAATGCATTTGGTCTAAGTTTTTTGTTGCAAAAAATTAGTTCTTAGAAGTTGAGAAGCTTCCTACAATAGATAGAGAAGAATTTCACCTTTGATTGCCTAAAAGTCTATGTGCTTTCCTCGTGTAGGGATTAGTTTTGAGTTGCAGCAAAAGAATAGACATTGAAGAGGTCCAAGAAAGAAGGACCCATTGGAGATTGAAGGAAGAATATTGAGGAGAACCAAGAAGGAGGGTCACATTGAAGAACTTCCATATTTGGAAGATAGAAGATTGGAGATTAAAGACAAAGAAGAACTAAGAAAAGGTCCTATTGTAGAATTCAGAAGTAGCAGATTTTGGAGATCCAGGAAATCAAGGATAGATCTCATTGAAGCTTTGAGGAGAAGAATTGAGGAGCTGCAGAATTAGAAGACCCAAGAGAAGAGGTCTCAAGAGAATTTGGAGAAGGAGAAGAAGGCTAGAGAAAGCCTTATTGCAGAATTAGAGAAGAAGCCATTGGAGAAAGCTAGAGGAAGAAGAAATCTAAGTAAGGAGAAGGAGAAGAAGGCTAGAGAGAGCCTTATTATAGAATTGGAGAAGTAACCATTGGAGAAGTTGAGAAGAAAGCTAAAGGAAGAAGGAAGCAAGCAAGGAGAAGTTTCTGATAAGAAGGATTTGGGACAATTATCACCATCCGACAACAAGCCCAAGAGGAAGAAGTTTTTGGCAAGAAGTTTGCCAAATTTTGGAGAAGAGTTTTGAAGATCTCAAGACATTCAAATTCTTAAGGAAGAAGACAACGAAGGAGATCAGATTTGAAGTTAGAAATTGATAAGAAGATTGAAGGAGAAGGGAAGATTGAAGAGGCCATAGTTTTGAGAAGTTTAAGGACAACCATAGTATTTTTGAAGGTTGATTTGAAAAGGGAAGATTGCTGATTTTTGAGGTAGAAGTTGAAGAGTTGTAGGAGAATAGATTGAAGGAGGTATAGAGCTACGATTTGGAAAATATTTGGGCAGATTTTGAAGTGCCCTTGAATAGGATATTGAAGGAGGTCGTGACAGTGAAAGAAGGTAGCATTTTGGATATTTTTATTGTAGTTTTGGACAATGAAACAAAGGAGGAATTGATTGGAAAGTTGCAGAATTTTTTGACAGCATTTGGGCAGCACTAATAGCTGCAAGTTTTAGAGTTTGAGAGAACAAATTTGGAGGATATTTGAAGCCACAAAATTAGATTTGTGGACAACATTAGAAGAGAGAGAGAGCTACAATTTTGGAGAACTTTAGGGCATATTTGAGAGAGTATTTGGGTAGCAAGCAAGTTGGTATTTGAGCAGCAATTAGAGTTGCAATATTGGTAGGTTTTGAAGTAGCAAAGCACAAGAAAGTAAAGGTGCAAAACTTACAAGATCAAGATAGCAAAAGGGTGAATCAATCACCAAAGAAATTAGCTACAAAAGGAGATCAAAAAGGTATGTAATATTGGTGCTACATAAGTTCATTATTAAAGTATTAAAATCAGTTTACATTAAGTATTTGAGAGCACCATATTAGCTTTATTAAAATCTGAGGAAGGAAGTTGAAAAAGGAGTCTTCAAGCAAAAGGAGTTGGTAGTATTTGCATCCTAAAATCTGCAAGATTAAAACAACAAAAGTCTAAGTTAAATATTACTTGAAAAGGAGAAATAAGAAGGGAATAACGTTAATATTGAATGTTGTTTTTTAGCTCATAAAAATGTAGATTTATTAGAGTAAAAGAAATAGAGCAAGAGTATTTATTCTAAGAAAATTGAAGACCAAGAAAGGGTTGAAAGTAAAGCATATTTTTAAGTGTCTAAAGACACTAAGAAGCCACAGTCCAAAGGTGAAGTGAAAGTGTCCATTTGGAGTAGTGAAGTACCACCATAGCTCAAGGAAGAGCTACCATCATTCAAGGGAGAGCCACCACCATTCGAGAGAAAAGCAACCACAGTCTAAGGAAGCACCACTATTGCTCAAGGAAGAGCAACCATAGTCTAAGGAAGCACCACTATTTCTCAAGAAAGAGCCACCATCATCTAAGGAAGAGCCACCACGTAAGGAAGAGCCACCACCATCTAAGGAAGAGCCACCACCATCTAAGGAAGAGCCACCACTAAAAATGTAAAGCAAAGCTATTGAAGTTGAAGGTTCAATGCCATAATTTTATCCAAGGAGTCCAAACGAATATGTTTCTACAAAATAAGGTGAAAGAGCATACGTACAGGTGATAGAACATTTGAAAAATTAGGGCAAATTCCAAGTGTTAAAGATTGGAGGAGATGTTACATGCAATGGATATGTGTTAAGCATTTTGGGTGTCAAATTGCACTAGGGCTGAAAGGAGACATTAAAATATTCATTGGGAGTGAGACACTTGCAAGTAGTAATGCTCATAGTGTCATAATATCATCAAACAAAGCAAAGCTACGTTATAGAAGCGTGAGGAGAGTAAGGGAAACATTTTTGAGCATTGGAAGCATTTGAGTGCCATGTGGCACATGTACAGTGGAAGGTCAACAAGTTAGAAGCATTTCAAGCACCCATAGCAAGGAAGATAATGTATTTCAAGGAACCAAAGATAGTAGAGTGGAAGGGCAATTCGTAGAGAAGCGCTAGAAATAGGAGAACATGTAGGTAGATTCATTAATTGAAGATTAAGTGAATGTAAGAAGGAGATACACCACTTGGCATTGCAAGAGAGAGATTCAAGTTATGTGCAACAAAGGAGTCAAAGGGTCAAATACTATTGCAGTAGCAAGGATAAGGTGGGAATTAGAGTACCTTTGTAAAGGTTGAAGTTGATTAATCAACAAAAGAGGAAAGAGAATAATCTTTCCAAGGAGGCCAAAGTATAGCAAAGATTCCATACATGCAACATAGAAAGAAGAGCACCAATTAGAAGATGGTCAAGCACTATTGACCAAGAGAATTACCACATTCAAGGTTGAAGGTAATTCACTTTATTTAAATTTATTTATAAGCTCAAGATAGGAGGTATAAGGTTGCTTATAATTATTATTTTCTAAGGTTAAAAGTGAAACTATTTATTTTGGAGGGATAAGAATTAATATTTGAAACCTTAGAAATCTAATTATTGCTATTAGAGAATTTTATGAAGGTTTGAAATTTGGGTTGAAGAATTTGAAGGAGTAATTTAAAGTTTTGTAATTTGATTATTTGCATTTACAAAACAATTTAAAATATTTGCAATTTGATTAGATTGGAGAAATAAGGTTTTCTACATCAAATTAAATTTATAAAATTTGCAAATATCTTTTTATGGAATTTCTAAATTTCTAAGTTTGGAGTTATAAGGAATTCAACATCAACATAGGATTGAGAAATTTAGAAGTTAAAAGAAATTATTTTTGAGATTAGGGAGATAAAAGGTTATCAACTTTAATTTGAAAGTTGTTCTTAGTCAATCTCAAAGGTTTAAAGTTTTAAAGAAATATTACTTTAAAAGGGGGTTATGGAGAAGCTTATTAAGTATACTAGATTCAAGGAATCAAAATGGTTTAGAGACATACTTGATTCTTCTGAGTCAAATAACAAAGAAGTTGGGACATTCTCACGATGTACTTATTGCGACAAATTTGGTCATGAGAAAGTAGACTGTTGGAATTTTCATCCATGTAAATATTGTGGAGGGAAAACTCATTCATCCTTTTTCTGTTACTATAAAGACAAGTACTATAAAATATTTGAAGAAAAATTGATATTCATATTAGATTGTCTCTTCCAAGTTCTTATTTCTGAAGCATCTACTAACAATGAGTTCAAGTTTGAAATTTTTGAAAAGCAAAAAGACAGGTCATTTAGAGAACCAAAGGAAATAAAATGGGTCAATTTTGATCCACTTATGACTTGCAAGATTATGAGATCTCTTGTTCATCAAGGGTACTTGGAAAACTTCAAGAACAAATATTTCACCAATCACTTTGAAATACAAGAAAACAGTGGATTGAAGAAGACAAGAAAAGACAACATGAAGACTGAGCTAAAAGAAGAAGAAGAACCAGATCAAGCTGAAGATCATTTGAAAGATGAAGATCCATATTGAAGACTAAAGTCTTCAATAACCAAATAATATAATACAAGGGGTTGTTGGAATATATTACATTATTTGGTACATGCTAATGTACCACCTTTGGTACATCTTTAGATTAGGAAAGAGTGTCCTAGATTAGAAGTTGAGTATTTACTTTATGCAATGTAATAAATGCACAAGTATTATTAAAGTGTGCGAATTATTTTGGTATTGTAAATGTGCATGGTTATCCATATGCACATGAGTTCGTATAATAGAAAGTTGGAGAGTCTCTAGATGAGTGAAGGTCAAGAGTGCTCCATATGAAGAGTCACTTTACATCCTATATGTATAGGATATGACATGTTATGTAATATAGAAGTATGGATACTTGAGATCCTTGATTCAATAGAGATACATTTTCGTGAGCATTTATTAATAGCAATTTTATGAGGTATAGTTGAAGTTATTTTCGAGTTTTATACTTCTAGAATATTACCATTTTCATATATTTTATATTTCAACTTTATTTTGATCTTTTGGTTGATTTTATCTTAAGTATTTAGCTTCAAAAGCTAACACTTGTATTCATTTCATCCTACATGTTCCCCAATTGAGTTTGCTTTGAAAATCTAACCCAAGGTAATTGTATTATGTTCCTACATCTAAATGATTTCCTTCAAATAAAATATATGGTTGTTTTTACTCTCTTTGAGTAAAGAAGACCACAATTTTAGTATTGCTAGTTTTTACCTACATCCCAACTTCTTTACAAAAATGTTTTAAAGTTTTTAAATATTCTTTTAAACTTTTAAGTGTCTTGCCAATCAAGATGAAGTCATCAACATAGAGAAGAAGTTTCACTATATAATTAGCCAATTATATTCCCTCTCCTCCCATCCTTTCTACCCATTCCTCCAATTTGTCAATGTAAAGGCCAAATAAAGTAGGTGATAATGGACAACCTTGTTTCACCTCGATATCACTCCTAAAACACTTTGATAGTCCTTATAGAGTTCTAATTTTTGCCACCACTTGCTCATAAAATCTGTGTACACCTTATTTGTAGTTGGTTGGTGCATCAATTTCTTCTATTTTTTTTGTAATTTACACTTAGGTACTGTGTCAAAAGCCTTTTTGAGTCCACAAAACAACAATAAACTTCTTTTTTCATTCCATATCCTCTCTAGTAGGTGCCTTAAAGTTTTGCAATGATATGTTGTTAAGTACTTAGGTCTAAACCCCACTTGCCCTTTTGCTCTCTTTCCTTGATTTTTTGTCCACTAATCGATTTTGCTTTCTACTATGCTATCAAACATTTTTTTCAAAAAGAGGATTGATTATGATGGTGTAGTAATTTAAAGGATTGTTGGTGTCTCCATTTTTATACAATGGTATGACTAGGTTGGTTATCAATTCTAATGGAAATAATCATTTAATGATGTCATAACAAATATTTTAGATGTGTGATGCTAAGATGTCAACCCCACACATGAGCTATACCTATTACTATTTTCTTAATGTCCTCCTTCAAGTCTTTTAGAAAAAAGTTCCTCATTCCTGTCAATTATAGGAGGGGTATCTTTTTCTTGGTTTATCTCATATATTTGCTTAGCATATAGCAACCATTTTTTGCTTGTGATATTGTTTTTTGTGTGCCTTTTGCTTTTGTTGTAGCTCTTTCCAAAATTGTTTTGGCTATGCTTTGCAAAATATAGCCTCTATTTTTGCCTTGCTATTATACATTCTTCTTTTTTTGTTTTCACTAATAGTTTATATATCTTACTATTTGTTTTTTCTTTGCTTGGTTTTTTCAAGGTTCTCTTTATGCTTTGTGTTCTTCCTCATACCATATATTTACAAAGAGTTTTCATGTTTTCTTTCACCAAAGTTCCATACAATTTTTACATTTTATAATCTTGAAATAGAGACAAAAGTTCCATACAACTTGGATATTTTATAATTTAAAAAAAATAAAAAATAAAAAATAAAGTAGTTTTTTTTTTTTGGTAAGTAGTGTTTGTATTTACAGTGGGTTTCAACAAGGATCCCAAAACCTGATTACATAAGCAATGGGCCTAGGGCATCAATCCCTTGAAACTGAACACCAAAACAGAAATCCCGCCCAACGGTAACAGTAAGCATTAAACAATCCCTCTTAGTGGGAAACAAACAAATAAGAAAGAAAGTAGTTTTGGAGATCCCGCCTAGCGGGGAGTAGCCAAAAACCACCATCGAGAAGATCCCGCCCAGCAGGAAGCAAATAAAAACCGTTACAATAAAATCCCGCCTCGCGGGAAGCAGTAAAAACCACCACAAACAGTCCCGCCTAGCGGGAAGTAGCAGGGAAATCCCGCCATCCGGGAAACCAGCAGAAAAGAAAGGATCCCGCCTCGCGGGAAAACCAACGGATTTGGCGGATCCCGCCCTGTGGAGAAACCATCCTGCCCACCGGGAAAACATATCGTTCAACGAGAGCCATCCTGTAGGAAGTCGACAGCCAGCACAGAGAGAATCCAGCCCATCGGGAAGCGACCAGAGAGCTGCACCACGATGAACCCGCCCCGGGAAAAAAGAAGAGGATCCCGTCTCGGCAAAACAAAAAGAAACAGTAGGTTAAGGGACCAGGGATCTAGGGACTAGGAATCTCGAGCGGGAAGAGGAACCAGTCACAGGGATGGGATCCTTAGGAACCAAAACAGTGGGAAGCTGTCCAAACCCTAAACCATCACCTCCACCACACCGAGAAACACAGGGGACCAGATCCATGCGAATAACTTGCAAAAAACCCTAGGGGGAAGCCTGAGGGAAAAAGGGAAGGGATCCCTGGGAAGCACCAGTCTGAAAAAACAACCAAGGAAACCCTAGCCGGCTGGGAGGGGCGCAGATAGTGGAGAAGGATCTCCCTCCAGGAGATCATCTGCAAACAACCACTCCCCGGGAGAGATGACCTGGGTTGAGCCAGGGACTGGGCAGGAACCAGGAGCCATGGGAGGGGGAGCAGGGGAGGGACCAGAGCCCTCCCCTCTCTACTTTCTTCCCTCCTCTGTAAGATCAGTCCAAAATAAAGTAGTTTTTAACATCTATATACAACGTCAATATTTTATAATCTTTAAATAAAAAATAAAAAATAAGATAGTTTTTAATATCTACTAAGTTACAGGTTATATAAAATAACCTCCATTAAAAATGTTGTTATATATATATAATTATATAATTATCTAACCACATATTTGAAACAAAGTACAATTTTACCTCTCACCAAAAAACCAATTATTTTTAGTGTTTCACATTTAAACCCACTAAAATAAAAAAAAACATATTATCATATATCACCTTAAAGGATTAAACAATGTTCTACAAATTTCGTAGATAAACCCGCGCTGGAGGAAAACCACTAGCTTTTAAGGACGTAGTATTCGAAAAGAGGATTAATTACAACTCACAATGGTTTTGGTTTTTAAGAGGATTTCTTATAACTTTCGTTTTTTAAAATAATAAAAAGCATACCAAATAGTATATTTGAAGAGATACTAGAAGATTTTTTTGGTTGGTTTTCTTCCTATGAATTCAAATTATTAAGATGAAACATTAACAACATAAGATAAAACATCAACAACATATTATTAAAGTATTTTTACAAAAACATAACTTATAAATCTTCTATTTTGTTGGTTTTTCTTTATGATTTGAATTTAAATTATTAAGATGAAACATCAACAACATTTAAATTATATTATTAAAATGAAACATTAATGACACTCAAATTATTAATATACAATATCAACACCATACTATTAAAATATCTCTAACATAACTTATATTTTATTAATTATAAAAAATATTATATACAAATGACACTCAAATTATTAAAATACAATATCAACACTATCCTATTAAAATATCTCTAACATAACTAATATTTTGTTAATTATAAAAAATATTATACACAACCCTGTGTTAATTATAAAAAATATTACACACAACCCTATGATAATCAAAGATATTTTTATACATCAAATCAAAAAAAATTATACATGAAGAAAACTCAGATCTTTATTTTCCTTATCTTGCTTTATCATCAATACATCGATGGACATTGCCTACCACAATCTTAAATCATATGGAACATGGTCCATAACTTCGCCCTCGCTAAATCTGTACTGCCCATCTGCATCCTAAACCCAAAGTGGAATCTCTGTCCCACCACCTTCAGCACATCTTTGTATGGAAATGGAAATGGAAAGTAAGCCTGGAAGGATGACATAGTGGACCATTAAAGCCATAGTTGCTATTTTCAATCGGTATCCTTTAATAGAAACAATTTACACATAGAGACAAGTTTCTAGAATAATGCTGCCACCAACGAGGCACTACTTAAAAGGGTAGCAATTGCTTTCGCTCATTGGATTAGCATTAATATCCCCTAGTCCAATAGCCAAACAACAACAGTAGCAATTGCTTTCGCTTTAAGCAGTCCTCATTGGACTAGCATTATTATCCCCTAGTCCAATAGCCAAAGAACAAGAGTAGCAATTGCTTTCGCTTTAAGCAGTCCTCGTTGGATTGTCATTAATATCCTCTAGTCCAATTGCCCAAAAACAAGAGTTAGCATGATGACAACGGGTGATATTAATGTCTTTCAATGGTTAGGACTTCAAATGGGATGATAGCAACTCACAGCACTGAGTGGCCTCAAAAAGACTTCTCTCACTATGTGGCAGCTGAGTTGGCTATGACTTGTGATGGCTGTCAAGTCAAGATGTGGACTGAAGTCGTTCAGCATTCAATCCCAATGATTCATTATCATTATTGGTACCGTACACTTCAGGCTCCGTTTTACCCACCTACTTTTAAAATTTGTCTCTATGGCCCATCTTTCTGCTCTCCGGCAGATCCCTCTAGGAGGACCTATTTGCTTTATCATGATATTTCACAATTGGGCACCTTTTTGGCATCTTTATATGGTGCCTTTTACGAGGGTATCATTGTTTTCTGTAGCTATGAAGACCCAAAGCAACAGGTGATAGAGGCTCGAAGGAGTACAGGGCCTTGCTCTATAATGGTGAGTGAATCATGGTTAACTTTTGCCATTGATGTTGTACAGAAGTGGAATGGTGCTGAAATTATATATATATATATATATATATATATTTTGTTTTGGTGTTCCCCCTCTCATGTGCACACTGTGAGTGGAATAGACATTAACCTTATGCAAACTTGTTATAGGGAAAAGCGTTGTGATCATTAGTCTTTGAATATCTAGGATATATTTGTGTTGTGTCTGTTGGTGTCCAATGCGTGAATACTTAAATTTTAATTTTGTTCAGACATATACTCTGGGGGATTTATATTTATGCCAAGTTCCTGAGCAAAGTGGTAAACAGCCACACCCACTTAGTGCATGGATGGAGAATGTACTTAAAGGTTAGATTACTCTGTATCATAGAAGCCATGACCTAGGGGGTATCTATTCTGTCAGAGTTCACCTTTATATGAGGAGCCCGCCCAGCAGCACTTGGGACTTGACTTAATCGTGCCAATAGCTCCACCTACGACTAGACCACAATCCACTGGATTATTATCTAGTATGTTTTTACTTAATAGTATTTATCAAGTGAAGCTTTCAACTTTATTGTCTCCTGTTAAAGCCCTGAACGCAATATTTGTTGAGGTAGTTAGTGATAAATTGATTCACTAGATAATCCAGAACTATGGGATGCATGGGTTTTGCTCGCATTATTTCAAGGTCCGTTCATTTCATTTACAATGTATGGTTATTTGCTTAAAGAAGTTGGATGGACCAGTGTTCATCATCTTAGTTTTCTCTCCGTACAGAGTTGCATGACCTTCCTATATGAGACAGAATACACCACTTGATACCATGGGTAGATGTATCCGATCACCCGGTCTAGCTATTCAGATCTGGCGTGCTATTTATGTTTGTACTTCTATTATTATTTTTTAAAAAATTTCAACAGCCTCAGTTTTATTTGTTAATGGAATCAAGGCAATCTTATCTTCAAAGATTATTACAAGCAAAGTCACAAAACCGAGACCCAGAAGACTTGCCTAAACAAACAGATCAAAGTTGACTTGACACTGACATAAACTTACATATATATTTTTGAATTTAGCGAAAAACCCCTTGCGGGGCCGCCTTGGTATGAGAAACCACGACATCAAAATCACCTGGGAGTCGCGCCCGGCCCTGACCGCACCAGCATTATCAACTGGATTTTGGGCACCCGATGTGCATTTGGTAGGGTGGAGATTCGAACCAGGGACCTTTCTTGGAGGATTGCCCTACCCTCGCCAACTCACCTACAACACGTGGGTCATAAACTTACATATTAAAAATAGTATCTAAGATATTTAAACTCTACATATTTTATGCGTTAATTGAGTATTCACATGGTCACCTAAGTTCCTACCAAAATTAATGAGTTTTGTCAATTTATTAAGCTGGTGAGTTTAGAATTGAGTGATTGACCAAGCCTCAAGATGGACTCTTTTTAAGGTCGAGTCAACTTAACTACCTAAAATTTTACAGATTTTGGTGAGTCCTGTTATGGTGATCAGAAGGCCCAAAAGATGTTCATGGAATAGACTAAACATGTATCTGCCCCAAGGAACGTGTTTATTTTTCTATAGATTTGAATATAGGCAGGCTGACAGTTGCAACAAGTCTGTCTTTGTGATCCTTCCAAGGAATCTGGATTCAGGAGGTTGGAGAATCAAGCCGTACTAAAGTAGATGATAGCGTAGTGAATGTAAGTGACTCAAATGATAGCGAACTTGCGGAATAACTAGCATGGCTGTATAAGGAGGAGAATGCAAGTAAGCAGGAAGTTGACATGCAGCCAGTTGTAGATCAGCAAGAATTTCAACCTCAATCTATGGAGCGTAGATGAATTTGTGTGCATATCAGATTCCTAGACATTAAAGAAGAAAAAAGACTGAGATCACTAATTGTGGAGAACATAAGGGGAATGGCGGCGATGTATATTGGACAAGAAGTACTGCTAGAACATGAACCTCGAAGTGATGGAAGTGAATATGAGGGAATGAGTTTGCTAGCATCCATTGGATGTGCACAGCAGAGGATGCATGAAGAAACGTAGAAGTTGCACGAATAGAGTGAGCAATTGACTAATAGGGGAGTTGAGTTATGGAGACAACGTGTAGAAGAATTATTGAAGATGCGGTAGGATATCCAAGTAATTGGTAGAAATTTTTCCGGAGAAGGGACAAGTCCAAAAGAGACTCCCGGAGGTGTGCAACAAACAAGCGAGTGTTGGGAGTTGTTGATGGCTATGCGTAGGAAGCTGAGTTTCTAGAAACAAACTACCAATTCAGCTAGCAGACTTGTAGCAAGTGAAGTGGAATGGCGTGATATTCATGAAGTACCTCGAAAAATATTGCCAAGTGAAGTAGAAGTTGGGAACATGAGAAATGAATCCAATAGTGTGTCCTTGACGAGTTCAAGTAGTGAGGAGGAAGACTGGAGCAATCCTAGTTTAGGCTTGGAACTTGGAAGAAGAGTGAGGAGAGGAACACCAAGGAGGCAACAAGTTGTCCAGCTAATAGGCAATATAAATTTATTGCCAAATGTGGTGATGCAACAAGTACTTCAACAGTAGAACCAAAATACCTTTGAGGAAAGAGAAGTACGAAAGTTGATGAATTGGATAAGGCGAGATACGCCAAGTAATTTGAACGGTTTCTTGGGAAGTCAAAGTGGTTTGCAAAGGCTACCCAATGACCCAAAGCAAGCTTTTGATTCAGGCTATTCGAGTAGTCTGAGAGGGCCGTCAGGACCCTCAAGCTCTTTGAATCAGCTGGGTCAAGGGATGAGGTTGTTTGGCCTCTTTCTCCTCTGTTTGGGGGGGTGTGATCTTTCTCAAACAGCCCATAGACCATCAAGCTAGTAGGGTGGGTCGTTTGGGCCACCCCCTGGCCATCCAAAAAGTGAAAGAAGACGTTCGACGACCCTTGGGCCGTCAGATCCAAGGGTCAAGCAGTCTGAGTTTGCCAAAGGCCGTCTGGGAGGTAGAATAGTGAGGTAAACTGTACTTGAGCAGTTTGGAGATTCAGTTTGATCGACAACAATGGCTAGGCCATCTGGTAGAGGCAGGGAAGCAGAGGACATCATAGCCAGGCTGTCCGAAGAAGAAGAAGAGTTGCTGGAAGCTTAGTTGAGAAAATCAGAATCGGAATGGAATCGGATTGGAAAAAGAATTGGAAAAAATCGGTAAAAAAATTGGCCAAAAAAAACCTGAAGAAAATGCAATCCTTTATTGAAAAAAAAGCTTTTCTCATGCATATTACAATGAGTTAACATTATGCAAATCAAATATTAATAGCATAAGTGATACAAACTTAAACTACAAGTGAAAGTGGCAAGTGATACAAGCTTAAAGCCCTAAATGCTTAAACTACACATGAAAGTGACTAAACACATATTGTATTGCTTATAATATAAAAAGGTACAAATTACAAAATGCATCATTAGTCATGACAAATTGTCAAATACAATGTCTCAATGTCTTTGAATGCCTTTGCTCTTTGTCCTAGCATAAGCTCTAGTCTCTCTTTGTTGATGTGCTCGTGCCTCTTCTTGTGCCTTGGCTGCTATCTCCTTCGCTAGGTTTTCAAAGTTTTGTAATTCATCCATGGAGAAGATGATGGTAAAAAACAATTCATTCATTGAGGCAAGAGCCTATTTAATCCATGCTTTAGGGTTACAAACTCAAAGATCAATATTTTTGATTTAGGAGATTGTTACATGCAAGAAATATTAAAATAATCTTCCAACTACTAGTGTATGATCTAATAATAATGTAATAAAATATCCTAACATCCCCCATTATTCACATTATTCGAGTTAGGAAATATTAGGAACCCGCTTAATTTAGAGGTTTCTAGGTTCTTGCTCTTAGCATTGGTTATGGATCTTGTCTTTGGCTCTTGGCTTAGGGTGCTTTGGCTTTGGCTCAGGTAAACACCTTTGGGTCTGCCTCTAGGTCTACCACAGGTTCTACCTCTAGGTTTGTCGCCTTTGGGTTTGCCATTGGGTCTGCCATTAGGTTGGCCACTAGGTCTGCCTCTGGGTTTGCCATTGGGCCGGTCATTGGGTCGACCACTGGGTTTGCCTATGGCTCTTGCTTAGATAAACACCTCTGGGTTCACCTTTGGCTCAACCTCTAGATCGACCTCTAGGTCTAAGCATATCAAGTACTCTTAGAGTACTTAAGCAAAAGTGGGATTGGCCTCACTTTGCTTCTTCAACTACGAGTGTCCTTATGGTAACCTTCTCATCCTATCGGAATGCATGGATAACCAGTTGTTGCAACCGCTAGGTATAATAGAGTAGATCACTACTTATGAGGTTCACTCTATTGGTCTCATGAGTACCCCCCCTTAGGGTGAACTCATCATTTGTACTATGAAGGTGTTGGACTCTGCCGAGAATGCACCTTTGTACAAGAATTTTAGAGCCTGCATGGAGCAACTACAAGTGTCCTTACTTGCATTGTTTTGTGGAGGTGTCGGACTTTGCCGAAAATGCACCTTTTACAATCATTGAAATTTGCAAGACAGATGAAGGTGTTGGACTCCACCGAAAATACACCTTTGTACAAGAATTTTAGACCCTTATAACTGGAAAGGATACTTGAAAAATTAACATTCTATAGTTAAAAAAAAATTGCTTTTAAAAGCAAATGTTAGGGCCTTGTTTTCAAATGCCACTTTAAAAAATAAATTAGAGTGCCTGATTAGCGCCAAAACGCTAAAAAAGATATTACACTCCTTGATTTCATGTAAAGGGAATTGAACCTGCCATGGGCTAACCACCATGGCGCCCCACTATATCGAATCTTAAAAGGGAAAGGAAAATTATTAAGGCAATTCTACCTTCTCATCTCTCGTCTGCCATCTCTGACTTGCCACGTGTCCTCTTCACGCGACTTTCTCCTCGGGCTTTCCTGGCCTTAGCACCAGCCCATGATGGACGCCTTAGTACGTAGGGTTGTATTTTCCCTTCCACACAGGTTTGAATCCTACCGTCTGACGTCTTTAGACTGGGTAGGCACAACGGAGTAAATAGTTGCACCCCTCCTCGACTTGCCCTCAATGCTCCTTGCATAGGGTCCATTGTTCTCTTCTTGGGCTGGGCTTAGATTAATGCTCCATGTGTTTGTTTTGCGTGTGACTTGGCTGCAGTATGTTGCGTGCCATGTGTTTGCTTGTGCCTACATACCACGCTATTGCTCCGTCGATTGCTCGCGTAGGTTGGCCGTTCTTCATGCCAGTTCTTCTACATCCAACTTTGCAAACTTTAGGATTATTGCCTGCTCGGGATCTACCGGAGACAAATGAGGGATCTTTGCAAAAGCAAACACCCGAAATGGGTGACCCGTAGCTTCCATGACTGTGTAGAGGAAAGGCCTTAATGTCGCATCCCTCCCAAGCCCATAGCCCGCCGTTCTAGTTTTGGCACCATTGATGATTAGAATTTCACCCGTAAGAAGGATGAGCAGGCGACTTTGAACTTCAGTGCAAGAAGTTGCACTAATAGTGGCTAGAATGATTCGCCCATGATCTTGGTGTCTGACAAGTTTGGCAATGAATTTTGCTTCAGCCATGACATTGCCTATTGTAGACGTTTTTGCTTTAAAGATTTGATGCAACTCTTGTTGTGGATTTGTGATCCATTCATATGATGGATCAATCTCACTTAGGTCGATGGTCTCAATACTTATAATATTCTTGTATTGCTTATAATATAGAAAAGGTACAAATTACAAAATGTGTAATGAGTCATGACAAATACAATACCTGAAGATCTTTGAATGCCTTTGCCCTTTGCCCTAGTAGAAGCTCTAGTCTTTCTTTGTCACTATGCCCATGCCTCTTCTTGTGCCTTGGTTGTTAATGCCTATCGCCACCTGTGTCAGGGGTCAAGGGGCAGTGCCCTTTGCGGGGTCGAGGGGTAGAGCCCTTCGCACATACCCTATCGTGATACAAGGCGAGGTCGAGGGAGTGTCCTAGCAAGGTTCGGGGCAACACCTCAAAACCTCAACGACAAAACTATTAATATTTTCACTATATGAATTGAATTCTTCTCTTTGTTTGCATTTTGGTTCAGAAAGGATGCTGCAATTACTAATATGGGACTTCAAGTTGAACTCATAGGCTGAATAAAACACCAATAAATTAACTTAAATGATGATTGCGATTGGTTTTAACTTTTTACTATCTCTTAAGGCCCATGTGGTCTAATGAGACTATTGAACAAATAATTGCTTGTGCTTATAAATATTACTCCTATATACAAGCATATTTAGCAACAAGTTTGGATTGATAGTTCAACATCTTTTTGTGGAAAATTTCATTAGTTGATAATGTGTAGCATTGCTGTTGGTGGCTGTCGGATTCCTTCAAAAAACTGGTTGTTAGGATGCATTAGTGTGTTTTGTTTGGTGTGGTTGTAGGTAGGCAAACCCCCTTTCTTCAGTATGGAACAGGTAAAAATGAAGCAAAATGATTTTTTTTTTTAAATAGTGTTTTCTCTATCCGTGGGGTTGCGGTTGATTTTTTTCATCAGGAATTTCAATTTTTTGTAAAAATAACGATTCCCGATTTTTTTGGAGAAAATCAGCAAAAAGCATCAATTTTTCAAAAAATCAATTTCCGCTCGATTCCAATTCGAAATTCTGGCTGAATTGGAAAAAATGGCTCGACTCGCAATTTAATCAGGATATTTGTAACTATGGCTAGAAGAATGGAAGGTTGAAGGAATTGAGTCAGAGCTAAGAAGGTCATCGTGAAGAATTCAATGATGGAGAAGATAGTGAGGTGGGCTGTTTGGCCACCAAGGCTATCCGAAACATCATTCTGTCAGACTAGGATGACCAAGATGACAGTCAGCCAGAATGGGTTGTTCGAGCTTATAGAGGAGTCCGTCTAGGCAAGTGAGCTGCCCAAAAGAACAAATGGAAGGGACATCTAGACAACAAGGTAGGCCGTTTGGATGCCTGGGCCATCTAGGCCAGAAAAAGTAAAAAGACGAAAAGTGTTACGATACGAAAATAAAACGGAATTGTTGTGCGCAAGGTGGCAGAAATGAAGTTGATAAGACAAAACATGCAGAATGTCCAGTTGCATGGAAAGCAGTTAAGGAAGGTGAAGTGGTAGTTAAGGGGCAGTCGTTGGATGCAAGCCAAGTGTCCCGTTATTACCTTCATCTTATAAATAGATTCCAAGAGCTTGCGCTTATACATTCAAACGTTCAACGCTGGAGAGAAGCAAAGAGGACCAAGAGCAAAGTGTTGAAAGTGCAGAAGTACATAGGTTGTATGGATGAGAGGGTTCCTGGCATGAACCATTGTGCAAAAGGATGGAGTTGCAGTGCAGAGGACGATGATTACCTGAAGAAGATGAAAGCTGCATTGTGGTAAGAGACAATTGCGTTTGAGAATATAGAAGGTGCAATGGAGAAGAAACATTATGCTGTAAAGGTTTTTTTCTGCAAATCCCTCCCAATTGCGGAAAAAAACTGTTTTTCTTTTGTAGGAAGAAAGAGTGCAGCAGAGACCTAGAATTGTTGGATATGGAAGAAGGCGAGGACAAATTGCGCAAAGGGAAGACGAAAATATTGCAGTAGAAAAAAATTTCAAAAATTGTATGGGCCATAGTTGAGAAACTTGGACTCGGCAAGGCCCACTCAGGACTCGACAAAAGAACTTGGAAAAACTTGGCAAAAAAAAAGACCGAAGAAAATGCAAATTTTCATTGAAAAAAAGTTTTTTCATGCATATCACAATGAATTAACATTATGCAAATAAAAAATTAATATTGTAAGTGATACAAGCTTAAACTACACATGAAAGTGACAAAACACATCTTAAATAAAGAAATTTTAATGCGTCCAAAATTCAAATATTCTTGTATTGCTTATAATATAAAAAAGGTACAAATTACAAAATGTGTCATGAGTCATGACAATGCCTCAAGATCTTGCAATGCCTTTGCCCTTTGCCCTAGCAGAAGCTCTAGTCTCTCTTTGTCGTTGTGCCCGTGCCTCTTCTTGTGCCTTGGCTGCTAACTCCTCCGCTAGGTTTTCAAAATCATCCATGGAGAAGAGAGGCTCTTGCTGCTGCTCCTGTTGTGGCTTTGTGATCCATTCAGATGATGGATCAATCTCGTCTAGGTCAATGGCCTCGTTACTTGTTCCTATAATTTTTTTATGGTGGAGGCGAAGGTTGTAATGAACAAACACAAGATCATTCAACTTTTCTTGTGTAAGCCTATTGCGCTTCTTGGAGTGTATGTGCTCAAACATACTCCAATTGCGCTCACAACTTGAAGCGTTGCATGGTTGAGATAAAACTTTGATGGCGAAGCGTTGTAGATTGGGCGTATATGCACCAAAGTCCTCCCACCATAAATCTAGAAACAACCAAGAAAAAGGAAATTTAATAATTCACATGTAAAATCGTAAATTGAGATTATTTTTTAAAACAAAATCAAAAGACAAAATAAATAATAATTCGATGAGGGTTACCTGGCCTCATAGTTGACCTTGCTCGAATGCACTGCGAGGATGGGAAAAGGATGCCCTCACATTTCTTATAAGCTTGCATCTCATCCTGTATCTTAGTGCGCATTTCCTCATCAGGGAACATGCGGTCAACGCATAGTCGAAGGCCCCCCATCACCTCATAGTCGGCCTCGAATGTATCAACATAAAAAAATTTGGGGTTGAGGTAGTACCTCGTTGCATGAAGAGGGCTATGGAGCTTAGATGTCCATCGTTGGTCAATGATATCCCAAATGGGACTGTATTTGGTGTGGGAATATTTATAAAATGAGGCAATTGCCTCTTTTGCCCTATCCATAGCCTCATATACATATCCCATTGGTGATTGTTCTCCATCAACAAGATGGAGAACCCTCACCAAAGGCTCTGACACCTGAAAAAAAGGAAAAATAATTTAAATAAAAATATTTTACAATAAAAAAATTTACAATACAAGATTCGCAAATGGAAAAATAATTTAAATTAAAAAAATAAATAATAAAATAAAATAAAAAACTTAGTCTTGTACCTTGATGGCCTCATCCATGGCTATCCAGAAGGGCTCCTCAAACAAATAGTCATACACCTTCCGCCCCTCACTGGAGAGTCGGTATCTAGCAACGTCTTTGGCATTCCACTCATCGCTCACAAACATCTTCTTCAATGCCCCCTTTGCATCAAAGAGGCTCTGCAATGTCACGAAGTTTGTGGCGAAGCGTGTAACTCCAGCCCGCACTAGCTCCCTCCCACTAGTAAATTGCCTCATGAGCTGGAGGACCCATGTATGGTTGTAGATAAATTTTGTAATAGCTTTGGCCTTTTGTACAACCTCTGACACCCAAGGTAATTTCCCAATGTCTTCGAGTAGCAAATCGAGACAATGGGCTGCACATGGGGTCCAAAAAAGGGTGGGGAATCTCTCCTCCAACATCCTGCCAGCTGCTACATATGTCGCTGCGTTGTCCGTGATGACTTGGACAACATTCTCCTCTCCCACCTCTAACACAACCTCCCCCAACAACTCTGCAAGCGTATCGACACTCTTAACTTGTGTCGATGCATCCACTGACTTGAGGAATACAATTCCTCCTATAGAAGCAACCAAAAAATTAATTAATGTTCTGCCCCTCCCATCGGTCCACCCATCAGACATGATAGTGCAACCCTTCTTCCTCCACACCCTATGCTGGTCTTCAAGCAAAACCTGAATGTCGTCCATGGATTCACGAAGGAGAGGGCCCCTAAGATCGTCATAAGTTGGTGGCTTAAATCCTGTGTCGCAACTTGCGATGGCATCTACCATTCCTCGCCAGTATGGAGACCTTGCCACATTGAAGGGAAGGTCGGAAAAATACCAAAAACTTGCAACGGCCTTCCTTGCTGCCTTGTGCCTCTCCTCGTTCCACGCGGCCATACCCTCAAGCATGGGTTGTGACCCTAGCGTGGAACGTTCCGCAAAATAGGACTCTTCCATCCCACTCCCTGGGTGTGCAACTGATGGACTAGAACTCTGGTGGTGAAACCAGCTAAAGGTGTTGCCGGTACACTCTATACGAGGTCGAGAAGGGGGGTTGACATGGCCTCGCTTTGTCTTCGTTTGAGATTTTTTTCTCCTCATAGTTTGAGAGGATGGCATTGCATTCTCTCTCAACATCAGTCGGCACCTTTGGGCATGTCTTGACATCTTTCCCTTTTTGCTTTGCCAAATGGTATTTGAGGTGGTATATGCCTCCATGAATGAGAGCCCCACAAAAATTGCAAAAAACCTCCCCTTTCTTATCCCCTTCCCTTGCATACTTCCATGCTGGATCTCTTTTTGTTGACATTTTCTTGTGGCTGCACATGGAAACAAGTAACAACAAACAATTACTTATAAACTTAAAAAAAATGCCCTAGGGCTTAAACCCTAGTTTAAACATTGACAGCTGAAAAGATGGGCTTGCATACATAGTTATCAGGCAGCATTACTTATGAAGCATTACTTAAAAAGAGAAAAAAACAAGACAGCTGAAAGAGAAAAAAAAGACAGCTGAAACTTTGAAAGAGTTTTTCAGATTTCCAGCTCAAATGCAACAGTTGGGTGGCTGTTGCATTTGGTTTGAATCTTAAAAAAAGAACAAAAAAACATATAGTAAATTCTTTACTACACTATGTTTTGTGGCAAAATCTTGCCAAAGAACCCCAAACCAACGAAGGAGCTAAGGTATAGGAATCTTTATTGGAGCAAAACCCGGTAACCGGGAGCAAAAATCTGTTAGCCCAAAAAACAGTGCGTAGCGCTGTCGAGACTCATTTCCCAAGGAGAAGGCCAATTAATGACGCGTCCGGTGGCGAGCTACCTCCTTGTGTAGCATTTACAACGAATGGACTTGAACCGACTCTGTATTTTGTAGCACCATATCTCAACCCTAGCCATTAGTGAATGCAAGGTTCACACCCCTCACCATCTGGGAGGGAAATTTTGAATTTTTTTTTTTTTTTACATGGTGGAATCGGTAGCCGTCATGAATCCGGGCAGGTTGTCCAGCTTTTATGGCCGCCACAGTATTCTGCGCAGTCCGCCCCGGAAGCCGCCACACAGATCTTCGCGCAGTCCGCCCCTATAACCGCCATGCCACAATCATTTTAATACTTGATGTATACATTATAAATAACCATTTTGAGAATAAGAAAAAAGGAGGTTGAATTGTTGTCGTGTCTAGTATCTGACCTTGAGCAATTTTTCCTCCTCTTTCTATTTTGTATCTTAGTCTGGACTTGAGCCTTGGGTCATAGCATATACAGGCTACCAAGCCTCTTTCAACTATGTATGAATGTAATGAGCTTTAATATGAATATAAGGAGCTTTGACTATTCCAGTATTTTTGTCCTGGTCTGAGTATTCATGTATCTCTCTGTGGGGGGCTATGACTAGTATCGGTCCTGGCCTTCATGGGGGATCTTTCGTTTTGTGGTCATATGTGATTGGGACTGTGTTCACTTTAGTTGTCATGTTTGATTCATGTGTTCACTAATCCCATTAACATGTAGGATGGGAACTGTAATCTTTGACGCATTGCCACCCGTAGGTTAGGCTAGTTAGGCTAGTTAGGTTTTTACTGCTTTCTCTCTCTTTTCCATTTTCACTGGCAAGAACCCGATATATTAGGCTAGTGTAGGAGGAAGAGCGCCAAATATTGCATCCAGACAAGGAGTTGGCCTTGGTAAAAAATTGCGGAGGTCGTCCGAAGGAGCCATGTCCCACGCTCCCTGGACTTCCTAGGACTGGCGTCCCAAGCAAGACGCGAGCATCGGATGCGCCCGAAGAAAATCACATCCATGGGCGTTCTTGGCACCCACGACACGGGGATTGTTTCCGTCCCCTAGTAAAACATGCTTGAAACAGAAAAAGAGAAAAAAATAGTTGAAAAGAGTGTTTCCTACCTTGGATGAATCAGTTGGGCGGCTTTTGGTGGCTGCTAGATTCCTTCAAACTACAAAAAATCTGCTGTTAGGATGCACTTTTGTGTTTTGTTTGGTGTGGAAGCAGGTAGGCAGAGCTCTCTCTCCAATTTGCAACAAGCAAAATGAAAAAAAAAGCTTTTTATTGCATTTGCTCAACTTGTGCGGCACCGACCAAGTTTTTGCTAAGGACTCCATTTTTCAAAAACTCGTGAGTCCCAAATACTCGACAAGTTTTTGAAAAACTTGGCTGAACCTGGGAAACTCATGAGTCATGAGCTAGAGCTACTCGGACTCAGAGTTGGCAACTTTTTCCGAGTTTCTCTACTATGGTATGAGTTGTACGAACCATGCAGAATGTCATCTAAGCAACAGAAATGCAATCGAAGGACGTATAAGCTTTCTGAGGCATGAAGGAAGCTGCCAAAAAAATGCTGGAAAATTGCGAAGGAGCCGTCCAAATTTAGGCCTTCAAAGATAGAGTCGTCCAAGGCCAAATTGTCTAAAGCTGGGTCGTCAAAGACTGTGTCATAGTCAGGCTGGTTGGAGGAAGCGTGTATTGGTAGTTTGATTTGTACAAGTGATTTCAAAAGAAAGCACACCAAACAAGGAGAAGGAAGGCACGAAGTGTCAACGTGCCATGTGGAGTTGCAGGTTGACGCTAAATCATCCGAATAACAGTTGGAACAATTAGACTCAACTGCTGCTAGAAGTGTAAAAAATCCGAAGCCAAGGAAGTTGACTGTAGAAGGAATACAGAGGAGGCCAATGATTTTTGAGAGGATCGATTGAGTTGAGTTGCAAAGAAGATTTTCACCCGAAGTTGTGTGATGGGTAGGACCTCATACCCGTGGTGGAAGCGTCGGAGCTAGCATTGGGAGAAGCTAGGAGGAACGTGCATGTGGAAGAGAGAGGGAGTGCAAAATGGATGCGGAACGAGGAAGAGTGCGGCAACATGGAGGGGAATCATGATCAAGGTCAAGATTCAACATATCGGATGAAAGACAAGCTAGAGGCAAAAAATCAGCAGTTTGATCACAAGCAAAGAGTAAGGGGAAGGAGTGGATGTAGATCCCCTTAGACAACATTACTTGGACAACGCTTGCAGGATAATTTTGTAGGATGTGGTGGTTGGAGCACCCGAACGATCATCAATTGAAGACAACATTTTAGAGTGCAGGAGTGTAGTTTAGTTTGCAGGTTACTAGGTTTGATAAGGATTTCTTCAAGCCGTACCTGCTAGAGATGCTGCAGACTTATGATGTTGAGAGGAAGTAGAGGAGAGTGTTGCTTGGTGACAAGGAAGTGAAGATGTCATTTTCCACAAATAGTTTTCGGAGGGTATTTGGCTTACTGACTTCAACAAAACTGATGAAGGAGGAGGGAGTGGAGCCCTACCGGTTGTAGAGTTTTATAGATAAAGTCACCAATCTAAGTTGGCAAGAAGTGGCAAAGGGGACAAAGTATGGAAGTCGTGGATTGAAGATGCAACATCTGAAGTCAGATGAATCAAAGCTTTTGGTAAAGCCTTACATGCATGAATCAAAGCTCTCAATGTTTTTATCCATTGAGTTAGGAGTCTATTAGGTGTAAGGTTAAGTTGAGTTAGTAATGTCCTCTATGGCTGATGATATAGTTTTGTTGAAGTTGGTTCAGTTGAGGTTGCTCATGCCCTCAATGATTGCTTACAGGTTTGATTAATTTTCCTCATACCTCCCAACGTTGTTTCTAGGGTTTAGGTTGGAAAGCTTATTTATGTTTTTGACCTACTATCAATACAATGGGGAACATATTCGCTCAACCCATCCCCATAACTATCTGTTGAATACATTGAGTTATTCTTGGGGTTAAATTGCCTGAAATGGAGTGTTGCATGTGCTAGTTGGGCCCTTGGTCTAGTGTTGGCAGACCAAGGATAAACGCTCATCGCTTACAACATGGACTAATCAGGTGTCTAATCTTGTTGACCTTGATCATGAGGGGAAGAGGGAGGACCAAGTGGGTAATTACCCTTTTCCTTGATGGTTTGCACATAAAGAGGAGGGTTTGAAGGAGGTTGATCCCAAGGGTGGCAATTTTTCTTGTTATAGGTGTTTTGTCTATTGTTAGATTGGGTGGGGTCCCAAATAAGGTCCATTCAAATTTCATTTCTATCAACCAAGATTTTAACTTGGTTATCTCTCTTCTTTGTAATATCTCCATAGTTGGAGGCTCTCAAGTGAAAGCTTGATCAATTTTGAGGAGACCCCCACCTCCCTCTCCCACCATCACTCATGGGAATTTATGCCTAATCACAGATAGAAAATCTCTAGTCTAGTGAGGAAAGTTATGATCTAGTCTCCCTTGGTGGTCAAGTGCATAAATAACCTTGTTTATGTTACAAATGACGAATGATATGGTCACTCGAGATTTCTCATGTTCCCAACTATTAGTTAAATTAAGTTGAGGTAGCTCATAGACCATGTTGCTTTTGTTATGTTTAGGCTAATTGTAGAAGTTGGCCGGAATCTTGAATTAGTGATAATTCGCAGCTCAAAGGATTTTTGTCTTTGGGCGTGGTTTACTAATGGTCTTTCTATAGGTTGGACCCTTTGGGTTTTGTTATTGAATTAGATGGTTTTTGTGTGTGGATACTATTAAATTCAATAATTGTTGTCTTATGTTTTGCTGTCAAATGTGGCTGACCTTGTATGAGGAGCTGTAGAACATAATTGAACAATAATCTCATAATTTCATGAAAATCCTCAACATCAGTCTGTCTGTAGCAACCTATTCTCAATTATATCAAAGTGCAACTTGAGATGCTCTAAAAATCCTTCAATTTATGGTTAGTTACAATTAGTGTTGGATTTTAGGCCAAATTATCTCAGGTCCCAATATATTTCATCCACTCTATCTTAGGTCCCAATATATTTCATCCACTGTATCTTAGGTCTCAATATACTTAATCAAGAGTAGAATCAAATAAAAGAGCAATCAAAATATTGCTGGCAAATATAAATTATAATAACATTAAAAACTAATATCAAATATGAATGTAAATGGCCAAATTCATTCATGTAATAACATGAAATATAATTACAATAGAGTTGCTCAAAATATTCCCAAGTGTTGTAGGTAAGTTGGAGAGGAGAGGGCAATCCTCCAAGGGAGGTCCCAGGTTCAAATCTCCACCCTACCAAAAAGCTGAATTGGGTATCCAAAATCCAATTGATAATGTTGATGCGGGTAGGGTCGGGTGTGACTCCCGGGTGATTTTGATGGTGTAGAACCCCTTGTTCATGGTCTCTCAGACCAAGGCGGCCCCGCAAAGGGTTTTTTGCTTTAAAAAAAATAAAAAAAAGAGTTGCTCAAAACATGTATACAAGCTTCAATATTATAAATGCTTGCTATGGTGATCGTTTATAGATCGTTTTCCCAATACATTGTATGGAGCTTTGTCTCCATAATATAGACATAGAAAGATGACTCTTCAATACTTGACTATTGCACTCCTCACATATCTAGGAGTTGCAACCTTTCCTATTCTTTACATAAGACAAGACTCTCATATCCTTTGGCTTCTCATCTTGCCACTTGTATACAAGACTCTTCACTCTCTACTTACATGCACACTTAACTCTATGACACTTGCACACTTCTACATGACACTTACTCTCCTACATGCACTCTTAATACAAGACACTTGTGCACATCCTTACATTACACACTTACACTATTACTTACATGACACTTGTGCATATCTTGCACATAGACACTTACACTCTTACATGACATGACGCTTGTGCATATCCTGCACATAGACACTTACATAAAGGGAAAATATAAATCATTCACCTAAACTATAGACTAAACCCTAATCTATTACATTTTTACATTTGTACCATAAAGGTACCATGGAGGTACGTTAGCATGTACCAAATAATGTAATATTCTCCAACAATTAGGTCCATCATAAGATGACTTAACTCACTCTTTTGCATGTTTGAATGGTTCCATCTATATTTTGTGTTCATATTTTAAAGTGACAAAAACCCAACAGTGACTTTTCCTTTGCTTGGCCTATTATTTTTATATCTTAGACCGTTGAATTGTAATAATTTTTTCTGGAATAATTGTTGTGTTATATTTGTGTAAGTTACTTTCAAGGTTTAGTTTTGCATAGGAGCTTCCATTGAAGTTTATTTACCAATTTGCATATTGCACGGTTGGTTATGGACAATAGACATATACTTGCACTGGACAGAAAAAACCTTAATATGGTGTTTTTATGTTTTTTCAGACCTTGAATTTCCCAGAGTAGATTGTCTCTCAGTTTTACAAAATTAGTCAAAGCTAACTTTGAGAGTGGGTACTGACAATGTTTCAAAAGTTTGTGTATGATGACACCTGATTTTTGTGTTTATTATTCTAGGACAGACCTGTTGGTTACGAATCTGCCACTAGGATAGGATTTTAATCTATTTGCGCCCTAGATTCGCCCAGCAGATTGAAAGGCCGGAAGGAAGGAATGCCTTCCGCGCCAATCTCCGGAGGAGGCCGGCTTCCTATGTTTTCTCAATTGGGGTTTTAGCTCAGAGTGCAGGAAAGAGATTACAAATTACAGAAAGAAACATAAATATGCTTGTTTCGGGTGGGGAAGATAAGCAACACAAAAACTAACCAATCACTACTACTAACAACAATCTAAACAAAGTATGTAACAGAAACTATTAATGCTATTTTATCCTATGTATCCTTCACTTTAAGCATTCCAGATATACTTAATCACCAATACCGATATCCAGAAAGCAGAATAGCAGTAATCAGCAATATAAGCAACATGAGGCAGAAACACTTAACAAAGGCAGCATACAAGATAAAGACAATTAATAGAGCCAAGTATATTTTGTATTCAAAAGCAAACGCACAGAAGTCTCTTAGCAATATATCTCCTAGCAATCTCCCATCCACCCTTATACAATGATATGAGGCTGCTATTTATAGCGCAATTTTCCCCCCCGATTACAATGTGGGCACAGAATCCCAGACCTGACAAAAGCTGGAAAAGCTGACAAAAGCGGCTGATGTTGACCTCTGCGGGTATGGAATGTACTTGCAGCAAGGTCCACCTGAAAACATGGCAGCTACGTGGCAATCCGGTAGATGAAACCTCGAGTCAGTTTGAATGAGGGCAGATGCGGTACAACTTGTCAGTTCACGCTCATCTGTGCCTGATGGCACACCTTCTGTCACATCTTGACTCAGATCCCAAGACCGAACACCTGTCAGCATCTGATGGAGGGGGAAAAATCATCTTAAAGCTCATCTTTTATATTTCTATCCCGCCCGACTGCGCACAAAACTGGAGCGCAATCGGACGGCGCAGGGTGGAAACAGCGCAATCGGGAGGGCCTTCGTGCCTTAGGATTTTCTCAACAGCACTTTCCTGTTTTCCGCCCGAGTGCGCACAACTTGGTGAGCGCAGCCCGACTTCGCTGCGAAGTCGGGCGGCTCAACACTTAGACTTTTTCTTGATGTCTTCACATTAAGCCCGCCCAAGTGCGCACCGTCTCCAGGGCGCCGCCCGACTTCGCTGCGAAGTCGGGCGGCCCAACACTTAGCCGATTTTTGGCAGCTTTTCAAACGAGGCCGCCCAGGTGCGCACGGGATTACGAGCGCAGCCCGACTTCGCTGCGAAGTCGGGCGGCTCCATACTTAGAATTTTTTGGGCTCAGTTCTGACAATACCGCCCAGGTGCGCCAAAGTGGACAAGCGCAGCCCGACTGCGCTGCGCAGTCGGGCGAATTACAACACTTAGAAGAATTTTTGGGCAAACTTGCCCACTCACAGAAACAACCAAAGACATAGAATGGAAGATGGAGAAAGTGAAATTGGTGGCAGAAGAGTAGAAGGGACATGATGAAGAAAGGGAAAGAAGAAAGAGGGAAGGCAAAGCAACATCCTTACAAAATTTTCAAGACATGGCACCCCGTGCAAAATGTGGCAACATTCCTGGCGGCTCGCGGGGTGTCGAGCTCGCCTCGATGCAACGAACCAGGCCTTTATCCCTTGGGCACAGAGGCACTCCCGGCCCCTGCATCCTGCTGCTGTTGCTGCTGCTGAGCCCCCTGCTTGGGCAGTTGTTCTTCCTCCTGTTCGCTCTCAGCAGTCTCTTCTTCTGTACCTTCCTCTCCCTCTTTCTCTGAGCCTGATTGCTCAGCGCCACTGTCCCCTTCTTGCTCAGCAGGCTGAACCCGCTCACAGACGTGCTCGTAAGCAGCCTTAGCTTGATCCCAAGCTGCTTCCTGGAAGGGCTCTAAGTCGCTGATATCCTTCAGCGTCTTTTTGAATGCCGCGACCATATGCACGTCGATGGTGTCATATCTCTCTCCCAGCTCCTGGAGGCAAGTATTGATTTTACAAAATTTAGACACCATCTGGGTCACCTGCGCCTCTTGGACTGGGTCAGTCCAGCCATCAATCTCGGACGTGTCTGCCTCAAAAACCTGCCAGTCTTGTTTTACTTGCTCGAGAGGCAGAAACTCTCCATATTTGACAAAGCTCGGGAATCCGAGCGTAGACAATGTGTTAAAGGGGGCCAGGCAGATGTTCATTTCATGGTTCAACACATCCAGCATCTTTCTGGCGGCCCTAATCTTCTCAGATTTTTCAAAGTAGTTTTGCAAGGTAACCCTTGCATCTGCCCAGTCTAGGGCAATACGTGACATGGGTGGGAATCGGAGGCCTTTGCGCTCATACTCCTCAAGTTTTATCGCCAAGTCTAGCCATCGCCGCGCTTGACGTTCGGCCTCCTCTACCGTAGGCTTACCCTCGGCAGAAACTTCTTGAATTCTGGAAACGAAATCCAGGACGGATAAGGATCTGACAACATTTGCCCTGCAACCTGTCAGCAGGCCAGCCCTCATTTCTTTGATCTTGTCCTTTGAAAAAGCAGCAGCCTGGGATGCCTTCTCTTCCAGCAGCGCCTGAGTCTGCTGGAGCTGATTCTGCAACTGGGCAACATGCACCAGCGCTGCTTTCTTATCCTCTGCCAACTGATCAACTGCTTTTTTCTGGGCTCCCACCTCCTGCTGGGATGCCGCGAGCTGATCCTTCAACTTGTTAACTTCCTCCTGGGCGGACTCCAGCTGCGTAGTCGCCTTGGCCAGATCCTCCTCCAGCTGTCTTGAATCGTTCTGAAGCTGAAACAACTTCTCCTGGACTTCGAGCCGCTTGACGAGGAGATTGTCAGTTCTTCGGCGGATCCCATTAATTTCGTACTCCTCGCTTATATCATCAAAGCTTTTCTCCTTGATCCGGTGCTCATAGTCTGCCTCGGTCATCTCCCGGAGGGGCTTCTTGACTTTAGGCACCAACTTCTCCGTTCGGAGCACCCTTCTGTCCAAGTCATACTTGGTGCGCTTCACCGGTATGGCAATCTCCTCGGCTCTTCTCTTCTTCACGCCCTGGAGGAAAGAAACAGAACTCCCTGCGGCCTTTGCAGCTAAGGGCTGATCATCCGTGACTTGCATCTGCTTATCCATCAGCTCTAGCTCTGCCAACATGGGGTACGCAGAGGCCAAATCCTGCTGCGGCATCCTCCCTGAAAACAATGAGGCGGGAGGTACACCAAAAGACAAGGCCGCTCTTGTGGGCGACCGGGACCTAGGGGAAGTGGGCGGCTGCTGAGGAGGTGGAGATGGGGTTCGGAAGGAAGTATCGGCGGCGGGTGAGCGGCGTGGGGACGGGGAGACTGCCTCAGTGCTAGCCGCGGGAGAGAGACCTAGGGTTTGACCCAGGGTTTGGAAAATATTGGGGTCTTGGGCGAAGTGGCCAAAGGAGCGAGGGCTGTGCTGGGACTGCGTGATGGGTGAAGAGGATGAGGCAGCTATAATGTGCCCAGATGCGGAAGAGGAGGGCGTAATGACAGGGCTAGCTGGGGTTTGTTGCACAGGGGAAGAGGACGTACCTGCGTGCTCCGCCTGAGCTGGTGCTTGAATGAGTCCCGCGGCCCAGGCCTCTGCTTCTCCTTGAGGACTATCCTCGATTGAAATTATTTCGCTTGCAGCTGCTCTCGTTCGTGGGGCCCCCACTGTCTGTTGCGCAGCCTCCTTCTTGGGCCGCCTTTCTTTAGTTTTCTCGCTCCTTTTTCTTTTCTTCTGTTTTGGAGCGGTTGTTTGCTCGGGAGGAGCAGAAACGGTTGATACGTCAGGGGCTGGGGTGCCTACGGTGAATTTGTACTTGGGCCTCGTCGGATCTGTGGCCTCTACTGCTGCCCCGCTGGCTGACCCTTCGGGCTCCTTCTCTGTCCGCGACGACTTTTCAGGTGTTGAGGACAACATTGGGCCCACCTCTTTGCCTTTTGGCGCTTTGCTGCTGGAAGACTTTCGAATGGGCAAATGCTGGGGAGGGGGCTTCCTTTTATATCTTTTCCTGGCGCCTAGGGGAACGTAATCTCGAAATGCGAACGACTCCCATTTGCCAGCGTATTTATCATACAAGTTGGAAAACTCATCATCTATGGCCAGCGTCTTTTTCTTTGACTTATCGTGCCGCGTGCGACACCTCATCTTCCAGCATTCAATGATTTTGTCTTTACTCCAGCCCAGCTGCGCCACCTTTGCGAGCAATCTTCGAAAACCAGTTGATCCCGGTTTGTGATCATCGTTGTGGTCGGGATCATAGTCTACTTCGACACAGTAAAAGTCATGCCATGGTGGCCACGATTGCATCTGTTCAATGTGCCACTCTAGGTCTGCCCCTGTCTTATTGCACCTTTCTTCCATGATCTCTGCTCGCGGGCAAACGTGCACGAATTTTCCTCTTACCCCAATTGGGTCGTATTTCCAGCGCTGCGGCAACTGTACCAGGCCCAAGTTGAGGAGGGTCTGCTCTAGGTAGACATGCTGCCCAATTTCGTGGACCTCAATGTCTCCCCAGGTAAAAGGATATTTGAAAATATGGCCCCTCTTCTTTCCTTGGCCGAATTCTTCTTCAACGCAGTCCATCTGCCGCGCTGCCTCTAGGCCAAAATGATACTCAGTACAAAAATAGGGCAGCAGGAATGGCTTCCCTTTGAACCCGTAGATTCTGATGATGATGCCCTGGGTCAACCGGAAAGTGTCCCCAAATTTGCTCCTTGACAGGTACTTCGTCATAACATGGGGAGGGCGAGTCGCCTTGCCATTGAAAAGTGCCAGGGTCATACCCAAAAATTTAAAATTAAAGTCATAATATGACCCTCTCCTATACAACAGTTCTGTCCATTCATAAACTGGCAGCGGCGCGCCTTGCTCGTCCACTTTCTTAAGCCCGGGGATCTTTATCCGGTAATGCATGTGATACAGGCACAACCATACAAGAAATGAGCAGTGCCTGAATTCCGTCGTCTGCTTCTGCTGTATCTTCACCAGACTTGAATGAATGGCGTACGCCACCCAGTCTGCCCAATCGAAATAGATTGGGCGCCTTCCGCTTTTTAGGACATTGGGGTCATACAACTCCCCATGTAAAATACACTCTGCGAGCGCCAGCTGGTACGGGTGCACTTCTGCATCTGTGCCGCAGCCCAGAACCCAGGCAAGAATAGTGTAGATATACTTGCTGGTGAAATTCTCCAGGGGTATAGGACCAGACGGCCATCTTGTAGCCGGCAGTGGGCACTTCAGCTCCGAATTAAGAAATTCTCTCATCCTTCTGCCTTGGCTGAACCTGCCCGCTTGCTCTTCCAAATTGATCCTCCTGACAATGGCGTTTGGGTCGTATTCGAGCCCCGGGGCGAAAGCTGGCTGTACGCTCTCCTTAAAGAGGGTAAACAACACCCTTCCTTGGCAGTCGCAGACCTGCCGGGTGGCTGGTTTATAATATGTCGCAATTGACTCGACCAGCTCTGGGCAGTGGTGAACAGGAGGGCACAAGAACCAGTAAAGGTTCGACCTGTAGGCGGCCCCGAGATGGTGTGAGGGCGAGACCTTGTCTGCCCATTCCTTGACATTGGGGCGCAGCTTTGTGATACTGATGGAGTAATCTCCGTCTCTGTACTCGGCCAGGCGGTTTATGGGCGGCCGGGGAGGACCTTGCTTCTTGGAGCTTCTCGCCCTGGATTTTCCTTTCTTCTCCTTTGGCGCCTCACTTTCATGAGCGCTCGAGTCGGTCTGCTCTTCAAGTTCCTGCTCTGAATCACTCGGGTCCGCCTGCATGGGCGCCTTCCCCTTGTCTGTACTCGGCCCCTCACTCATGGCGTCGGGAATCAACAGAAATTACAGCTGTTACTTGGCAAAATTTCGCACTTACTCCTCTTTCACAGCGCAGCTCGAATTCACTTTGGTAACTCTGATGCTCTGAGTAAGTAAGAAGCCTTTTTCTAAAAATGGGGAAAGCAGCATTAATGGCGCTAGGGGGATTTAAAGTTCTTTGCTCGAAGTGGGTGAGAAGCGCCGTTATTCCTCGGCGGCCGCGCGTGGGATCTCCTGTTGGAAAGCGCGACTTGTACGTTGTTGGACCCTTGTGCGCTTTTTTATTTATGACATCTGCTTCGAACATCGCGCAATCATTCCTTAAATTCTTCAAAACTCGTGCTCATTATGACGTCAAGGGTGCCAACTGGGCACACGCTTCGAGGCATTTAATTGTGGGAAGCATGCTGTGAAACCTTAGGCAAGCTAGCAATTTTTATTTTTAAACGAGCGCAGTCCGACTTCGCACTGTGGAAGATGCGCCCTTGGGAGGCCGACACTTAGAATTTTTTCCATCATACACCCTGCCTCTAGGACGCGCCCGTCGGAGTGCGCCAAATTTTGTGTGCGCAGTCGGGCGGCGCAAGGAAAAATTGCGCAGTCGGGCGGGACACTTAGCCATTTTTTCATTTTCTTGTTTTGCTCCCGTCCGGCTGCGCTCAAGATAGGGTGCGCCGTCCGACTTCGCTGCGAAGTCGGGCGGCCTCCCCAACACTTAGAAAAATTTTTGAGCCCTTTCCCACTTGCTTGCGTCTTGAAACCTCCCGACGTCGCACAAACCTGAGGGCGCAGCCCGACTTCGCTGCGAAGTCGGGCGACTTTTCCTGCCTTAGCCACTTTTTTGGGACTTGCCATGCACCTTTCTTTCCTGGAACACTTGGCTCTCTTTTTTGAATAAAAGCAGGAAACTAACTAACTGAAAGCAATATTTACATTCAGAAATAAAACTGAACTGCAGGAAATGAAAATATGTACAAGGGGAAAACCTCTGGTAACCTTCAGTGGTAGTAGGCTTTCAGATGAAAGCCATTAACGGGGATCGGGAGGATCTGACCCTCCATGTCTCTTAACACGAATGCATTGAACTGGTTTACTCGGGCGATTTGGTAGGGGCCTTCCCAGAAGGCATCAAACTTGTCATGGTTGCCCGGTTTCGCCTTAAGTGAGTCCCATTTCAGCACTAAGTCTCCAATCTTGAAGACTCGGGCGGTGGTCCCCTTCGCAAACCAGCTCTGGGTGTTCTCGGCGTGCTTGGTAAAAGCCTGATACGCCTTTTCCCTTTCCTCTTCCAACTGCAACAGCTGAGCCAGTCGGGCATCCACGGGGTCCCTGTCACCTTTCTCATCTTCTAACAACCAGAGAGCGGGCATCTCTATGTGGGTAGGCAAGACAACCTCTTTGCCGTATACGAGCGCATAAGGGGACGTCTTGATGGACTTCTTGAAAGAGATACGGTCCGCCCATAACGCTCGGTCCAGAAGCAGGTGCCACGACCTCTTGTTCCTTTCCACAGTCTTCTTTATAATCTTCAAGAGATTTTTGTTGGTGGACTCGGCCAGGCCGTTTCCCTGCGGATAGTAGTTTGAAGACATCTTGTGGTATATGCCATACTTGCTGGTAAACTCAGTGAGTACAGCTCCTGCAAACCCTGGACCATTGTCTGTGACAATTGCCTCTGGAATCCCGAAACGGGTGATGAGGCTCTCTAGGAAACCGATGACCGTCTCTTGGTCAGCATGCTTTGTAGGCGTTGCCTCGGCCCACCGGGTAAAGTAATCTGTGGCTGTGAGGATAAACTTATGCCCCGCCGAAGAGTTGGGCGTTATTGTCCCAATGAAATCCAGACCCCACTGCTGAAATGGAGTCTCAGCTTGAATTGGCTGGAGGGGCAAGGGTGCTTTCCTATTTCTGCCGGCGAACCTTTGGCATTTCTCGCATTTTTGACAGACTGCATGCGCGTCTGTGAAGAGGGTGGGCCAATAATAGCCCGCTCTGATGATTTTTAAGGCCGTAGGCCTTCCTGAATGATGTCCTCCGGGCATCCCAGAATGGAATTCTCCGAGGACCTTCGGTTGATCAGATTCTTTGACGCACCGCAACAAGATGCCGTCAATATTTTTGAAATACAGCCCCTCGGGGCGTAGTATATACTTTAAGGCATTAAGCCTAAACCTCCTTCTTTGTGAGGCATTGAGATGATCTGGACATCTCCCTGTGCTAAAATACCACACCAGGTCATTCGTCCAATCACTCTCCTCTGATAAGGAGTTGGCAAGGTTGATTTCTGTCATTGGATTCTCCCACTGACAAGCAGAGACTTCGGCTGCAGCACTTCGGGCCAATTCCTGGCATAGAGCCCGACCTCGGATTAACTTTGTTGGCCGTACCTCTATGTCAAACTCTTGGATTTTGGCAATCCATCCTGCCCTCTTGTGACCAGGCTCTCCTTGGATGATGAAATTCCTGACATCCGGGTGTATCACGAAGACAGTTATCCGGCTCTGGGAGACAAAGTGCTTGAACTTTCTCAGGGATCTCATAACTGCATGGACTTGCCGCTCAATAAAATTATACCTTTCTTCGTGCGGCTGGATCACCTGGCTTAGGAATGCAATTGGACGCTCCTCGCCATCATCTCCCTTCTGAGTCAGGACTGCAGCGTAGCTTTCGGGCTCTCCCACTGCGTAAAGGATGAAGTCCTTGGAGTAATCTGGATTTATCAGCACTGGGGCCTGGGCAATCCTGGCCTTGATCTCTTCAAAGGCTTGCTTCCTCTCTTCAGTCCAGATAAATTCAGCATCTTTCTTCAGGAGCTCAGCCATGGGCTTGATTACTTGTGCAAAGTCAGGCACAAACTTCCTTACGAAGTTGATTTGGCCAAAAAATGACTGCAGCCCCTTTTTGTCGACTGGGATGGACAAGCGAAGAAGAGCCTCCGCTCTGTCGGGGTCAACCGCAAGGCCCTTTTCAGAAATAACATGGCCCAGCAGTTTGCCTTCTTTTACCGCAAAGACTGACTTCTTTGGGTTGATTGATATGCCGAATTCGCGACATCTTTCAAATACTTGGCGCAAGTGGGAAGCATGATCCTCTCTCTTATGTGAAAACACAGTCATGTCGTCCAAATAGATGACAATGATTTTGTTGAGCAGCTCTCGGAACGCCAAGTCCATAGCCCTTTGAAATGTAGCCCCGACATTTGAAAGACCGAAAGGCATGCGCTGATATGCGAACGTTCCCCATTTGGTGGTGAACGCCGTCTTGTGCTGGTCTTCATCTTTCACCCAAATCTGATTATAGCCTGAAAATCCATCCAGGAGAGAGAATCTCTGGGCTCCTGCAACCACGTGAAGGATTTGATCAATCTGAGGGAGTGGGTAATGATCCTTCAATGAAGCCTGGTTAAGATTTCTGAAATCTACGCAGAGACGGATGTCTCCATTCTTCTTCCTCACGGGAACCAGATTTGCGACCCAAGAAGAATGCTTGATAGGATAGATGATTTTTGCTTCCAGCATCTTCATGAGCTCGGCTTTCATCATGGCTTCAATTTTCGGATTTACTGCCCTTTGCTTCTGTCTGAAGGGCTTTGCCTGCTCTTCCAGCTCTATGGTGTGCTGGATCATCTCTCTGTCGTACCCTTTCAGGTCTTGGTAGCACCAGGCTACAATATCTGGGTACTCTTTGCATAGAGCTCGGATCTGCTCTAACTCTTCATTGGTGCAATCTGTTCCGACCTTGATCACCTTTCCAGGTTCCAATTCCAGGTCCATGTACTGCTTGGGGTCCACTTTGATCCTGTGGGATATGGCTCTATCATTCTGATCAAAGAGGCTCTCCAGGGTAATCAGTCCTTTTGGGACATGATTATTCTTTAACTGTATTAACCCCTCATATTGCTCGTCATCAGGGTCTCTACCTTCGATTGTACTAGCTTCATGTATCAAAAAGGTGACGATATCCTCGTCACAGTCGAACACCTGCCAGTGGGTGTCCTTGTCAGGCACAGAAGGCCTATAAATGGTACGAACCGGCTTCGGCTTCTGGACAGTGTCATCAGCCGGGACGTACCTGGCTCCAACAGACGCCAGAATGTCAGCATGTTTATTCTTTTCACGAGAGATGGCTTTGACATTCAGTGAGTCAAATGACTCCATCAGATCCCAGACACGGTTACGGTACGCCTTGAGGTAGTGCTTCTTGGAGGCGCACTTGTTAGTGATCTGGTTGCACACCAGCTCTGAGTCGCCAAAGATCTGCAAATGTTTAATCCCAAGCCTCTCTGCCTTCCTTAAGCCTAAGCACAAGGCTTCATACTCCGCCGCATTGTTAGTGCAACTCCAAGCCAGCCTATAACAATAGTCCTTTTGAATGCCGGATGGTGAGACCAGAAGGACACCTGCCCCGGCGCCATTCTTGCATCGGGCGCCATCAAAGTACAACTTCCACAGCTTGTCTGGGGCAGGTCCTACATCCTTCTGAGCGGTCTGGTCAAGCCTCTCAGGCTGAGTGACGGAGTAGCAGCCTAGTTCGGTTTCGATCATGGCGTTGAAATTCAACAAAGAGAACTCGTCCTCTACTTGCAGCAGTTCCAGGGTTTCTTCCGCCAAGTCTACTTCTACCAGCTCCTCGGTCGTCAGATGAACCATGTCATTTTGTTGCTCCTCCCCGGGTATCTTCTCGACCAAAAAAGTGGAAGGCTTCTCATTATAAATTTTCAACCTCCTTCCTTTGAAAGGTACCTCCATATGTGAATAGTCCAGCGACAAATATCCACCCAGCTTCGCAGTGAACTCCCTTGAGAGACACATGCCGAAGTAGGGTTCCAAGTCAACCACTACGACCTCTTGGATGACCACGATGTCGAGTGCTTTATGCAGCCGGATGGGGATGTCTTTGATGACACCAACTGTCTTCACAGGAGTGTCGTCCAACTGTAGCACACCTTGGCTGCTCCTTGTGTATTCCATACCAATTTCTTCGCAGACAACCCTTGGCATGACAGTAGTCGAAGCACCGGAGTCCACCATGCAGTTATGCACTATGTGACCTTCCATCCGCAAAGATAGATAAAAAGGTGGCGGTCTGTTCTTCCCAGTAGCAGAAGTAGTCAAGGGCTGAGCTAACACAGCAGGCTGTGTCGGCTTCCCGTCTTTTACATTCTTCAATGATTCCTGCAACAGGTCTACTTGTCCTGGGAGCTGAAGAGCATCGTACATGCTTATTTTTGCTGGTGTTTTCTTGAGCTCATCGACTATATTATAGGTAGAAGTACCGGCCCCTTCTGCTTCCTTCGCTGGCTCGTACTTGGTGCGGTACTGCTGCGTGGCTTCGACCCTCTGTCTCTTTGTCAGGGACGGGTACCTCAGCTTCTCCTGAGCTTGCTCTTTTGTTTCAGCTGGAGGTTGGGTCGTTGGAGCCTTGATTACGGGAGCCTTGAGCGCCGGGAGCTTCTCTTTGGCAACTGGAGGTAAAGGTGGCTTATCAGGAGCTGCCACAGCAGGCTGCGTCTTCTCCCTTCTTGCATATACCTTCAACGGCTTCATTTGGGCCGGAGTGGCCTCAATTGGCTTCTTGCCCTCTTTGGTTAAGAGGGATACAGGATCTTCTTCAGGGACTGCGAAGTTACCCTCGTCATCACGAATCATGTATGCTTCATCCTCTATGGCGCTACCCGCAAGGGTCTGAATATAATGTTGATGCAGCATGCAACTCTCTTCTCCATGGGGGTCGTTGCAAGTAGAGCACCAGTTGACGCGGTCAGAAGTACCAGGCTGAGCATTGCCGGCAGCATTTCTTGCTGGAGGCCTCTGCGCTTGAGCTGCTTGATCTTTTGTTAGCGCAAGAGGAGGGTATGGCCTTCTAGGAACAAACTCCATCTGAGCCTGCTTCTTCTTCATGATTGTCATGTCATTGGAGATTGTATGGTAACCGGAGGCAAGAGCCCGCACCTCCTGAAGGATCTTATTTTGAATATCATTATCGGCAGGTGCCGGCCGGGCTGGCGGAGGTAAGGTGGCTAATGGTGGAGGAGCATGAAACGCCGGATATTGAGGGGGAGCGGGAAGTGTTGGATGTTGCGGAGGTGGCGGAGTAGGATAATGGATCTGAGGTGGACCGTACGGGTCAATGACTGGCGCAGGATTCCATGGCTGATGGGGGTGATGATTGGATGAAGACGGGGCCCCACCCGAAGCGGGCGGATATTGGGACTGAGGGAAATCCGGGTAGATCGGAGGTTGCATTTTATGAGGGAGCCTGCCTATAGCAATCATGTCCAGTTCTGCCTGCTGAGCAGCCTCATATAATGCAGGAAAAGTGTTGACCCGGGCTAACTTAATAACTAGACAAATGTCCGAGTTAAAAGCTCTCAGGTAATAGTGAGCAGCCTGTCCCGCGGAAGGACGCAGCTCAGGGGGTACTCTTTTCCAGGACCTCGCGAACCTCACGTTAAAGTCTGATATCTCCTCTTGCGGATGGCGCTGAATGCTTTGAAATTGGTGCAACAACGAGGAGGGATCAGCGGACTCATTGAATCCCTTAACTAGCCTTCCAGCTAGTTGGGGCCATCCCGTGATAGTCCCCTCCGGCAAGGATCTCCACCAGTAGAGAAGCTTTCCTCGCAGAGAGAGCTAACAGTCGGGTTTTAACACTCTCATTGGTGATAGAGTGCAGTGCAGCCAAGGCCAGAATGTCTTGGATGTGCTCATATGTTGTCTTCCCCGTGCCGTCATAGGTAGGAATGGACTTTAAGGCAGCAGGCGGGACAACTTCTTGTCCGGCTAGAGCAAGAGGGCCTGTGGAATCAACAGTCGGGAAGAGGTCATTATCATTCTGCTGATTCTGGGCAGCCATGTCTTCTTCCTCTTCTTCGAGCTGATCAGTGGTGTAGTCAGTATCAGTACTATCTGAAGTTGTGGGTTGTTCTTCAACTTCGGCCTCCTCAACTTCTTCAACCTCTTCCACTTCAGCTTCTATCTCAGCTTCAGATTCGTGCTCGAACCTATCGTCTTGGTGAGCTTGGTAGTCAGCCAGCCTTACGCGCTCTCCAGCAGCGTTGATGTCAATTTCGTAAAAATCAGGTTGTTGTCCTGGATTCCTAGCTCTCCACCTTCTTGTGTGCATGAAGGCGTTTTTGATATTGGACCAGTCTTACGGACTCAGAGAATGTTCAGGTACAACAGAGTCGCCAGGTGTTCTGATTTGACAGCAATGAAGCGAACACCGATGCTTCGATTCTGTTTTGGGGTGGGAAACTTTCGTGTCCCACCGGGCGTGCCAGAGAAACTGTTGGTTACGAATCTGCCACTAGGATAGGATTTTAATCTATTTGCGCCCTAGATTCGCCCAACAGATTGAAAGGCCGGAAGGAAGGAATGCCTTCCGCGCCAATCTCCGGAGGAGGCCGGCTTCCTATGTTTTCTCAATTGGGGTTTTAGCTCAGAGTGCAGGAAAGAGATTACAAATTACAGAAAGAAACATAAATATGCTTGTTTCGGGTGGGGAAGATAAGCAGCACAGAAACTAACCAATCACTACTACTAACAACAATCTAAACAAAGTATGTAACAGAAACTATTAATGCTATTTTATCCTATGTATCCTTCACTTTAAGCATTCCAGATATACTTAACCACCAATACCGATATCCAGAAAGCAGAATAGCAATAATCAGAAATATAAGCAACATGAGGCAGAAACACTTAACAAAGGCAGCATACAAGATAAAGACAATTAATAGAGCCAAGTATATTTTGTATTCAAAAGCAAATGCACAGCTACAGAAGTCTCTTAGCAATATATCTCCCATCCACCCTTATACAATGATATGAGGCTGCTATTTATAGCGCAATTTTCCCCCCGATTACAATGTGGGCACAGAATCCCAGACCTGACAAAAGCTGGAAAAGCTGACAAAAGCGGCTGATGTTGACCTCTGCGGGTATGGAATGTACTTGCAACAAGGTCCACCTGAAAACATGGCAGCTACGTGGCAATCCGGTAGATGAAACCTCGAGTCAGTTTGAATGAGGGCAGATGCGGTACAACTTGTCAGTTCACGCTCATCTGTCCGGTACCCTGGTGGCACACCTTCTGTCACATCTTGACTCAGATCCCAAGACCGAACACCTGTCAGCATCTGAAGGAGGGGGAAAAATCATCTTAAAGCTCATCTTTTATATTTCTATCCCGCCCGACTGCGCACAAAACTGGAGCGCAGTCGGACGGCGCAGGGTGGAAACAGCGCAATCGGGAGGGCCTTCGTGCCTTAGGATTTTCTCAGCAGCATTTTCCTGTTTTCCGCCCGAGTGCGCACAACTTGGTGAGCGCAGCCCGACTTCGCTGCGAAGTCGGGCGGCTCAACACTTAGATTTTTTCTTGATGTCTTCACAGTAAGCCCGCCCAAGTGCGCACCGTCTTCAGGGCGCCGCCCGACTTCGCTGCGAAGTCGGGCGGCCCAACACTTAGCCGATTTTTGCTGCTTTTCAAATGAGGCCGCCCAGGTGCGCACGGGATTATGAGCGCAGCCCGACTTCGCTGCGAAGTCGGGCGGCTCCATACTTAGAATTTTTCTGGGCTCAGTTCTGACAATACCGCCCAGGTGCGCCAAAGTGGACAAGCGCAGCCCGACTGCGCTGCGCAGTCGGGCGAATTACAACACTTAGAAGAATTTTGGGCAAACTTGCCCACTCACAGAAACAACCAAAGACATAGAAAAGAAGATGGAGAAAGTGAAATTGGTGGCAGAAGAGTAGAAGGGACATGATGAAGAAAGGGAAAGAAGAAAGAGGGAAGGCAAAGCAGCATCCTTACAAAATTTTCAAGACATGGCACCCCGTGCAAAATGTGGCAACAAGACCCATAAGATGTGAAATACAAGTTTTATTCATGGAGTTTTAATGTTGTATCTTTTCTTGGAGTTTTTGTGTTGACTATTAATCCATGATAGTGACATGCACTAGAACCATCTCTGTGATTTTCTTGCTTATAGGACATAGATTTGTCACTTCCTCCAGGAGTATTTCCTTACACGACAACGTGTCTCTGTAAAGGAGTGTGCCAACCTGTCTTTTGGTAAAGCCTTACATGTATGAATCAAAGGACCTTTGGTCAAGACCCTTATTTCCCAAAATGTGAAATATGCTATTGAAGACAAAAACTTTGGAGTGTTGGGCCCATAATCCCTTCTGAGAGAAAAATGATACACTGATTACTATGAGAACGCAGCTGGATGGATGAGTTTCTTGTCAGAAAGGATTATGTTCTTGATTCTATTGTACTTGGAAGTAGATAGTTGTTGTAGTATGGCAGCTTTTAGGCTACATAGATCTGCTAATTGACTTGCTTAGAACTGTCCAGCTCGTTAGGCCCAAACAGAATGTCCATTTTTAGCCCAGTGACTACTAATCGGCAGTGACTTTGTAACTCTTCATGAATACGTTCTTTTAGTAGGTTCCAGGTGCCTAAGACAGGGTCTATAATTCTAGCCATTTGTTTTGTGCTATTTGGTTTGTTACTACCAAGAGAGATAGTGCTCCGTACATCTGTGATCTAATTATTCACAAAGGTTTTATTCCAATGGCCGACATTTTATTGGCAATTTTGGTAAAAAAATTGCCTATAAATGATACCCTTTAATCCTTGTTGCTTTTGCAATTCTTTTTGAACTGATGTTTACTACATTATTAACAAAAAGTGAATAATTCTTAGTTCTGTGTGGATACTGCAGTCAAAACTGGAAAGGCAATCTGATGTCAGTGAAAGTATTGGATATGCCTTGGTTTCCAGAAATTGCAGGTCCAGCATTTTGTGAAACAGTGCAACTGGTATGTTTTCTACATCGTTAATATATAGATTATGAATTCTGCAATGAGTTCAAATATACAAGCAGCTACGCTGAGCATTTTTTGTTTGTTGCAATGTTAATTTCTCATTTTTCAGGGAAGGCAATGTAGGTTTAGACTAACTGTTTATTATAAATGAATATCTCAATGGCCACGGCAAGTCTCATTATCTTTATGATGACAAATTGATCATTCATTTTGATGTCAACATGTATTGTTTGTGGCAGCGTAGGAGAATAATAGAAAGACAACAATTACCTAGGTCATGTTGGCTAGAGGTGTTAGAGCCATCCAATGCAGAATTTATTGCAGCTTTAGCAGCTGGGAATAATGCTCACCATATTCTGCAGATCGGTTGTGGGATTTCAACTATTGCTTTAGCAGCTGCTGCACGGGCTACAGGCTCCTATGTGCTGTCAATACACATTGACAAAGAAAAGCAGGAAATTATCAATGATCACATACAGTATCTTGGTTTAGTAGAATATGTAAGATTTCTTACAGATGAACCAAGAAATGTGATACCTCTATATGAGGAGGTTGATTTTGTTTTTATCTCAGGAGATCCACAAAGTTATATTGAATTATTTGATCTTTTGAGTCTAAGCCATAAAGCGGTCATTGTGGCGGACAATGCACTTGATGAAGCACTGAATGAGTATATAAAGCATGTGCGTAGACAACCAGGAATACATTCTTCAACCTTGCCTGTGGGAAGAGGCATTGAAGTAACAAAAATCTTATCCTGGGACAAATTTAATTCAGGGTATGTTATTGTATGTATTTTCAAGTCTCAACTATATAATTTTGCAGTACATATTGAATACTCTGATGCTTAGGTAATGCTAATGATTTGAAGTTGTGGTAATCCTGAAACCAGTTGGTATCTTATTGTGTTACATTTAGCCACATACTGTTTTAGTTCAAGTCAAGGCATCTAAAATCATTTGTACACAACCTACTGCATTAGCTAGAGGAGCACAATGAGCTTGAAAACATGATTTCTTTTGTCAGCTCTGCTATTTTTTATTGTAGCACTACTCCAATCTTGTTGAAAAACAAACTATGCATGCTTTGAATGGATTTGCATTGGCAGAAATAGTTAGTTCACAGATCCAGCCTGCCTACCACTTATTGCTAGGAAAGGAAAGTTAGATTAATTACCACTAAACTGTAACCTGTGCCATCTAATAAAAACATATGATAAAATACATCATAGTTAATAATAAACTATAAATTGTGCCATTTTGAAACATGCCTTCTATATTACATTATAAATCAATCACTAATGAGTCTAACAGGTTGCAATCTACCTGCTTAGTGAACCTCTCCCTACCAGGAAAGGAGAGCTCCCTTGATAGCTTTGGCTGTAATATTAGTTGATCGACATATTTTCTAAATTTTTTATAACATATCTAAGCTATTATAGAAGTAGTGTAATTAGGGAGAATCTTTGAGAGCGTAGTGCTCAGTTTTCTGTGTGCTATTCCTAATTTTCTTTTGGTTGGTTCACAATGATTCCATTTTTGAAGGGATTTAGCCGTGAGCCAACATGACAAAGCAAGGTGCCAAACTTAACTGACACAATAATCTAGGCTTCTTTTGTTGGACAGTATGGAAGTTCAGACTGAACACGATGTTAGTTGAGCAGCTACTGATTTCTTCTGACAATTTTATCTAAACCATCTTGATAGATTTTTAGGCATTCCGCACAGGAGGCTTTACTGTGGCACATACCGCCGTTGGTTCCTTGCAAAATGCAGCCTTGAGTTTCTTATCAGAATCAAATTGACATATGAAGTTCTAACTTGCCAGGGGTTTATGCAACAGAACAAAATGATCATCCAGAAGCTCCTTTTTAATCACTTTGGGAAATTTTGAAGAGATATTTCTTGGTCATGGTGGAAGAGTGGGGCACTTCAGGTTCATTTCTTTACCGTTGAATACTTAAGCTGCATGAGTGCCTTTTGGGTGTTGAGACTTGTGATTATTACCAATCTTCATAAGGAGATTACTACTTATAGGAAATGTTCATGAAAGGACAACTTGAGTATCAAACATAAAATATATTTGAAAATCTGATAAAACAAAAATCTTTTTCTAATTTCAAAGCTGAAGATGCAGAGTATCTAGATGCTTTTCAGTCCATTTCTTTGTGCAATGCAGCCTATAATATCATTGCGAAGGTTCTTGTGAACAGGCTAAAGTCCATCCTTTTTCAGGCTACTGTGCCACATCAAGCAGGTGTGTGGGAAGATAGGCAGATTGAGGATGGAACTATAATTGATGTGGGCTACTTGAGACTTTGCTTTTACAACACCTATTTTAAATGTGAATTTTTATTTACTCCGCTTGCAAGCATATGTCAAAAATCTAACTATATGTGCTTGGAAAAATGCATGAAAATAGCATAAATTTTGACTTGTCATACAAATGAAAGAATTTATGAGAATACCAAACAATATTGTTGCAAACACATATTAAACACCGTTATTTAAGGTTGTGTAAAAGTGGGAAACACTACCATAGGGAAAGAGAAACCATGCGTTACTATGCATAAAATGGAGCTGATACATGGTAGTACAAGAGTAGAATGGCCCAAAGGGGTGTGTGAAGCTGCTGCTGCTTCAACTTAGGCTTCTGATCTGCTCTTTCCTTCTATTATTTCTTGTAGAAATTGTTTTCAAGATGTCTTTTACACTCTTTGGGCTTTTCCTAGGCTTCCAACCTTTTAATTCCCTTTGATTCTTCATTTTCCTAAAATAAGATGAGACTTGGATGGTATTTTGGCTGTTTGAGGTATCAAAACAGAAATTTTGACCTAAAAGTTTATTGACACATGGGAATATGTTTCAGGGTGCTTCAATCAAAATTTCTTTGTTTGACTATTTTATGCTGAAATTCTACAAATCATATTTTGCATGTTAAACACTCATATGGATGAATTTCAACTTGATTTCTGGATCATGCATTGTCTAACGAGTCTTCTTCATTTCCATTTTGAATCATTCAATAGACTTATTGTATGGTAAACCGGTAGCCAAAATATGATCAGCTGTTTGGTTCAAATTTGTCCAATTCCACTGCATGTTTGAGGATCAAACAATGGAAGTTTGATCTTAAATTTAAGCTGCAGATGCATTATGATGCGGATATTGTTACATTTCAGCTCAACACAATTCCAAATGATGGAATTATAGCTTTGGCACTGCTTTTCACAAATATGGTGAAATTAGTTTGCTATGCCATTCCCATAGCCACTTCTCACTCCATGAGTGAGACTAGCCACACCGAACATGGGATAGATAGGTGATTTATGAAGGGTCGGGGTAGACCCCTTTTCTGCTGAAACTTGGTGCCAGTTTTAGGAATTTTAGGAAATTTTTTAAGTGAGATTAAATTTTATTATGATGATCCGTCTAGGTCAATAATTGTTCAGAATACTACTCTTTCAGTAGTGTCTTTTTAAAACCCATATATGTACATTAAGCTGGACATGTCTAAAACCTTTGATAAGGTTAAGTGGATTTTTTTTTAATTTCTAATTTTAATATAATAAATTAGATGAAGATGTTCTCAGGTTTAGTCCTAGACTAGGACCAAAACTTGCTTTGTAACTGCCACTTTTTCTGTGCTTCGTAATGTCCATAGAGTTGTTCAGGTCAGCAAGAGAATTTGTCATGGAGATGCTTATTTTGTGCATAATTATAGTAGGTGCTTCATACAAAGTTTTTATTGCAGCTAAAGCTATTTATCCATTCAACTTGAAGATGGTCTTTTCTTGAAGGATAGAATTGTTGGAATATGTGGTGTTTAAGCTTCACTTGAGACCAGGACCAACTTTGTATCGTATTTTGTTTCTTTGTATATGCCCTTTGGGCCCTTGTACTCCTTGTATAGGTGAATATTTTATAATATTTTTATTATTTAACCTTAAAGTCAGTTCTTTAAAGCACTCTTTTATTAATCCTGTTGCAAGGGGAGAAAGGGGTCTGCCTACCTGCTACCACACCAAACCAAACACACTAGGGCATCCTAACAACAGATTGTTTGCGGTTTGAAGGAATCCGACAGCCACCAACAACCGCCCAGAGGATTCATCCGAGGTAAGAAAAACTTTTGCAAACTCTTTTTTTTTTCTCCAGGTTGAAACTAGGTTTAGATTAGGGCTGTTTGAAAATGTTTTTGTTTTCTTTTTCAAGCATGTTCCCAAAGATTAAATTTAAGGTAGAAATTTAAAAAACTAGGTCTAGGGTTTAGGTTTTTTTTCCTCCTTTTAAGTAAATATTGTTGCCTGATAACTATGTATGCAAGCCCATTTTTCAGCTGTCAATGTTTGAACTTTGAAGTTTAAACCCTAAACCCTAGTCTAGGGTTTCGGGTTTAGGTTTTTTCTCTCCTCCTTTTAAGTAAATATTGCTGCCTGATAACTATGTATGCAAGCCCATTTTTCAGCTGTCAATATTTCAAGTTTAAACCCTAAACCCTAGTCTAGGGTTTTGGGTTTAGGTTTTTTTCTCCCTTTAAGTAAATATTGCTTAATGTTGCCTGATAACTATGTATGCAAGCCCATTTTTCAGCTGTCAATGTTTGAAGTTTAAACCCTAAACCCTAGTCTAGGGTTTCGGGTTTAGGTTTTTTTTTTCCTTCTCCTTTTAAGTAAATATTGTTGCCTGATAACTATGTATGCAAGCCCATTTTTCAGCTGTCAATATTTCAAGTTTAAACCCTAAAACCTAGTCTAGGGTTTTAGGTTTAGGTTTTTTTTTTTCTCCCTTTAAATAAATATTGCTCAATGTTGCCTGATAACTATGTATGCAAGCCCATTTTTCAGCTGTCAATGTTTCAATTTTAAACCCTAAACCCTAGTCTAGGTTTATTTTTTTTAAAGTAATTGTTTGTAACTTTGTTGTTACTTGTTTCCATGTGCAAGCATAAAAAAAATGGCCCCAAGAGATCCAGCATGGGCGTATGGAACGCAAGGGGAAAAGAAAGGGGAAGCTATATGCAATTTTTGTGGCGATCATTTTAGTGGAGGCATTTTCCACCTCAAATTCCATTTGGCAAAGAGAACTGGCAATGATGTCAAGCCATGCCCTAAGGTGCCGGATGAAATTAAAAATAAAGTAGATGCCATGATCTCTAGCTCAGAGGAAAAAAGAGATCTCAAACGAAGACAAACCGAGGCCATGTCATCCCCCCTTCTCGAATTCCCTGTACCGGCAGCAACTTTAGCCGGTTTCAGCAGGAGAGTTCGAGTCCATCATGTGCACAAGCAACTAGTGGGATGGGAGAGTCCCATTTTGTAGAGCGTTCCATGCCAAGGGCACAACCCACGCTTGAGGGTATGGCCGCGTGGAACCAGGAGAAGCACAATGCAACGAGGACAGCCATTGCCACTTTTTGGTATTATTCTGACATTCCCTTCAATGTGGCAAGGTCTCCATACTGGCGGCGCATGATAGATGCCGTCGCAAGTTGCGGTGCAAGATTTAAGGCGCCAACTTATGATGACCTTAGGGGCCCTCTCCTTCGACAATCTGTGGACAACATTCAGGTTGTGCTTAAATTTATACACATGCATGATTAAATTATGTTTTTAAAAAGCAAACTTCAAAAAAATCAAAGGGGATTAAATTTATACACATGCATGATTAAATTTTTTTTATACTTCAAGTTGTGCTTGAAGACCAACGCAGGGTGTGGAGGACGAAGGGTTGCAATATCATGTTTGATGGTTGGATGGATGGGAAGGGAAGAACCTTGATTAATTTTTTGGTTGCTTCTACAGGAGGAACTGCATTCCTCAAGTCAGTAGATGCATCGGCACAAGTTAAGAGTGTCGAAATGCTTGTAGGGTTGTTGGGGGAGGTTGTGTTGGAGGTCGGGGAGGAGAATGTTGTCCAAATCATCACGGACAACGCAACAACGTATAAAGCAGCCGGTAAGATTTTGGAGGAGAGATTCCCCACTATTGTTTGGACCCCATGTGCAGCCCATTGTCTCGATTTGCTCCTCGAAGACATTGGGAAATTACCTTGGGTGGCAGAGGTTGTACAGAAGGCTAAGGCTATCACAAAATTCATCTACAACCATGCATGGGTCCTTAGCCTCATGAGGCGATTTACTAGTGGGAGGGAGCTAGTGCGGCCTAGAATTACACGCTTCGCCACAAACTTTGTGACATTGCAGAGCATCTATAATGCAAGAGGGTCATTGAAGCAAATGTTTGTGAGCGATGACTGGAATTCCGAACAAGCTGCAAGATACCGATTCTCACCTGAGGGGCAGAATGTATATACCTATTTGTTTGAGGAGGCCTTCTAGATAGCCATGGATGAGGCCATCAAGGTACAAGACTAAGTTTATTAATTTATTTTATTTTATTTTTTGTTGTAAAATATTTTCATTTAAATTATTTTTCCTTTTTTTCAGGTGTCAGAGCCTTTGGTGAAGGTTCTCCATCTTGTTGATGGAGAACAATCTGCAATGGGATATGTATATGAGGCTATGGACAAGGCAAAAGAGGCAATTGCTGCATTTTATGGATATGCCCGCACCAAATACGATCCCATTTGGACAATCATTGATAACCGATGGACATCTCAAATCCATAGCCCTCTTCATGCAGCGGGTTACTACTTGAACCCCCAAATTTTTTATTCTCCTACATTTCATGCCGATTATGAGGTGAAGGTTGGCCTTCAAGATTGCATTGACCGCATGTTCCCTGATAGACAATTGCGCGATAAGGTACGTGAAGAGATACAGGATTATAAGGAATGTCGGGGCCTCCAATTCCCATCCGAGCAATGCAAGAGAATGAGGTCAAAATTGAGGCCAGGTAACCCTCATCAAATTATTATTTATTTTGTCTTTTGATTTTGTTTTAAAAAATAATCTCAATTTACTATTTTACATGTGAATTATTAAATTTCTTTTTTTTGGTTGTTTCTAGATTTATGGTGGGAGGACTTTGGTGATTTTACGCCCAATTTGCAGCGCATGGCCATCAGAATCTTATCTCAACCATGCAGCGCTTCAGGTTGTGAGCGCAATTGGAGTATGTTTGAGCACATACACTCCAAGAAGCGCAACAGGCTTACACAAGAAAAGTTGAATGATCTTGTGTTTGTGCATTACAACCTTCGCCTCCACCAAAAAAGTATTGCAAAAACAAGTACCAAGCCCATTGACCTAAGTGACATTGATCCATCATCTGAATGGATCACAGATGCAAAGCAGGAGCAGCAGGAAGAGCCTCTCTTCTCCCTGGATGAATTACAAAACTTTGAAGACCTAGCGGAGGAGATAGCAGCCAAGGACCAAGAAGAGGCACATGCACAAGAAGCGGCAAGGGCACATCAACAAAGAGAGACTAGGTCTTCTGCTAGGGCAAAGGGCAAAGGAATTGCAAGACACTAGATAGTGGGCCTATTGAGGCATTTTGACACATTTTGTAATTTGTACCTTTTCATATTATAAGCAATACAAGATGTGTTTTGTCACTTTCATGTGTAGTTTAAGCTTATAGTCTTACATCATTAATATTTGATTTGCATAATGTTAATTCATTGTGATATGCATGAAAAAAACTTTTTTCAATGAAAAATTGCGTTTTCTTCGGGTTTTTTTTTGCCGATTTTTTCCCCGATTTATTTTGATTCCCAAATTTTCCCAATTTTTTCTCCATTCCGATCATGAGCCGATTCCAATTTTCTCTACTATGGATTCAATAGATTTGCTCCAAGAGAAATATTCATCAACAATTTTCTTGTTCCTCTCTTGACACTCAATCCAATCTCTTGTTTTTTGATTTCTAACTAGATGGATGCCTTAGTTTTAGGATTGAGTTTTTTGAATTCCTTTTTTTTTTTTAGCGAAAACCCCCTTGCGGGGCCGCCTTGGTCTAAGAGACCACGAACAGGGGTTTCTACACCGTCAAAGTCACCCGGGGTCGCACCCATCCCTGCCCGCACCAACATTATCAATTGGATTTTGGGTACCCAATTTAGCTTTTTGGTAGGGTGGAGATTCGAACCTGGGACCTCCCTTGGAGGATTGCCCTCTCCTCTCCAACTCACCTACAACACCTAGGTAATTCCTTATTTGTCTATTATGGATTTAAAAGAAATTTAATTTCCTTTCTCTTCCTGTATTTTGTGTCTAATAGCAACACAAATGAGAGGATAGTCTGCATGATTGTCGTGGAATTAGAAAAGAGGTTGAATATTTTTTGATAGACCCCGAATGCTAGTGAAGTCATTTGCAAACTTTTATACATAGCCAAGACCTTTGAACCAATTGACAAAGTTTCTAAAATGTTTCAATAACCACTTTTGCTACATAGGCGTGGGAGGATGGCTTGATTGGTTGCATTTGACAAAAAGGTTGTGTAGGGCAAACAGTAACAAATATGAATGAATGGTCAACGTTTTTGGATTTGTTGCAAAATTTCAGCCTAGTTCAACACTTTCATTCGTTTCGCCTCTAGGTACTTGTTTTTCTGCTTTGAAAAATTTGTACAATTTCTCTCCTTTGAAAATTTGGATTTGAATTTTTGGAATATTCCGTGGAGGGGCACATAATTTACCATGCAACACAGTGTTGACGTGTGCTTTGTAGGAGCCAGTTCTGGTCAATCAAACCCTTAGTGTACATAGTGGTAGTAATACGTGTTAAAGCGTATGAAATGTAAATGTAATGGTAATGTAAATGAAATGTGAATGTCATGTAATTTTGTATAGATGTCAAATATTGGTGACATCATCATTGGCATATTGAAATATTATGTAAGGTGTGTCATGTACATGCAAAGGGGAAAAACAATTATGCGTTGAGGTGTCTGATAAGACCATTGTAGGTAATGGCCAAGGCCCATAAATAGGACCCCCATTCAATTGTTTGGGATTCCTATCATTCCCATTAGTAGCATTGAGGAGATCATGCCATAGACTATCTACCAGGAGGGAGAGATTGTGTATGAGGAATGTCTCGTTAGTGAGAGATACCATGTAATGTACATGTACAACTGAGTAATACAATGATGATTGATCCCTTATTCCAATGACGTGTATGATTTGTGCATTATATTGTTGTTGCTGTTAGTTGGTAGAATGCGTGTGCATTGAGTTATGTTTGCAGGTTTGGAAGTGTTGCAGTTAGATCATAGTATGAGAGATATTTGTAAACCAAGACGCCATATGGAAGACGTACAAGTGGATTGTTGTGTGTTGTTCTAGTGGATGAACGTTGTACAAGTGTGAATCTAACGTTGCTGTACAAGTGCTTGCCATACAAGCACTTGCTATTCAAGTGGAATCTAGCCCGCCATACAAGTACTTGTCATACAAATGTGCAAGAAGTTGATGCCATACAAGTGCATGATATATTGTAGAATTGCATTGATTGCAGTTTTGTTTGGCTTTTGAATCTATCATTTTGTTTCTCCACAATTGGTATTATAGAACTTTATTCTCATTAACGGAAATCATTCACCAATATGCAAAAATATCAAATTATTCATCCACAAATAATTATGCACAATAACAATCCACAAATGAGAGAGAGATAGATAATACCCTTAAGGTAGGGAAACACGAATAATAATCCTTGAGGAAGGAATAACTCCACAAGATCTCCCAAGATGAGAGAGCCACTTAAGTAGGGCAAAGTCCCATAAGCCACTTCGTGGGCAAAGACGATTACATATGATTGATCTCCATGATGATTACAATGACAAAATATCTCTTCTTTATATACCCACCTTCTCATTCTACTTCTGGGAGCCTACTACTAATATAATATTATAATACAATCAACCTTTGGTTATGTGTGGCCCATGCCAACCCTTATACAATATAATAATATATCCCCAAATATCTATTCCTAGGTACCTAACATGCCACCCTCCTTACAAATGTTTCATCCTCGAAACATTTGAAGAAACAAGATAATATGATTTGCCAAGCAATGTTAGCAAATGGTACCAATCTCGATCATCCATGCATCCTAGTGAAACACGTTGATGCTGGTATGCCATTTTGCCACTTGAGTATCCAAATCCGCTTCGTTGGCTCCATGCTTCTGCTACTATATTTTGATAATTTGAATGATGGGTCCACTTGTTCCTTGATGTTGATGAACCACTTTGAAAACCAGGATCACTATGCTTTCTCTTCCAAACACTGCCATACTTGGTGCCCTTCTGATTCCATGTAGAACCATAATATTGCTGCCTTGAGCCATGCCTCCAATATTGTTGTCGCTCATGGTGGTGTGGATGGCGATAAGCTGCTACCTTCTTTGACTCCTCAACATTTGGCTCCACTATTTTAAAATCTTCTACACATTGTTCTTTCATGTTCCCTTTGTTTGGTATGTCCTTGTGCTCTTCTAACAAAGTTTCCTTAGACTTTGCTACTGTTATTTCTATGGACTCAGTTGTTGCCGCTTCTTTCATGGACTCAATTGTTGCTACTGCCTTCTTGGATTCTGTTTTAGGTTCTTCTATTTGTTCTTCAATTTGTTTCTCTACAACCACTTCTTGTTTTTCCTTGGATCCTTGCTCCTTAAGCTGAGAAATATCCTGCAATGTTATCTTCTTTTTCTTGTACCATAACTTCATAAACTTCTTTTGCACATTAATGTTAACAGTATCCAAAGAATCTAACCAAGGATAACCAAGAACAATATCCTCATCATCCATCTCAATAGCATGAAAATCTGAATGTAAAACATATTTATCCATGGTGATCTTCAAATCTTCAAAAATCTGAACATTCTCACCCTCCAACTATATGTCCTTAATTTTTATTGCTTGAACCTGCAACCTCTTAGCCAAAAAAATATTAATAAAATTATATCTGCTACTAGGGTCAATGGAAATAATAACCTGTTCCTTTTGAATGCTTCCGTGAACCTGCAAAATAGAACTTTTAGATGAATTTAAACCCTTTTGATCCTTCTCTTGCTTTTGAAAATCCAAAGATGTGCCTTCTACATTCTTCTCATTATCTTCCCTAACATTTTCCTCTTTCTCTTCCTTGAGTAATTTTATTTATTTTTCATAGTCTTCATTCTGTTTCTTGAGAAATTCCTGCGCTCTTTTAATTTCCTTTTGTTCTTTTTGAAGCACGTTTATTTCTTCTGCATATCCCTTGATGGTGACCTTCAGACTAGTTAAATTTTTATATGGGTCCCATTTACTCAAGAATGCATGCTCCACTTCATCCCAAGTGAAGTTATATTGATGGGCACTCTTAAAACTATAAATCCAAGAGAGAGCTTCTCCTCCAAGACAGTGAGGAAGCATGAGGCTCCAAAAATAATTATTAGAACAAGGATTTAAATAGTTTCAACCATTCTCTAATATCAATATCATCTTCTCCAGAAAACTTTATTCTCATTAACAGAAATCATTCACCAATATGCAGAAATATCAAATCATTCATCCACAAATAATTATCCACAATAACAATCCACAAATGAGAGAGAGATAGATAATACCCTTAAGGTAGGGAAACACCAATAATACTCCTTAAGGAAGGAATAACTCCACAAGATCTCCCAAGATGAGAGAGCCACTTAAGGAGGGCAAAGTCCCATAAGCCACTTCGTGGGCAAAGATGATTACATATGATTGATCTCCATGATGATTACAATGACAAATATCTCTTCTTTATATACCCATCTTCTAATTCTACTTTGGGGAGCCTACTACTAATATAATATTATATTATAATACAATCAACCTTGGGTTATGTGTGGCCCATGCCAACCCTTATACAATATAATAATATATCCCCAAATATCTATTCCTAGGTACCCTAACATGCCACCCTCCTTACAAATGTTTCATCCTCAAAACATATGAAGAAACAAGATAATATGATTTGCTAAGCAATGTTAGCAATTGGTACCAATCTCGATCATCCATCCATCCTAGTGAAACATGTTGATGTTGGTATGCCATTTTGCCACTTGAGTATCCAAATCCGCTTCGTTGGCTCCATGCTTCTGCTATTGTATTTTGATAATTTGAATGATGGGTCCACTTGTTCCTTGATGTTGATGAACCACTCTGAAAACCAGGATCACTATGCTTTCTCTTCCAAACATTGCCATACTTGGTGCCCTTCTGATTCCATGTAGAACCATAATATTGTTGCCTTGAGCCATGCCTCCAAGATTGTTGTCGCTCATGGTGGTGTGGATGGCGATAAGCTGTAACCTTAACTTGATGTTCTACCTTCTTTGACTCCTCAACATTTGGCTCCACTATTTTAAATTCTTCTACACATTGTTCTTTCATGTTCCCTTTGTTTGGTATGTCCTTGTGCTCTTCTAACAAAGTTTCCTTGGACTTTGCTACTGTTATTTCCATGGACTCAGTTGTTGTTGCTTCTTCCATGGACTCTATTGTTGCTACTGCCTTCTTGGATTCTATTTTAGGTTCTTCTATTTGTTCTTCAATTTGTTTCTCTACAACCACTTCTTGTTTTTCCTTGGATCCTTGCTCCTTAAGCTGAGAAATATCCTGCAATGTTATCTTCTTTTTCCTGTACCATAACTTCATAAACTTCTTTTGCACATTAATGTTAACAGTACCCAAAGAATCTAACCAAGGATAACCAAGAACAATATCCTCATCATCCATCTCAATAGCATGAAAATCTGAATGTAAAACATATTTATCCATGGTGATCTTCAAATCTTCAAAAATTTGAACATTCTCACCCTCAAGCTGTATGTCCTTAATTTTTGTTGCTTGAACCTGCAACCTCTTAGCCAAAGCAATATTAATAAAATTATATCTGCTACTAGGGTCAATGGAAATAATAACCTGTTCCTTTTGAATGCTTCCATGAACCTGCAAAATAGAACTTTTAGATGAATTTAAACCCTTTTGATCCTTCTCTTGCTTTTGAAAATCCAAAGATGTGGCTTCTACATTCTTCTCATTATCTTCCCTAACATTTTCCTCTTTCTCTTCCTTGAGTAATTTTATTTCTTTTTCATAGTCTTCATTCTGTTTCTTGAGAAATTCCTGCTCTCTTTTAATTTCCTTTTGTTCTTTTTGAAGCATGTTTATTTCTTCTTCATATCCCTTGATGGTGACCTTCAAACTAGCTATCTTTTTATATGGGTCCCATTTACTCAAGAATGCATGCTCCACTTCATCCCAAGTGAAGTTATATTTATGGGCACTATTAAAACTATAAAACCAAGAGAGAGCTTCTCCTCCAAGATAGTGAGGAAGCATGAGGCTCCAAAAATAATTATTAGAATACAAGGATTTAAATAGTTTCCACCATTCTCTAACATCAATATCATCTTCTCCAAAAAACTTTTGTAGTTCCATAGTTGATGCCCCAATGCAAACTAGGGTTTTATGAGAATATATATCATGCCCCAATGCAAACTAGGGTTTTATGAAAATATATATCTCTCCACTGATTTAAAGCTAAAATTCCATAGAGACAACTAGATCTGCAATTTTTCTTCCAAACAAAATAAATTGCAACTGATTTGCTTACCCGAACTAACAAATTTCGTCTTCCAAAAAATTCGCGATTTGAAAATTCGTCACTGCCCTTGTTCTAGACGACTGACTTCAAAAGGTCGTATCTCCCTCAATACTGCTTGGATTCCTTCATATGACCACTCATTTTAAAGCTCTTCAAATTCCACACAAAATGATCCAAGAATCATCTGAATCGGATAAACTTTCGCAGAGATATGGCTCCTGAAAGATGAGATGTTTTTCCAAAAAAAATCTGCCCTAATTCTGCAATTCCACAAAAAAAAATCCCCACTTTTCCAGAATCATTGCTTTGATACCACTTGTTACAAAACTTTATTCTCATTAACATAAATCATTCACCAATATGCAGAAATATCAAATCATTCATCCACAAATAACTATCCACAATAACAATCCACAGAGAGAGATAGATAATACCCTTAAGGTAGGGAAACACCAATAATAATCCTTAAGGAAGGAATAACTCCACAAGATCTCCCAAGATGAGAGAGCCACTTAAGGAGGGCAAAGTCCCATAAGCCACTTCATGGGCAAAGACGATTACATATGATTGATCTCCATGATGATTACAATGACAAATATCTCTTCTTTATATACCCATCTTCTAATTCTACTTTGGGGAGCCTACTACTAATATAATATAATATTATAATACAATCAACCTTGGGTTATGTGTGGCCCATGCCAACCCTTATACAATATAATAATATATCCCCAAATATCTATTCCTAGGTACCCTAATAGTTGGGAAACTCACCACCATGCTACACGCTTGCATCACCATGTGCAGGCGTAGGCAGAAGGGAGGTGACACATTGTAAGGGGGAGCTATCTCCTTCAAATTGTAGTGGGGGCACTATTGTTCATGAGAAGTGCCCACTCCAAGGGGGCTAGGGGAACCTCCCTTAATGTGTTGGGCCTTGGAGGTCCAAGGTTCAAACCCCACCTACCCATTCTTTTGATAAGAATAGACAATGTTAGTAGACTTGACGTGGCACTATGCAATAATGACGTGGCACATTCTAATGACACAACACTATGTGATGATGTGGCAACTGATTATGTCATATGTTTTCAAATGCATGTGCTAACATGGCACCCCTTGATGACATGGCACTTGGCGATGATGTGGCGGTTGATGACATGGCACTCGACAACGCACCTCATGATGATGTGGTTGATGTCGACATGGCAAGTGATGACATGGATGATGCCAACATGGAAGGCAAATTTGATGATGTGGCATGAGCTAATGTGGAAGGCAAAGTGCCACATGGAGAGTATAAATACGGGCTTCACCAATCACAGTCCGCCAAATCATCAAACCCATTGGCTGTATAGTTGCACAATTAGTAGCAGACTTGGCGAAGCTTGATTTTTGGAGTGAATCAAAGAGCGACAAGTGGCACAATCTGCTTTGCAAGTTGTAGAGCGAATTTGAGCGTGACAAGTGGTAGTCTAGTTCGTAGAATGTAAAGCGAATTTGAGCATGAAAGTGGCTTAGTCCCTTTCGCTAGTACACTGTCCAATGGCATGTACAGTCAGCACCCGGTTGGTAGCCTCTTGTATAGGACAGTGACACTTAGCATCACCTCATTTGTTGGTATGTTGTCTAGTCAGTGCCTAGTCGACACTCCCTTAGCCATTCACGTAGTGACACATGGCAGCCTCCCCATTCCTTATAGTAGATTTTTTTTTCCCCCATTTTTTTGAAGGTTTTCGATGCATTTGTGTGATTTTAGGGCCAAACTTTTGGGGGCCATAACTTGTGCATACGGAAGAGTTTTGAGCTCTTTTTTTTTTTCAAACCATACATTTTTTGGGATCTTTTCATTGGTAGTGTTGTTTCTAGACACAATTGCATGTATGATTATGTATTTGGGACGGAAAGTTATGTAGGCAGGCAAATTAATTTGTCTATGTTTAGTGAATAAGTTTTGTCATTTTGTGTTATTTTGTAGTTCGTACGTAAAGTGTAAAGAATTTGATGAAGCACTGCATTCATTCTGATTGATTCATTATAAAGGTTACAATGTAGTTATGAGTTGGTTTATCAAACCAACTTGGTGGTTAATAAACCAACCTAGAGAGCGCTACCCTTTTGCAAATAATGTAATGAAAATGACATATATGCTAACATCCCCCCTTATTACATTATTGGCAAATTCCAATAGTATCTCGAAACTTTTCATATTTGATACGTCCAAGTGCTTTGGTAAAGATATCGGCAACTTGCGCATCAGTAGGAATGTATTGAAGTTGTATATGGTGCTTGGGAACTTCATCTCGAATGAAATGACATCTGGTATCAACATGTTTGGTACGTTCATGAAAAATTGGATTTTTGACAAGATTCAAAACACCTTGATTGTCGCAAAACAAATGAAGAGGAAGATTCTTTGGAAGACCCATGTTTGTAAGAATGCGACTTAACCACATTATCTCGCAGATCGCTTCACCGGTCGCACGATATTCTCGCTCAGTAGAAGATAAAGCAACCACATGTCGCTTCTCATCGTGCCATGAGATAGGTCCGGATCCTAGATGAAAAACATATCCGGAAGTGGATTTACGATCATCAATGGATCCAAGATAATCCGAGTCCGTGTATCCTAGTAAGAAAAACTTATTATTCTTTTTGTATTCCAGACCATAATTTGTACTACCACGAACATAATGAAGAACTCTTTTTGCTGCTTTCCAGTGACTCATCTTAGGCTCTTGCATGAACCTTGAAAGATATCCCATAGCAAAACTGAGATCTGGCCCGGTATTTGTCAGATATAGGAGACTCCCAATCAACTGGCGATAGAGAGTACCATCTACCTGAGGTGATTCATCATATCGAGATAACTTAAGTCCTTGCTCCATTGGAGTTGCTTTTGACTTACAGTTAGTCATCCGATATTTTTCTACTAAAGTCTTGGCATATTTCTTTTGTGTTACTCTAATATGAAATCTTTGCTGAGTAACTTCTAAACCAAGACAATAGTGCAGAAGTCCTAGATTTGTCATTTCAAATGATTGCTTCAAATCATTTTTCACTAAGTCAATCATTCTTTCCGAGCTTCCTGTTATGATCAGATCATCTACATAAAGTACAAGGATCACTATATCAGAACCATTTTTCTTAATATAGAGATTTGCATCTGAAGGACTTCTTTTGAATTCATGCTACACAAGGTGACTGTCTATCTTGATATACCAAGCTCGAGGAGCTTGTTTTAGCCCATACAAGGATTTGATCAACTTGCATACTTTTTGTTCTTGCCCCTCGACCACGAATCCTTCTGGTTGAGTCATGTATACTTCTTCCTGTAAGTCACCGTTCAAGAAGGCACTTTTAACATCCATCTGATGCAACTTCCACCCAAACTGAGCTCCCATGGCACAAAGTACTCGAATGGTAGTCATTTTTGTAGTAGGGGCAAAAGTCTCTTCATAGTCTATGCCTTCTTTTTGAGCATATCCCTTAGCAACAAGTCGGGCTTTATGCTTATCAATAGATCCATCTACCTTATACTTCACTTTGAACACCCATTTGCAGCCTATGGGTTTCTTTCCTGTTGGCGGATCGACTAACTTCCAAGTATTATTTTTTATGAGAGACTTATGTTCTACATCCATGGCCTCTTTCCACTGTGGTTTATCAAGTGCAGATTGAACCGTTGTGGGTTCATTTGCATTCAATGTAGACATATAAATCTTTTCTTCATCTTCATCTTCTTCTCTATCATTTTCTGTACCGAATGACAAATCATCAAAGTGTTGACAAAGTTCGTCAACCTCTGAAGTAGATTCCTCTGCTCTCATCTGCCGAGTCATACTGCGAGTACATGGCCTATCTAGAGATAGATCTAGAAGGGAATTCAACTTAGCATCTCTCAAAGTGCTAGTATACCATTTTGGGACTTTTTGTTGTTGCTGTGGAAGTTGAACCTCCTTCTTAGGTTCTTCTTCATCTAGGTATACAATTGTGGATGTGTCTTTTGATGTGAAAGCTTCATAAAATACAACATCTCTACTTACGTGTGTCTTCTTGGTCTTAGGATCAATCAATCGATAACCTTTTGAATACTCATCATAGCCAAGAAAGATACACTCTGCAGGGTTTTCTCATCCAACTTCCTCCTTTTCTGTTTTGGAATGTGCATGAATGCTTTACATCCAAACACCCTTAGATGAGAAATGGAAGGTTTCTTACCACTCCAAGCTCCTTGTGGTGTTTTCCCTTGTAGAGCTCTAGTGGGTGCTCTATTTAGGAGGTATAATGTTGTGTTTACTACTTCTTCCCAATATTGATCCTCAAGATGTGCTCCCTTTAGCATACATCAAACCATTTCCATAATGGAACGATTTCTCCTTTCGGCAACTCCATTCTCGCTGAGGTGTATAGGCTGTAGTCAATTGTCTTTTGATCCCATGTTTATTAAGAAACTCTGAAAACTCTTCAGAGGTGTATTCCCCCCCTCGATCTGAGCGGAGGGTTTTTATCAAACAACCCGACTCCTTCTCAACAAGTTTCTTGAATTGTTGAAAGTAGAGAAATGCTTCTGATTTCAACTGAAGAAAGAAAACCCACATCTTTCGTGAGTAATCATCAACAAATAGTTGAAAATATTGCTTCCCACCATAGCTGGTTGGCATAGGACCACACTGATCGGTATGTACCAGCTCTAAAGGGTTTGTAGCTCGAGAGGAGCTGGCTTCAAAAGGTACTCTGTGTTGCTTCCCTGCTAAGCAATCCGAGCAAACTGGTAAGATAGATGAGAGTGGTGGAAGACCTTTCACCATCCCATATTTGTGTAATTCAAGCAAATATCTAGAACTGAGGTGCCCATAACGTCTATGCCAGAGAGAGGTGGCCTCCTTTGTAGTTGTAGCTAGAGCAACATGAGGAGTTGAAAGTGCATCTAGAATGAACAAGCCATGTTTGTAGGATCCGGTTGCAACATGTTTACCACTGTGGGTGATAAAACATCTCTTCTTGCCTTTGACAACTCGAAACACGACATCCATGTTTCTATCCAACATTTGTGTGATTGAGAGTAGATTATTGGCTAAACCCCGGAACATAGAGAACTTTCTCAATTTGACAATTACCATCGGGAAGGGACACAGAAATATCCCCTTCTCCCTTTACTTGATAGACTTGATTGTCGACAATTGTGATCGGCTTACCCTCTTTCTCCACAAAAATATCAAACCATGATTTGTCCCCAATCATGTGTTTACTAGCTCTCGAATCAATATACCATGCAACATATATCTGGGAAGATGAAGTGTGGGTCATGAGCACCTTATGTGCTCTTTCGTAGTCAGAATTTGAATCGGACCCGGGAGAATCCGAGTCCGAGTTGGAGTCGCATAAGCAACATGGCCTTTAGATTGCTTATGTTTGTTGTATTTCTGTTTGTTTTTTCCCTTCTTGTGAGGACCTCTATCGTTTTGTTGCTTGTTTTTGAACCAACACCTGTTGGTGTCATGGTTATTCATATCACAAATCTTGCAATATTTTGTATCCTTCTGCTGATTTTGCTTCCCTTTTCCTTTGGAAGAAGGACCCCCTTTTTGAAACTGACCTTGTTTTTTACCACTTTGTTGTGTGGAAAGAGCATTATTTGGCATATCATCTTTCTGGACCTGAGTTGCCTCCTCAGTCTGAAGCAAATTTACCAGCTCCACAAATGATACTTGTCTACCCGAAACATTGAGAGAAGTGATCAACATCTTGTAGGAATTTGGCAATGCTCTCAAGATGACAGAGTTCAAGATATCATCATCCACTGGTTTTCCCATGGCATTCAATTTGGCTTTCAAGTCAGCCACTCGCAAAGGAATATATCAACTGTTTCCCCAAAATTCATACCGAGATTATGTAGTTGAGTTTGAAGGTGTAGAATAGTGGATTGATTCTTTCCTTCATATACTGTGATCAAGGCATCCCAAGCTATCTTACTAGTTTTGGCATCACAAATATGAGGTTGCACCTCATCTGTAGTAGCAAGCAAGATAAACACGAGACTCTTCTTGTCTTTCTTATCCCAAGCATCTTGATTTGTTCCTGTTGCCTGAGGGCGTTTTGTAGTGCCAGTCACTACATCCCATAAATCTTCCAACTGAAGTATGGATTTCATCTTTGTTTTCCATGGAACAAAGTTAGGACCTTTCAACAATTGTGAATCTGAGAGATACTTATGAATTGTGGCCATTATGAAGGTTCCTTATATCACCAATTGGTCTCCCTTTCTTTATACCTGCCAAATCTTTATATTGTAACTATTCAATATATACTCGCCCTTACATGAGGGAGACTATAGGTATATATGAACAGTATACTACTCAATATGTACCCGCCCTTACGTGAGGGAGACTATAAGTACATATGAGAAGCACAATATATTGAACATAGGCGATACTGAAAGGGCATCGTGTTGTTAATGACACCTACCATAGAATGTTTTATTCCTCATGCGTGGGGCGTAACTTCCCCTAAACACTTTGGAAAAAAAAACTTTCATCAGGATTTACGCCTAACAAAAATCACGATGTGGGTATGAAATGGAAAAAAAAACTGGTTTGCCTTATTTCTCCCCGACGATTTATAGAGAACAAGCTCAGACGTCGTTGTTGCAGCTATATTAGGCGGCGAATACAGTAGTCCAAAGCACGACAACATTACCTGTAAGTGTGGACCAGAGGTATCTCAAATACCGAACGCTGCTGTGCAATAAATTGCACAAATAGGGTATAAATTTGGGGTCTTATATTTTTTTTAATTTATGATTGTTAATGCAAGAAAAAAAGAATATTTAAATGCAAAAGAAACAATCACAAATGCCCACAAATTTTAACTATAGGTGTCGGTTTCCACCGAAAATGCACCTATGTACAATGCCAATTTTTGTTTAAGATGTCGGTGTCCACCGAAAATGCATCTTTGTTACAATGATTTTTGCAAAATATGTGAGGTTTTGGTTTGCAAAAAAATATATTCAATTCCACAAATTTCCCCCCCTTTGTCTTATAATTTTGCAAGAAAAAATAATGCTTTTATCCCCCCTTTTTGGATGCAAAATGAACAAGGTAAAAAAAAATTTGGAATACCCTTTCAATTTTCAATTTTCTTATCCCTCCAAGAAAAAAAAATGCACTAGTTTTCAAATTGCACTAGGTTTCAAATGTGGAGCATATCTTGCTTTGTGTTTCTTTTGTTTTTCCTTATCCCTCCAAGACAAAACAAAAAAAAACTTGTAGAGGTTGAAATTGCAAAAATAAATTTAATTTTGCAATAAATAACCCTTAGGTATAACAAAAAATACCTGTGTTTAAATTCCGCCTTGTGCAAAATAGTGGACTTCTTGAGAGTTGAACCCGCGACGTCTTCGCCAACGTCTTAATTTCTACCGCCCGACCAACTGTGCCACCGCGGTGGATGAACACTATATGGCACAATGTGCCTTTTATATCGGGGCCGACAACAACTTAAAAAAAAATAAAGTTGCTTTGTCTGGTACTGCCGTCGGCAGTCTGAAACCTTTGGACGTCCCACAAAAGTTTTAATTAAATTTTTGTTTAAAACTTTAGAATATCAAAGGAATGCGAAGCATTAACCTTAAACGTTCGCCATTCTGGCACGATCTCCACTGCGGTCTCCGTGTTCAGCACAGGCTTTAAAACGTCAACAACAAGACTGAATTGTGGCTAGGGTTCCACTGCACGTTGCCATGTCAGAGTTCGAAACCTTCTAATCACCGCCACGCTTCCGTTGCCAATCGCTTTCTACCGGTTGTCAGGGCCCTTCAACAGGCACGGCAATATCAGTTCTACGGGGGTTCTGCACGTGGGGAGATTGTCCGGCTGCTTGTGATTGAAGCCATGCTTGTGCGCTGGCCGGCTATATTCCTGTCAGTTCGCTTGCTGAGCACAAAAAAAAATGCCTTGGTCCACATGAAGCCTGCTTTGCAGATCGTAACTCTGCTTGCTGGGTTTTTTGCAGGTATGCTGCGATCTTTGGAGTGCTGCCAGCCTGTTGCAGGCTTTCCAGATTATGGAGTGGATTAAAACCACTTTACCCACAACCTTAATCACCTTGCCCAAAAAAAACAATTTGCTCTAATACCATAAAGAACTTGACGAAGCACTGCATTCATTCTGATTGATTCATTATAAAGGTTACAATGTAGTTATGAGTTGGTTTATCAAACCAACTTGGTGGTTAATAAACCAACCTAGATAGCGCTACCCTTTTGCAAATAATGTAATGAAAATGACATATATACTAACAAAGTGTTTGATGAAATGTGCGTACGCATAATATATAAGTTATTAAAGTTGCGATGTAATAGTTTATGTGATAATGTGTAATGTTAAGTATTAGTCATGTATGGAAGAGTCATAAGTTAGTTTGTCTTGTAGTGGGAAATGAAATGTAAATCTGTAGGTCAAATGTAATTAAGGAAAATGATGACGTGTCAGGTAGATGGAGGATGCAACTACTTCTTAGTTGTATAAATAAGACCCTTCCCACATTCATGCGAGTTGTTGGAGTTGGCCAAAGTATATGGTTGTAGTTGTAATGTAAGGTCAGGTGTATGGTTCTGGAGTTGACGATGTGTGTGGTAAGAGGTTGTGGGCATTGTTGGTCAAAGTGTGGTCATTGGCATGAAGGAGATTTTGCATAGGGTTGTAGATTGTGTGTGTAATGCGAGTGCTGTAGAGGCTGCTGTTAATACAAGATCTGCTCCTATTTATTTATCATCTATTATTGCTATTGTATGTTTCCTGTATGTATTGTCATTGCCAATTGCTGCAGTAAATAGTTTTGTGTTGTTTCTTTCAATTTTTGGATGTAGAGTGAGCGTTGCAAACCAAGTGTTGCAGTACAAGTGAAAAGTTTTGGCTAATTGTTAAATCTGTCCTTCAATTTGTTCCTCCAAGAGTTGGAATACGAACCACTGTTCTATAAGTTATGAATCAACATGTGCGCTTGTTGAATGGTCCACACTATGCCACTTGAAAAATAAAGATTGAAGCTTTGCTCCAAAGCAAGGGGTTGCTCAAAAATGTGAATGAGAAGGCTTTACGGACTGATTCTAAAAAGAGAGAAGCAACTGTTCAAAGATAAGAAGGATGAGGCTTTTGATGTGATAGCTCTTCATGCTGACAAGATCTATGACACCCATGTGAGCAGCATTATGGATCCCAAGCAATTGCTTGATAATTTCAGGGGTTGTGTGATTGTATTGATTCTTTACAAAACAACAGATTGGAGGCAGAGCTTGCTACCTTGACTATGGGTTTCTTTGACATTGTTGACGAGTATATTAGTCAGTTCAAGAAGTTGCAAGATGACATTTGGATTGCTAGAGGGGGATTCCAAAGGGGATGGGTTAGGAACAAGAGGCTATGGATGATTAGAAAAACGTTGAGCTTTTCAACAATATCTTGGAGCAATATGAGATAGTTGTTGTTGTGTTTGAGATGTTTCGTGTCTAATTTCCAGATTTTGCTCCTCTAACTTATGAAGTGTTCAAATACCTTCTTCACCATGAGGCTCGAAGATAATAATGTCAGGTTTGTTCTTTCACCAATCGGGCTCATGCAAAAGTAGTGATTAAGGTTGACACTGACAAGAAATTGAAGTAGAATGAGAAGAAGACTAAGAAGCCCTTCAAGAAGCTAACCTATGAGTTTTGAAAGAAGGAAGGACACAAAGCAGGGTTTTGCAAGATTTGTATCAAGAAGCTTGAGGGAGTAGCCAAAAAGGGGGGGTGTTGATGTTGCTTTTTTCTATTCTTAGAGTGAGGATAATCACAATGGTGAAACCTCACAAGCTCATGTAGTTGTTCATTCAGCATATTGGACATCCACTTCTTTTGATGAGTGGATTGTAGATTCAAGGGCAATAAGACACATGACCAAGCACCGACACCTTCTACATGATTACATCACACTATATTTAGGAGAACGTGTTGCCATTGGAGATGATTCTTCTTTAGAGGTGGTAGGTTGTGGTGAGGTTAGTATTGGATCTTCACTTGATGAGGTTATTCATGTTCCTAGTGTAGGCCTCAATATTTTGTATATTTATCGCATTGCCTATACAAACAAGAAGGTAGAACTCTAGCTTTCTCGATGGTTGGTCAAGGACATTGATGATGGGTTCAAGACAATTGCCTTTAGGTATTGTGATGAGTCAAATCAAATGTACAAACTAGGTGATAGACCAACTCCTACTTGTTCCTCTTGAAAGAGATATTTTGTGGCCATGGTGGCATAAGTAAATGATGCAAGTCAGTGATGACATCATTGGCTTGGGCATCCTAGCTATGGGTCATTGAGGTACATGAGTCTTCATCAATTGGGTGATGGACTTACTCATATTTCTCTTTCCAATGGTGCTTGTGAGGGATGTGTTTTGGGGAAGCATCACAAAGAGTCCTATCCAAAAAGGACAGTGAGGCATGCCACACGACCCTTGGAGCTCATTCAAAATGATATGTGGATCCATGGGTGCACCATCTCTTTCTTGGAACAAGTAATTTCTTCTTTTTATTGATGATTTCTCTCAGTATGTATGGTTATATAATATTCATACCAAAGATGAGGCTTTTGAAATATTCGATTTCAAAACACTAGTAGAGAATCAGCTACAAAGAAAGAGCGTATCGGGACAAATATGGGAGGTGAGTAGATAAGCAATGTTTTTTTGGATTTCTTGACTCTTCATGGCATTTCATTTCAAAGGAACACTAGTAGAGAATTAGCTAGAAAGAAAGAGCGTCTCGGGGCAAATAGGGGAGGTGAGTAGATGAGCAATGCTATTTTGAATTTCTTGACTCTTCATGGCATTTCATTTCAAAGGACTATTCATTACACTCTAGAGCAGAATGGGGTAGCCGAGAGGAAGAACAAGGTGATGGAGATGTCTCGTTGCATGCTTCATGTCAAGGGGATGGAGCACAAATTATAGGAAGAAGTTGTCACCTATGCAGCATACATCATCAATAGAGTTCCTACTAGAGTAGTTCAAGGTATGACACCCCTTGAGAGGTTGATAGACGATAAGCTTGATGTGTCTCAATTTTGTATCTTTGGGTTTTCAGCATGGGCTCACACACCCAAAGATCTTTGGAAAGAGGCACCGAAAAGTGAGATTAATTTTTGTGGGGTATTTAGATACCCTTAAGGCATATCATCTTTATGATCCTTAGAGGCACAAGGTTCTTATTCGGAGAGGTGGTTTTTGATGAGATTCTTTCAATAGCTTGGTCAAGTTCTCCTGAACTTTTGGCCAAAGATCCTTCTGTGTCTTCTATTGCTCCGACGACTTCTTCAAATATTCTTGTGGGCATTATTGGGTCCTTCTCTTCGCTTTCCAGTGAAGGCGCTATGCCTATAGGTTTGACCTTGTCTTTGGTGGCACATCTCCAACACCTTCAGTCTTGGATAATGGGAACGATGGGCTTGATACACCAGTTCCATGTGCCATGGTGATGGATGTTGAAGTAGTTGCTGAGTATGATTTGGATGCTTTAGTTTTTGCTTTTGATGTTGCTTTGTCTTAGGATGTTCTTAGATGTTCCACGACTTGCCCTATACCCAAGCAGGTTTGGACTCTTCTTCAGGATGCTCAACCCTTTATTTCTATGGAACGACATCGAAAGACCCTTTATTTCTATGGAACGACATCAAAAGCCCCTACGCCTAAAGGTTTGACCTTGTCTTGGGTGGCACATCTCCAACACCTTTAGTCTTGGATAATGGGAACGATGGGTTTGATACACCAATTCCATGTGCCATGGTGATGGATGTTGAAGTAGTTGGTGAGTATGATTTGGATGCTTCGATTTTGGATTTTGAATTGATGTATCAATTCCATGTGCCATGGTGATGGATGCCATGGCACATCTCCAACAGTTGACCAGAATGGGAGGATGCCATGCTTGCTAAGTATGAATCTTTGATGAATTATTAGATATGCGAGCTTGTCCCTCTTCCAAAAGAGAAGAATGTTGTTGGGTGCAAATGGATCTATAGGACCAAGTACACTTCAGATGGTTAGGTAGAGAAGCACAAGGCATGCCTTGTTGCTAAGGGTTTCACTCAGAAGGGGGGGAGTTGAGTACTCAAAGGCATTTGCCTTGGTTGCTTAGATGATTCTTTTCGGATGATCCTATCTATAGCTACTACTTATGGTTGGAAGGTACATTAGATGGATTTGAAGAGTGCCTTCTTTTATGCTAAGCTTCAGGAGAAGGTTTACATGCAACAATCGCCTAGTTTTGACCTTGAAGGTCCCATAACCATCGTGTGTATTTCACTAAATCCTTGTATGGACTTAAGTAGACACCTTATGCTTGGTATGAGAAGATCCACTCCTTTCTCAGTTTTGGATTTTGGGGATGTGAGGCCGAACATGATGTTTACATCAATAACATCAGGATGGGGAGACTTTGTTAATTGTGCTATTATATGGATAATCTTCTCATTATAGGCAACTCACCTACCTTGATTCAGGACATGAAGTCATGACTTCATGCTACCTTTGAGATGATAGATTTGGGGCTTCTGCATTACTTCTTGGGCATTTAGATTGATCAAACTTCTTTTGGGATCACTATCTCACAACCTAAGTATGTCTTAGATCTTCTTCAAAGTTTTAGGATGGGGCAAAGCTGCTCAAACTCCTTTTGCTTCTGGATTGAAGGTTTGAGTAGATTGCATGACTCCCTTGGTGGATGCCACTCTATGTCTTGTCCCTTGTGGGAGGTCTCCTTTACCTCACTCAACCAAATATTGCTTCATAGTCAACTACTGTTATAGGTATATGCAAGCACCTCTAGAGATTCATTGGACTACAACCAAGAGGATTCTTCAATACGTAAGAGGTACATATTAGATGTGTAGTCATTCAGTTGGTGCACCTCTGACTTTGATAGGCTTCTTAGATGCAAACTGGGCAGATGATTTGGATCAACGGTGCTACACCATAGGTTTTGTCTTCTATCTTGGTTTTTGCTCCATTTCTTGGTGTTCTAGATGACAGTCCACTATTTTCAAGTCTTCCATGGAAGCTGAATATTGTGCTTCAATGAGGCCGCCAAGCACCTTTGATGGATGTTTATGATCTTGGAGCATGTGGGCTTTTCATAGTCCTATCTAGTCACTCTTCATTGTGACAACTACAACACCATCTAGCTTGCTCGCAATCCAGTGTTCCATCAATGAACCAAGCACATTGAGATTTGGATGCACTATGTGCGATGACTTTATCCCCGTGGGATGCCTGATCTTGTTTTTGTGTCATTAGTAGAGTAAGCACAAGACATTCTGACCAGGGTCATGTTCGAGGTACCTTTTGTGCTCATGCAGGAGCATCTTGGCATAGGAGAGTGTCCTTGAAGAGGGGATCTGATAAGGGTCTTTTTTCACGTCTCTTGTTTAGCTTAAGGGGTGATTTTGGAATATTTGGTGGTTAAGCTTCACTTGAGGCTAAGGCCAACTTTGTATTATATTCTTTGTATATGCCTTTTGGGCCCTTGTACACCTTGTATAGATGAGTTATTTGTATTATTTCTATTATTTAACCTAAAGGTTGGTTCCTTAATCTTGACCTAAAGGTCTTTTGTAATTGGGTATAAATAGCCCCTCATACCAACCCCTCATACCAACCATTTTGTTATCAGTTGGAGTGTATTCTATTTTCCTTTGATGAGATATTTTGGTGTCCACAGGCACCCCCTTATATCACATGTATGTTTTCTGAGTTACTTTTGCATTTTTGGGTAATGTGTTGATTCCATTCATTTCTGGAAACTACTATAAAATCTAACAAAAATCTAACAAGAATGACTCTTAAACATGTGCTTAAATTTGAAAGGATTTTTGATCTCTATTATTTGGAATTAGGGCAGGAGGTAACAACCATAAGTTTCCTCATCTATGCCCTTAATAATAAGGTTGTCAGTGTGCAATTTCAGAATACTTGCTTTCTGTTATCTTCATTTTCACCACAGTATTTATGTTGCAGATGGTTCCTGTTGCCACATTTTGCACAGGGGTGCCATGTTTTTGGTTTCTGCAAAAGAGCTGCTCTTTTCCTTCCCTCCTCCTCATTTTCCCCTTCTCCTTCTCTCCCTTTCTTCCTCTCCTTCACAGCTTCATTCCCTCTTCTTCTTTCCCCCTTTCTTCCCCCAGCAAAAACTTCAGCAAGTGTGCCTTGAAAAGTTTCTAAGTGTTGGGGCGCAACCCGACTTCGCAGCGAAGTCGGAGTGCGCCCTCAGTTGGAGCGCAATAGGGAGCCCGAAGTGCGCAGGGACGGAAAGATGCAAATCTGACTAAGTGTCAGGGGCGCAACCCGACTTCGCAGCGAAGTCGGGGTGCGCCCTTCTTCCTGGGCGCACTAGGGGAATCATTCATCAAGAAAACGGCTAAGTGCTGGGGCGACACCCGACTTCGCAGCGAAGTCGGAGTGCGCCCCTTTTCCAGTGCGCAGTCTGAACAGCGGATGAAGACAGCCAAGCACCGGTGCGCAACCCGACTTCGCAGCGAAGTCGGAGTGCGCCCTTTGACCGGTGCGCAGTTGGGTAAAGTCAACCCAAAAATTTGCTAAGGCAAGAAGGCCTTCCAACTGCGCTGTTTTCCTCCTGCGCAACCCGATAGCGCCGGATTCCTGGCGAAGTTGGATAAACTGCCTTTCAAGGCAGACACGTGTCACACCTCAACATCCGACAAGTGTCCATCTTCGGGATTCGAGCCAGGACTTGACCGCGCAAGGACAAAGCATGGGCAACACTACCGGCACCATCTGTCATCATTTAAGCCGATGTGAAGTGCCATCTGCCGCACCTACCCGCATTCCTGTTGACTGAAGACTTGACCCGACGCACTGCCACGTAGCTGTACCGCCTTCAGGGACACCATGCTGCAAGGACAGTCCGGTCCGACAGATCAGCATCAGCAGCTCCTCAGCCACTCGTGTCAGCTACTGTCTTGTCTGGGACTTTGTGCCCATGAATGTAATGGGGGGAAGCTGGGCTATAAATACCCACCACTTTTCCATTGTAAGGTGGTGGAAGGGGAATATATTGCTAGGGAACAATTGTAGTTGTGCGTTTGCCTCAAATACAGACATATACTTGGCTCTGCTTACTGTCTTTTATCTTGCATGCTGCCTCTCCTTGTCATTTCTGCCTCATGTTTCTTGTGTCATTGCTTGTTGTTGTACTGAACTCTGGACTCCAGCATTTGGTGGCCAGGTATTCCTGGAATGCATAGATAGAGGATACATGGGATCGCTGATAGCTGTAGTTTCAATGTATGTTTGTAGATGAATGCTGTTAGTAGTGGTGATTGATTCGTTGTCGTCTTTGCTTATTCCCCCCACCCAACTCCAATCACATTTGGAATCCCTTTCTGCACTTTTATCTCTTTCTACATTTTTATCTCTTTCCCTGCACTCTTATCTTAACAAACCCCCCATAGGAGCCGGCCTTCTCCGGAGATTGGCACGGAAGGCATTCCTTCCTTTCGGCCTTTCAATCTTGTGGGCGAATTTGGGCGCATTAACAACAAATCCTTTCCTCATGGCAGATTCGTAACCAACAGTTTCTCTGGCACGCCCGGTGGGACCGAGGTCCCATATTTTAGAAGAAAATTTCCAACCCATTTCCCCCTGGCACCAGCAGTTGCTTGGCCTTAACCGGTGGGACATGGTAGTTTCCCGCCCCCAAACAGAATCGAAGTACTAGTGCTCGCTTCATTGCTGTTCAAAATCAGAGCACCTGGCGACTCTGCAAATTATCTGAACATTCTCTGAGTCCGCGAAGACCGGTCCTAACGCCTTCATGCTAACAAGAAGGTGGCGAGCAAGGAACCGGGGAAGCCAGTCTAAGCTTTACGAAATCGACATTGCCGCTCCGGAGCGACGCGTCGAGTCGGCTGATTACCAAGCTCGCGAAGAAGAAATTCAAGAAGAAATCCGAGAAGAAGCCGAGGCTGAAATCGAAGAAGCCAAAGCTGAAATTGAAGAGGAAGAAGCCGAAGAAGAATCCTCATCTTCGGACAGTTCCGATACTGAGTACACTATCGGGTCAGAAGCAGACATGGCTGCTCAGCAAGATGATGATGATCTTTTCCCAGCAGTGGACTCTACGGGGCCCTTGGCCCTGGCCGGACAGCAAGTTGTGCCTCCTGCTGCCTTGAAGTCTATCCCTACGTACGACGGCTACGGCAAGACGGCGTATGAACACATCCAGGACATTCTCGCCCTGGTTGCGCTACACTCCATTACTGACGAAAGTGTGAAGACCCGTCTGCTAGCCCTTTCCCTTAGGGGAAAGCTTCTCTACTGGTGGAGATCATTTCCAGAGGGATCCATCACAGGGTGGCGACAGTTAGCCGGCAGACTCGTGAAAGGATGCAACGAGTCTGCTGACCCCTCTTCTTTACTGCATCAATTCCAAAGCATTCAGAGACACCCCCAAGAGGAGGTGTCAGACTTCAACATTCGGTTTGCGAGGTCTTGGAAACAAGTTCCTCGCGAACTCCGACCGTCAGCAGGACAGGCCGCCTACTACTACCTGAGATCTTTCAACTCAGATATTTGCCTGCTGCTGAAGGTTGCCAGAATCAACACATTCCTCGCTTTGTACGAGGCTGCCCAACAAGCTGAAATGGATATCATTTCCATCGGCAGGCTTCCACACAGAGTACAACCACCCATCTACCCTGATTTTCCCCGATCACAGTATCCGTCAGCTTCTGGTTCGGAGCCGTCCACTTCAGGACAGCAACCCCAGCAGCAATGGAACCCGGCGCCGGTCGTAAACCCTTACGGCCCGCCGCAGATTCATTATCCGCCTCCTCGTCCTCCACGTTTCCCAGCACTTCCTGCTCCTCCACAGCATGCACAATATTCAACTCCTCCTCCATTGGCTGCATTGCCTCCCCCAGCTCAGTTACCGCCGCCTCCCGATCATGATATTCAGAATCAAATTCTTCAGGAGGTACGGGCCCTGGCATCTGGCTATCATACCATGTCTAACGACATGACTGTTCTGAAAAGAAGCAGGCCCAGATGGACCTGGCTCCAAGGAGGCCATATCCGCCTCCGGCGTTGACGAAGGATCGGTCCCCCGAGCAACAATTGCAACGGCGGCCCCCTCCGAGGAATGCTGCCATTGAAGAGGAACACTGGTACTTCGAGACCGGGTCAACTGGTGCACCACGTGCAACGACCCGCATGACGAGGATGACTGCACACTGCACCAACACTACCTCCAAACCTTGGCCGGCAGCGCCATTGAGGACGAAGAGCTCTACATGATCCTGGGCGATGAAAGCAATTTCGCCGTCTCAGACGAAGTTCCGATGCCGCCTCCTGCCAAGGAAAACAAGAAGTCTGCCGAAGTTGCAGCCAAACCTTTAAAGGTGTACGCCAGAAGAGATAAGGCGCAACCTGAGGAGCCACCGCCCTACAAGAGACTGTGGCCTTACATAGCCAAAGACAAGGCTCCTCCGGCGAAGACTCCCGCAGTCAAGCCTCCTGTAGCCAAACCTCTTCCGGCTAAAGCTCCCGCTACTCAGCCTCCAGCTGAAACAAAAGAACAAGCTCAGGAAAGGCTGAGATATCCGTCTCTGACCAAGAGACAGAGAGTTGAGGCCACTCAACAATACCGGACGAAGTATGAGCCGGCGAAAGAAGCACAAGGAGCAAGCACCTCGGGCTATAGCATAGTAGACGAGCTGAAGAGAACTCCCGCAAGAATCAGCATGTATGATGCTCTTCAGCTCCCAGGTCAGGTTGATCTGTTGCAAGAATCTCTGAAGATTATGAAGAACGGCAAGCAGATACAACCCGCTGTCCTGGTGCAACCCCTAACAGTCTCAGCCACTGGGAAGAACAGACCACCTCCCTTCTATCTGTCATTACGGATGCAAGGGTACATAGTGCACAACTGCATGGTGGACTCTGGTGCTTCTACGACCGTAATGCCGAGAGCCGTCTGCGATGAAATCGGGATGGAATACACAAGGAGCAGCCAAGGCGTGCTGCAACTAGACGACACCCCTGTCAAGACAGTCGGTGTCATAAAAGACATCCCCATTCGGCTGCACAAAGCTCTCGACATCGTGGTCATCCAGGAAGTTGTGGTCGTTGACTTGGAACCCTACTTCGGCATGTGCCTCTCCAGGGAGTTCACGGCGAAGTTGGGAGGGTATTTATCTCTGGACTACTCGCACATGGAAGTGCCCTTCAAGGGAAGGAGATTGAAGATTTTCAATGAGAAGCCTTCCACTTACTTAGTAGAGAAGATACCCGGAGGAGAGCCTGAGGATTGCATGGTTCAGCTGTCGGAGGAAGAACTGGTAACAGTGGACATGACAGAGCAAGCTCTCGAGCAGCTGCAAGTAGAAGATGAATTCTCCTTGCGGGACTTCAACGTTGTAATTGAAACTGAGCAAGGCTGCTACACCATTGTTCAGCCTGAAAGGCTCGACAAGTCAGCCAGGAGAGAAGTAGGACCAGCACCTGAAAAGCTGTGGAAGCTTTTCTTTGACGGCGCACGATGCAAAAATGGCGCCGGTGCGGGAGTACTTCTGGTTTCCCCAACCGGGATCCAGAAGGATTACACCTACAGGCTGGCCTGGAGCTGTACAAACAATGTTGCGGAGTACGAAGCCCTGTGCTTGGGTTTGCGAAAGGCGGAGAGACTAGGGATTAAACATCTGCAGATCTACGGAGATTCAGAGTTGGTGTGCCACCAGATCACGAACAAGTGCGCCTCCAAAAAGCACTATCTCAAGGCGTACCGAAATCGGGTATGGGATCTGATGGAGTCTTTTGACTCGTTGAATGTCAAGGCTATTTCACGAGAGAAAAACAAGCATGCGGACATTTTGGCGTCTGTTGGAGCCAGGTACATTCCGGCTGATGACATTGTCCAGAAGCCGAAGCCGGTTCATACTATTTACAGGCCTTCTGTGCCTGATAAGGACACCCACTGGCAGGTGTTTGACTGTGACGAGGAGATCGTCACATTTTTGGTAAATGAAGCCTGTGCAATCGAAGGTAGAGACCCTGATGACGAGCAATATGAGGGGTTAATACAGTTAAAAAATAATCATGTCCCAAAAGGACTGATTACTCTTGAGAGTCTATTTGATCAGAACGACAGAGCCATATCTCACCGGATCAAAGTAGACCCGAAGTAGTATGCCGACCTGGAGCTGGAACCTGGAAAATCAATCAAGGTCGGGACAGACTGCACCACAGAGGAACTCGAGCAGATCAGAGCATTGTGTCGAGAGTTCCGGACATAGTAGCCTGGAGCTACCAGGACTTGAAGGGGTATGATAGAAAAATAATCCAGCATACCATCGAGCTAGAAGATGGCGCCAAGCCATTCCGGCAAAAACAGAGGGCCGTCAATCCAAAAATCGAGGCCATGATGAAGGCCGAGCTCTTGAAGATGCTGGAAGCCAAGATCATCTACCCCATCAAGCATTCATCCTGGGTTGCGAACTTGGTTCCTGTGAGGAAGAAGAACGGAGACATTCGTCTCTGTGTGGACTTTAGAAATCTGAATCAGGCCTCCCTCAAGGACCATTATCCGCTGCCCCAAATTGATCAGATCCTCCATATAGTTGCTGGAGCCCAAAGATTTTCCCTCTTAGATGGTTTTTCCGGCTACAACCAGATATGGGTCAAGGATGAGGACCGGCATAAGACGGCGTTCACCACCAAATGGGGAACGTTCGCCTATCAGCGCATGCCTTTCGGCTTATCCAATGCTGGCGCCACATTCCAAAGAGCCATGGACCTGGCCTTCCGAGAGTTGCTCAACAAAGTGATTGTCATCTACTTGGATGACATGACCGTGTTCTCTCACAAGCGAGAAGATCATGTTCCCCACCTGCGGCAAATATTCGAAAGGTGTCGTGAATTCGGCATCTCCATAAACCCGAAGAAGTCTGTCTTCGCGGTGAAAGAAGGAAAGTTGCTGGGGCATGTCATCTCAGAGAAAGGCCTGGCCATAGACCCTGACAGAGCAGAGGCCCTCCTCCGCTTGTCCCCCCCAATTGACAAAAAAGGGCTGCAGTCCTTCTTCGGCCAAATCAACTTCGTGCGGAAGTTCATACCGGACTTCGCGCAAGTAATCAAGCCCATGGCCGAGCTGCTGAAAAAGAATACTGAGTTCTTATGGACTGAAGAAAGGGGGCAAGCCTTCGAGGAGATCAAAGCTCGTATTGCACAAGCACCGGTGTTGATCAACCCGGACTACTCCAAAGATTTCATCCTGTACGCGGTGGGAGAACCAGAGAGTTACGCCGCGGTCCTGACCCAAAAGGGAGATGATGGCGAGGAGCGCCCCATAGCGTTCTTGAGCCAAGTAATCCAGCCATACGAGGAAAAGTACAACTTCATAGAACGTCAGGTTCACGCTGTCATGAAATCTCTCCGGAAGTTCAGGCACTTTGTCTCCCAAAGCAAGATCATTGTTTTTGTGATCCACCCGGACGTTCGAAGCTTCATCATACAAGGAGAGCCGGGTCACAAGAGAGCGGGATGGATTGCCAAAATCCAGGAGTTCGACATCGAAGTACGGCCGACCAAGCTAGTCAGAGGCCGAGCCTTGTGCCAAGAGCTAGCCCGAAGTGCAGCAGCCGAGATAGCCGCCTGCGAGTGGGAGGACCCAGCAACACGCATCAACCTAGCCAACTCCTTACCCGAGGAGTGCGACTGGACAGATGAACTGGTGAGATACTTCTGCACCGGAAGATGTCCAGACCACATGAATGCCTCACAAAGAAGGAGGTTTCGGTTAGGTGCTTTGAAGTACACTCTTCGCCCCGAGGGGCTTTACTTTAAAAACATCGACGACATCCTGTTGCGGTGCGTCAGAAAATCAGACCAGTCTAGGGTCCTTGGAGAATTTCATTCCGGGATGCCTGGAGGTCATCATTCTGCAAGGCCCACGACCTTGAAAATAATCAGAGTTGGGTACTACGCCCACTCTTGTTTACAGACGCTCATGCGGTCTGTACCAAGTGTGATCAATGCCAAAGATTTGCTGGCAGGAACAGAAAAGCACCCCTGCCCCTTCAACCGATCCAAGCCGAGACTCCGTTTCAGCAATGGGGTCTGGATTTCATCGGGGTGATTTCGCCGAACTCTACAGCGGGCCACAAGTTTATCTTAACCGCTACCGACTACTTCACGCGGTGGGCAGAGGCGATCCCCACGAAGAATGCTGACCAGGAGACGGTCATCAGGTTCCTTGAAAGCCTGATTACCCGTTTCGGGGTCCCAGAATCAATAGTGACGGACAATGGTCCGGGGTTCGCAGGCGCAGTACTCACGGAGTACACCAACAAATTTGGCATCTATCACAAGATGTCTTCCAACTACTACCCGCAGGGGAACGGTCTTGCCGAGTCCACCAATAAAAATCTGCTGAAGATCATTCGAAGGACAGTGGAGAATAACAAGAGGACTTGGCACCTACTCCTGAATCGGGCGCTATGGGCGGACAGAATTTCATTCAAGAAGTCCATCAAAACGTCCCCCTATGCGCTCGTGTATGGCAAAGAAGCTGTCTTGCCAACGCACATTGAAATACCCGCTCTCTGGATGCTCGATGAGGAAAGAGGCAGCGGGGATCCGGTGGAAGACAGACTTTGCCAACTGCTACAGTTGGAGGAAGACAGAGAAAAAGCGTACCAGGCCTTCACAAAACACGCTGAAGCAACGCAAGGCTGGTTCGCGAAAGGCACCACTGCCCGAGTTTTCAAAATCGGGGACCTGGTGCTGAAGTGGGACTCGTTCAAGGCCAAACCCGGCAACCATGGAAAGTTTGATGCCCTCTGGGAGGGCCCCTATCAGATTGCCCGGGTTAATCAATTCAATGCATATGTGCTTCGGGACATGGAGGGACACCCTCTCCCCATTCCCGTCAACGGGTTCCACCTAAAATTGTACCACCACTGAAGGCGCTCGAAGGCGTCCTTCTTTGTACAGACTTCCCTTTTTGTATTTTAAGTTTTCAGCATGTAAATATTCCAGTTTTCAGTTTTAATTTCTAAATAGCCCAAGTCTGAGGCAAAAACCCGACTTCGCAGCGAAGTCGGGCAGCGCTCACCAAATGGGGCGAAGTAGGGAAGAAGGCAGTCGAAGAAAAGGCTAAAGTGTCGAAATCTAGCTGCCCAACCCGACTTCGCAGCGAAGTCGGGTTGCGCCCCCTCCAAAGGGCGCAGTCGGGCAGCAGACTACAAAGAAACGCCAAGAGTCGGACCGCGCCCCGTTTTCTGGGCGAAGTCGGACTGCGCCCATTTTTCGGGCGAAGTCCGAGTGCGCCCTCAATCTCGGGCGCACCCTGGGTGATCCGATAAAAGGAGCTGAAAGCGCCTAAGTGTAAAATCCAAAGTTCGCCGAATTTCGGGCGAAGTCCGACTGCGCCTATTTTTTGGGCGAAGTTCGACTTGCGCCCGTTTTCGGTGCAAAGTCCGACTGCGCCCCGAATTTTGGGCGAAGTCCGAACAGCTCACCACGCAAAAAAAAATCACAAGTGTGGGCCCAGGGCGAAATTCGGCACGAGGCTAAATTGGGTTATGTTCTTTGAAAAGTGTGCCCAATGGTGGCGGTGACGTCAGCGGTGGCACAACAATCAAGGAGGCTTTAATGATTGCGCAATTACCAAAAAGGATGCATTTAAAGGGTAAGGCGCCTTTTTGGGGGCTAACGACTAATAAATCACGTTTTTCAAAAAAAGGCCCATGCACAGCCGCCAAGATCATAACGCCTCCACCAACCCAAAGCAAGCTGCCCTAACTCCCTCCTTCGCGCCATTAATGAGCAGTCACTGTCTACAAAAGGACCCTGGCACGGCCAGAAAATTCATAAGTTCCAAGCTGACTCCCGGACTGCAGAGAATAAGCCTGACAAGTTCAGAAGTATTTGTCCCTGTCTGATTGTTCCAGCCAGGATGGACAAGGGAAAAGCGCCCGTACGGACGCAATCAAGTGTAGAAACGCACGAAGCTGGCAAGTCTCCCGAGTCCAGCGACCATGAGAGCGCAGCGCCTCAGAAGGGCAAGAAAGCGAAGACCATAACAAAGAGGCGCATAGCTGGCCAAACTCCGCCGCCACCAATCAATCGTCTGTCCCGGTACAAATATGGTTCATTCTCCATCAGTATCACGAAGCTGCGTCTAACTATCGCCAAGTGGGTGGGTAAGGTCCCACCTTCTCACCACCTCGGAGCTGCATATAATTCGAATCTTCATTGGTTCCTGTGCCCTCCGACTCACTGGTGCCCGGAGCTGGTTGAGGTGATTGCCGAATATTATAAACCAGCTGCGCGGCAGATATGTGATAACAGAGGAAGGGTGCTGTTCACTCTCTTCCGAGAAAGCATCCAGCCGATGTTCGCCCCAGGGCTTCAGTACAGCCCAGACGTAATTGTCATAAGGGTGAACATCGTAGAACAGACTGGCAGATTTTCGCAGCCCGATGCAGCCTGTTGCTCTTGAGGCAGTGCCCGAAGCGGTGCAAAGTTCAGAACGGTCAACTCTTGAGCTGGCCCCTCCTTCAGAGAAAACATCCACGCTGCCAGCCAGTGGACCAGGCGCGGCAGGTGTCCTCCCAACGCGACCCAGGTACAAATTTACCGTGGGGACATCAGCGCCTACCCCTTTATTGCCGCTTTCTTCCGGGCCAGCCCCAGCAGAGAAAAGAAAGAAAAAGGTCGAGAGGACCAAGCGTCCCAAGGAGCCAGTGCAGCAATCAGCCGCAAGCAGTAGTGCCGGAGGTTCTCTTTAGACAGCCCCGAACCAGAAGCACGTATCCAAGCTGCGACCATCTCTCCAGCGTCGGCTCAGGCGGAACCCGCAGGTACGTCTTCTGTCCCAATCGCCCAAGTCCGCGTCGGCCCTGCAGAAACCCCAACTCCCACTTCATCAGGGCAGGCCGTAGCCGCACCCTCTGCATCTCAAGCCACCCCACCGTCTAGTGGCCTGCATTCATTTGACCAGTTTGCTCAGGATCCCAATGCTTTTCAGTCCCTGAGCCAAACCCTAGAGCCCTCACCCACGGTTAGTGCCGAAACCGCTCCTCCATCTCCGCATCCTTCGCTCCAACCAACTGAAACCCTACCAGCGCCGTCTAGCCAAACCACTAGCCCAGACGTCTGACGGCCAACCCAAACGTCTGACAGTCAACCCAGACGTCTGACAGTCAGCCCAGACGTCTGACAAAACTGGACGTCTGGTGACTTGCAAGACTGGACGTCTGACTTACAAACTGGACGTCTGATGTCAACACTTAGACAAAATTGCTCAGTTACATTCAAAATTGTTCAGTTACATTCAAATTGTTTGGAGGATGTGCCAGTCAGTCCTAGGGCTTAGAACTGTTGTCTACAAGTAGCCCAATGATATTGTTCTTTGGCCGTGATTCCTTCCATGTATGGTATGAGCCAAGTGGGCATCTCTAAGGCTCTTTGATCACTGGACAATCTGGACATGATCACTTTCATTGCACATCGCAGCTCATCAAACTTAAATGCTGCATCTTCAATCTGTGACACCCATGCTTTTTCAACCTAGCCACTTTTTGTGGATTGAGATTGGTAACTTTATCCATGAAATTCTTCAACTAGTAACGCTCCACTCCTTCTTCATTGCTTGGGGAGAACGATACACGAACCTCCCTGTTACCAATCATTATTTTATTCTGATTTTGATCAACATCATACATTTGCAATGTCTCCAATAGGTACGACTTGAAGAAGTCCTTGACAAAGCTTGATACCTGCAGAATAAATTGCACTCCTGCATTTTGGAACTGGATCTTTAGTGGATGATCCACCAGATGTTCTAGCCACCATGTTCTACAAAATTCTTCGGCTAGTGTTATCCATGTTATGTCTTCCAAGGGGAACTCCTTTCCCTTGCCCTTATTCTGAAGTGAAGCTACTATCTCCTCTCCATAACCTTGTCGTTCATTAGGGGTGTCGATCCTTGTCCATGATTTGGACTCCACTCCATGTTGCCTCATTCTCCCTCGATCTGCGTCCATGTTGCGTTCTCTCTCTTTACAATGCACACGGTCAAGTAAGCCTTTCTTGAAACCAACTTCGACGCCTTCCCCATGGGTGCAAGGTCCTGCCTGCAACATAGCCTATGGTAGAAACCTCCTCTGCTGTTCCACCTGTTCAAGTCGCTCCAAAATGTGTGGCCTTCTCTGCATACTTTTGTAGTGACTCTCCTTGGCTTCGAATTGTGCCAACCTGTATAATCTCCTGGTATACAACCTCCTCTCGTACAATTTTCTCTATGCAATTTGATTGCACGCTCACTTTCACTTCCAAAGTTTTTCCCTTTCTATTTCGACAATCCATACAACTTGTATGGTCCGTATGACTTGGGAAAGAGCACCTCTACACAAGCCCTCTTCAATGCTTCTTCCTGGCAGCTTTGCACTTCTTCTCTTTGGCCTAGCCGCTCACTTTTGCAATGTCGTTCACTTCTGCAATGCAGCCTTCTTCCTTGGGGCATCTCCTTGGTCTTTGCACAACTGCTACCTGTCATGCTTTCTTTCATACAGTCTGTAATTCCTCCCTCATGCGCTGGTTGTTTGAATGCTTGTGGCCATCTTCCAATGTTTATTATAATATGATGGGGGGGGACAGTTGTCCTGCATGCGACACTTGCTTCCCAACTACCCCTTCCCCACCTTGCATGTTACTGTATGTTGTGCTTTTTCGTCTTTTCTTCGCCACCTTGTGCTTCTTTTTTTTCATTATCCTTGCCACCTTATGCATATGGCCCAAACGTCCATATGACTTGTTTTCCCTATCGACGCCTCCATCCATTCCTCTCGACGACTCCCTTGTCTATATGGCCTTGTGTGGTATGACCTCTTGTCGTATGACCTTGTCTTGGACAACCTTGTTTGTCCATCTGTCGTTGAAGTCTAACACTTTGCTCTGTACGACCTAGGTGGCTTGGTTGCTCACCACCCTTCTTGATCGCCTTCTCCGTCGCTGTCTCCTTCGCGACGGTCTTCCAAGATCAAGTTCAACTCCTAAATTTTGTGTCAGTTGACATTCCCATAGTTCTTTGGATGGCCCAATGTTCCTTCCTTTCCTTTCATTTTTGCCAGATGGCCTTGGTCTTGATGTTGGTCGAACCTGTTGTTAGGACAATCCAATTGCATTCATTCTTCTATTCCTTCTTCTCGGATGGCTTTCAACAACTCTTGACGGCCTGACTCTCAGTTCAAACGGTCCAAGGGCTGTCTGGGGTCTTCTGCTATCTCTCCGACGACCAAGAATGGTCCTGACTGCCCAAGGAACCGTTCAAATTCTATGGCAGGTCATAACTTCTCCAACTCATCGGCCTACCTGCCTCAAAGGCATTTTGGCTTTGAGTTGCTTGTTGTTGTATATGCACATTGCCTGCTGGTTGGGCAACTTGCTATCTCGTTGGTGTTCCTCTCCTCACTCTTCTTCCGAGTTCCAAGCCTGAGCTTTCACTACTCCAATCTTCTTCATTATTGCTTGAACTTGTGAAGGATACACCACTTGAAAAGGATACTTCTTTTGGACTTGTTCCGTTTCCAAGAAAACTTCTGCTACACAATGGTTGAGTATCTTGTTGCATTCTTAGTAATTTTTGTGCATGTTGTCTCCTTAACTCCACAATTTGATTATTTAGTTGCTCACTTTGCTCATGCAACTATTGTGTTTCTTCTCTCATTCTTTGTTGTGCATGACCAATAGTTGCAAGCAAACTCATTCCTTCATACTCACTGCCCTCACTTTGAGGCTCCTATTCTAGTGGTTCTCCTTGCCCAACATACATTATCACCATCTGCTGTATGTTTTATGTATCCAATGATCTTAGTCTTTCCTCTTCCATTTTTGGAAATTTAACATGCCCCAAATTCATCTACGCTCCATAGACCAAGGCTGCAATTCCTCTTTTTTAATCATGAGTTGCATATTTTCTTCACCTCTTGCATTCTATCCTTTAGAAAACCAAGCTAGCTGTTCTGCACGTTCGTTGTTTGAGTCATTGTCATCTATTGCACCATATTCCTCTTTGGTTTGAATTGATTCCCCAACTTCTCGAACTAAGATTCCCTCAAAAGGTTCTAAAGGCTGATATGGTGCCACTATCAACCTTCCTATGCTCACTTCTTTTCCACAATTTGGAAAACTCCACTCCTCTTCATCCTTGGCTGTAGATTGAGTATTTTGATTGCATTTGCCAATCTCATATGCACTCCTTATTGGTTCATCTTGGTCCTCTTCTTTTGCATTGATGCACATGCAATTTGATTAGAAGACTTTGTAGTCTTCCATTTGCCAATGGAGAAGTCCGCTATTAGAGTGCCCCCCATCTTTCGTGCACTCTAACTCTATCATGCTTTCTTCATTTGGTTCATGCCTGTTCTCATCCTTTGATGATGAACTCCTAGGATCATCAGATGTTGCCGAATCCTCACTAACGGATTGATTCTTCAAGTTAACCATATGCTTGTGCTGGCCATTTTTGAATGTCAAAGGATCCTTCTCCCTATTGTGGTTTACTTTCGTCGTGCGTAGCCATTTGAGTCACAACAATGCATCATAGGCTGGTTTTTGCACAGCAATTACCACAAAATCCATGATGAACTCTTGATCAACGATTTTTACCTTCTGTCCAATCAGTGCAGACAAGGGTAAGTGCTTTCCCGGGACGAGGGAATGACAGGAAGCTAGGAGGGAGTGATAAACCTGGTTACACAAGTCATCATGCTCTATGGTTATGGATAAACAAGTCTTGGCAGACGTCTAGAACAGTAGACGTCTGAGCATGTTAGTAGACGTCTAGACGTCTAGGGTAGACAGGCTAGACGTCTAGGACATATGGGCTTAGACGTCTAGGACATACGGGCTTAGATGTCTGGACGATTGGACGTCTAGGACAAACGGGCTAGACGTCTGGACGGGTAGACGTCTAGGACAAATGGGCTTAGACGTCTAGACGATTGGACGTCTAGGACAGACATGCTAGACGTTTGGACGGGCTAGACATTTGGACTGGTAGATGTCTAGGACAGACGGGCTAGACATCTGGACTGGTAGATGTCTAGGACAAGGCTAGACGTCTAGATGGGTAGACGTCTAAAATGAACACAGTAGACGTCTAGGCAGACGTCTACGTCGGACGGCGAGATGTCTGGGACGGGTCTACCGACGAGGCCAGACGGCTAGACTAAAGCATACGAAGGATGGTTTACACAGGTCTAGACGTCGGCAACTGGAGTGTTCATCTTCAATCCTGAATGCTCCTTAATGCTTCTTGCAACAACAAAACAACACACAACAATACTCCTCGTACCAAGTTATGATCAATACCTGCAACACAACACTATAACACAGACGCAATCACATACAACACGCATTCCAGAACAATGGTTGTTGCACAACAGATCTGCATTATAGACAAGTATGGATAGATTACAAAATGAAATAGGGGGGTATTTATAGGTAAGCCCGGGTAGTTACTGCAACTAACCCGTCTCAACCGTCCCAACCACCTATTGCTTAACATATCGTTCACTGCGTAACAATTGCTTTAGACGTCTAACACAATAGTCCAAATGTCTGACTAGTTAGGCTAGACGTCTAACTAATCCAGACGTCTTAACACAAAGACGGTTGCGTTTGTCCTTTTGTGCATATTAACTAATCAAGCCGTATTCATTGGATCGGCTGATTTTACATTGCAAACTTGTCATTTTAAATGGTTCATACATTACCAAAATTGCTATACATAGTCAAAATTGTGATTCTCCATAGGACCTTTATGTCAGACAACTCAGAAAGTTATTTCTGCTTCGAACTGCTGTCTACATCTATCCTCCCCTTCGAAGAAGTCGATGTCCTCAGCGACTTTCTCCGCTCACTCTGAGGAGTCTCAGCATCCTTGTGAGTTGCAGCTTGAAGTGCCTCATCCAATTGCATCTGCAGAGCATCGCGTTCATCCTTAAGTTGCTTGGCATAATTGTAGTACTTACCCCATTCAACTCCCAGGGTATTGGCATGATTTTTTGTTTCCTCGAGCCTAGCCAACAGTTCAGCCTCTCGTTGTAAGAAAAGCTCCTTCATCCGTGGGGCCGACACTGTGGACGAAGATGAAGCCTTTGGTGCCAATTCTTGTTTCAAAGCTGCCTCGCGCTGCTGTGCTTGTAGCAATTCCTCCTGCACGGCTGCCAGCTGCTTCTGCCAAGTCTCTTCGCGCTGTTTCATCTCCTGTTGCCAAGCTAGCTCACTCTGATTCTTTTGAGCTGCTAATGTTTCAGTCTGCTTGAGCAGTAGTTCCTTAGCCTGCTTTTGCTTCAATACTTCAGCTTCGAGTGTAAGAATTGTTTGTCCTCGTTCTTCCAGTTGAGTGCTAAGGTTCTGTAAATCCTGTTGCAGTGCCTGAATTTGCTGTGAGACGACATTCATGCGAGCCATCCCTTCTTCCAGAAGTTGCTCCTTCCGTTGCAATGCTTCCTGTACCATGTGCAACTCACTGTCTACTGTTTGCTTGGCTGAGTGTAAATATTTAATTCCTTCTGCTAGCCAACACAACAAGTGGGCTAAGAAGTTATACTGTCGGTACATGGGCAGTAATTCAGGTGCTAACTCCACCTGTGATCCTTGTTCTGTGGATTGCTGAGAAGAAGGATTAGTGTTGTGGCCACAAACATACACCTGTGCTGATTCCAAGTAGAGGGTGGGCATTTTCTCCGGCAGTTGTTCCATTCCCTCCATTGTTGACAAGTGTGTAGTGGGCATCGTCCAAGGTTGGGCCTGATAGATACTGGAAATATCTGCTCGCCAAGGACCCTGTGTGGCCCATTTCACCAATCTGTTCAACTCTTCTTCTGCCATAGACTGCCACTTCTTCCATTGGCCAACGCAAGCTATATCAAACTGCAAGTGCAAGTTTTTCATTATCTTTGTTAGCTTGGAGAAACATTCTACCGCTTGCTGATCCATATTATCTGATGGATCCATGAGATTGGGTAGTTGCACCAGAAAACATTTGGACCATGCATCCTCATGTTTCTCCTCTTGTTCTTCTTCTTGCAACGTCTCCTTCCCCTTCCCGGAGAGGTCGATAGGCTTTTTGGCTGCTTTCCCTTCTGTCACTACAGCCTGGTTGCTGTCACCTTTTGTCCCAACAACTTGCTGAGACACTTCTGTCTGTGGGGTCTGCTCTCCCTTCTCTACATTGGTCTCATGCTCCAAAGAGACTGCTTCATCTACTGAAATGGGATGTTGTTCTGTCCCTGGTGTTGGATTTTCAACATTAGGAGGTGGTAAAACTTCCTCTACCCTCCTGACTACGGGTTCAGCTGGAATATCCGTGGGTACTGTTGTTCTGGCCTCTTCAGCTGCGAGAATATCCGTAAAGGAAACAACCCGTAGGGAAGCTGCAAAGGAAGTTGTTGTAAATACGGGCTCGAGGGATACTTCTGGTGACATCGCACGGGCCCGAACATGAGCTTCCGCCAAATATTCCTTAGGTCCCACAAAACCAACAACACTCGTCTTAGCTGTAGTATTCTACAGAGCCGAGGGGATTTCAAAGTTAATAACTTCCCTGGGCACTTTCATCTGCTGCTCAAGGCTTCGAGCTATCTCTCGACTGCGAGCAATCTTCTCCGCTGCAATCCCTTGCACCGAATCTGGGGTTGATGAAGGGGGTGGGGATTCAAATCGCCGTCTCTTCCTCGTCGGCTTGGGCACTTTTGGTGATGGCGCAACAACTTGCTTTTTGGGCCCTTTCACCTCAGCCAAAGGTGGTGTCGTATCCTCCCCTTCTGAATCAGTCACCATCTTCTCCTGACGTGACGGCTTGTGGGAGATCTGTTTCACGCGTTGTTTCTTCACCGGTGTCGACTTCTTCACCTGTGGTTTGGCATCCTTCCACCGCAAGATGGTTGGTGCCAAATCCGAAATCTGCTGAGGTGCGTCAAAGTCTGGAATCTGCACTTCTGCCTTGGAAGTTGCATCCAAAAGTAATCCAATGGCGTGAAATGCCATTGAAAAATTCTTTGTGGTTCGCATCAGAAAATTTTGGATACGAAGCGCCAAATGGGTTGCCCAATCATAAGCCACTCCCTGTTCTATCCCTAGCAAGTATGGGATCAGCCAGATAGGAAGATCTGAGCTTCGTTGTTCGCCTGACAGTCTAGCCATCAGAACGTTCATAATACACTCCAAACCCTTATTCCTCAGTTGTGGCTGTTTTACTCCCCTGTCGTCGTGGGTTGCTAGCATAGTCTCCACATCCTCCTCTGTTAGAGTAGTGATTCCCAATATCAACTGCCGAGTTTTCTTGGGGTCCACCCGTTCATTGATTACAGGTTTGCCCTTCCTCGGAAGTCCAAAAGTTCGTCTGAATGTGTCAGGAGAAAATTCGACTACCAAGTTCCGATCACCAACACGTACAACGTTGGTATTCCGAGGTGCGTTATAAGTCTGCAACATCTGCACCAGGTACCCCTTGAAAAATTCCTTGTCGAAACTTGGGACCTGCAAAATAAAATTTACTCCTGCGGCTTGGATGTTCTTCTTTACCGGGTTGTTTGCTGGTGTCGCTGCCCACCATTGCCGACAAAAATCACCCGTAGGACAAGTCCAAGTGATTTCATCAATCGGAATCTGATCCTTGTTGCTTTGTTGGACTTCTCTGGTTGTCTGAGCGGATTCTTCTGCTTGTACCGCCTCTCGTTTTCCTCGAGTCTGCCCCTTGTCTGGGCTTGGCACTTGTCCGCGCATCGTATTATGTTCCTGATGATGACGGAGTCTTTTAGCCACAATCGACTCGGGTCCCGCTTCGGGTTGGATTGGAGGTTGTCCAGATTTCTGGCGACTCATGATTTCCCTCTTGGACGTCTCTTGCACTTAGACGACAAACTGCTCCAGACGGTTGAATCTGCTAGACGTCTATCTCCTTCAGATGTCAGGGTTTCAATCGAACGCTTTTTCTTAGACGTCTAAATCTTCCAGCTAGACGACTTCATTTTAGACGTTTGGGTCTATCGGCTAGATGTCTCCTCTTCTGACGGCTTTTTTTTTGCTAGACGGCTTCTTTAGACGTCTAAACTGCTGAATGTCTCCTCTTTTCCAGACGGCTAAACGCCCTCCTGCTCTAGTCGTTAGGTCTTCCAGACGTTTCTCCCCTTAGACGTCTGCTTCATACTAGACAGCTGGATTGCTTCCTCCAAGACGTTTGCTCCTTTCACCAAACGTCTTCTTTTTTGGTAGCTCTGACTGCAATTATCCAGACGGATGCCCTAGGTGGTTGTTCTCGGCAGGTCGTGATAGATCTGGACACCTTGCAGCGAACAATGGTCGAAAATTTTGACGTCTCTGTGTTTGCCTGCGAATTTTTGAAGATAGGGTCACTGCACTTGCACTGAAAAAGAAGGATTCTCCACGAAGCGTGCGACTGCCAGTGCTGAAATGACGTCTATGCTTCGTCTTGAATAAATCTTGGTGCGCTATCAACCCTACTTCTCCAAATCTCCTGCGCTCCTTCGTTTCACCTGCATAATGCTGAAAGCAAATGAGCAAGAATGCCCAGTGCTTCCAATTTATAGAAAATTGCCGCCCATGTAACTGCTTGCTTAACCGCCACCTAACTCCTAGTCGTCTATCTGCTTGCCACGTCGTCAGTTTTGCATGGACAAGACGTCTAGCGTCTTTATCTTTATTTCGTCTTTTTGCTATTTTTGTCTTTTTCCTTGTTTTTGTCTTTTTCTCTTTTTCTTTTTATTTTATTTTATTATTATTTTTTTCAAAACTGTACGTTTTGTTTTTAACGTCGTCGAGTGAAGCGCACGGCAATGCCGATGCGTACTTCAAAAGTGTCCGACGCGCTATCTTCCTGATGACGACTACCAGTTCCATAACTACTGAAACCATCGCCATTTTCCTGTTCCTCCGTCTGCTGATGACTGCGACGATTATTTTGGCTACGGGGAGTTTCTGTCTGAGGTTGTTCATCGCGTCTTCCTATTCTGTGTGGAATAATGCGCCAGTTTGGCTGCTCCTCTCTTTTTGGCTGATGATGTGTCCCCTGCCTAGATGTCTGATTATTTTCTGCTTGACGTCTGCTTCTCCTGACGTCATCCTCGACTTATCTCAGCTGCCAGACGTGTACTTTCCTGCTAGACGTCTACCAGATGACTTCCTCCATCATCCAGACGTGTGGCTGCGTCGTCCAGACGGGTACTACCAGGGTCCAGATGGGTTGATTCTTCTTCAAGGCGGGCTCGTTCAGTTCTTCCGTCGCCCTGTTGGATTATCACGCAATCATCAAGGTAATGGACCACAGTTCGTTCTTGCTCTTGATGGTTGGTCGTCCGATCATTGGAATGATGATTTCCTCTTTGTCCAATGTTGCGATAGAGTCTTCCTGTTCCATGGCCTCTGCCTCGAAGTCTATCGATCTGACGACGGACGACTGCCCATCCTTGGTCTATCTGGTCCTGATAGGGATTCCTACTCCGAGGTCCCTGTCTTCCGCGAGCCGGTGTGACTCGTCCTCTTCCCCTTGCCGGTCGAATCTCCCTGATGTGGGGCTGCCGTACTCCCAGCTGCCCGAGATTCGGTCGGTCCCTCGGTCGTTCTTGAACTACCATTCTCAGAACACGTAGTGATGGGTTGACTTGGACTATGTCCTCAGATGGTCCTTGCGGCTCAGTCCATGGACTAGTCGACCTACGGGTAGTAGGAGGGGAATTTCTTCCTCTCGAGCTACCGGGATGGAGGCCAACCACGCTCCTCCCTTGGTCAGGCAAGCTTGGGTTACCCAGAAGTCCTGACGAACTCCTGAGATTGCCCAAGTCACCTCTATTTCGGGCATGGTCTATCAGTTGTGCTCGTGAACTTGGTTTTGCGTGTGTCTGATTACTGGGTGTTAGTTGGTGCAGGATTCTCAATCTCCTGTCAGCCCTTATCAATCGTCGCCGCCACCTTGCTTCTTCAAAGTGTCGCTGTGGTGCACAGTGAGTTAGGGCTTCTTGGTATTGGTCTGAGAAAGCCGAATCCGTACTTGAGTCGTTTCCCTCTCCTGCAGTGTTCATTGGCCATTCCGAGGTTTCTTGAACGCGCTGTTGCAATCGTCTTACTTCTCTTCGGTGTTGTCGTAAGTCGAGTACTGCCATACGATACCTAGCCACTTCTTCATGCTCAGTCGGACGTCTCATAGCTCCTTCATATGGTGTTCTCCACTCGCGTGGTACCGGTCTTCCTGGTATTGCGTTTTCACTATCCGACTGAATATTTATTCCTCCGTTGTCCTCGTCTTGTGGGCTTAGAGACTCATCGTCTTCAATCACCTGTGCAGTCTCGAGGAATCTGACCCTTGCTTGCCGACTTCGGATTTCATCCCTTTGTCTTCGACGATCTGGGTTGGGACTAGCGTATGGTATATCAGGATCCCGAGGTTGATTCTCATCCTCGCTTGAATCTTCCGGCCATCCTCCGTACCTTGGCCGTTTGGGTACTTCTCTGACATCCCGCCACAGAATCTCGGCTGCTTCTTCTCGACTCATCTGATATTCACTATTAGTAGCCAAGTTCTGATGCAATTCCCTTGCTTCACCTTGTTCTGGTGATCTTCGGAATCGTCGAGGACGCCTGATTAGTGGTGAAGTCGCTCTTGAGGAGTCGTCAGTATTCAGGAGGATTCTTAATGTAGTTGTGGATGAACTATCCGAATCTTCTGAGGAAACTGCATTATTCTCCGAAGGTCCTGCATTGTTTCTTGTATTCTCCCTTGCTCCATCGAATTGCATCCCTAGTCCACGTCCTTGCAGCCTTCGATTCTCTTGCCTCCGAGAGTGTATTATGCTTGGTGCCGAGGGTGAATGATCTGGAGCTACCGAGAATAAACTACTTTTTGGCGAATTGCCATCCGAGCTCCTCCTGAAATCACCCTGATCTCTTTCAGCCCATTCTGCTCTGCGTGCTTCCTATCGTTGATGCATTTGTTGCATAGTTCCATCCAACTCCTGAATGACCTGTTCCCTCAATCGTGCATTATACTGGCGAAGAGTCTCATACTCCTCTTGCAATCGTTGTGTTTCCCAAGCCATCCGTTGTAGAACTTCTGCTCCTTGACCTTCATATTCTTCCACTTCTGGTATTGGCCCTTGTGAAGCTATATACGAAATTTTCCGAAGCCGATTCTCTACTTCGCTTTCTAGAACTCGTACATTAGGTTCTAACTCCCTTCGTTCGGTTACAGGTTCTTCTGTTCCAAATAACCATTCCAGGTTGGTAGGTTCATCCTCCCGAACAACATTGCTTGGCCCACCGTGTTCGTAGGATCGTATACCTGGCTGTGCTTCTTCGTTTGAGTTACCAGAAGTGTCCTTCATTTCTAAGTTGATTACATTGATCTGTGCTTGTGCCTTGTACACCTTCAACTTAGAGCCATTTACCGCTTCGGGGCAAATTGTTCCATCCAGCTTCTTCAATCGGACAACCCCGTTGTCCAGTACTTCTTCCACTTGGAAGGGTCCAAGCCATAGGGTCTTCAACTTCCCTGGCTTGATCTCTCTTTTCCCGTTGTATTTGAGTACTAAGTCACCAACCTTCAAGTTCATTTTCCGGAGATGCTTGTCATGCTAGTACTTTCGTCGTTGTTGAGCAATCTTCGTTGCCCACTGTGCCAACACCCTTTTCTCGCCTAACTGTACCAGTGTTGCGAGTCTTTCCTCCATGCTTTCTTCTTCATTCAGGCGGGTTTCAACAACTACCCTCAAGCTTGGTACCAAAAATTCTACTGGTACTACCGCCTCCTGTCCATACATCAGTTGAAAGGGTGTGTGGTTTGTGGTTGGTTTGAAGGTAGTTCTGTATGCCCACAGAACTGCTGGTAAGCGCTCCTCCCAGTCTGCGCCTTCAATTGCACATGTTTTATACATGATAGAAACCAGGACCTTATTTGTCGCCTCCGCTTGCCCATTTGCTCTAGGGTAGTACGGACTTGACAAAGAGTGAAAGATCCTGAATTCCTTCGTCAAATTCTGGATAATCTCATTAACGAAATGACCTCCCCTGTCACTTGTCAATTGAAGAGGTATGCCGAACCGTGTGATAACTTGTTCATACAAAAAGCGAGTCGTGCTTCTTGCAGAATTATCAGGTAAGGCCCTTGCTTCGACCCATTTCGTTAAGTATTCTGTTGCGACTACGATGTACCTACACTTCCTTTTATGACTTGTTCTCAGTGGACCCACAAAATCCAACCCCCATATCTCAAAGAGTTCTTGAGGTTGCGATGGATGCAGTGGCATGAAGTCTCGTTTCAACGGCTTCCCTGTTCTTTGACACGTATCACATGCCTTAACAAAGTTCTTGGCATCGTGATAAAGGGTAGGCCACCATAGGCCCGCCAACAACACTTTCCTAGTTGTTGCGTCAAGTCCCATATGTCCTCCGGCCAATCCTTCATGTGCCTCCTTCAGGGTCTGTTGCACTTCATCTTCCATCACGCATCGTCTTAGAATGTGGTCCTCCCCCATCTTGTATAGCAATCCTGCAATCAAGGTAAAGGGTGCTGACTTCGTAATCACCTTTCGTTGTTCAGCTACCGTCATCTCCTTCGGCAACTCTCCTGTCGATAGATAATCCCCAATATGTTTATACCATGCGGGTATCGCACTTATCATGAACAACTGTGCGTTGGGGAATTCATCTGGTATCCCTCCTTCTGTAGGTTCTCCTGAGAGAATCCTTGACAGTTGGTCCGCAATGACGTGCTTCTTCCCCGGTCTCACTACCACCCGAAACACGAATTCCTGCAGAGTGACGAGCCATCGACTCACTCGTCCATAGATTGTTGGCTTGTTAATCAGGTACAACAGCGCCTGGTGATCTACATAGAAAGCAAAAGGGTTAGCCAACAAATAGTGTCGGTACTTTTGTACTGCGTACACCATCCCTAGTGCTTCACGCTCTGTTGTACTGTAGTTTTTCTCGGCTCGAGACAACAACCGACTTGCAAAATAGATGGGCTGATCCAACCCAAATTGACCTTCCTGAGCCAATGCACAACCAATAGCAAAATTTGAGGCATCAACGTGCACATGGAACTCCTTCTCCCAGTCTGGGTAGACCAGGATAGGTGCCTTTACCAAGTGTGCTTTCAAGCTCTCAAAAGCTCCCTGATGCTCCTCTACCCAGTGAAAAGGAACACCCTTACGTGTAAGAGCGTCTAATGGATGGGAAGTCAATGCATAGTTGCGGATGAACCTTCTGTAGTATCCTACTGTTCCCAAGAAGGTTTTCACCGAGCTCACGTCATGTGGCTCCTCCATCAGCAGTATCACCCGAATCTTATCCGGATCGGGCTTCAGGCCCTCTTGGCATACAATATGCCCCAACAACTTCCCATATGGTACCATCAAGACACATTTGCCTGGATTTAGTGATATCCGAGCTCGCCTACACAAGCTCATGCATTCCTCCAATGCCTTCAAATGTTCCTGTGTCCTCCCATACAATGACCAATCATCTAGGAAGGCTTTGAAATTCCCTGTGGACATCTTATCAAAGATATATAAGATGATTCTTTGAAAAGTAGCCGGTGCATTGCACAAACCAAATGGCATGCGGTTATAAGCATATATTCCATTTTCAACTACGAAAGTTGTCTTCAGCTTATCTTCCTCTGCGATGCTAATCTGGTTGTACCCTGAGAACCCATCCAAAAATGAATAGATCTCATGGCCTGCTACTTCTTCCAGGATGGAGTCTATGAAAGGGATCGGGAAGGGATCCTTGATGGTTACGACATTGAGGCTTCGAAAATCTACACAAATTCGAATTTTATCTACCTCCCTCTTCAAGGTGATCACAATCGGTGACACCCACTCACTTGTCGTAACCTTGAAAATAATGCCTGCATCTAGCATTTTATCAATTTCAGCATTCACCAGGGCTGCATATTTGGGATTCATCCTGTATGGTCGCTGTTGGTTACGGATATGCCACAGGAAAGGATTTGGTCTATATTACGCGCCCTAGACCCGCACAACAGATTGAAAGGCCGGAAGGAAGGAATGCCTTCCGTGCCAATCTCCGGAGAAGGCTGGCTCCTATACTACGCTACACTGGGTTTTAGATTAGGGAACTGGAAAGAGATGGGAAAAATGCTGAAAGAAATAAATAACTGAAAGAAATGGGAAATGCATATTGTTTCAAGGGGAAGAACAAGCAACACAATTACTAGCTCCTACTTGAACCAACAACAATCAATATTATAAACATTATCAGAAACTAAAACTAAACACACACTGATATGTATCCTTTAGCAATTCCAGGGTTCGTTCTTAATTCACACACTTAAATCCAGATTTCAGAATTTACTGTATGCAAATGAAGAAACAAAATTAACAGAAATAAGCATAGAAGGCGTCATACACAGCGAAAAAGCTCTGGTTCTGGCTCTAAGCATACCTCTGGATCTGTACCTCTGGGTCTATCTCTGGATCTGCCTATGAAACTGCCTTTGGATCATTGCCTCTGGATCTGCTTGTAGATCTGCCAATGGAACTTTGTCTCTGGGTTTGTCTTTATGTCTGTCTTTGGGTCATTATCTCTGGGACTGCCACTCGGTCTATCACTGGATTTGCCTCGGGGTCTACCATAGGTTTTACCTTTTCGGTAGAAGCCATACAACATTTCTTTCATCATGGTCCATTGTGTGTGATCTATCCATCCACAATCTATATGAACCTTGTTGGTCATTTTCAGTTTGTACCAACAACTAGAAGAAGAGTGATTCGTACATCCACAAGAAACACAAGGATGTAATCTCCAACACTTAGCTGCAACATGTCCTGCCTTTCCACAGTGACTGCAACAATGCTTTTTAGGAGATGGAGGAGATTTAGGTTTTACAAACATGGAATTACTGGTACTTGCATGTCCAGTATAGCCAAGGCCTTCATTCTTTGCCCTGACATTTAGCATTATAGGAGTTTTAATGCCTTGTTCCTGTTTACCTAATCTCTCACCATTGAATCCCATTTTCTTCATCATTTTGGAACCAAATCCTTTTGTGTGTTTTTCAAAACATCCAATTTCATCATCTTCATCAATTTTATTAACAATATGGCATTTGTCATTATTGATGAGATTATGGAGTTCATTTTTAGGAGGTTCAGTTTTTAAGTCACTAGTGTCACAAGAAAAATCTGCTACTGTGATGAGATCACCTGTGCTACAACTGATATCTACCATAGAAGGTAGGAGGTCACCTGTATCACAACAATCATTGGCCATCATGGGCTCAAGGTCACATGTGTCACAACAAGCATTCGCCACCATGGGTTGAAGGTCACTTGTGTCACTACAAGCATCGACCATTAGGGGTTTGACCTCTTTTTCCTCACTAAAGTCCCTGTACACTTTACGTTGGGCAATATCAAGAGAAATCAATGATATGTAGAATGCCCTTATGACGCCTATAGGGATTTGAACACCATTCTTCCGAAGGTCTTCAGAATCTTTGAGAATGGATTTTACACCACTGCGTAGTGTAGAATATTTTTCATCCTCATAAAAATCCATTCCTTCCATCTCTGGTGGAAAGTAAGGACCTTTAATTGATTTTTCAACAACATCAATTTGTTTAGGGGCTTGCTTTTTCTTTGATCTGCCCATTTTTAAGGTGTCGGTCTCTGCCGAAAATGCACCTTTTACAATGAATTTTGCAAAAATAATCTGACTAAGGTGTCGGTCACTGCCGAAAATGCACCCTTATAAGTCTTCCCCCTTTGTTTTTGCAAAAAATTTATCTATTTGGAGAAAAAATTTATCCCCCCTTAATACAAAAATGCTTGCCTTCGTAGACAAATGTCAAAAAATTGCAACAATAAAAAATCCCCCTTCTTATGTCAAGAACTCCAAACACAAGAATGTGCTATTTATGAAGTCTAAAAAGGTTTGTGTGGGATGACTGCTGCTTTGTAGACAATTTGTCAAATGCACTTCAAATTTGAGTGATGACAATGGTGGGAAAAAAAAATTAGCCCCCCTTTAGTTGCAAAAAATGCAACTATGAAGCTTTTTAAGGTGTTTACAAAATTGCCTTCTAAGCAAATTTCAAGGCTTATCAATGAGTGCAAGTAATAAAATTTGCAATATAAACCTCTTGGGCTTGTCCACAATTGGTTTTGATGGCCTTGTAATGTTTTTTTTTTTATAATTTAAATGCAAATTTCAAATAAATTTAATCATAATTTAATTAATAATAAAATAAGTTTTAATAAAATCAAAAAAATGATTTATTTAAAACAAAATTAAATTATTAATAAAAATATTAAAAAAATATTTAAAAAATTTACAAAATAAATAAAAAAAATAAATTACCTTTGGTGAGGTTTGAACCCCAAACCTCCTTGCGTGCAAGGCTCTTGGTGCTGGCCCAAGCTACCAACCAGGCTATAATAGCCGATGTGAAGAAAGGGCAACTTGCCCAATATGAAGTCTGCGTCAGGGAAAATCCACTATTTGAAGCAAGGCGACCCCCGAAAGGCCTTACCAGGCGGCGCTGCCTCAGCATCCACGATGGCCGGTGGCTGCTCTCCTACGAGCAACGACGGGCTTGCTCTTCCACCCCGGTGGAAAACTCCTCCACCTCACGGAGCTACGGCTTCCTGATCTGGTGTTGCACAACAATTTGGGAAATGTTCCTTGCCGTTGTAACTCGACAATCGGTAGACTTGGCTCAGACAAACTCCTTTTTGCGCTGCCAGCCCGCTGCGAACCACCAGTGCGTCGGCTACATCCAGGGGGTGCCCAAATTGTTCTGTCTGCAACTTCTTTTTCCCGTGATGATCGGCTTCTTGGCACTATGCTCTGGGTAGTGTAAAAGTTTTCAAGCAAGGCAATAGGCGATGGATCTTTCAAAATAGAGTGGAAGCAATGTGATTTTCTTTTGCAACTTATGGTGGCGTCCTCCTGTGCTTCAGAAAGGACAACGTCACAAAGGCTCATACGTCGTCTCCAATCACTGTGCTGCGGCTAGCGCTGTCAACTTTTGATGCAGTATGCCCTCCGCCGAGTACCAAGCATTAAGAAATCGTGTTTGTTTAGCAGGAGATTAAGCCAGACAGTGTCGTCTACGGAGCTCTGCTTCCTTTCACAGAAATATTTGCCGGATCGAGTACACTAAAACCTACTGTCCGCTACTGTCTGCTAAATCCCTTGCGATACGTGGGAATCTTCAATGCGCAGTTCCTCCTCTGCACTATGCAGCCACCGTCGGGGTTGCAACTGAGGCGCCACAAAGGTTGTTCGCAGAAAGTTTTCACCAATAGGGATCTTCAATGTCGTCATTGATGGAACACCATCAACTATGACTTCGCCTCTGCAGTTGGGAGATCCGGAGGTGTGGGCAAAACAGTCCTTCCTCCATACATTCACCAGGAGATCGTTTGGCTGAAACGTCTCCTCACACTATCATCCGATTTGAAACGATTAACTGGATGATTTGCAGAATGACCGCTCCAATCCGCTGTGTCAACAAATATGTCTGTGATCTGTGAATTTTCCTCCAGCGCGGCTATCTTCAGCCTGTAAATTCTCTGATCGGTGTCCAATTCTGGGAAACACATAGAGAGTTGTCAGAAACCTCCAAAATTTTATTCGACGCAGTCGCCTTCAGCAGCAGGATTGTGATCAGCCAACAATCACAACGAGGTGTTAATGTTTGTCGTTACTGCAACTCAAGATCCACAAAAAAAAAAAATCGTGTACAACAATAGATTGCCTACTGGTAGTGAGGATTGTTGTTGTTTGTCACCAATGATGCCTCGCAGGTGATTGGAGGTCTCCCAAACAATGTTAATACATTACCTTCCAACGCACGATTCTGATCTGTGGCTGGATCTATCTGTCAACGGGATAACATCTACAACTCCGGAATTTGTCTTCCTCTGGTAGCTGAAAAACTACAGCTGAGATACCTGTGTTGCATCGATGGTCATCACATCACCGAAAGTTGTAGAGAAAACGCAGATACATATGGAACATAATCCCACATGTAGGGCTCGGATGGTGTTAGAAGGCTTTAAAGAATCAACAACACAATATGCTAAATGACCACCTTACGGTGGTTAATCCTTTCCCGTCTTTTTATCCGCCACGCCTTGTCCACCTTAGGTCACACTCCATGTAGTTTCGGTGCTTAGATGTCATAGTCCAGATTTGTCCTTGTCTGCGTTAGCCCAATGTTAACCTTCGTCGTCCACGTCTGGTTGGCAGTCCTTAGAGGTAGCGTTAGGCTTAGGTGTCACCCAGCTTTAGAGTCCTCCCACTAGCCTTAGGTCCACAGCTAGAATAGTCTCCGATCCGCCTCTCATCCGGTCAGTTGAGTCATAGTTCGCAGGTTTTAGATATGATCTTCGGGTCTTGCGTAGAGTCCACCGTAGGGGTTTGTGTCGGTGTCTCCTCCAGTCTTGCCTAGAGTCTATCAGATCTGGACCCGTCCAGCTTGCTACATCAGTCGGGTGTCGAGCTACGAGAGCTCGACAAAGTATAGCTCTGATACCATGTCAGAGTAATCAGAGTAATCGATGCAATGCATTGATAATAGTAGGTATATATTACAATGCATTAGGCTTAGTATTAGCCTAGATAGGACTAACAACCTAACAATATAAAGCTAACAATATATGCGCTAACAACTATTGTTAGCGTACTTAACCTAATAATGCAATAATAAATATAGCATACGCTAACATCTTTATATTGATGCAATAGTCCAAATACAACAACTCTTTAGCAAAATGTTCCCCCCCTATTACATTACATTGAGCAGCCTTTTATAGAAGAATTTCCCCCTGATTACATTAATGTCCAAACCCTAAAACTGGCGGAGCAGTTGAGATTTGACCTCTGTCAGATGACAGAGCATCCATGGAATGCAGCTCACCCGTGTTTAGAGCGGCTCCGGACGGGCGTTGTAGTTGGGACAACATGTCTCATTAATGCGGTTGGTGCAACTTGCCCTTTGGAGCTTTTTCGGGACCTGACATGGCCGTCCTGATGGGATGGGCTAGAGACCCAAACTCGTGCACCATGAAGGTGCCTTAAATTCCCATCTAACTTCTCTTTCTTGGGACGCGTGACCTCCGGATGTAGTCTTAGTGTTAAAAAACGCTCAGCGAAACTTTGTTGGAAATCGGGCACAAAATGCAGTTTTTTGGCCGAAGTTGAGCATTCTGGCGAGGTTCGCTGGATTTCGGGAGCGATCTTGAGCATCTTGGCTAACGTTCGCACTTGGCCGACGTTTGCACTTGGCCAATGTTCGCATTTGGTCGACGTTTGCTACACAAGGAGCCCGAAACCGAGGTTCGCTGGGGATTCGAGCGAACTTGAGCTTCCTGGCCGACATAGAACATTTTGGCCGACGTTCGCTCCTGGCCGACGTTCGCTTTTGGCCGACATAGAACATTTTGGCCGACGTTCGCTCCTGGCCGACGTTTGCTCCGCTTGCTTCCCGAAATCGAGGTTTGCTGGGGATTTGAGTGAACTTGAGCTTCCTGGCCGACGTTCGCTTTTGGCCGATGTTCATTCTTGGCCGACGTTCGCTCCCGGCCGACGTTCGCTCCTGGTCGACGTTCGCTCCGCTTGCTGCCCGAAACCGGGGTTTGCTTGGGATTCGAGCGAACCTGAGCTTCCTGGCCGACGTTCGCTCCTGGCCGACGTTCGCTGCACAAGGAGCCCGAAACCGAGGTTCGCTGGGGATTCGAGCGAACTTGAGCTTTACCCTGCCTTAGCAAGTTTTTACGCCCCTCTGCACTTCGCTCCCAGAAGGGTCCGAAGCTGGGGTTCGCTGGAAATTCGGGCGAACTTGAGGTTCGCTACTCTTGGGGACGAACTTGAGACCTCTATGCCTTAGTGATTTTTTGAAGCAGGTTAACCCCGAACTTGAGCGCGTTGAGCTTCAGGAGAGAACTTGAGCACGCTGAGCTTCGGGAGCGAACCTGAGCATCGGGCGAACTTGAGCATTGGGCGAATCTGAGCATTGGGAGAACTTGAGCATCGGGCGAACTTGAGCATTCTGTGCCTTAGTCATATTTTTTGGCCCAAAATTGAGCTTTCTGGTTCTGCTTCCCAGGGCCACAAGTTTTGATCCGCTGCCTCGATCGCCTATTATAATATATCGTCGGAAAGCTTGCGAAAATATCTGCAATGACAACATATCCAAAGATCATTTCATCCACTTTATCATCCTCTTTTTGGGCCTGCGAAAATGCCAACACTTTTGCATGCCCTTTGCCACTCAAAGCTTCATACTTCGGCAAAATTTTGTCAAATAATTTAATGTGGCAAAAATGCCAGCTTTCCTAGTGGCTTGCGGGGAATTTAGCTTGTCTGAATGCAGATCGATCCCAACCCTTTATCCATTGGGCAACAGAGTCATCCTCGCTGTCCTCCTCTGACCGTCTGCTGCTGACTAGGGGCTCTTCTTCCAACTTCTCCCCTTCTGCCTCTTCCTCCTCTCTTTGGCGCACAAAAAAGCACGAACTAAACTAAAAAAAACAACTGAACTTTACTTACCAGCCGGCCTATTTACATTATTTACACAAAAGTTTGCGACATGATTGGCATGCCGCCACCACAAACCTAGCTTCGGGTGCCTATCCGGTGAATCTGTAGTGTCCGGACCAGATCTGATTGTACTTCAATCGATCTTTGAAGTTCGGCTGGCCTCCCAAAGTTTTCCAAGTTACGAACAGGGTGCAACGTGGCAGGTTATCATGCATGCCAGTACCAATACAATTGATGAATAATGTGGCAAAGAGGTTTGCCACACGAGATCCTTCTTCGAGTACTGGTTGCAGCAATGGCTGGAGCCAATACCCCCACTTTAGAGGGTCCACTGACTACGGGCTCCTGAGGACGGGTTCCTCCAACTCCTTGATGCGATAGCAGGACTTTTCTGGCGATAGGCCTTTTGCGAGGATCTCCTCAGGATCAACCTCTTGGTGAGGCGTGCTTATTGGGTTTTGGCTGACTACTTGCGTGATATGCCCTGGGACACAAAAAGGGTGCAAAAATGTGCCCTCTTTGCTCTCAAAATCTGCCACTTGAGCCTGTTCTCCTTCTTGGCCCATTTCCTGATGGAAACTGCAAGCAACCATATTATTCATCACTTGGGCCGTGCTTTTGCATATTCCCATCGTTGGCCTTAGACAAGATCTGCCTCTTGAGCTCCACACAGCTGCATTCCAGGTCTCTGCACAGTATGAGGGATCTGCCATGGTGAATATTGCGCGGGATAGACAGGAGTAGCAACTACCGGAGAAAGTGAAGGAGTTTCTCCACACCGTATCTTTCCTGAAAGGAGTAGAAGCCGCTTCGTTTGTACACCTTCCTCAAAGATTTGAGGGAATCTTTTTTCACCTGATTGCAGTAGGAGGCTTATGTCCGGGTGGAAAGCCCGAACATAGAAGAGGTGGGCCTAGGCGGGTGTCGGCTGGATTTTCTCTGGAATTCTCATCCAACTCCTGCAAAATCGGATATTGAATTCTGTGATGCTCTCTAGAGGTGCTCTCGTGATGGTGGAGAGGTGCATCAAGAGTTGGAAGGAATCCTGAGAGCCGTCAAATGTGTTGATGAGTGTCTCGCTAAGTCTGCCCATGAACAGATGCTCTTACGCCCGAGTATTTTGTACCACTGTAGTGCCCTTCCTTACAGAGACAGAACCAAAAGTCTGATCATGACGTCTTTGTGGGCTATGTCATGGAGGGTCGCTAGAGCAACAATATCTTCAAGGTGCTCTTGGGCCATTCCCTTAGTGCCATTGTATTTTGTTAGGGTCTTCAAGGCACTTTTGGGAATCTCATGCCAACTTTGGAGATTCAGAGGGCCAGGATCATCCCAGCTGGGATAGCATACCTTTGCCATTATAGCAGTGGTCTGCAGAGATCACGGTTCTCGCCACTAAGTCGGAGTCGCCAGGTGAACATTATTTTCTCCGCTTGTGAGGTCAAGGCTGCTCACCAAACCTTGATTCCTCCGGGATGTCTTCTTTTAGCTTAGAAGGCACCTACAATCAAGAAATCTGAATCTTCAGCTCAGTCAGAGTCGCAGGTGATTTTGCCAGATGAAGGCAAGCCAAAAATTCACCAAACTCGCGCTTCTTAAAACTGTTCGTCCCACCGGGCGTGCCAGAAAAAACTGTTGGTTACGTATCTGCCATAGGAAAGGATTTGGTCTATCTTACGCGCCCTAGACTCGCCCAACAGATTGAAAGGCCGGAAGGAAGGAATGCCTTCCGTGCCAATCTCCAGAGAATGCTGGATCCTATACTACGCTACACTGGGTTTTAGATTAGGGAACTGGAAAGAGATGGGAAAAATGTTGAAAGAAATAAATAACTGAAAGAAATGGTAAATGCAGATTGTTTCAAGGGGAAGAACAAGCAGCACAATTACTAGCTCCTACTTGAATCAGCAGCAATCAATATTATAAACATTATCAGAAACTAAAACTGAACACACACTGATATGTATCCTTTAGCAATTCCAGGGTTCGTTCTTAATCCACACACTTAAATCCAGATTTCAGAATTTACTGTATGCAAATGAAGAAACAAAATTAACAGAAATAAGCATAGAAGGCATCATACACAGTGAAAAAGCCCAGGATCAGAACCAGGAGTCTTTATATTGATGCAATAAGTCCAAATACAACAACTCTCTAGCAAAATGTTCCCCCCCTATTACATTACATTGAGCGGCCTTTTATAGAAGAATTTCCCCCCTTATTACATTAATGTCCAAATCCTAAAACTGGCCGAGCAGCTGAGATTTGACCCCTATCAGGTGACAGAGCATCCATGGAATGCGGCTCACCCGTGTTTAGAGCGGCTCCGGACGGGCGTTGTAGTTGGGACAGCATGTCTCATTAATGCGGTTGGTGCAGCTTGCCCTTTGGAGCTTTTTTGGGACCTGACATGGCCGTCTTGATGGGATGGGCTAGAGACCCAAACTCGTGCGCCATGAAGGCGCCTTAAATTCCCACCTAACTTCTCTTTCTCGGGACGCGTGCCCTCCGGATGCAGTCTTAGCGTTAAAAAACGCTCGGCGAAACTTCGCTGGAAATCGGGCCCGAAATGCAGTTTTCTGGCCGAAGTTGAGCATTTTGGCAAGGTTCGCTGGATTTCGGGAGCGAACTTGAGCGCGCTCGATTTCGGGAGCGATCTTGAGCATCTTGGCCGACGTTTGCACTTGGCCGATGTTCGCATTTGGTCGATGTTTGCTGCACAAGGAGCCCGAAACCGAGGTTTGCTGGGGATTCGAGCGAACTTGAGCTTTCTGGCCGACATAGAACATTTTGGTCAACATTCACTCCTGGCCGACGTTCGCTCCTGGACGACGTTCGCTTGGCCGACGTTCGCTCCTGGCCGATTTTTGCTCCCCTTGCTTCCTGAAACAGGGGTTCAGTGGGGATTTGAGTAAACCTAAGCTTCTTGGCCGACGTTCGGTTTTGGCCGATGCTCGCTCCTGGCCGACGTTCGCTCCGCTTGCTGCCCGAAACCAAGGTTCGCTGGGGATTCGAGCGAACCTGAGTTTCCTGGCCGACTTTCGCTCCTGGTCGACGTTCGCTTCTGGCCGACGTTCGCTATACAAGGAGCCCGGAACTGAGGTTCGCTGGGTATTCGAGCGAACTTGAGCTTTACCCCGCCTTAGCAAGTTTTTATGCCCCTATGCACTTCGCCCCCAGAAGGGCCCAAAGCTAGGGTTCGCTAGCAATTCGGGCGAACTTGAGGTTCGCTACTCCTGGGGGCGAACTGGAGACCTCTATGCATTAGCGATTTTTTGGAGCAGGTTAACCTCGAATCCGAGGTTCGCTGGATATCGGGAGCGAACTTGAGCACGCTGAGCTTTGGGAGCGAACCTGAGCATCGGGCGAACTTGAGCATCGGGCGAACCTGAGCATTCTGTGCCTTAGTCATATTTTCTGGCCCGAAATTGAGCTCTCTTGTTCTGCTTCCCGGGGCCATAACTTTGATTTGCTACCTCGATCGCCTATTATAATATATCACCGAAAAGCTTGCAAAAAGATCTGCAATGACGAAATATCCAAAGATCATTTCATCCACTTTATCATCCTCTTTTCGGGCCTGCGAAAATGCCAGCACTTTTGCACGCCCTTTGCCGCTTAAAGCTTCATACTTAGGCAAAATTTTGTCAAATAATTTAATGTGGCAAAAATGCCAACAGCTTGCCTTCTAACTAGTTGTGCGCCTTCAATCAGGGGAATCTTGTGTACGCAGAGTTTTGGTGGAAATCCCTTCAGGTCCTTGTACGTCCAAGTGAAGACATCCTTATACTCAAGAAAGATTTTAAACGTTGCCGCTTTTAGCACTGGATCCCAATCATCTCCACACTTAGTCATCCTCTCCTTGCCATTTTCTCCCAAGTTTAGTTGAATCATTCTAGGTCCTTCGTTTTTAATGGACTCAGGTTCATTTTCTGCGTTAAGAACATCGATGGGGTAGGTTGGTTTGTCTTCAATGACTGCGTCTCCCATCGTATATTCTGCTAAGTTCTTGGGGAATGTCCATTTTTCTCTCTCCTTATCCTTATTTGCTGCTGTCTATTTCTTACTACTTTCCTCTTTTTCCGGTTCCTTCTTCACATCCTTCTGGATTTCGTCTCCTACTTCAATGCAAAAACACTGGGGGGAGAATACTTCATAATCTTCATGCTGCAAGTGGAGTAAGCCCATGTCTTCATTGTACTTATCCTTCGTGCAATCTTCCAGGTGTAGTACTCCCTCTTCATCTGGTTCATATTCTGACTCTTCATCCGAAGAAGAAACTCTTGAATCATCGGAACTTGCAATCTCTTGGCTTACCGCCTGGTTCTTTAAATTAATCAAATATCTATGCTGGCTTTTCTTGAAGGTCAGATGTTCTTTCTCCCAGTTGTGGTTTACCTTTGTCGTTCGTAACCACCCACGTCCCAACAATGCATCATATGCTGGTTTTTGCATGGCAATTATAACGAAACCCAGTATAAAATCCTGTTCCGCTATGCGCATTTTCTGGCTCATTAGTACACCTATTGTCTCGATGCCATATTGATCTACTCCATACAATTTGAAGTTTGGAGATCTAAGTGCGGGTTGACCAATACTCCGCCACGTTCTTTCTGGCATCACCTTCAAGCTTGATCCTCCAATGATCACTTGATTCAAATTATGGTCCAGTATCTCCATATGAACCAAAGTTGGCTTCTTCCCTGCCTCGATCATTAGTATCGTTGGATCAATGAACTGACTTTGCTTGATGTGTGTTACCTGTTGGGTTTTTCTCTTCTTCGTTTTTACGACTTCTCCCATCGTAGCATATAACTCAGGTACTATGTTGAATAGACTTGCTACCTTCAGTTCTACCATCGTATTCAATACCTGTGTCACCAAGCCTTCTATTAATGCTTGCTTATCGTTTGTGATCTCCGCCTTCTTTAGAGCTTTTTCCAAAACTAGTCTATCCTGCTTTCCTTTGTCTAGTTCTGTTTTTATCAATTCTTGAGCTTCCTGCCATCGCTCTTTCTCCTTAGCAGGATTTGGGTATTCTTCTAACTTCCTAGCTTGTGTTCTTGTTACGACTAGGACTTCATCTTCCCTTTCCATTACTGTACTTATTTTTCCAATGTTAATCAAATTGACATTCTGTGTTCCACTGGAGCTTGCCTTATTTGGGCAATTAGCCTCTTTGTGGTTCCCTGGACCACACCACTTACACAATTGGGTAGTGTTGCCACATTTTGCATGGGGTGCTAATTTTGGAAGGTTGTAGGGTTGCTGCTTTCCCTCTCTTCTCTCTTCTTTCTTCTTTCTTGTGCTTCTTCTCTCCCTTTCTGCTCCCCACTTATCAAATGTCACCTCTTTTATCTTCTGTTTCATGTTTATCTTCATTCCTGTTAAGTGGGCAAAAGAGAGCCCAAAAAATGGTTAAAGTGTTTGTTTCCGCCCGACTGTGTTGCGCAGTCGGGTTGCGAATGCTCCCATTTGCGCACCTGGGCTGGCAAGCATGGGCCCGTTTGAAAATTTGTCTAAGTGCGATCCGTCCGAGCGCGCTGCGCAGTCGGACGGCGCACATGTTCTATAGCGCACTCGGGCAGCATCAGCGGATAAGGGCCCATAAATTTTCTAAGTGTTGGCACCACCCGACTTCGCGCAAAGTCGGGCGGCGCCCAGGGATGAAGTGCGCCATCGGGCGGCTTGGACCAAGTTATGCGCCACCGAGCGGACATAAGGAGAGCAATGTCTAAAATTGGCTAAGGCACGAAATCCGCCCAAGTGCGCTGCGTCGTTCGACGGCGCACCCCTTTTTGTGCGCCCTCGGGCGGGAAGACAAGGAAAGATAAAATTGGCTAAGGCACGGAATCCGCCCAAGTGCGTTGCGCCGTCCGACGACGCACCCCCTTTTGTGCGCCCTCGGGCGGGAAGACAAGGAAAGATAAAATTGGCTAAGGCAGAGTCCGCCCGACTGCACTGTTTTCAAGACATCCCGCTCAACTGCACTCCTTTCTTGTGCGCTGCCGGGCAGAATCATAATTCGTGAGCAGCTAAGTGTCTTCCCCCCCTTATTCTCCATCAGTGAACTCCAAATGATGACAGGTGTCCCGTCTCGTGATCCGAGTCAAGATGTGATAGAAGTTGGGCTGCTCAAGTGCTATTTGGATGGGTATGGATTGATAGGTCTTATTCTATCTACTCTCATTCAAGCCACTTAGCTTCTCAACCGCCGGATCGTTGTCGAGCTGACACGTTTGCAAGTGGACCTCACTGCCATCACTTTCTTATCTACAGAGGTCAAGCATCAACCGGCTTTTGCTGCTTTTGTCAGCTTTGTGGCTTTGTCAGATTTGGGATACTGGGACCATAATGTAATCGGGGGGGATTTTGCACTATATATAGCAGTTCCATCTCATTGTAAAGGGGTGGAAGGGGGATATCTTGCTAAGGGACTTCTGTAACTATGCGTTTGCTCTCAAAATACAAAGTATACTTGGCTCTATTGGTTGTTTTTGTCTTGTATGCTGCCTTGACTAAGTGTTTCTGCTCTACGTTACTTATATTTTTTATTATTGCTATTCTGAATCTGGATATCAACATTGGCAATTAAGTAAATCTGGAACACTGAATTAAAGGATACATAAGATAGAATGCGCCATTAATTTCTGCTTTACTTAAGTGTTTTAATTGTTGTTAGTAGTGGTGATTGGTTCGTCACTGTACTGCTTATCTTCCCACCCGAAACAAGCCATTTATGTCTCTTTTCGTATTTACTAATCTCTTTCCTGCACTCTAAGCTACCCCCCAAAGTTGAGAATCTAAAGGAAGCTGGCCTCCTCCGGAGATTGACGCGGAAGGCATTCCTTCCTTTCGACCTTTCAATCTGCTGGGCGAATCTAGGGCGCATTACACTAAATCCTATCCTAGTGGCAGATTCGTAACCAACAGGTAGCATTGTTACCGCCTACATTATTTGTATTCTGAGGCTTGGGGTAGCTCTTCGCAAAGTGGCCCTACTCTTGACAATTCCGACACTGAATTACAGGTCTCCCTTCAGAGTCGTACTGCAGTCGACTCTGTCCTCGTCTTCTCCCTTGACAGTTGATCCTGTATCCGCCGCTTGTTGCACCCTGTCCATTTCTTGAAGTATCAGGTTGACTTCCTTGTTGGACTGTTAATGTCTGGTGCCTTGCTCCCTTTAGATTGAATGGACAATCTGCTACTGGGTGACCTGCAATATCACATATGTTGCAATACGCTTTCTTTGGGAAATTGGTATTGGCATGTCCTTCCGTTTTACAGTCGGAACACCAAATATTCCTCTCTATCTTTCCTCACTTCTCCTTTGACTTCTCTTAGAATTTTATCAAACTCTTTCCGAAAGGAGTGTATTGCACTTTGCACTTTATCTTCTTCATCACTATCAGATTCTTCATGTTTTGGTTGTCCACCGATTCCTGCAGCTGTTTGCTTAGCCTCGCTTTCAAAGTTCTTTGCTTTCTCGAGGGCTTCCGCATATGTCGAGGATGGTACCGCTTTCATCTTCTTTCGATATTTGTGTAGTAATCCATCCAAGAACCAACATTTTATCATTCCGTCGGTCGGTGGCATTTCCATTTTATCTGTTAGCTGCCTTGGTCTCCTATCGTAGCTCTTGACATCTTCCTCTGGTTTTTGTTGTGGCGAAGATTTCAGTGATGATCTTTGTGTCATGGCCGGAATTCTTCGATGAATGCATCCTGCAAGGGGGTCCACTGAGTGAATTGTTGCGTACGCTGTCGTTTTAAAGACCAATCCATAACCATTCTCCGCAAGGTGGGTGGAAACAATCGCAACCATTATGTATCTTGTGTTACCCCATTTGATCCCCAAATGGTGATATAGGTTCCTACGTGATGGGCTGGGTCTTCCTTTCCTTCCCCATGGAAAGGTGGGCATTTTTGTCTGTCTGCTTGATTAGCAGTATGCGCCATTGGGACTGTCCCACTAGGCGGTTTTCTTGGTGGTGAGCGTGGTGGAATTTTGTCCAGCTCTCTCTTTGCTGTTGATGGTGCGAAATTTGGGTCAAATAGCCTTCTACCTGGTTCTTGTGAGCCTCCACTTTGCGACCTTCTTCGCGAATAAACGAGATGCGGTTATGGTCTTCCTCCCCACGAACCGATGTTTGGTTGCTGTGGTACAAAGTCTCCTACTTCTGTATCCGCCGGCCAACTCCTCTCTACTGGTTCGGGTGTTACCGTCCAATCCTCGTTTTCAATAACAAGTACTTCCTCATCTATTTGCTCTTCGTCTTTTGCTATCACCTATTGCGTCTCTACTCTCAGATTCTCGTCTTCCACGAGATTCCACACTCTTTCTACTTCAGGTTGTGAAACTTCGTCTTCGTTGTGTGTTCTTTGGTTCGCCAGTCGTGAGCTTCTTCTTGGCTGTCTTGGACTCCTTCCTCTTCTACCTTGTGACCTACGATGTGTCATTCACCTCTTTGCCTTATCACATGTACTTCTTGACCCAAAGTTTGTTTTAGGCAACGACGCCAAATGTAGACAAGGGTAAGTGCTTTCCCGAGATGAGGGAATGACAAGAAGCTAGGAGGGAGTGATAAACCTGGTTACACAAGTCATCATGCTCTATGGTTATGGATAAACAAGTCTTGGCAGACATCTAGAACAGTAGACGTTTGAGCATGTTAGTAGATGTCTAGACGTTTAGGGTATACAAGCTAAACATTTGGACGAATAGACGTCTAGGACAGACGGGCTTAGACGTCTGGACAATTGGACGTCTAGGACAGATGGGCTACACGTCTGGACGGGTAGACGTCTAGGACAGACGGGCTTAGACATCTGGACGATTGGACGTCTAGGACAGACGGGCTAGACGTCTGGACTGGTAGACATCTAGGACAGACATGCTAGACATCTAGACGAGTAGACGTCTAAGATGAACATAGTAGATGTCTAGGCAGACGTCTACTTCGAATGGCAAGACGTCTAGGATAGACGTCTGGGACGGGTCTACCGACGAGGCCAGACGGCTAGACGAAAGCATATGAAGGATGGTTTACACAGGTCTAGACGTCGACAACTGGAGTGTTCATCTTCAATCCTGAATGCTCCTTAATGCTTCCTGCAATAGCAAAACAACACACAACAATACTCCTCGTACCAAGTTACGATCAATACCTGCAACACAACATTATAACACAGATGCAATCACATACAACATGCATTCCAGAACAATGGTTGCTGCACAACAGATCTGCATTATAGACAAGTATGGATAGATTACAAAATGAAATAGGGGGGTTTTTATAGGTAAGCCCGGGTAGTTACTGCAACTAAATCGTCTCAACCGTCCTAACCACCTATTGCTTAACATATCGTTCACTGCGTAACAATTGCTTTAGACGTCCAACACAATAGTCCAGACGTCTGACTAGTTAAGTTGGACATCTAACTAATCCAGACGTATGACTAGTTAGGTTGGACGTCTAACTAATCCAGACGTCTTAACACAAAGACGACTGCGTTTGTCCTTTTGTGCATATTAACTAATCAAGCCGTATTCATTGGATCGACTGATTTTACATTGCAAACTTGTCATTTAAATGATTAATACATTACCAAAATTGCTATACATAGTCAAAATTGTGATTCTCCATAGGACCGTTATGTCAAATAGCTCAGAAAGTTATTTCTACTTCGAACTGCTGTCTACAATCAATACTCCATTTCTATCTCGTATTGGTCTGCGCCATATAGTCTGAAGTTGGGAGACCATAAAAATGGTGCCCTTAAGTCTCTCCCTGTCTTTTAAGGCAAGGCATTTACGCTTGATCCCCCATCAACCATTTCTTGCATCAACTTATAATTTAGCAACTCTATATGGATCAGTGGTGGTTTCTTCTCGACATCTATCATCAAGACTATTGGTCAATGTACTAATTCCTTCTTATTCTTCTTCCTTGGCATCACGGCTCCACTCTTCTTGTTCACACTCTCTCTCCTACCGTCGCATATAGCTCCAGTATCGCGCATAGTAGTTTTGATACTTTCATTTCAACACTTGTATTTAGCACTTGTGTAGCCAATTGGTTTGTTAATGTCTCTTCATCTTCACTTGCGATGGGTTGCTTCAACTTTTTCTCTTGGAATACTCTCTCCTAATTGGTCTTTCTTGTTACCTCCTTAATGCCATCTCTCCTTCTCTTTGGTAGGATCCGGGTACTGTTCCGCTTTCTTTGCTTGTGCTTGTGTGTCTGCTAGCACGTGTTTATGCTTCTATCGATATTTTGAAGTTTCCTCAATGTCAATAAAATTGATTTTATGTGAGTTGCTTGAACTTGCTTTATTTAGGTAATTTACCTCCGTGATTGCCTAGTCCACACCATCGACACATCATTCCATTGTTGTTTCCACCATTTCCTCCCACTGGGCTAGTTTGGCGATTGTGTGCGAAGTGTCCCTACTCTTGACATCTTCGACATTGAATGATTGGCCTTCCATCCGAATCAATATTGCAATCGACCCTATCTTCATGCGGATCGATTTCCTTGTTGTGGCTGCCTTCTTCCTTGGCGGTTGTTCCTATATCCACCACTTGTTGCTCCTTGTCCACTCTTTGAAATGCTTGGCTTCTCTTCCTTAGTCACCTTTTGCATTGTCAAACATCTGATGTTTGGTGCAAGATTGAATGGACAATCAACAACATGCCCCACAACTTCACATATATTACAAAATGCATTCTTTGGACAATTGACATTGGTGTGTCTTGATTTGCAATCAGAACACCATATGTCCTTCTTTTCCTTCTGTTCCTTCACATCATTGATCATGTGTTCCTTTCTTATGGCTTGGATTGTTATGCTCAAGTCATCTTTAATGTTATTTGAATCATCATCTTGGTAATGGACTGCGCTTCCTCCCCCTCCCCCTACTGTGGTTGTTTTCATTTCGCCTTTGAGATTCAGTGCTCTGTCAAAAACCTCTTGATGGGTAGTTGGTGGAACTACCTTCATTTTCTTCTTATACTGCTGCACCAATCCATCCAGGAACCATCGTTTCTACAACCCATCCGCTGGCTTTGCTTCCATTTTGTCGATAAATTCCTTCAAACAACTATTATATGACTTGATATTCTTGTCCTTCCTTTGCTTTGTTGAATATATTTCACCAATGATCTCTATGTCATCATGAAGCAATCTGAATTCTTTACTGAATTCAGCCTTCAATTCATCCCATGTTGTGAAGGGTTGTGCTCTTTTCAAATGCCAATCCATTGCAATTTAATGCAATGTGTTGGGAAACAATCATAACCACGATCTTTCATCATCTACTCCATTCGCTCTCCATATCGTTTCACAAGTTCCTATATGGCATTCTGGGTCTTCCTTCCCATCACCTAGGAACTTTGGGCACTTCTTCCTACCCACAGCTGTAGCAATATTGGCCATTGGTGGCTGCTCGTCCTCACTTGATGATCCTACTCTTGCAAACAATCTTCAGCTTCTACCTTGTGCACCTACACTTCATGACCTCCTTTGCGAATATACAAGCATCGATTTTGGTCTCTTGAGCACACTCACGCGGTTGCTCTTGTGCTTGACTCTCGTCCTCCATACCTCTAGGCGCTCCCCTCCACATTGTGCTGGTGTCACCAATTGTTCGCCTCGTCTTATGCACACTCCACATTTGCACTTTCTTCACAACTTGTGCAAACGTTCTCCTCGGCTCAGCCCACGTTTGCTTGCTACACCTCAAGTTGCACTTCTTTTATTGTTAAGAACAATGTTTGCCACCGCTTACATTCTTCATCCGAACTATCCTTCAATTGAGGATTCCAAACTTGTTTGAATTTTGGTACTTCAAATTTTGTTTGTATTCTTTCTATTTGCAACCTTTCATCAGCAACATGCAAGTCTTTGTTTTGCTCAACACTCCCACATTCTTCTCGTGCTTCTTGTTGTGCAATTCTTTGACTTTTTCAATTGGCTGATGTCCCAATCTTCCGTCTCCATGTCTCCCACATCCTTGTGGTAAGTTATCTGTAATCCACCTCTCCAAGCTTCACACGGTGCTGGTTTGAACTTTTCAAACGACAACGGTGCCGGAAGTTACATGTTTGTGGTATTCCACCCTTGGAGGAACAATTTGGATTGACAAATTTAATAATTATGTTTATAATGACAAGGCTGTACGGCCTGTATAATTCAGCTTCAAATGGTCCAATCTGCAAATAGGGCGACCTGCCCTTTTCCAGACTGCTAACACTCACTAGACGACTTGTCTTGAGTCTTGATGGCCTAGGCTCTCCACTATACAGCCTGTCACCTTGACTGTATGACTTGGCAATTCGCTATATGACTTGGCAACTTCATTGTACTGTCTGGCAACTTCATTGTATGGCCTGTCAACTTCATTATATGGCTTGGCAATTGTCTTGGACAGCTTGACACTACGTTAAATGGCCCTGTGCGATAGACTTGGAAATAATACAGCTAACAAATTGAATCTACTCTACTGCAACAATCATTAGTAACAATACATACAAAGAACACACAATGGCAATAACAAATGATGAATGAATATGAGTAGATCTTGCATTAACAATAGCTTATACAGTGAAATATGTGTCATTATCTTACATACACAGTATTCAATCCTATGCAGATTATCTCCTTCGGGCATACACTATACAATGCTTGTGCAAATGTATCTACTCTCTCATACGTGTGTTGATGTGTCTATAGTACTCCATGTTTTCCATGTAGTATAGCAATAATAATACACAGAAATTCTGCAACAACATTAAATAACAGCAGTAATGGCAGAAAATACAGCAATAACAGTTAACAGTAATTACAGCAGTTTGTATTGATCATGGTAGGTGTGATACAGCATTACAGTTTCATCAATACAACAGCCAGCATAACCATGGCTGTACACAGGACTGGACTGCACTTTTCCATCAATCTGCATGAATGCCCTGCAATATCTCCTCTAGGTATCCACCATTCAACCCTAGGCTGAACATCCTTCATGGCTGCATATCATGCTAGACTACATTCTGCCCATAGACTTCAATCCTCACACGTACCAATCTGGAGCCACTCTAATGAATGAGGGGGGGTTTATTTATACACCCACCAAGTAGTTACTTTCTCCAACTACCATGCAACTACCCTCAAATTATGTAGACAAGGGTGAGCATGTTCCCGATACGAGAGGTGAACTGATCGAACAGACGAGACAAAGAATCAGCCTAGGGTCTCAGAGGTACAAGGTAACTCACATGTCAGACTAGTCTATCTGTCAGTCGGCTGGAACCAGAGCTAGGACGTCAGGAGGCTAGACATCTTGGACTAGACGTCAGGGGGTGAGACATCTGGAAGGGAGACGTCAGGTGGCTAGACGTCTGGGACTAGACGTCTAGGGACTAGACGTCTAGGAGCTAGACGTTTGGGACTTAGACATCTAGGGGTTGGATGTCTGGGGCTGGACGTCTGGGGTGCAACCGCCCAACCGTTTGCCCAACCAACTAGTTAGACGTCTAACTGGCCAGACGTCTACACTAACTAGACGTCTGCCTTAACTAGCCTTAAACCACATGACGGCCATTTTGTCTTTTTGTGCATTTAATCCTTCTCTCTTCTGATTGGCTGATTGAACTATACAAACATTATGCCTTATACAAAATGGCATTACAAAATAGCATAATCAACATTTGCTATATACATTCAAAATTGCTTGGGACATTTTCACAGTTAGTTCCTCATTTCTGCTGTCTGGAACTGCTGTCTACATCTATCCTCCCCTTCGAAGAAGTCGATGTTCTCAGCGACTTTCTCCGCTCGGTCTGTGGGGTCTCTATCTTTGCTTCAGGTGGAACTGGGTTCTCAATGTTGGCAGCCTCTATAACAGCTTCATATTCCTTCATCTACATCTTTAACAGCTCCCTCTCCTTGATTTGTTTGGCATAGTTATAAAACTTAGCACATTCTACCCCAAGGTTGTTAGCATGATCTTCTGTCTGTTTGAGAGCATCCAACAACTCAGTCTCCCTCCTCTTGAAGATCTCCTTCATCCGCTATTCAAATATTGAGCCAGAAGACGAAGGTGCTCTCTGTGCTAACTGCTGCTGCAGGGTTGCCTCCCTTTGGCGTGCCTGCTGCAGTTCCTCCTTCAAGCTTGCCTGCTTCTTTTGCAAAAATTCTTCCTCCTTCTGCCATGCGAGCTCGGACTGATTTTTCTGTGCTACTAAGGCCGCTGTCTTCTTAACCAGTAACTCTTTAGCCTTTGTCAACTGAGAATTATCTGCCTCCAACTGGTAGATCTGTTGAGTTTTTTCTTCCAGTTGCGTGCCAAGGTACTCCATGGTCTTCTGTAGCTTATCGAGTTCCCTTCTCATTCCGTCCATCCTGTTCATACCTTCCTCTAGGAGCATTTCCTTTTGCTGTATTGTCTCCAGAGCAGTTTGCAGTTCTTCATCAACTGCTTTCGTAGCTGCGTGTACGCACTTCAAACCTTCCCCCAACCAACACAATAGATGGGCAATGAAATTCATTTGTGCATACACCGGTAATAGTTCAAGAGCTACTCCCACTCGTGCTCCCGGTACAAAGAGGTTCCTGAGGATTCCTGCTGCTATGGCCACACTTATACACTCGTGCTAGATCCAGATAGAGAGTAGGTGTCTTCTCTGGCAATTGTGCAATCCCCTCCATTGTGGACAAGCCAGAAATGGACAAAGTCCATGGTGTGTCCTGATATATCTCTGAGATGCCCTTCCGCCATGGTCTTTGTGCTGCCCAACTGACAAGTTGCTCCATCTCTCCCTCTATCATTTCTTGCCATTGCTTCCATTGGCCCATGCAAGCTGCTTCAAACTGCAAGCGTATATTGTCCATAATCTCTGTTAACTGTAAAAAACAGTCAACCGCTTGCTGATCCATGTTGTCTAATGGGTCCATAAAATTCGGTACCTGTACTTGAAACACTTCAGACCATAGGTCCTTCTGTCCCTCCTCCTGCTCTTTCTCTTGTACCGCCACTTTTCCCTTGGATGCTGTCAACTTATGACTGCTCATCTGCGGCTCTGCCCTGTTCTCTGAATCTGTCCTAGGTGGAGGCTGCTCTCCCCCTATCTCAGCCACCTCTCCTTGTGAGATTTCTCTTTCTTCTACCTGGATAGGGTTTTCCCGTGAGTGTCCTGCAGTTCTTGCTTCCTCCGGAAGTCTGCTTCCCTCCACTGTAGGTGTGGTAATCTCTCTCGGATTACCTAATTGTGTTTCTTCATTTGCGGCAAATAGCTCGTCAATTGATAGTGCCCCTAATGTTGCCGCAAATGCAGTTGGCCTAACCAGTGAGTCCCCAACTGGCTTCGGTGAGCTGGCACCAACCTGGAATGCTGCTTCTGCAAAATACTCTATGGGTCCGATGTGGACAGCTGTACTGGATCTTGCTGCCGGATTGTGAAGGGCTGAAGGGATGTTGAGATCCACCTCCACCTCCTGACAAGTTTCTAACTGTCTTTGGATTGAGCGAGCTGCCTCTAAATTCCGTTGGATGGTTTTCAATGCATCTTTAGAGAGAGCTGCTGGTGGCTCATCAAACCGTCCCTTCTTCTTCTTCCTTTGTACTTGTTCCGGTGACTGGGCAACTGTCCGTTCTGTGGCTGTTTGCTTTCCTGACCATTGGGTATCCTCCCCTTCCAGCGGCCACCGTCTTCTCCCCGCCGCGGTGGTTTATGACATATTTGCTTCACTTTCACCTTCTCCGTTGATGTAGTCCCCTTTGCCAATGGTTGTGCATCAATCCACCGCAAGACACTTGGGGCTAGTTCCGGAATTTTCTTCTCTGGTCCAAAGTCAGGAATCTGTACTCCCGCTCTCATGGCTGCGTACAAAATCAGCCCAATGGCATGAAATGCCATGGAGAAATTCTTCGTTACTCTTGACAGGAATGCCTGGATGCGGAGCGACAAATGTTGTGCCCAATCAAAAGAAACTCCTTTATCTATGCCTTGTAAGTACGGAATCAGCCATATGGGTAAATCCGAACTCCTCTGTTCCCCTGATAATCTGGCCATAATAACGTTCATTATCACTTCTAGCCTAGTATGTCTCAACTGCGGTTGTTTGATGCCCCTTCCACCATGGGTGTTGAGCATTGTATCAACTTCTGCCCTAGCTAGAGTAGTGACGTTCATAATCAATTTTGGCGTATTCTTGGGGTCTACCCTTTCGGTCACCACTGGCTTACCCTTCTTGGGTAGTCCGAATGTGCGCTGAAATGACTCGGGAGAGAAGTCCACTGTCACCACCTTATCTCCTATGCGCACATAGCTCCTGCAGTTGTCCTCATTGTAGTTCTCTAGCATTTGAATCAGATAACCCTTAAAGAACTCTTTATCAAAGTTCGGGACTTGTAGTATAAAATGTACTTCTGCCTCCTTAAGTCTTCCCTTGACAGGGTTATTAGAAGTTGACTTCGCCCACCATTGCCGGAAAAAATCACCCGTTGGACAAGTCCATGTAATCTCTGTGGCAGGAATTGGTGCTTTTCCACCTTGCTGGACTTCCTTGCTCTTTTTGCAAGCCAATTCCGTTGCCTCCCTCCGCATTCTCGTCTGCCCTGGGTTCTCCACTTGTCCGTTTACCTCGTGCTCCTGGTGATGTCGCAGCGTCTTTGCCGACACAGACTCTGTTTCCGATTTTGCCTGACTTGGAGCCTTGCCAGATCTGTAACTCATCTTTCCTGCTCCAACTGCTCAGTGTTCAGTATATTTTCTCGGCTGCCTCCCTAGCCGTCCGCCTTCTCCAGGCTAACTGTCCGCTAGCCGCCAGGCTAGACGTCTGCCTTACTAGGATGCCAGACGTCTGCAATTTCAACTTGGGCGTCTGCTTCCTGATCCAGACGTCTATCTGGACGTCTATTCGGACGTCAACACTCCCTTTCCAGACGTCTGCATGGTTGTCTACCAGACGCCTGATCCAAATGTCTACCTGGACGTCTATTTAGACGTCAACACTTCCTGCCCAGACGTCTGCGTGGCTATCTGTCAGACGTCAGCCCTCCTGGCCTGGACGTCTACTCTATCCTAGACGTCTGCTGCACCCTAGACGTCTGCTATGGCGTGCGTCGTCTTCACCACCTTTCTCGGCTGCTTCCTCTCTTGCCAACCACGCTCCTTGCCTTCTCTTCTACCTGCAAACTTTTGGAATGGTTAAAAATGAATGTTTAACCTCCTTATATAGCCTCTCTTGCATGCCATAACGGTTTCTACAACCGCTACCTGGCAATCGTCTCCTCCATGCGTGCCACCTAGCAATCGTCTCCTCCATGCGCGCCACCAATCATCACTGGATCCCAATCATCTACGCACTTAAATCATCTTATTCTCATCTTCCTCTCCTAGGTTCACTTGAATCATTTTTGGTCCTTCGTACTTGATCGATTCAGGGTCCCTCTTGGCTTTTAGTACCTCAATGGGGTGGGTTGGCTTATCATCAATAACTGCTTCCCCCATTGTATATTCTGCAAAGTTTTTGGGAAACACCCACTTCTCTCTCTCTCTTTATCCTTTTCTACTGATGTCTGTCTCTTGTTACTGTTTTCCTCTTCAGGTTCATTCTTCTTATCTTCTCGCGTTTCACCTTCCGTAGTGATGCATAGGCATTGAGGAGCGAATACCTCCTAATCCTCCATCTACCAATGGAGTATACCCTTATCCTGGTCTTGCTCGTCCTCTGTGCATTCCTCCAAGTGCAGCACTCCTTCATCCGGTTCATAACCCGTTTCACCTTCGGATAACGAAAATTCTGAGTCATTTGAAGTCGCAATGACCTGGCTTACTGTCTGATTCTTCAGATTAATCACATACTTGTGCTACCCCTGTTTAAAGGATAGACGCTCTTTCTCCCAGGTATGGTTGACTTTCGCCGTTCTCAACCATCCGCGTCCTAGCAATGCATCATATGCGGGCTTCTGCATAGCTATAATTACAAAATCAAGGACAAAGTCCTGCTCTACTATGCGTATTTTTTGGTTCATCAGAATGCCAATTGTTTCGATGTCGTATTGATCAGCACCATACAACTTGAAATTCGGAGATCTTAAGGCGGGTTGCCCAATAGTCCGCCATGTCTTTTCCGGCATCACGTTCACGCTAGACCCTCCGTCCACAATTACATGACTCAGTTTATGGTCCAAAATCTGCATATGGACCATAGCAGGTCTTCTTCCTGCTTCTATCATTAGAATTGTGGGGTCTATGAATTGCTCTTGTTTGATTGCTGCTACCTGTCGCCGTTCATCCTTCTTCTTGATGAATTCGCCGATCGTAGCATACAGCTCAGGTACTATGGTGAGCAGGTTCGCAACCTTCACCTCCACCGTTGTGTTCAGTACCTGCGCTACCAAACCTTCGACCGATGCCTTCTTACTTGTCTCCGGCCTCTTCAACACTTTCTCCAGAACTAGTCGATTTTGCTTCTCTTTCTCTAGTTCTGGCTGAATCAACTCTTGGGCTTCTTGCTACCGCTCCTTCTCTTGGGCAGGATTTGGGTATTGCTCTATCTTTTTGGCTTGTGCCCTTGTCACAGCCAACACCTCCTTCTTTTCCTTCGTTACTGAGCGCACTTCCCCAATGCCAATCAAATTGACATTCTGAGTCCCGCTGGAACTTGCTTTGTTCGGGCAATTCGCCTCCGTATGGTTTCCTGGCCCACACCACTTACACATTTGCGTTGTGTTATTGGTATTGTTACTTTTTGCATTTTGGGGTTTTGAACAGTTCTTCGCAAAATGTCCCCATTCCTGACAATTCCGACATTGGATGATAGGTCGACCGTCAGAGTCATACTGCAGTCGACTCTGACCTCCTTGTTTGCCGCCTCTACGATTATTTCGGTAGCCCCCGCTTGTAGCTCCTTGTCCATTCCTTGTTACATTCGGCTGCTCTTCTTGTTGTATGGTCATAGTCTGATGCCGTTTACTTTTTAGGTTGAATGGACGGTCTGCGATGGAATGTCCTGCAATATCACAGATGTTACAATATGCCGTCTTTGGGCAATTGACGTTTGTGTGTCCTTCCATCTTGCAGTCCGAGCACTAGATTTCTTTTCGGTCTTTGCGAGTATCTCCTTTGACTTCTTCCAGAATTTTATCAAATTCCTTTTTAAAGGAGTGGATTGTGCTATGTACTTTGTCTTCTTCATCACTGTCTGAATCTTCATTGTGCTTCATATGTGCTCCAATCCCCGTAATCGTTTGTTTACTCTCGCTTTCGAAATTCTTTGCTTTCTCCAGTGCTTCTTCATATGTTTAGGAAGGTACTGCCTTCATCTTTTTCCTGTATTTTGCCAGTAATCCATCCAGAAACCAGTGTTTCACCATGCCGTCGGCAGGTGGCATTTCCATTTTATTAGTTAGCTGCTTCAGTCGTTTATTGTAACTCTTGCCACCCTCATTAGGTTTCTGTTTTGTAATGCATAGTTCCGTGATGATGTCCGTATCGTCTCTTAATGGTCGGAATTCTTCTATGAATGCTTTTCTCAAGTCTTCCCGTTGCACAAAGGCCTGTGTACTCAGCTTTTTCAAATACCAGTCAATCGCCATGCCACGCAGTGTGGCTGGAAATAGTTGCAGCCATTCTGTATCTTGCATGACTCCATTTGCTCCCCAAATGGTTATGTAAGTTTCCACGTGTCTTGATGGGTCTTCTTTTCCATCGCCTGAAAAATGCGAGCACTTTTGTTGTACTATATTACTACCAATACTTGTCATTTGATTTATGTTTTGTCCCAGATTAATCGATGTTGATGGCTGTGTTGTTCGATTTGTTTGTCTGTCTATTGTTGATGGTGTAAAGTTATATCCAAATAACGTTCTGCCCAACTCCAATTGGTCTCTATTCCGCAATCTCCTTCGCGAATATACCAACCTTGGTTGCGGTCGCCCTCCCCACAAACCCTTGCGTGGTTGCTCAGATACAAGGTCTTCTCCTTCAGTATCCTCTTGCCAATCGTCTCCCGCTGGTTCGGGTGTCACCGTCCTTTCCTCAATAATGGGCACTTCTTCGGCTATTTGCTCTTCGTCTTCTGCAATCACTGACAGTATTCCTATGTTCGTACTCTCTTCCTCAGGATTCCAAACTCTCTCTACATTCGGGTGGGAGATCTCTGTCTCCTCCCGTGATCTTAAATTCGCCAGCCGTGCACTTCTTCGCACTAGTACCTGTGTACTTTCTTGTAACCTGCGATTAGTCATTCACCTATTAGCTTTGTCACTTATGCCTCTTAGACTCAGAGTTCGATTTTTAGGCAACGACGCCAAATGTAGACAAGAGTGAGTATGTTCCCGATACGAGAGGTGAACTGATCGAACAGACGAGACAAGGAATCATCCTGGGGTCTTAGAGGTACAAGGTAACTCAGACGTCAGACTAGTCTATCTGTCAGTCGGTTGGAACCACCAGACGTCTGGGGCTGGGACGTCAGGAGGCTAGACGTCTTGGACTAGACGTCAGGGGGTGAGACGTCTGGAAGGGAGACGTCAGGTGGCTAGACGTTTGGGACTAGATGTCTAGGGACTAGACGTCTGGGAGCTAGACATCTGGGACTTGGACGTCTAGGGGCTGGATGTCTGGGGCTGGACGTCTGGGGTGCAGACGTCTAGACGTCAGACTGCTGCTATGGCTACTGCTCCCGAATACCTGCAAACAACCCGCGAGGAAGAGTCTTCAACCTGCATAACATCAGCAACACAACCTGCAATAACACTCAAGCTAGATTTGCAATACACAACATAACACCAAGCATACACAAATATGATCAAGCGCTGTCTTATTATCTCCAGAAGGTTACAGATTACAATGCAAAAGTAAGGGGGGTATTTAAAGGCTGCAGGAGCGGTTCCCCAACTACCTGCGCCAACCGCCCAACCGTTTGCCCAACCAACTAGTTAGACGTCTAACTAACAGTTTAGACGTCTAACTGGCCAGACGTCTACACTAACTAGACGTCTGCCTTAACTAGCCTTAAACCACATGACGGCCATTTTGTCTTTTTGTGCATTTAATCCTTCTCTCTTCTGATTGGCTGATTGAACTATACAAACATTATGCCTTATACAAAATGGCATTACAAAATAGCATAATCAACATTTGCTATATACATTCAAAATTGCTTGGGACATTTTCACAGTCAGTTCCTCATTTCTGCTGTTTGGAACTGCTGTCTACAAATTACATTTTATGTGCATTTGCTTTGCATTTACATTTCATTTGCACTACAGGACGAAATAGCTTATTTAGCCGACTTACATGATTTAATATGACTTTACATGACTTTATTCTTTACGTACAATATTAAATTGCACTTACAATATTAAAATATATGCATGGGTGTTTCGTCAAACACTTTGCATGCATTTACAATAAAACACATAATATCAAAACTGGTTCTGCAATTAAGGATATCTCAATATGCCTGTCTACACTAACCACACGAATGAATGAAGGGGGGTGATATTTAACCTTGGGGATGCTAGTTAACAAACAACTACCACCCCAGACACCTCACCTCTAATTGGGTGATAACTACCCTTGCATGACTACGTTCACACATAACTCATTATTACATGCATTATTACAACGTGCAACTTTATTCAAATTACAAAACTTTGGTATATCAAAACTATTACATCAAAATTACATTGTGCGTGTACTTTGACTTCTAGTGCACTTATTTCTATTTCTGACTTGTCTGCTGAGGTGGCATGTCAGGACTAGCTCCTACAACATGATACTCTTCTTGGTATTTAGCTTTTGCATGCACCCTATATATTTTTCTTATGCTCATTTCATTGTTGATCATTTATCTTAGCATTTGGTGTAACTGAGCTTTTCCTTTGAAATGTGTAAAATGATAATAAGAGGGTTTAAACTCAAATACAAACATTGCTTTAGAAGGATGCATTCTTGTTCAGGGTGAACTTTATTGTTGTAAACCAATTCTACTAAGTGTGGTTTCTTTTCCTATAGTGGTTCTTCAGTTGCAATTTATTACACTAGCATGCCCTCATTATTTGATTAGCTTCTTTTGTTTATTCATCTGATTAGGTGATTGATCTTCACTACTGAAAGTTAGTTGTGTTCTCGGGTGTTGAAAATCATCTCTCCAAAATTTTCTAGTGGACTTAGGGTATTAAAAATGGCTTGGGTATTATATATATGAAGAAGTTTTTTTTGTTTGCAATAGGTTCAAAATGCTTTCCTTTGTGATTCAATTTTGGCTTGACCGAGTTGCTTGGGCCAAGACTCGTGAGTTTTTCAAACTCAGACGATTTTTTTGAAAACTTGCTGATTACTTGAGACTCATGAGTTTTTGAAAGACTTGCTGAGTCCTGAGAAAAAACTTGGCCGTCTGTGCATGGGTACAAAAAAACGGCATAGAAAGTAATTTTTCAAAGCCCCTCATTTTTGCTATTTCCAGTTGGAGAGAGAGCAGAGACAAGCTGAGATCAGACCAACAACAACAATAAATTGCATCCTAAATCCAATTTTTTTTAGTTTTAAAGAATCTAACAACTACATAGCAGCCACCCAACAATTACATCTAAGGTAAAAAAAAATGTTAGGAGGTGAAGTGAATATCCAAATCTCCAATGTTCTTCAGCAGAGAGGTGCATGGTGGTGCAGTTTATAGTGATCCTTCCCCAAGTGTTGTACAACCATACTTTGGGAGACAGTTTTTGGAGTCTTCCTTTGGGAGAGGAAACGAACAGTTTTTGGAGTCTTCCTTTGGGAGAGGAAACGAACAGTTTTTGGAGTCTTCCTTTGTTTTTCTATAAAAGGGGAATGACCCCTTGCATGTAACAGTTTAGTGAATGTAAAATTTTGTCGAAATCAATAAATTAATGAAGCTGCCATTGTCCCGTGGTTTTACTTGCACACTACAGGATTTCCACGTAAAATTTTTTACTGTTTTTTTTTTGCGTTATTGTTTTGCTTGCTCGTAATATTTTTTTTCTAACATCTGGTATTAGAGCTTCGGTTTTTGTGCGAGTGAGAGCTGCAACAATGATAGGAGGTGTAACCACTTTCTAGATTGAGAAGTTTGATGGTAGGAACTTCGCCCTATGGAAGATGAAGGTGGAGGATTTGTTGGTTCAAAACGACGGATTTGTTGGTTCAAAACGACCAAGCCCTAGTCTTGAAAGGGGTCGCGAGTAAACTGAGTAGCATGAAAGATGAGGAGTGGGCAACGCTAGACAAGGAGGTTTCTACAATCCATCTCTGCCTAGCAGACTCTCGTTCAATGTTGCTGAAAAAAAGACTGCGGAAACCCTCTAGAAGAAACTTGAAAAGTTGTATGAGATGAAATCAACAACAAACAAGGTTTTTTTGAAAAAACAACTTTATAGCCTAAGGATGAAGGATGGTTCATCTGTGGCAGATCATCTGAATGAGTTTAATACCTTAATCAGTAGACTTGTCTCAGTTAATGTGAAGATGGAGGATGAGGACAAAGCTATCACCCTACTTTGTTCCCTCCCGGACACTTGGGATTATTTGGTGATGACCATCAACAATTCATCATCAGGAGCTCTAACTTTTGATGATGTGGTAGCCGCTTTGTTGGCAGAAGAGTTGAGGCAGAAAATGTCTTTGGAACTCTCTACCAATGAAGCCCTAGCTGTGAGAGGTCGATCTTTCAAGAGGAGTCAACAAGGTAGATCACAGTACAAATCTAAGTCTAGAGGACGCAATTTGAAAGGGAAGTGATGGCATTGTGGGAAGCCAAGGCACTTGAAGAAAGATTGTTGGCATTTGAAAAAGGAAAAGAATGGTGAAAAGCAGTTTTCGCCATCAACTGAGGCCATCACGGTAGATTCAGGAGAGACGACAACATGTGAGGCTTTCTATATTAGCAACAACAGTTTTGTTCTATATACCTAGGTTTTGAACTCGGGTGCATCTTTCCACATGTCTCCTCATAGAGACTGGTTTGTCAAATATCAACCACATAGTGGTGGGATGGTCTACTTGGGTGATGATCATCCTTTAGAAGTTGTGGGAAGAGGGGACATCAGGATTAGGTTGGACGATGGTAGAGAAAGGATGTTATGTGATGTACAACATGTGCCTGATTTGCGGAAGAATTTGCTCTCAATCAAGATGATGGATAAGCTAGGGTATTCTATCACTTTTGGTAACAATTATTGCAAAATTACCAAAGGAGCCCTTGTAGTAGCAAAAGGAGAATCTTATGGAACCCTATATCGTTTGTGCGGTGATACGATGACAAACCATGCAACAACAACTTCAAGAAATACTCAGGATGCAGTAATGCTATGGCATCAACGCCTAGGACATATGAGTGAAAAAGGTTTGAAAATTTTGCATGACCGAGGTATGCTTTTTGGGATTAAGTCTTGTAATTTAGACTTGTGTGAGCACTGTATCTTTGGCAAACAAAAGAGGGTTCGGTTTACTGCAAGTTTTGGTAAGAGTTTTGATTTTCTGCAACTTATACATTCTAATATATTTGGACCAGTTCCCACTCAGTCCTTAAATGGTGCTATATATTTTTTGACATTTATAGATGATTATTCTAAAAGAGTGTGGGTTTATTTTTTGAAAAAGAAGTCGGAAGCTTTGGAGAAGTTTAAAGAGTTCAAAGCACGAATAGAGAAAAGTTTGGGCAAGCCTATTTTATGTCTCAGGTCAGATAATGGGGGTGAATATTGCTCCAAGGAATTTGATAAATTTTGTACATAGGAAGGAATTAAGCACTAGAAGATTGTACCATATACTCCACAACAAAATGGTGTGGCTGAGCGGATGAATTGCACAATCATGGAACGTGCAAGAAGCATGCTCAACGCATCTAGGTTGGATAAAAGGTTCTAGGCAAAGGCTGTTAATACAGCTGCTTACCTCATTAACAGGTCACCTACAGCTGCGTTGGATGGACAGATTCCGAAGGAGGTTTGGTGTGGTAAGCCAGTTGATTACTCTCATTTGCGTACTTTTGGTAGTGATGCATTTGCCCATGTGCCTAAAGAGAAAAGGTCCAAACTTGACCCCAAATCAAGAAAATGTGTTTTTCTCGGCTATGGAGATACAGTGAAGGGGTATAGACTGTGGGATCCTACTGCCCACAAGGTAATTATTAGCCGGGATGCCATTTTTAATGAAAAATCCATGCAAAGGAAGGAGGTACAACAAACACCTAATGTTGTACCAGTTGAAGTAGATATGAACAAAGATGAAAATGAAAATCAGCATGCTGAAGCTTCTGATCAGCATGCAAAACAACAAGTAGAGCAACCACAACAGTCACAAGACCAAGAGCCACAACCAACAAATCATTGGGTTAGAAGATCTACACATCCTCAAAAGTGTCCGGAAAGGTATTCTCCTGTTTTTCAGTCCTCTTTTGCTTTGTTAACTAATGATGGTGAGCCTGGTTCATTTCAGGAAGCTAGAGAATCTGAAAATGCAGAAAAGTGGAGGAAAGCCATGGAGGAGGAAATGGAAGCATTTCGCAAGAATTAAACGTGGGAACTTGTGGATATCCCACCTGGAAGAAAGGTTGTTGGCAACAAGTGGGTGTACAAAGTAAAGAAGAACAATGATGGGTTGTTGGAACGATATAAAACTCACTTGGTGGCAAAAGGTTATGTGCAAAAGTTAGGTATAGAATTTAATGAAATTTTATCTCCAGTTGTGAAGCTGACTACTGTTAGAGTTTTACTTGCACTTGTAGTAGCACAAGATTTAGAACTAGAGCAGCTTGATGTAAAAACTGTTTTCCTGCATGGTGATCTCGAGGAGGAGATTTATATGGATCAGCCTGAGGGCTATGAAGGAGGCAAAGAACATTTGGTTTGTGTTGTCACATTTTGCACGGGGTGCAATGTTTTCAATTTTTGTAAGAGGGCTGCTCTTCCTTCTCCCCCTTTCTCTCCCTTCCCTACATTCTCATTCTTCTCAAAATTGACAGTAGTTGCCCTGAAAAATGGCTAAGTGTCAAGGCATGCTGAGGTGTTCGGGATTTTGCGGGCCATAAACAGGGGCGATAAAATGGACAAAATGAGCCCCGGATATTTTATTATTGCAGATCTTCTCGCCGACTTTCCAACGATATATCATAATAGGCGATCGGGTCGACGGATCAAAAGTTATGGCCCCGGAAGTCGAACCAGGAAACCCAGTTTTTTGTGCGAAGTCGGTCCGACTTCGCCCAGTTTTGGTGCGAAGTTTGTACTTCTCCCAGTTTTGCGAAGTCCGACTTCGCCCAGTTTTGGTGCGAAGTCCGACTTCGCCCTTCTTTCTGGGCGCACCTTGTAGCAGGCTGGCAGGCTGGCAGGAAAAATGACTAAGTGATGGGGCGAAGTTCGTACTTCGCGCGAAGTCCGAACTGCTCCCCCTTGTCTGTGCGAAGTCCGAACGGCGGTGAGAATCAGCAAGTGCCGGTGCGTAACCCGACTTCGCAGCGAAGTCGGACTACGCCCTTTGACCGGTGCGCAGTAGGGAAATAGTGCTACCCGACTACGCTGTTTTTCACCCGTGCTACCCGATTGTGCTCTAATCCCGGGCGAAGTTGGATAGACTGCCTTTCAAGGCAGACACGTGTCAAGCATTATCATCCGATAAGTGTCCAACTTTGGCATCTGAGCCAAGACATGTCGAGCAAAAGGACAAGCATGGGCCGCACTACTTATGCCAGCTACCTCATTTAATGCTGATGTGAGTTTCCACCTACCTCAGCTACCCGCATTCCTGTCAATATAAAGTTCTACCCAACGCGCCGCCACGTGGCCGTTCAACCTTTAGGGAGACCATGCCGAGAGTACGACCCAGCCCGACAGAAGTCAGCACCAGCAGTTCCGCGGCTGCTTTTGTCAGCTAATGTTTGACTGGGACTTTGTGCCCATTAATGTAACGGGGGGAACTTTGGGCTATAAATAGCCACCACGTTTTCATTGTAAAGCGGTGGAAGGGGAATGTCTGTTAGGGAACCGTTGTAATCGTGCTTCTGCTTATAAATATAATTTGTATGCTTGGTTCTGTTCTGCTGCTTTTATTTCTTTATGCTTATGCTTTACGCTTCCCTGTGTCACGGCTCGTTGATTCGTTTCAGCATTTGGTGATCGGGCGCCTTTAGCATTGTTTGTGCCATGGCTTGTTGATTCATTTCAGCATTTGGTGGTCAAGCACTTTTGAACTTCATATAATAGATGTGGTAGCAGCTCCATCGGCTTGTGTGTTACGTTGTTGTCGGTAGTGGTGATTGATGCGTTGTCGTGCTGTTAGTTCTCCTTGTAGGGAGAATGTTTGCTAGGGGACCATTGTAGCTGTGCGGTTAAAATCTCTGCATAACACATATACCTGGTTCTGACATCTCTTAGTTACTTTCTGTTTTGAGTTTCCGTACGTAGTGGTGATTGATGCATTGCCGTGCTGTTAGTTCTCCTTGTAGGGAGAATGTTTGCTAGGGGACCATTGTAGCTGTGCGTATATTGCTTAGTACAGAAAGTACACTTAGGTTTTGCGCTTCTTTGTCATGCTTTGTATTTATGATGCAGTAAGCAATGGTGATTAATGTGTTTCCGTACTGTTAGTTCCCCCCACCCAACTCCACTCACATTTGTAAATTCTTTCCGCTCTTTTTATCTCTTTCCTGCACTCTCATCTTACTAACCCCGCAAGGAGCCGGCCTTCTCCGGAGATTGGCCCGGAAGGCATCCCTTCCTTCCGGCCTTTCAATGTTGGTTCGCGGGTCCAGGGCGCAATAGCGACAAATCCTTTCCTCATGGCGGATTCGTGACCAACGCTTTTGGCACGCACTGTGGGACTCTTTGTCTCGCATTTGGAAGAACTCAAGCTCGTCCTCACTCGGCCGATAGTTTCTTTCCGAATACTCGGTGGGACGAGGAAGTTTCTCACCCCCAAACAGAATTGAAGCACTGGTGCTCGCTTCATTGCTGTTCAAAAATCAGAGCACCTGGCGACTCTGCACGTTCATATTCTCTGAGTCTGAAAGACCGGTCCTAACGCCTTCGTGCAAACAAGAAGGTGGCGAGCGAGGAACCCGGGAAACCAACTTGACTTTACGAAATTAATACCAACGCTCCAGGCGAGCGCGTTAGGTCGGCTGATTACCAAGCTCGCATAGACGAATCGGTGAGGTGAGACGAACAGTCTCCATATTTTAAGGAAGCCCGAGTTGGTGAATCTTTGGCTTGCCTTCATCCGGCAAAATCACTCGGCGACTTCGACTGAGCTGAAGATCCAGATTTCTTGATCGCAGGCGCCCTTTTTTTTTTAAGCTGATAGAAGACACCCCGGAGGAATCAAGGTTTGGTGAGCAGCCTTGACCTCACAAGCGGAGAAATGAATGTTCACCTACAGTCTCCACCGTGGTGGTATTGGCTCCAACCATCACCACAACCGGTACCCGAAGAGGGCTCCCGTCTGAAAAATCTCCTTGCCACATTGTTCATCAATTGTACGGGTACCGGCATGAACGACAATCTGCCACGTTGCACCATGTTCGCGACCTGGCAAACTTTGGGAGGCCAACCGGACTTCAAAGATCATCTGAAGTACAATCAGATCTGGTCCGGGCACTGCAGGTTCACCGGATAGGCAACCGAAGCTAGATTTGTGGTGGCGGCATGCCAATAACGCCGCAAAATTTTGTATAAATAATCCGGCTATTATTTAAAGTTTTAGTTGTTTTTCTTATTTCAGTTCATGCAGTTGTTTTCTTTTTAAGTGTTCCGAGGAGGCAACTGTCGGAAGTGGATCTGAAGAGCAGCTTGTAGCGAGGGTGACTCCGTTGCCCAATGGATGAAGGCATGGGTTCTTTGCGCCGAGGCGAGCTCGACACCCCGCGAGCCGCCAGAAATGTTGTCACATTTTGCACGGGGTGCAATGTTTTCAATTTTTGTAAGAGGGCTGCTCTTCCTTCTCCCCCTTTCTCTCCCTTCCCTACATTCTCATTCTTCTCAAAATTGACGTAGCTTGCCCCGAAAAATGGCTAAGTGTCGTGGCATGCCGAGGTGTTCGGGATTTTGCGGGCCATAAACAGGGGTGATAAAATGGACAAAATGAGCCCTGGATATTTTATTATTGCAGATCTTCTCGCCAGCTTTCCAACGATATATCATAATAGGCGATCGGGTCAGCGGATCAAAAGTTATGGCCCCGGGAAGCAGAACCAGGAAACCCAGTTTTTTGTGCGAAGTCGGTCCGACTTTGCCCAGTTTTGGTGCGAAGTTCGTACTTCGCCCAGTTTTGGTGCGAAGTCCGACTTCGCCCTTCTTTCTGGGCGCACCTTGTAGCAGGCTGGCAGGCTGGCAGGAAAAATGACTAAGTGATGGGGCGAAGTTCGTACTTCGCGCGAAGTCCGAATTGCTCCCCCTTGTCTGTGCAAAGTCCGAACGGCGGTGAGAATCAGCAAGTGCCGGTGCGTAACCCGACTTCGCAACGAAGTCGGACTACGCCCTTTGACCGGTGCGCAGTAGGGAAATAGTGCTACCCGATTGCGCTGTTTTTCACCCGTGCTACCCGATTGCGCCTTAATCCTGGGCGAAGTTGGATAGACTGCCTTTCAAGGCAGACACGTGTCAAGCATTATCATCCGACAAGTGTCCAACTTTGGGATTCGAGCCAAGACATGCCGAGCAAAAGGACAAGCATGGGCCGCACTACTTATGCCAGCCGCCTCATTTAATGCCGATGTGAGTTTCCACCTACCTCGGCTACCCGCATTCCTGTCAATATAAAGTTCTACCCAACGCGCTGCCACGTGGTTGTTCAACCTTTAGGGAGACCATGCCGAGAGTACAGTCCAGCCCGACAGAAGTCAGCACCAGCAGTTCCGCGGCTGCTTTTGTCAGCTAATGTTTGACTGGGACTTTGTGCCCATTAATGTAACGGGGGGATCTTTGGGCTATAAATAGCCACCACGTTTTCATTGTAAAGTGGTGGAAGGGGAATGTCTGTTAGGGAACCGTTGTAACCGTGCTTCTGCTTATAAATATAATTTGTATGCTTGGTTCTGTTCTGCTGCTTTTATTTCTTTATGCTTATGCTTTACGCTTCCTCGTGTCACGGCTCGTTGATTCGTTTCAGCATTTGGTGATCAGGCGCCTTTAGCATTGTTTGTGCCATGGCTTGTTGATTCATTTCAGCATTTGGTGGTCAAGCACTTTTGAACTTTATATAATAGATGTGGTAGCGGCTCCATCGCTTGTGTGTTACGTTGCTGTCGGTAGTGGTGATTGATGCGTTGCCGTGCTGTTAGTTCTCCTTGTAGGGAGAATGTTTGCTAGGGGACCATTGTAGCTGTGCGTATATTGCTTAGTACAGAAAGTACACTTAGGTTTTGCAGTTCTTTGTCATGCTTTGTATTTATGATGCAGTAAGCAATGGTGATTAATGTGTTTCCGTACTGTTAGTTCCCCCCACCCAACTCCACTCACATTTGTAAATTCTTTCCGCTCTTTTTATCTCTTTCCTGCACTCTCATCTTACTAACCCCCGCAAGGAGCCGGCCTTCTCCGGAGATTGGCCCGGAAGGCATCCCTTCCTTCCGGCCTTTCAATGTTGGTTCGCGGGTCCAGGGCGCAATAGCAGCAAATCCTTTCCTCATGGCGGATTCGTGACCAACAGTTTGCAGACTCAAGAAAGCTCTGTATGGATTGAAACAGGCGCCAAGGATGTGGTACAGAAAATTTGACACCTTCATGAAGAGCCAAGGTTTCAGCAGGAGTGAAGCTGACCATTGTGCATACTATAAGAGGTTTGATGATGGCAGTTTTATTATTTTGCTGTTGTATGTAGATGATATGCTAGTTGCAGGCCCTAGCATGAAGAAAATCATTGATCTAAAGGCTTAGTTGGCTAGGACATTTGAAATGAAGGATTTAGGAGCAGAAAACCAAATTTTTGGGATGGAGATACACAGGGATAGAATAGGAAGGAAGATCTGGTTATGTCAACAGTCATATATAGAAAAGATTATGCAATGCTTCAATATGCTGAATGCAAAACCAGTTAGTACCTTACTTCTTTCACACTTCAAATTGTCTTTCGAACGGTGTCCTAGAACAGAAGCAAAGAAGACAAGCATGTCTCGTGTACCGTATTCATCAGTAGTAGGAAGCCTCATGTATGCCATGGTAAGCACCAAACCGGATATTGCCTAAGCAGTGGGAGTTGTCAGCCAGTACATGGCAGATCCTGGTAAGGAGCATTGGAATGTAGTGAAGTGGATATTTAGATATTTAAGAAGCACTTAAGATGCTGGTATTTACTACGGATTGACAAATTTGCAAGTTAAAGGTATTGTGTATTTTGATTATGGTGGAGATAGAGATGGGAGAAAGTCCACTACAGGTATACTTTCATTCTTGCTGGTGGAGCTGTGAGTTGGACTTCTAAGTTGCAGTCAACAGTGGCTTTATCAACCACTGAAGCAAAATATATTGCAGCCACTGAAGCCAACAAAGAGGCTATTTGGCTAGAACGACTGTTGGGAGACTTCAAGATAATGCAGAAGAAGATTACGTTGCATTGTGATAGCCAAAGTGCTATTCAGTTAGTGAAGAACCCAACATTCCATGATCGCACGAAACGCATTGATGTTAAGTACCATTTTATAAGAAATGTGGTGGATGAAGGTAGGATCCCATTGGAGAAAATTAATACTGAAGTGAATCCTGCAGATATGCTTACAAAGCCGGTCAAGACAAAGAAGTTTGAGTGGTGCAAAACTTCTTTGGGCTTGCTGAAAATGTGATAAGGGCAGCATTGGGCAATTGGCACTTGGATGGAAAACATAGGCAAAGAATTCCTGTATATTGACTTCAAGTGGGAGAATGTTAGGAGGTAAAGTGAATATCCAGATCTCCAATGTTCTTCAGCAGAGAGGTGCATGGTGGTGTAGTTTATAGTGATCATTTCCCAAGTGTTGTACAACCGTACTTTGGGAGAGGGAATGAACAGTTTTTTGGAGTCTTCCTTTGGGAGAGGAAACAAACAGTTTTTGGAGTCTTCCTTTGGGAGAGAAAACAAACAGTTTTTGGAGTCTTCCTTTGGGAGAGGAAACGAACAGTTTTTGGAGTCTTCCTTTGTTTTTCTATAAAAGGGGAATGACCCCTTGCATGTAATAGTTTAGTGAATGTAAAAGTTTGCCGAAATCAATAAAATAACAAAGTTGCCATTGCCCCGTGGTTTTACTTGCACACTGCAGGGTTTCCATGTAAAAATGTGTTACTGTTTTGTTTTTGCGTTATTGTTTTGCTTGCTCGTAATATTTTTTTTCTAAAAAAAAACTCGATTTAGCTATCAATGCGTAAACTCGACAAGGCTGAATTGAGACTCCACTTCAAAAACTCCTTTTTGCACCAAAATGCAGACAAGGAGAAAAATTTAGTTCAAACAGTGAAGGTATTAATGGTTTTGCTTGAGGTTTCAGGGTGTTGCCCCTTAACTCCACCCTGTATTGCGCGAAGGGTGCTGGCCCTTGATCCTTCAAGGGGGCTGTTGCCCCTTTGACCCCTGACACAGGTGGTGATGGGTGTTGCCCGTCATGTTGGTCATGAAGGTCATGTTGATCAAGTTGATGATACGGCTGATTGGAGAAAGTGGAGTGAGCAATTGGAGAACAATGTGTTGTGGGCAGCAATTTGAAGTGATGCCAGTTGTAGAAGATGTTTGGAATAGGAGAGAGCAAAGAGTAGCAACAACAAGAGTCTCTCTTTTCAATGGATGATTTTGAAAGTATAGCAGTTTAAGTGGCAAAGGCACAAGAAGAGGCATGGGCATAGGCACAAAGAGAGAGGACTAGAGCTTCTGCTAGGGCAAAGGGCAAAGGCATTGCAAGACACTAGATAGTGGGCCTATTGAGGCATTTTGACACATTTTGTAATTTGTACCTTTTTATATCATAAACAATACAAGAATATTTGAATTATGGAGGCATTAAAATTTATTTAATTGAAGTGTGTTTTGTCACTTTCATGTGTAGTTTAAGCTTGTATCACTTACAGTATTAATTTTTTATTTGTATAATGTTAATTAATTGTGATATGCATGAAAAAAACTTTTTTTTCAATGAAAAATTACATTTTATTCTGTTTTTTTTTGTCGAGTTTTTTGTCAAGTCCCAAATCTCGAGTGGACCTTGTCGAGTCTAAGCCAAGTTCGAGTTTCTCTACTATGATCCTATGTATTCTCTTTTATCTTAAAGTCATAGTTTGACTATGTTGCATGGGGATGCTTCCCCCACTTCCTAGGAGAAGGCAAATCAAACGTCCCCATTTTTGGGGACTTGAGGGCAGTCTTCCATGAAATGTCTTAGGGCATCTTGAGCCATCCCCAAAACGGGCCCATCCCAGGATGGCATCTCCAAGATGCCCAGGCAACCCTAGGATGCTGTGGGATGTTTGGGTGTCTATGGGGATGCCTCAGTGCACTCAATGGGACGCTCGGGACATCCCACAATTATCCCTAGGATGAATGGGCATCTCAAACAACGTCCATCCGATTTTGGGATATTAAAAAAGAATTACAAAATCATGAATAACATGATGGGGGGCTACGCCATGGTGCCTCCCCTCCCAGAAAACAAGAAGACACTCAACTATCCAGCTTCTCTCAATCAAATCGAAGAAGAAATTCAATGTAATAACATTAATGCAATCCTAGAAGATATAATGCATGTAAAGGTCTTCTAGAAGATATAAATGCATATATAGGTATGCAAAAAGGAATAAAATGCATTTAACAGGCCTTTCAAGGAAGCACAAACACATTTAACAGGCCTGCAATATCACAAAACATGTCTACAATGCCCATAACAGGATTGTCAAGCCTGTAACAGGTCTAAATATGACTCATAACAAATCTTCCATTTGTTGTTTTGCAAGTAGAGTAATAAATTTCAGACATTCCCTTTGATCAGAATCCCATAAAATACAAAATTTACTTCATCTCTATTGCCTCATATGTGTAACATGCTTTCACATTGAACATAAAGTCCAACACAACCTTATTTCAAATACCACTAATAGAGTAAACACAACCATTTTACATCATCAAAGGAGATAGTTCATCATGCCTTTTATTAAAGCAATAAGTTCATTAAGTCTTTCATTCAAGCAATACCAAACAAGCTCACTTTTCACATGCCCTTGCAAAAACACTGAGAACTTGGTTTCACTTTCATTTTGTTTATGTAGTTGGAACTTGAACTATAGTTGAATTGAGAATCCTGTTATGGTTTTCAAATTTTATTTTTATCTGAATAATGGTTGTGGATGTTTAATGGATATTTTATGTTCATTGTTTTCTATGCTTTACATTATTTCTAATTCCTAAATTCCTATGCTTTTACATTATGTTATGTTACATATTTATAATTTCTGCTTAAAAAATCCAATTTGGGGCTTAAATATATTTTTTACTATATATTGATTTAAGCCATCCCACAGCTGTCCCAGATTTTTGGGGCCAAACCTGTGCTATCTTGGAGATGTGCCCTGTTGTCTTGTGCTGTCTCAGTCTTGAAAACTCCATGGAACATAGCATAATGTTTGTGTTCTCAAAGTTGTTTGAGATCTCAAGATGTTTTACGTGTCCTTCCTTTTTGCTGTAGATTAAAGTCATCAAGGCACGCTATATATATATATATATGTTTCTAAATAAGGTCTATAGATGTATTGTTCTCTAAGTTGTTTGAGATCTCAAAATGTTTTGCATGTCCTTCCTTTTTGCTGTAGATTAAAGTCATCAAGGCATGCTATATATATATATATATATATATATTCCTAAATAAGGTCTATAGATGTATTTGTCATTCTAATTGAAGTAGTTGGGATGATGGTTAATTCAAATTGCATTAAAAGACATTATTTTGGCCATGTATTTCTTTGTTTCTAAGATAGCTACTTTTGAAGTCTGTTGTGAAGAAAATTGAAGCACTTTTTAGTTGATCTGATAAGTTGTCTATTCTAGCTAATGGATATTTATCTCTTGCACTTACTTTATTTAGTGATTTCTAATTTATACTCATATAGCTTTATCCTTTTTTAACTAATAGAGGTATGTGCTGGATGGAGACTTGCAGGCCAAATACTTTCTTTTATAAAATTATAGACTTACAGGCAAAATTCTTTCTTATTATAAAATCATATATGTTTTTCTACTGCCTCTTGTGTGGCATAATCAGGTCTGTAACAATTTCTGTGACTGCTGGGTTCAAAGTCTATTTGATGGTCTACATCTTGATTAGGTCAGTCTAGCCGGCAGGTCAAATGAAAAAATCTCTCTTTCAATTAGAAAATGGGTTGGATTTTACATCTACTTGAATTTCTGGATTGCTTGAATGCAAGAATCTAATGATGCATGCAAATATTCCTTGTGGTATTGCTTAATCTTCTTTCTTCATCAGAATCGCAACATATGGTCTCTAGAATGCAATAAGAGATTAAACTCCTATATCCATTTATATCTGGTCTTTTATTTAGGAAACAAAAAGGATTGCAACTATGCTATACTTGAAAGAAAATTCCCTTAAAGGCTTTTTTTGATACACAGCGTTTTATTTTGTCGCTATGTTTTGTTGTGTGTGTACTATTTTGCTGAGAGATGGCCTGCAGACAATAGCTTTTATTTGTCTCTAGTAAAATGATCTATGTTTGTATATTGGTGTTTGGTGTTTTATGAACGGATGCATTAATTATATATTTTATTAGGGGGAGTTCATTCATTACTGTATATTATTGATTTATTAGTTTGTTCTATTCCTGTCATACTTTTCAAATAATTCTTGTGATATTTGTTGTCTTGCTTTGCTATAAAGGAGAGTCTTCTCCATAGCCCTTTTTATTTGCTCCATGTTATTCAAAGATTTAGTCATCCAGTAAATCTTGCAATGGAAAAGCTTTAAAAGGTTTGATTTGTTCCTTATACAGGGAAATACCGTTGTTCTTTGCTGAGGATTCTCGTTAAAAGTTATGCTTTCTCTTGTATGTCTTCACAAATTAATAGGGTATTAATTAATATACAAATCTGGAACAAGATATTCTTTGACATTCTACTGTCCCTAATTTCGTAGTGTAAAATCTAGGCATTGAATTTGAATATAGATCCTTGTATATCTTATCGCTTGTTTTAGACTTGATGTTTCCCACTTTAATGTGTAAATTCAGCCTTTTCTATGTTATAGTTAATGACACTAACTGTAATAGCATGAAACATTGGCCAAAGATATATGCGAGTTTGTTGCATTTTATAAGCATTCCATTATCCAGAAATCTGATCTTCTCACTTATCAATTTGTGCAGGAGAATCTTCTATTCCAATTTTTGCCAGGAAATTGATGAAGACAAAGGTTGCTGTAACTGCGAGGATGTAATCTTGCCAGATGGATCATTTCCTTCTATTACTGGTGTCAACTTAGACCATTCTGTAGATGGCAACCTACTGCAAAGTCCAACAAAATGTGAAAAATGTGATGCCAAAAGAAATGTCTCAGAAGAAGGTATTGCTTCTGTATCCTTCTTTCAAACAGATGATGACCTCAAAGATCCAATGGATGGGGGATGCTCTTCCATACATCAGTTTGAAGATCCAAAATTAAACACATGCGAACCCGAGCCAAATCCAGAAGAATGTCATAGCAGAATTGGTTTCAGGGTTCATTTAAAAAATGAACCATTACATACTGAAATTTCAATCAAGGGAAAGGACCAGGACATGCTTCTAGCTGATATTACCATGGCATTTAATGAAATGGGCATAAGGTTTGTATTGCAGATTGCAGCAATAAGAGATATCACCTAATCCAAGAACAAAATATCCACATCTAAATTCTTTGGTCATTGAGTTGTAGTTGGTTAATCAATAATTGCAAGACATATTGCTATCTAAAATGTGAGCAATGATTATTGTTTCAATAGAACAAACAGCCTTCAATTTGGACTGACACTTTCTGAACTCCTTTTAATTGCTTACTTTTGGCTATTGGAGTTCTTTTTAACAGTTTTCCACTGTAACTGTCTTTATTTTTTAGTCCAATAGGCCTTCTTTGGTCATTTGTGAAAATTAATATAAATTCTTGTTTTCTTTCGTGTAAGCTAATCTATCTCATCTTCTCTTGTAGTGTACAGCAAGCAAGGATTTCAACAGAAGAGAAAATTGTTGAAGATGTTTTCTGTGTAGTCGATTCAGAAACTCATGCTCCAATGGATCCTTCTATCTGGGATACTGTAAGAGAAAGAATTTTGGAAAGAATCATTTCACATAGAAAAGATGAATCAGATGGAATAATTGAAATAGCATAATTATCTATTAGCAAGTTTGTGTAATTTAGTGGTTTGTTTGTTACATCCGTACCACTAATGTGAAAATGCTTGCAACAATATTCATGTGCAGGTGAACTGAAATATGTCCTTGGAATCAAATCCATGTAAAATATTCCTAAGATGCAGCTTTTTGCGTCATTGTTACTGTTCAAGATGCCCATTTAATTATGACAGTTCTGTATATATGCAACACTATACAGTAGGTATAGTTGCATTGCAAAAGTTTACTGTCCTTAAAAGCCCTCATTAAACTTCCATAATTTCATTAAGAAAATTAAAATGACATTTCATCTTTCTGGTAGTGGTTTTTTCAGTTAGAGAGTATCAAACCCATACACATTCACTCGTGTTTGCACATGGGGACCTAATCCCTTTATAGTTTGAATCTAAGTCTTTGCAATGCGTTCTCTTCAGATATTGAATATAAGCTTTTGCATTGCAATATACCGTCTGAACTGCTAAACATGGCCCAATGACTCACACCCTTTGTTTTAAAAAATTGTATGTGTAGATTGTTAAAAAACAAGGGCAAGTCCCTTAAGGAAAGTGGACAAGCAAGAATGAGCAATGTTCTAGGCTTTGATCGTAGCACATTTCTTAGAATAAACATTAGTGTCCCATTATTCTTACAGAAAAGCAATGTTGCCCCTTGAACCATATTGGTAGAGAAGATCAGAAGCAACAAGCAATTTATCAACCTGGAAAGGTAGATGGCTGTCCTTTGCAGGCAGGATTTCACTGAGTCAGTCAGTGCTATAAGCAACCCCTATTTTTCATTAGAAGGATAACATATTTCTACAAATTTCCTTCTGCCAAATGGAGGCCATGAACTTGCCATTAGGAGCATAACCAGGTTGGCAGTCATCCAAGGAACATTCTCAGCTTTAGAGGGTCATTCTGTGGCTAAAATATGTAGAGTGTTAGTGTAGATCAGATTTTTACTGCATCCTCCTATATTGATAGTCCACACAACCAGAATGTCTGGGGGAAATGCAGACATGGTGACAAACTGTCTAGGCTGGATGGTGCTAATGTGGAGAAGGCAGTTTTCTGGAAGGACTTCTGGGGAGAGATGGGCCCTTTGCTGATTTTCTTGAGCTCAGACAAATTGGGGAAGCCCTACAGCCAGAATGGTGCTATATTGTAAAGGACTATTGGGTTACCATCAGCCATGATCTGGGAGAAAACAGGGCACGGAAAAATAATATCTAACCGTGACATTGAACAAATGCAACTCATTACAGCATATTAAAATCATTCAGGATCCCTTCCACTTCTTTAATGGATGAGCTGGTGTAGCATGGAAGTAAATTGGTTGATTAAACAATTATAAAAGGGTATCTGAAGGCCTTTGCTCACTCATGATACCACAGCATAGCAAATGAAGGATCTAAGGCAAATGTCTTCCTAGTGTAGCTGTTCATAACAGGCCCTTACGTATGATTCATTAAGTTGGGTTTCTAAGGCCATCCATGTCATTTATTGCAAGGCAAATGACATATTGACTTATCTACTTCTTCATTATGATTTTATTTTCTTTGTGTGGAATTGGTTCATGGGAAGAATGGCATTCAAGTGGGCCATGTTGAGCAATTTCATTGAACTTCTTTACTCATGCCTTTTCCTTTGGTAAAGTGGAGCTAATTAAATCCTTTGGGTGTAAGGGGGCATCTTCAACTGATATTCTGCAACTGTAGAACAGTGGAATGGAACAAAAGTTTCCAGGGTAGTCACCACTCTATTCAGCAATTTGCAATTATAATGGAGGTTAAGATAGCAGAATTGCTGAACCACAAAGCAAAGTTTGAGAAGATCCCGGTCTCATGGCTTATTGCTTTAATTTTATTTTAAGGAAATTGTATTAATCAATCACAGAGGTATTTCAAATGAATTCTCCTTGTGGAGCATTTTGAGGATAAATTACATCAGAACATGGTGGTAAGAAGACCATCTGAATGCCCGTGGGGTTGAAGTCCAACTGGTGAGAATGTTTGGCTCACATAGAGTTCACCAAGGTTAAATTCCCATGGGTGCCGGTTTGTTGAATATTCTGATATACAGGTTATGTGGTTAGTTGAAATACCAAGTTATGGTACTTGATCATATGATCAACTGAAATACCAAGCTATGGTATCCTGATCATTATATAATACAGGGCGTAATGTGGTTCGATTAGGAAGTGATATAAGAGGTAATGTGGTTTGTGGTTTGTTGGAATATTATGGTATACAGTAATGTGGTTCCTTAAAATATCAGGTAACCTGGTCAAGATATAAGACATGGGGGTAACTTGATCATGATATAATACAGTGGGTAATGTGGTTTAACCAATATGGTTTAACCATGATATAATATACGAGGTAATGTGGTTTGTCGTTTGTTGAAATATTATGTTACACCAACCAGTAATGTGATTCCTTGAAATAACAGCTTAAGCTAACCTGATCATGATAAAATACATGGGGTAATATGGTTCTATCATGATATAATACAGGATGTAATGTGGTCTGTTGAGATATCATGGTAACTTGATTATTGTACAATACATGTGGGCTTGTTCAATTTTATAGAACAAATTAAAAAAAAACAATTGATCTGCATGCAGTACTTGAATCAGCCATGGAAAAACATGTTGATAATGACATGAAACGTAGGCTTCTTAGAATCTCTTTAGATATGAAGGCGAAGAATCTTGGCAATGAAATGAATGGAGGAATATGTGAAAGAATAATTTATAGAGCACTTTAAGAGGCAGTCTAGGAGAGTTGGTGTGGGTACATCTGGTTGCACTGGCAGGACTCATTGTAACTCAATTTTTTAGGAAGGTCAGATGTATGTATGCATAGGCATATGTAGTTTCTTTTAGGGACCACATTCATCAAAACAACAAAACATTACATCTTCTATTTGGCCAATTAGACTATATTTAGCTTATCTCTTGGGCAATTTCATTTTACCATGAGTTGATGTAGATCCCTTGCCTTAACTCCATTATTGCATGTATCTTCAACTGTTGTAACGAAGCAGCTAACAAATTGTTTTGTACACCTGAGACTTCGCAAGCTGAATGCCATGCTTGTTAACATTCTACAAGAGAGAACTATATGAACCTAAACTTGGGTATGATTTTAAGATTTATTTTTGAAAATTCTATTATTCTTTTCAGCCACAAATTCCAACAAATAATGTTAGGACCAATCCTTTATAGAATGCTTAATACTATAGCTTTCAATATTCAACACTTCATCTGTCCTAATGTTGATGAAGTAGCTGAATAGATTCTCAATTTTTTGAAAAAGCATCCCCAAATGGTGGAAGCAAAGGAACAATGAAGTGGATGATATGGAGTTTCCATCTCCTTACATGAGGCACAACTAAAAGGTCTTATGATATCTGCTTTGTTGCAAATATTTGTAACAATTTTATTATAGACTACTAGCCAAAGAAATGTTAAGGCCTTAGAGAGGGCCTCAAGTGACAAAATACACTTTCAAGGGAAATCTTTGGGAGTAGTAAATTTTGATTGCTTTAAATCCATATAACCCAATATGACAAAGCATTCACCATCTTTAGATGGATTCTAAACCACCACATTTCATGAAAAAATGGGCAAACACAACTTTTTAAACTACTACTTATTTAAGGTCCTCTCCCTCAACCAAATTGCTAATAGAAATCTAAGATTTGGAATTGTTTCTCAATCAATATAAATTTTTATCTTTGAATCTTCACAAGCTAGACAAACTTGAAACAATAGTTATCATTTTGGATTAGAAATTAGAGGTTAAGGCTTCAACCAAGAATCCGACTAAAAATTTGCAAAATTTCACTCATTAGTTGACCATCTAATATATATATTTTAATTAATTGCAAAATCTTTGGTAAAAGGTTCCATGTTGCCTAACCTATAGTCAAGGTTCATTTTCTCAACAATTTTATTGCATCTAGAGAACCTTGTATATTGAAGTAGCATTTTTGCCGAACTCTTCTTGATATTTGATTAATCTCCATCTAAATTTTGCCCCTACTGCCAGTCTCATAAGTCTACAATTTTGCAAGTCTGCACCTCCATCATTCTTTCCTTTACAAACCTTATTTTGTTTGCAAATAAAAGAATGTAACATAAGATGCTCTATATGCATTTGTGCTGCAATTTATAATGATTTACAATCTCGTAATCATTTGGTGCTGATAAAACCAAATCTAAAAAATCCTAACAACTTATCGCTATAAATCCTAACAAGTTATCTCTAAAAACTATTGTAACAAACAATGCAATAATAGAAATCAATATTCATAACTATTTTTGACACCCCCTCTTAATGACTAACTTGGATACAATCCCCGACTTATCCCTAAATTTTACAACTTTTTCTCTTCCTAAGAGTTTCATCATTACATTAGCAATTTTTTCGTAAGTTGGACAATAATTTAGACAAATTTCTTCATGCTCCATAAATTGTTGGATATAGTGATGATGAACTTCAATACGTTTTGTTCTTACATGATTCCTGGATTCTTCACCAATGTGGGCACACTACAATTATCACAATGAAGTGGTGTTGATGCTATCTGATCTATATAAAGATAACAAAATTTGTGACAACCGAACAACTTTACAACTTGCATTGCATATTGCCTTATGTTTTGCTTCAATTGATGATATAACAATTGTATGTTGAAGTTTGCTTTGCTAAGAAATAGCCCTTGATCCAAGAGCAAACTTATAACCACTAGTTGATTTATGATCATCAATTGATCCTAAAAAATCTGCATCAGTGTATCCAACCAACTAAAAATATCTAAATTGTTGATATCGTATACCAAAGTCAAGGGTACCTTTGATATATTTGAGAACACATTTTGCAGCTTGTCAATGCTCTCTTCGAGGATTTGACATGAAATGAGACAATAACTTGTTGCAAAATATAAATTTGGTCAAGTGGTTGTAAGATAAATCAAGTTGCTCACCAATTGATGATATATTGACTCATTGATCGAAGATGAATTAGAGTAGGCTAACAATTTCATTCCAACTTTCATAGGTGTAGATATTGGATTGCAATCCAAAATATTTCCACAAGTGTTTTGACATGCTTTGTGATATAAACATAGTATGATCAAGTTGCCAAAAATTTACACCTAGGCATTAGTGAAGGAGGCCTAAGTTTGTCATATTATAATTAAACACAAATAAAAAATTACTTGTTGGATTATGTGGGCTCTACTACTAGTAATAACAACATTGTCAACGTACACAACGTGAATGATAATTTCATTACTTGTAGTTTTGATATAGAAATTTAAATTAGAAAAGCTCTAATTGAATCCTAAATCTCTAAGATGTTCATCAAATTTGAAAGATTAGGCTTGGTAAACCTGCTTGAGTTTGTATAGGGACTTAATCAACCTACAAAAGAGAGATTCTTTTTTCTTGGTACTTGAAGAAGTCCATATAGGGATTTAATCAACATTTGTGGTTGCATAACACATACCTCTTCTTCCAAATCTTCATTCAGGAAAACACTCTTAACATCCATCTAATATACCTACCAACCAAACTATGTTGCAAAGGAGATAACTATATGAAAACCCACCATATTTGTAGTTGAAGCAAATGTCTCTCAATATACCTTCCTACCATGCATACCCTTTAGCAACAAGACAAACTTTGAATTTGTCAATTGAACCATCTAATTTACATTTTACCTTGTAAACCCATTTACAACCAATGGGTTTCTTTCTATGGGGTAATTTACATAGTTACCATGTTTTAATATTTATGAAAGAGTCAAATTATGTCTTCATGGTAGCTTCCCAATTTGGTTTACCTTTGACCTCTTCATATCTAGTGGTTTCAAAAACCTATGAAACTAAAGCAAAATTTGCCCACTCATGCACCTGTCTAGGCTCTTATCTAGCTTTGCTGGATTGCCCATCTACTACTTTCTCATCCTCTTTAACATATTTCATTTATCTGTGTGTACCATTCTGGTTGTTGACATGGCTCTTATTGCTAGTGAATTTTACTTGGGTGTACCTCTGTCAAGCTTAGTTCTTTGATCATCCCAAAGTGATTTTTCAACACACCAATGTGGCTATGTTTTCACATCTTTCTTTTCATCATTAGTCTTTGATGTATTTGAATCCAAGTGAACTTCACTACCATGTGCTCTACAACATCTCCTCTTTTGTGTGTATGTACCATCTACCATGTACCCACTCAAATGAATGAGGGGGGCTATTTAAACTTGTGGGAAGGTAGTTATTCCCAACTACCAACCCAACACCTCACCACCTTTACATTACATTTGTCATGCATTTACATTTCATTTCATTTCCAACTATATGACAACTAAATGACTTAATGTTCATCTGTATGTTAACTAACACTTCACTCAACATTACAACTATTACATCAAAACTACATTGTGCATGTACTTGACTCCAACACACCTTTTCTATTTATAGTAATGAGATGGTGCATCAAAACTAGCGTCTACATTTGCCTTCTCTTCTAGATTGGTTGACATCCTCTGTAGACAGGGGTGAGTGCATTCCCGAAATGGGGTGATGACAATTAGAGCAGTAAGCTTTCAGGTGTAGGCAATAAGTACTCCAATGGACTAGTTTATAGGCTATAAAGATTAACTATCAACTGTTATGGGTAGACGTCTAATACTAGACGTCACAGGTCTAGATGTCAGGCTGGCAGGTCTAGACGTCAAGCTGGCAGGTCTAGACGTCAGGATGGCAGGTCTAGACGTCACAGGTCTAGATGTCAGGCTGGCAGGTGTGTAGACATCAAACTGGAAGGTCTAGACGTCATAGTTGTAGAGGTAGACGACTAGCCGTTTGACGTCAAGGGCTAGACGTCTGCAACCCTCTGTACCTGCAGTCAACCATGCTCGCCTGTACTATGAAAACCAATTTGCAATGCGTGTTAGTATGGAAAAACCTGCAACATACACATCAATGTAATGCAACCTGCAATATCATAAACTCACAACAACACCAGACACAAAATAGAACATCCGCACAAGAGCATTGGCATTTGTATTCAGATGGATAATGATTAGACTTACAATGTTTGAAAAGGGGGTATTAATAGGGAGGTGAAGTATTTCCTCCAACTACTTCGCCCAACCACCCCAACCGTTCAACATTAACCATTTCTAACTAAACCAAACTGACGTCTAACAAAATGGGCGTCTAACTAGACGTCTAAATACTAGTTAGCAAATGGCGACTAGTTTTGTCCTTTAGTGCCTTGTGCATCTACAATCAAGCCTTCTTTCTTATTGGCTGATTTTACAATCAAACACAAATACAAACATTACCAAAATTGCTACGTACAATCAAAATTGATGGATCACATCAGTCCAGCCAGTTCTAGGGTTTGTCTTGCTTAGAATTGTTGTTTACATCTATCCTCCTCTTCGAAGAAGTTGATGTCCTCAACATCTTTCTCTGTTCTACTGAAGGGGTTCTCGCATCAGTGGGTGTTGAAATCTGTGGATTGGTAGCCTGTAATGCCTTCATATACTCTTGGAGTTGCTCCCGTAAGTGATCACGTTCGTCCTTGAGCATCTTAGAATAGTTGAAGTATTTGGCCCATTTTACTCCTAAGGCATTGGCTCGATCTTCAGTCTGCTTGAGACTGGATAACAACTTTGTTTCCCTACTTCGAAACATGTCCTTCAGACGTTGTTTCGATATTGATGAAACGACTGTAGTCTTCTGCTGTTTCGCCAGCTGCAATTCTTCCTTCAAGGCTACATGTTCCTTTTTCCAATCTTCTCTTTCCTGAGCCCAAGCACGCTCCTGTTGGCTTTTGTTAGCTGCCAATAATTCTGCCTGCTTGATCAATAGTTCCTTCGCACTTTTCAATTGTGATATTTCTGCTGCTGATTCAGACAATTGTTGATCCTTTTTCTCTAGGTTGGTTTTCAAGTCTTCCATAATCTGTCCGAGCTCCTGAAGTTCCTTTTTAACTTCATCCATTCGTTCCATTCCGTCTGCTAGGAGCTGGTCTTTCTTTTCCAAAGCTTCTGCGGCTTCTTGTTCCACTGCCTGTTTTGTTGAGTGCAAATGCTTGATCCCTTCTCCCAACCAGGTCAGCAAGTGTGCGAGGAAATTTAACTGCGTGTATATTGGCAGTAATTTTGGCACTACTTCCATTTGAGTGTCGTATTCCACAGGATGCTGAGGAGGGTTTTTATCGTAGCCACATATGTATACATGTCTTGTCTTCAGATAAAGGCTTGGTGTCTTATCTGGCAACTTCTTAATGCCTTCCATTGTTTGCAAATGGGTAGTGGGTAGTGACCATGGCTGTTTCGCATAAATTCTTGAGATCTCCTTCCGCCACGGACCTTGTGCCGCCCACTTAACCAACTGGTCTATTTCCTCCTCTACCATACTTTGCCACTTTTTCCATTGGCCCACACATGCAATATTGAACTACAAGTGAAAACTATCCATGATTTTCCCAACTTTTCAAAGCATGCTGTTGCTTGCTCATCCATCTTATCCGAGGGATCCATGAGATTGGGTACTCGGACAAGGAAATCCTGGGACCAAGTGTTCGTCTGTTCCTCCTCCTATGCAATTCCTTTCTCTTTCTCTACTTGGTGAAAAGGTGGCCTGTCTATTGCTCCAGACTGTACTGGACTCTGGATGTTCTGCCCTTCTAGTTCCTCCATCTTTTCCAAATCTATTATCTGTGGGGGCTGCTCTTTAGACACTGTCCTTTCCTTCAGAATAGTCATTTCTGCCTCATGTGTCAACTGTCCTATAACCTGTGGTGGTAGGCCCTCCTCTACCCCAGGGTTACTGCTTGTTTTTGGATTACCAATCGTGGCTGATTCCCTACCTGATGTGGCAAACATGTCATCTATTGAAAATGTGCCCATCAAGGTAGCCGCTAGTGAAGTCGGCCTCGCCAAGGATACCTCATTCAGATCTGGTGATCCTGTGCGGGCTATATGTTCAGCCTCCGCCAGATACTCATTAGGTCCAAACTGTTCAGTCAAATTGGTTCCAGCTGTCTGATCATGGAGATTTGGAGGTATGGCAAAATCCACTTCCTCTTGTGCTGGCTGATGTTGCTCTCGGGTGCGAACTGCCTCCAAATTCTCTGCTATCTTCTGCAATGCTTCCTGGGAGAAGGTTGGGGATGGCACATCAAATCGCCCCTTCTTTCGTTTTGGCTCTTCTGGGGATTGGGCCTCCTTTTGTTTTTGTGGTTTTTCCTCCCTAGCTTGTGCTATTACACTATCCTCCCCTTCTAGCGCAACCACCAGCTTCTTCTGCCGTTGTTTGTGTGAGAGCTGCTTGACTCGAATCTTCTTCACCGACGTCGTTTTATTTGATGGTTGGGCCTCCATCCACCTGCAGATAGATGGTGCTAGATCTGGTAACTGTTTGGAGGAATCAAAGTCTAGGATTGGGACTCCTGCTCTTCCTATCGCATCCAAGAGCAACCCAATGGCATGGAAAGCCATAGAAAAATTCTTCGTAGTCCTCATTAGAAAAGTCTGTATACGCATTGACAAATGTGTTGCCCAATCATACTGTATACCTTGTGCTATCCCCTGTAGGTACGGAATCAGCCAGATGGGCAAGTTTGTACTGCGTTGTTCTCCTGAAAACCTTGCCATTATGACATTCATAATTACCTCTAGTCCATCATTTCGGAGTTGTGCATGTTTTACTCCTCTTCCACCATGCACACTTAGCATAGCATCCACCTCTTCTCTCTTCAGGTTGGTGACGCTCATGATTAATTTCAATGTCTTTTTCGGATCTACCCTTTCATTCAACACTGGCTTGCCCTTGCGTGGAAGTCCAAAAGCACGCTGAAAAACTCCGAGAGAGAAGTCAATCACCATTGTAGTGTCCCCTATTTCCACCAAATTGTTGTGCCTCGCTTCATCGTATGTCTCCACCATCTGCAACAGATATCCTTTGAAAAATTCTTTCTTGAAATGAGGAGACTGTAAGATGAAGTGCACTCCTGCCTCTTTAAGTTTTGCCCGTACTAGGTGGTTGGCTGGTGCCTCACCCTGTAAAATACGGAACATCGTTTATTATGCATCTGCGGAATAAATACATGTTACAGTGCCGTGAATAGCACACAGGCAACTGAACTCTGTTACGTAGTTGTAACAGTACAACAAATAACGTAATATAGCCAAAATACATAACAGTATGTTAACAGTACGCTAACATCCCCCTTTATTACATTATTTGGGTAATGTAATAACTAATAGCTATACTAACATCCCCTTACATTATTTTGCAATACAAAGTGAGCTACGAAACAATTCAAATTTGACACGTCCAAGTGCCTTAGTGAAAATGTCTGCAACTTGAGCATCGGTGGGAATGTGTCGAAGCTGAATTCGGTGCTTTGGAACTTCATCTTGAATGAAATGACATTGTGTGTCAATGTGCTTTGTTTTTTCATGATGGACTGGATTCTTGACGAGGTTCAGAACACCTTGATTGTCGCAAAACAAGTGTATTGGAGATTTTGATGGATGGACCATACTTGTCAGAATGCGACGTAACCATATCACTTCGCACACAACTTCACGTGCGGCGCGATATTCTGCCTCTGTTGATGAAATAGCAACCACCTGTTGCTTCTTGCTATGCCAAGAGACAGGACCGGATCCCAGATGAAAAATGTATCCAGAAGTTGACTTGCGATCATCAAATGATCCGGCATAGTCGGAGTCCATGTATCCTTGCAAGAAGAATTTGTTGTTCCTCTTGTATTCTAGGCCATATTCCATAGTACCACGGACATAGTGAAGAACACGTTTTGCTGGTTTCCAATGAGTGGTCTTAGGCTCCCGCATGAACCTCGAAAGATAGTTAAACAAATACGAGATCCGGCCTAGTATTGGTCGGATATATGAGACTCCCAATCAACCGTCGATAGAGAGTACCATCTACCCGAGGTGAGTCATCATATCGTGATAATCGAAGTCCATTCTCCATTGGAGTTGCCATTGGCTTGCGATCGATCATGCGATATTTATCCAAAGAATGTCTTGGCATACTTTTTCCGAGACACTTTGATGGAGTGATCCTTCCGGCTGAATTCCGACTCAAGACAAGTAATGGAGAAGTCCGAGATCCGTCATCTCAAAAGATTTGCACAAGTTTCTTTTGACAAGAGAGATCATATCTTCCGAACTCCCCGTAATGAGCGGATCATCCACATAGAGTACAAGCAACACTATCTCGTAACCCTGTTTCTTGAAATAGAGGTTTGCATCCGACGGACATCTCTTAAATCCATGCCGCATAAGGTGATTGTCCATTTTTATATACCAAGCTCGAGGAGCTTGTTTCGGACTCATACAAGGATTTGACCAATTTGCAAACTTTCTCATCGTTGGCCTTCCACTTCAAATCCTTCGAGCTATGTCATATAGACTTCTTCTTGGAGATCACCATTAAGAAAGGCACTTTTGACATCCATCTGGTGAACTTTCCACCCATATTGTGCTGCCATAGCACACATAACTCGAATTGTGGTCATCCGAGCAAGTAGGTGCAAAAGTTTCCTCATAGTCAATGCCTTCCTTTTGAGCATAGCCCTTTGCAACAAGACGGGCCTTATGCTTATCAATTGTTCCATCTGCCTTGTACTTGACTTTGTATACCCATTTGCAGCCAATAGGTTTCTTTCCATGCGGCAGATCAACAAGCTTCCAAGTTTTATTCTTCATCAAAGACTCATACTCTGTATCCATAGCGACCTTCCACTGAGGCTCACTGAGAGCATCTTGCACTGATGCAGGTTCAAGACTATCTATGGTAGACATGAATGCCCCGTCATCATCAATATCCATATCCTCTACTTCTGCACTTGGAGTCACAGAAAGTTCCTCAAAAGATTGACAAAGATCATCAACCTCACCAGTTTCTCGGGCTTCTCTTTCCTTTTGAGCCATACTACGTGTACGAGGTCTATCCAAATTCAAATTGGGAGGAGTGGATAAATTTGCATCTCTGATTGTATTTGTACACCATTTAGGATTCTTCTTCGGTGGTGGTGAAGAAGATGTAGAAGGACCTCCTGTATGTGTTGACGAAGGAATCTCCTCTTCCTTAGGTTCCACAATATCTTGGTGTACATTAGATGTGCTCTGTGATGTGAAAGCTTCATCAAAGACAACATCTCTCGCTGATATGAATTTTCTTGGTCAAAGGATCTATCAACCGATATCCTTTAGAGTGCTCATAATATCCAAGAAAAATACATCTCAGTGTTTTCTCATCTAGTTTCTTCCTTTTCTCTTTCGGTATGTGCATGAAAGCTTGACACCCGAAAATACGTAGATGAGATATGGAGGGTTTTCGACCACTCCATGCTTCCTGTGGAGTCATTCCTTTTAGGGCCTTTGTGGGTGCCCTATTCAACGGATACACTGCAGCTGGTGACAGCCTTCCGCCCAATATTGTTGCCCAAGAGTAGCTCCCGTGAGCATACAACGAACCATTTCCATGATAGAACGATTCCTTCTCTCAAGCAACTCCATTCTCGCGAGGAGTATAGGCAGTTGTTAACTGTCTCTTGATCCCATGCTTATCTAGGAATGCAGAAAATTCATTAGAGGTAAACTCTCCCCCTCGATCTGAGCGGAGGGTTTTGATAGAAGCCCCTGACTCCTCAACGGATTTCTTGAACTGCTGGAAGAATGCAAAAGCTTCAGATTTCAGCTTTGAGAAAGAAAACCCACATCTTTCGTGAGTAGTCATCTACGAATAACTCGAAAGTACCTCTTCCCTCCAACACCGTTGGGTGTGAAAGGAACGCATTGATCGGTGTGAATTATCTCCAGGAGGTTTTCTTGCTCTTGTTGAGCTCTTCTCAAATGGTACTCTATGTCGCTTTCCCGCTAGCGATCGAGCACACCGGCAATGTGGCGTAAAGGGAAGGAAGACCCTTTACCATCTCATACTTGCTCGAGCTCAAGTAAGTAGCTGTAACTAAGATGCCCATATCTCTTGTGCCATAGAGAAGTTGCCTCCTTGGTAGAGACAATCATGGCAACATGTGGAGTAGAGATAGCATCTAGTGCAAATAAGCCATGCTTATATGAAGTTGTTGCAATCTGCTTACCCTTCCTGGTAATAGTACAACACTTCTTTCCATTCTCAACACGAAAGTTGACAACCATATTTCTATCCAGGATTTGTGTCACTGACAACAAATTGTTAGCCAATCCTGGAACATAGAGAACTTTGTCAATCTGACACTTGCCATCAGGAAGAGTGACTGAAACTCGTACCCTCTCCCCGAACCCCGTAGGTTTTATCATCAGCAATTGTGACAGGTTTGCCCTCTTTGGCCACAAATGATTCAAACCACGATCTGTCGCCAGTCATATGTTTGCTAGCTCCAGAGTCGACATACCAAATGGGATCCCTCTAAGTGGAATATGTGGTAGTCATGAGCACCTTGTGTGCCCATTCGTAACTCGAGTCGATTCTTCAACAACAACATTCACCCGGGGTTGCTTGTTCTTATTTTGTGGTTTGTTTTGGCCTTCTCGCTTGTTCTTATGCCAACACCCGTTGGTGTCATGGTTGTCTTTCTCACGGATCTTGCACCACCTCTTCTTCTCGTTGAGGTTTTTTGCCTTTTCCTTTCGTATCCCGTTGAGAATTTCCTCCTTTCGGAAAGTTGCCTCCTTTTTGCCCATTACCTTTCTTCCTAGAACCCCGCTCGCTGGTGTATAGGGCCGTATTGGAAGAATCATCCTTGTGAAGTTGGCGTGCCTCCCGTTGTTGAAGCATATTGACCAACTCGAAGTAGGTAATTTGTCGTTGAGACACCTGGATGGAGGTTATCAACATATCAAATGAAGAAGGTAAAGCTCTCATCACAAGTGAAATGAGAAGCTTTTCGTCCACAGTATCTCCTAGAGAACTCAATTTCTCTTTCAACTCAGACACTCTGCACAGAAAGAGTTCAACTGTTTCACCCTGTCTCAAACTCAGGTTATGAAGTTGTTGTTGAAGATGAAGAATGGTGGATTCATTCTTCCCCTCATAGATGGTTCTAAGGGCATCCCATGCCTCTTTACCACTTGCTTTGTCGCTATATGAGGTTGCACTTCATCCGAAACAACAAACAAAATGAGCACCTTTGCTCGACTCGTATTTCTTGTCAAATGCTATCCGATCCGTCGAAGGACCTGTGGATCTCGCTCGTTGGTGAAGGCCTAGTTGCTACTCCAGTAATAATATCCCACAAATCTTCCATTTGGAGAATAGCCTTCATCTTATGTTTCCATGGTGTATAATTTGGACCTTTCAATAACTGATGCGGATCAGTCATCAACTTTGCAACATCGGCCATAGTGAAGGTTCCTTATATCACCAATTGGTCCCCCTTTCGATATACCTTTTGCTAGGCCAATATACCGTACAAAATACCCGCCCTTACGTGAGGGAAACTATAGGTATTTAGAAAGATCAACAAAAATCACCCGCCCTTACGTGAGGGAGACTATAGGTGAGTTTTAGAGATCATACGATACGTGGAACATAAGCGGTATTGAAAGGGAATCGCCTTGTTGATGGCACCTACCATAGAAGATTCTTCTCATGCGTGGGGCGTAACTTCCCCTAAACACTATGAAGAATACTTCGTCAGGATTTACGCCTAAACACAAGTGCGATAAAGGGTAGTGGATGGAGTAAAAAATGCAAAAATGGCGTACTTATTCCTCCCCGACGATTTATAGAGAACAAGCTCAGACGTCGTTATAGCAGCTATATTAGGCGGCGGATACAGTAGCCAAATCACGACGACTTTACCTGTAAGTGTTGGCCAGAGGTATCACAAATACCGAACGCTGCAGTGCAATAAAATTGCACGGATGGGTTTTATATTCCGGGGACTTAGGGAGTGTTTGATGTTAATTTTTAATGTTATAGTGCAAAAATGAAATATGCAACATACAAAAAAAAAAATGCCCACAAGAATAACCCTCAAGGTGTCGGTCACAGCCGAAAATGCACCTTTTATAATTTTCCAAATTGCTATTTTTCCGAAAAATTACTCTCTATCCCCCTTTGATTTTTGAAAAAATATCCCCCCTTAAAAAGCTTTCTTTAACAAAGCATTTTTAATAATTATTATCAATTTTAAAATTAAAATAAATAATTTTAATTTATATAGTTTTAAAACTTAAAAAAAATAAATTAAAATTAAATTTTAATTTATTAAAGTTTAAAACTATATTAAAAAAAATTAAAATTAAAAATTTTAATTAAAAAAATAATAATTAAAAAATGACTTTGACAAAAAAAAATTATACCTTGGGGGGAGTCGGCGGGATTCGAACCCCCGACTTGCAGGCTCTCTGAGCCTTACCGCACGGCTCACGACCACGTGAGCCAACGGGCTGATCTGGAAGAGATCAAGAGCCTCCTCCTTTTTGAACACTTTCTTCCTCCTCCTCCTCTGCTTATCGGCTTCCGGTATGCTGCTCCGTCGAGCTCTTCCGCTTCGTCCTCCGCAGGCTTCCTGTCTTTTTTTTGTTTTTCTTCTTCTTCCGGAAAAATTCGCCTCTCCGCAGGTGTTTTTTTTTTTTTCAAAAAAAAACGGATGGGTGGGGGGGAAGTCGCGCACGGCGCAATTCGCGCTGCGCGCAAATTTGTTGTGGGGGGGGGTTTATACTCCCCCGGCGGAATTTAAATTTCTAAATTCCCGCCTTGCCGGGGGGGGGGGGGGTTCCTTCCTCCCCTCCCCGCCCGTCGCAGCTCGTAGATCGCGCTCTCGCATCCGCGCAGCAAGGCCTGACGTCTGCGTAGAACGTGACGTCAGTCTGCGGACGGGGGAGGTCCCCTCCTGCACGTCGCAGGGCTGCAAACTGTACGTCTGCGCTCTACAGGCGTCTGCGCAGAACGCGACGTCCGTCTGCGGACGTCAGCGTTTTGGTCCCCTCCTCTCCTTGCGCACACGTCAGCCCGCGCTGCCTGTGCCGCCTCCCTCGACCGCGGGGGAGGGGTGACGGCGGCTCCCACGACGCAGCGCGCCGAGCAGGGTCGTCCGCGGACCTGGACGCGGGGTGGGGGGCGGAAAGATGTCCGCTCGCCCTCGGCCCTGCGTGTCCTTCCCGGAGGTAGTTGACGCCGCAGAACGCTGGCAACCTTCGAACACAGTTGCGCGTTCAATCGTGGCTTCCGCCCTCTTCCCTGCACACCGACTGACGCGCGATAAAAAACAGGTCTTCGCTTAAAATCACGCCCAGGAAAAAAATACTAACAGCTCTGATGCCATGTAAAATACGAAACATCGTTTATTATGCATCTGCGGAATAAATACATGTTACAGTGCCGTGAATAGCACACAGGCAACTGAACTCTGTTACGTAGTTGTAACAGTACAACAAATAACGTAATATAGCCAAAATACATAACAGTATGTTAACAGTACGCTAACACACCCCACCATTGACGACAATACTCTCCTGTTGGGAACAACCAGGTGGTTGGCTGGTACCTCCCACCAACTTTCGGTTTTTGGTTTCTCTGGTACCGTCTCAATATCCTTCCATATTATGGTTGCCATTTCCTCCCTGCTTATCTGATATTTGGCAATCGAGCTTTGTCCTACTTCCCATATCTTGGGTCTTTCTAGAGATTCTCTCATTTCCTGATGGTTCACTAACTTCGAGCTTGAGGACTCTTCTGAATTAAGCATGATTTTTAATGTGGTTGAAGAACTCCTAGAATGTGCACCTGTTGCTATTGCTTTTCCTCTTCTATTTTTTCCCCCGGGCTTCCAGTACCTTCCTGTTCTTCCTCCAAGGAGAATAAACTGCTTTTTTGAAGAGTTTCCTATTGCACTTCCTCTTAGCTCCCCTTGTTCTAATTCTGCCCATTCCGCTTGGCGTGCTTCATGTCTTTCATTCACGCGTTGCATGGTTGTGTCCAACTCCTGAATCACCTATTCTCGTAGCTGATTATTGTATTGTCTTAGCGTTTCATATTCTTCTTGCAACCTTTGTGTCTCCAATCGCATTCGTTGCAAAAATCTAGCTCCCTCTTCTTCATCTTCTTCTTGTTCTTCTTCTTCCGGAACTTCTTGTAGAGCGACCCTCGTCAAAGCTTGGAGTCGGTCTTCCTCATTTTCATTTGGATTTCGGACCTGCTGTTGCAATCCTTATTGCTCTTCTTCCTCATTGGTTCCAAATAACCCATCCAGGATATGTGTTTCCTCCCTTTGAATAGCACTACCCTGCTCGTCAGTATCCTGGGATTGTATTCCTGGATCTGTCCTTGTTTCAAAAGTTCCTGATTGTTCTAGGTTGATCATATTCACCTGAGCACGTGGTTTATATACCTTCAACTTAGAACCATTAATTACCTCGGGGCATAATGTTCCATCTAGTTTTCTCAGTTTTACTGCCCCATTCTCTAATACTTCTTCTACCTGGAAGGGTCCAAGCCATAGGGTCTTCAATTTCCCTGGCTTGAGTTCTCTCTTCCCATTGTACTTTAGTACTAATTCACCAGCCTTGAGATCCATCTTTCGGAGATGCTTATCGTGCCAAAATTTCCTTCTCTTCTATGCGATCTTCGTAGCCCATTGTGCCATTACCCTTTTCTCGTCCAACTGTACCAAAGCAGTCAATCGCTCCTTCATGCTATCTTCGCCATTTAACCGATTGTCCACTGCCACTCTCAAGCTTGGTACAAGGAATTCAACAGGTACCACTGCTTCTTATCCGTACATTAGTTGAAAGGGTGTATGATTCGTAGTGGTCTTGAAGGTGGGTTTGTATGCCCATAATACTGTTGGTAACCGTTCCTCCCAATCGACTCCTACTCTGCATGTTTTATACATGATTGAAACCAAAATTTTATTTGTCGCTTCCGCCTACCCATTTGCTCTAGGGTAATACGGACTTGACAAGGAGTGAAAAATTTTGAATTCTTCCATCAAGTTCTGGATAATCGCATTCACAAAATGGCCTCCCCTGTCGCTTGTCAATTGCAGAGGTATCCCGAACCTTGTAATCACTTGTTCGTACAAAAAGTGAGCCATACTTTTTGCCGAATTGTTCGGTAAAGCTCTTGCTTCTACCCATTTTGTGAGATATTCTGTGGCAACTACGATGTATCGGAATTTCCTCCTTTGACTTGTTTTTAAAGGACCTACAAAATCCAGTCCCCATCTCTCAAAGAGTTCCTGAGGTTGGGACGGATGCAATGGCATGATGTCTCTTTTCAATGGTTTTTCCGTTCTTTGACACGTATCACATGCTGTCACAAAATTCTTTGCATCGTGAAAGAGGGTGGGCCACCATAGACCTGCCAACATGTGGGCCACTTTCCTGGCTGTCACATCTAGTCCCATGTGTCCTCCTGCCAATCCCTCATGTGTCTCTTTTAGGGCTTGCTGCACTTCATCCTCCATTATGCATCTTCACAATATATGGTCCTCCCCCATCTTGTAAAGCAATCCTTTAATCAAGATGAAGGGTGCTGATTTCGTAATCACATTTCTCCGCTTAGTGGCCATTAAATCTTCTGGCAGTTGCCCTGTCGATAGGTATTCCCCTATATGCTTATACCATCTTGGTATGACATTAATCATAAACAACTGTGCATCAGGAAATTCATCCGGTATTCCTCCCTCTATAGGTTCTCCAGAGCGAATCCTTGATAGTTGGTCCGCTATTACATGTTTCTTCCCTGGTCTTACTACCACTCTAAACACGAACTCTTGCAGGGTGACGAGCCATCGACTCACTCATCTGTAGATCGTTGGTTTATTAATTAAGTACAACAGAGCCTGATGATCCACATAGAAAGCAAAGGGGTTAGCTAGTAGATAGTGTCTATATTTCTGCACTGCATACACCATTCCCAGTGCCTCCCGCTCTGTTGTACTGTAATTTTTCTCGGCTCTTGATAATAGCCAACTTGCAAAGTATATGGGCTGATCCAACCCATATTGGCCTTCTTGTGCCAATGCACATCCAATGGCAAAATTTGAGGCATCCACATGCACATGGAATTCCTTCTCCCAGTCTGGGTAAACTAGGATAGGTGCTTTCACCAAGTGCCCTTTCAATCCCTCAAATGCTCTCTGGTGCTCCTCTGTCCATTTGAATGGAACACCCTTTCGTGTAAGTGCATCTAGTGGATGAGATGTTAATGCATAGTTCCGGATAAACCTCCTGTAATATCCGATTGTCCCTAAAAAGGTTCTGATTGAGCTCACATCATATGGCTCCTCCATTAGCAATATTACCCATATCTTATCTGGATCGGGTTTCAAACCTTCCTGGCATACTATGTGCCCTAGCAGCTTTCCATATGGCACCAATAAGACACATTTATTTGGATTCAATGATATTCATGCTTTCCTGCACAATCCCATACATTCTTCTAAGGCCTTTAAATGTTCTTGTGTCCTGCCATAAAGTGACCAATCATCTAGGAAAGCTTTGAAGTTCCCTGAGGACATCTTTTCAAAAATGTACAATATGATCCTATGAAAAGTAGCTGGTGCATTGCATAGTCCAAATGGCATGCGGTTATATGCGTATATTCCGTTCTCCAAAACAAAAGTGGTCTTCAACTTGCCTTCTTCCGCTATGCTAATCTGGTTATAGCCCGAGAATCCATCCAAGAATGAGTATATCTCATGGCCGGCTACTTCTTCTAGTATGGAGTCTATGAAAGGGATCGGGAAGGGATCTTTTATGGTTACGACATTCAAAATTCTAAAATCCACACAGATTCGGATTTTATCTACTTCTCGTTTTAGAGTGATCACGATTGGTGAGACCCACTCGCTTGTCGTAACTTTGAATATAATGCCTGCATCCAACATCTTTTCGATTTTGGCATTCACCCTCGTTGCATATTTGGGATTCATTCTGTAAGGTCGCCTTCTCACAAGTTGCGCACCTTCAATCAGAGGAATCTTATGTATGCAGAGTTCGGGTGGTACTTCCTTCAAATATTTATATGTCCAAGCAAAAACATCCTTATAGTCCAAAAAATCTTAAATGCTGTTGCTTTCAGGACTGGATCCCAATCATCTCCACATTTGATCATCTTCTCCTCGCCATTTTCTCCCAAGTTTACCTGAATCATTTTAGGACCTTCATATTTGATGGATTCAAGGTCATTTGTTGCTTTCAGTGCAACAATGGGGTGGGCTGGTTTATCTTCAATGATTGCCTCCCCCATCGTGAATTCTGCAAAATTCTTGGGAAATGTCCACTTCTCTCTTTCCTTGTCCTTCTTTGCTACTGTCTGTCTTTTATTGCTAGTTCCCTTTTCAGGTTCTTGTATCTCATCCTTTTGAATCTCCTTTCCCGCATCTATGCAAAAACACTGGGGAGAAAATATCTCATAGTCTTCCAACTGCCAATGTAGTAAGCCTTTGTCCTGGTCATACTCATCTTTCATGCAGTCTTCAAGGTGCAACACTCCTTCCTCATCTGGTTCATATCCTGTCTCACCATTTGATGAAGAGGATCCCGAATCATCTGAAGTGGCTATGTCTTGACTCACAGTTTGATTCTTCAGATTGATTATATACTTGTGCTGCCCCTGTTTGAAGGATAGACGTTCTTTCTCCCAATTGTGGTTGACTTTTGTTGTTCTCAACCATCCTCGTCCTAGCAGTGCATCATATGCGGGTTTCTGCATAGCAATGACAACAAAATCCAAGATGAAGTCCTCCTCTGCTATGCATACTTTCTGATTCATCAAAATGCCTATTGTTTCAATGCCATATTGATCAGCACCATATAGTTTGAAATTTGGAGACCATAAGGCGGGTTGCCCTAGAATCCGCCATGTCTTCTCTGGCATCACATTCACACTAGACCCTCCATCTACAATCACCTGATTCAATCTATGGTCCAAAACTTCCATCTAGACTATAGCTGGCCTTCTCCTAGCTTCAATCATTAGGATTGTGGATCTATGAATTGTCCTTGCTTGATGGTTGCTACTTGTCGAGTTTCATCCTTCCTCTTGATGGCTTCCCCAATCGTAGCATACAACTCAGGTACTATGCTAAACAAGTTGGCTACCTTCATCTCCACCTTTGTTTTTAGCACCTCTGTTACCAAGCCTTCTACTGATGCCTTCTTAGTGATCTTCGATCTCTTTATTACTTTCTCCAGAACTCGTTGTCCCTGTTTCTCCTTTGCTAGTTCTGTTTCGATCAATTTTTGGGATTCTTGCTATCATTCCTTCTCCTTGGTAGGGTTTGGATACTATTCCATTTTCTTGGTTTGTGCTCTTGTTACAACCAAGACTTCTTTGTCTACCTCTGTCACCTCTCCAATGCCAATGAGGTTGATATTCTGAGTTCCATTGGTACTTGCCTTGTTTGGGCAATTAGCCTCCTTGTGGTTTCCTGGACCACACCATTTCCACATTTGAGTGGTATTGTTACCATTTTTGTTACCTGCACTTTGGGTTTTGGAACAATTCTTCACAAAATGGCCCCATTCTTGATAATTCTGACATTAAATAATCGTCCAACCATCATAGCCATATTGAAGTCGACTCTGGCCTCCTTGTCTTCCTCCTGGACGACTATTCCTATATCCTCTGCTAGTAGCTCCTTGTCCATTCCTCTGCATGTTTGGTTGTTCCTCCTGTTGTATAGCCAATGTATGATGGCTCTTGCTTTTCTGGTTGAATGGACAGTCGACTACAAGATGTCCTGCAATTTCACATATATTGCAATATGCTTTCTTTGGACAGTTTACATTTGAATGTCCTTCTGCCTTGCAGTATGAGCACCAAATTTCTTTCCGATATTTATGGTTTTTGCCTTTCGCTTCCTTTAGAATTTTGTCAAATTCTCTTCGAAAGGTGTGAATTGTACTCTGAACTTTATCTTCTGCTTCACTATTTGAATCTTCATTATGCTTTAAGTAACCTCTAATATCTACGGTCGTTTGTTCTGCATATGTTGAGGATGGTACTACCTTCATTTTCTTCTTGAATTTTGGTAGTAGCCCATCCAAAAACCATCGCTTTATCATACCATTAGCAGGTGTCATCTCCATTTTATCTATCAGTTATTTCAATCTTCTATTGTAGCTTTTGACATCCTCATCCGATTTTTGCTTAGTGATGCATATTTCTATGATGATGTCAGTGTCATCCCTCAATGGTCGAAATTATTCTATGAATGCAGTCTTCAGATCTTCCCATTGTGTAAATGCTCGTGTACTTTGTATTTTCAAGTACCAGTCTATCGCCATGCCTCGCAATGTGGCTGGGAACAATTGCAACCATTGTGTGTCTTGTGTGACCCCATTTGCTCCCCAAATGGTAATGCAAGTTCCCACATGTCGTGATGGATCCTCCTTTCCTTCACCTGAAAAAGGTGGGCATTTCTGCTGTATTGTTCTATTGGCTGTATTTGCTGCCATGCTATGTGTTCTATTATTCTGACTTCCTGGTGTTGGTAGTTGTGGAGTTCGATTCGGTTGTCTGTCTACTGTTGGTGGTGCAAAATTGTACTCAAATAGCCTTCTACCCGACTCCAATTGGTCTCTACTTTGTGACCTTCTCCGCGAATATACCAAACGTGGCTCCGACCTTCCTCCCCACAAACCTCCATGTAGGTGCCTTGATACAAGGTTCTCTCCTTCAATATCCTCTGGCCACCCCTCCCTCGCTGGTTCTGGTGTTGTCGTCCAGTTCTCAATGATGGGCTCTTCCTCAACTATTTGTTCTTCCTTGTTTTCTGCAATCACCAACAATGTTTCAATGCTCGGATTATCCTTGTCTTCTAGGTTCCAGACTCTCTCCACTTATGGGTGAGAGACTTTTGTTGCCTCTTGTGTCCTTAAGTTCGCCAGTCGTGCACTTCTTCTTACCGGTATTTGATTTTTGCTTTGTGACCTGAAATCAGTCATTCACCTTCTTACACCTATCACTTATGTCGCTAGACTCTGAGTTCACTTAGGCAACGATCGCCAAATGTAGACAGGGGTGAGTGCATTCCCGAAATGGGGTGATGACAATCAGAACAGTAAGCTTTCAGGCGTAGGCAATAAGTACTCCAATGGACTAGTTTATAGGCTATAAAGATTAATTATCAACTATTATGGGTAGACGTCTAAGACCAGACGTCACAGGTCTAGACGTCAAGGTGGCAGGTCTAGACGTCACAGGTCTAGACGCTCAAGCTGGCAGGTCTAGATGTCATAGGTCTAGACGTCACAGTTGTAGAGGTAGATGGCTAGTTGTCTGATGTCAAGGGCTATACATCTACAACCCTCTGTACCTGCAGTCAACCATGCTCGCCTGTACTATGACAACCAATCTGCAATGTGTGTTAGTATGGAAAAACTTGCAACATAAACATCAATGTAATGCAACTTGCAATATCATAAACTCACAACAACACCAAACACATAATAGAACATCCTCACAAGAGCATTGGCGTTTGTATTTAGATGGATAATGACCAGACTTACAATGTTTGAAAAGGGGGTATTAATAGGGAGGCGAAGTAGTTCCTCCAACTACTTCGCCCAACCACCCCAACCGTTCAGCCCTTAACCATTTCTAACTAAACCAAACTGACGTCTAACAAAATGGACGTCTAACTAGACGTCTAAATACTAGTTAGAAAATGGTGGCTAGTTTTGTCCTTTAGTGCCTTGTGCGTCTACAATCAAGCCTTCTTTCTTATTGGCTGATTTTACAATCAAATGCAAATACAAACATTACCAAAATTGCTATGTACAATCAAAATTGATGGATCACATCAGTCCAACCAGTTCTAGGGTTTGTCTTGCTTAGAACTGCTGTCTACATCCTCATCGATGATTGTTATTGTTCTTGAGGGCCCTGACTTGTTTGAGAATGAGGCATAGGCATAGGTACTCCTTCCAACTCCTATATCTACAACTTCAAGGATTCTATCTCTCCATTCAACCTCTTTTCATGGGCCTGGTAAACAAGCTGATTGAAAGCAATGATGGCGTGACTTTTTCTTGAGTTTAGTCATCCTAGCCTTTAGTTTAGCATCTCTTTTTTTGCTACTTCAATTTCTTTCTTTGCATCTTCTACCAGCTACTCATCACTCTGCGATTAGTTGGTCCTAATTAGCAATTTCTTGTATCTTCACCTCAAGAGTTTGTTCTCTCACTGTGCATTCCAATTTTAATTGACCAATCAACTGATTGTGCTATTCCTGTACTTGCCTCATGCTCTCCATCTCAGTTATCAACATAGGTAGCTCTACTTTGACATCTTGTTGCACTTATCAAAGTTTTCCTTCCACCATCCTGTTGGTCAGCGATTTGCATTAGGTAAGGGTTTGTCTAGTTATGCGCCCTAGACCTGGATAACATTGAAATTCCGAAAGGAAGAAATGCCTCCCATGCTAATCTCTAGAGATGGGATGGTTCCCTTGCTATTTTATATGGGGGGTGAGATAAGAGAAATAGAAAGAAATGTAAATGACTAAAAAATATAGGAAATATGGCCACAAGCTGAATAGAATAGGGGTGATGGGCTAACAACACGATAACTTAACTGTACGTTGAATCAAATAGCCATTTAATACAAATGCTAACAAAAATTAAAATTGAACATCTAACATGCATAATCTCTAGGACTACTCCAGAGGTTCATGTTTTATCAGAAGCTAAATCCAGATATTAGAATTCAAGCCTACAGACAAACCAGAGAACTTAATAGAAGATAAGCAATAGGAGACATACACACAATCAGAAGTCCAGAGTTAGATCCAGACACTTTGTATTTATAGTAGAATTCACATTAGAGCAAGCTTCTAGCAAACACCCATCCATTTTACAACAAAAGAGCAGGCTTATATAGAAATTTTTTTCGCTTGAACATTAAATGCACACCAATCAAACTATGGCGATGGCAACTAAGATAAGGATTGCAAGAGAGTACAATCATGAAATAGTTATTAGGCATGGCTGAGACTGATGACTCCTTGAAAATACAGCTGAGCTCCTTCAATGCTTTGACAGGCTTGGATTGCTGGTGCTGCCTCCTCACTTGTAGAGACCGCTTTCGTGGAAGATAAACTTGAAATCTCGAAACGTCTAGTCTGGAATCTTATCAGAATGACTACGCCCATATGGATAAGGATGTACCTTACTTTGCTGATGTGGAGTGGATTTGAGAAAGACCGACCCAAAGTTGACAGGTCCGACAACGAAGCGCAATCAGATAGTGCGCAACACCCTGGGCGCACCTGAATATGTGCATCAGAGCTGGGCACATCTAAAGGAGTGCGCCAGAGCCCGACGCACCTGCTGATGTTCGTCAGAGCTGGGAAAACCTGAAGATGTGTGCTAGAGCTATGCGCACCTGAAGGAGTTCACCAGATCCCGATGCACCTGATGATGTGTGTCGGAGTTGCGCGCACCTGAAGATATGTGTTAGAGCTGGGAGCATTTGAAGGAGTGTGCCAGAGCCCGACGCACCTGATGATGTGCACCGAAGCTGGGTGCACCTGAAGGAGTGTGCCAAAGCCCAACGCACCTGTGCGCCAGAGCCTGGCGCACTTGATGGAGTGTGCCAGAGCTCGACGCACTTGAAGGATTGTGCCAGAGCCCGATGCACCTGATGGAGTGTGCCAGAGCCCGATGCACCTGAAGGAGTGCACCAGATCCTGACACACCTGATGGAGTGCGCCAGAGCCTAGCCTTTACTTAGTCATTTTTTAGGCCGAGATCAAGTGTTGCGCCCTGCTGGTAGTGCACTCCTTATCCTTGGGGCCAAACTACATCAGGGGACTTGTCGTAAAATACCATTGCCATCGAAAGGAGGGTTTTCCTGCATGGTCAGTATACAAAAACAATGGAAAGCTTAATGTACACCATGTTGCAGAAGTGAAAACAATTCCAAGATAGTTAATATGTTGAAGTTAAAGCTATACAAAATACAAGCACAAATGAATATGGTAAATTTTGAGTCAATTGATGAAGGAAAAAGTACAAGTAGGATGATAGCTACACCAAGTCAATCTTTGGGATCCTTTCAAGGAATCTCAATTCAAGAGGTCAAAGAATCAAGTCATACTAAAGAAGATGATGGTGTGGTAAATGTGACTCAAATGATAGTAAACTTGTAGAACAATTGGAATGGTTATATATCAAAGAGAACACAAGTAAGAAGTTAACATGCAACCAATCATAGAATAGGACAAATTGCAACCTCAATCTACAAAGTGTAGATGGACATGGGTGGATGTCAAATTCCTAAATGTGGAAGAGAAACAAATATTGAGATCACTAAATGTGGAGAACATACAATGAATGACGATGATGTATGTTGGATGAGAAGAACCACAAAACATGAACCTCAAAGCGATGGAAGTGAATATGAGGGCATGTGTTTGCTAGAAGGGGATTTGGTTGTACAAAATGGATAATGCATGAGGTAACATAGTAGCTGCACGAATAGAATGAGTAACAAAGTAATAGGATAGCTAAGTTACAAAGACAACATGCACAATAATTATTGAGTATGCAATAGGATATCCAAGAAATTGGTAGAAGTTTCTCTGAAGAAGAGACAAGTGCAAAAGAGACCCTCAAAGGTGAACAATAGATAAGCAAGCAAGAAGTTAAGTTTCTGGAAACAAACTACCAATTCAGCTAGCAAACCTATGACAAGTGAAGTGGAATAACATGATATCCATGAAGTATCTCAACAAATGTTACCAAGTGAAGTAGGATAATTTGGGAACTTTAGATATGAATCCACTGGTGTATCCTTTACGAGTTCAAGTAGTGAGGAGGAAGATTGGAGTAGTTCTAGTTCAAGCTTCAAACTTGAGAGAAGAGTGAGGAGAGGAGAAACAAGGAGACAACAAGTTTCCCATCCAACATGCAATGTGAATTCATTGCCAAATGTGGTGATGCAACAAGTACCTCAATAGTAAAATCAAAATACCTTTGAGGCAAGAGAAGTACAAAGGTGGATAAATTAGAGAAGGCGAGATTTGCCAAGTAATTTGAAAGTTTCCATGGGAATTTAAAGAGGCATGCAAAGGTTACCCAATAAGCCAAGGCAAGCATTCGATTTAGGCTATTCAAGAAGTCTAAGAGTCCTTTAGGACCCCCAAGTCATCTAGAAAAATCAGTCCAAGAGGAAATGTTGTTTAGCCTCCTTCCCAATCATTTGACATAGAATGATCTTCCTCAAATGGCCCATGGGTCATCAAGACAATAGGGTAGACCATCTAGACCACCCCTTGACCATTCAAAAAGTGAAAGGAGATCTTGGATGGCCCTTGGGTCGTTACGTCCAATGGTGAGGACGTCTAGGTTTGCCATAGGTTGTCCAAGAGGTAGAACAATGAGGTAGACTATAACTAGACAGTCCAAATATTTAGTTTGACTAGAAGCAATGGCTAGGCCATCCGACAGAGGTACGAAAGAAAAGGAAAGAGAAGTTAGCCCATTCAAATAAGAAGAGTTGTTAGAAGAAAAAAGGGATGAAGGAATTGAATTAGAGCTCGAAAGGTCATTGCAAAGGAGTCAACTACAAAGAAGATAGTCAAGATAGGGAGGTGGGTCATTTGGCCACCAAAACGATCTAGAACAACACTTTGTCATACTAGTAGGATGACCAAGATGACAGTCAACCAAAACGGGCCATCCAAATATATAGAGGAGGTTGTTTGGGCAAGTAATCCACCCAAAAGAAGAAATGAAAGGGTCATTTATATAATTAGTCGGGTCGTCTAACCACCTGGGCTATCTAGGCCAAAAAAGAAAGAAGACAAATTATTGCAATATAGAAATTGAACAATCCTACCATATGCAAGGTGGAAGAAATAAATAGATACGATTGAACATGTAGAACATACAGTCGCATGAAAAGTAGTTAAGGAATGTGAATTGGTTGTTAAGGGGTAGTTATCACATGCAAATCAAGTGTCCCCTAACTACCTTCATATTATAAATAGATACCAAGAGCTTGCACTTATGCATTCAAACACTTGGCAATGGAGAGGTGCAAAGAGGAGCAAGAGCAAATCGTTGAAGGTGTAGAAGTACACTAGCCATACAAAAAAGGGTTCCTAGCATCATGTATTGTGTACAAGGAAGGAGTTACTGTGCAAAGGATGGATATTGCCTTGAAGAAGATGAAAGTTATATTGTAGAAAGATACAACTGCATTGAAGAAAAAAATGTTGCACTAGAGAAGAAAACATTATGCTAAAGGGTTTTTTTGTAAATCCCTTGCCATTGGGATTATAATTATTTTTCTTTTGTAGGTATAAAGATTATAACAAAAAAATAGAGTTTTTGATGAAAGAAGAAAAGGACAATTTGCACAAAAAGATCAATTGTCATAGAAGAAATTTTCAAAAAAGTGTACAGACCATACAAAACATTGTCACATCGTTTAAGTAGCAAAAATGCAGCTAAAAGGAGAAGTATGAGTCATCTAAGTTGTAGAGGAAGTTGTATGGACACTAGGACATTGCAAAGAAGGAACCATATAGATTTGGGTCATCAAAGATAAAGTCGTTTGGAACCAAATTGTCCGAAGTTGGGTAGTCTGGAGCTGAGTTGTTAGTGACTATTATTTGAATTTATGTTGTCTAGAGGAAGTGATTATGGACAATCAAATTCATATAAGCAATTGCAATTTATGGTAAATAAAGGATTTTATGTTATGGTAGATAAAATATTTTGATGGCTTTCCATGCCATTGCATTACTTCTACATGCAACGTCACATGAAAAGATTTAATTTTTAGGACCAAATCTTCCACATACCATACTAGAAGGCACACCTACTAATTTTTGTTGGGTACATGTTGGTCCATTGATGAAGTTTGGATCAACAAGAAAAGTAGCCTAGGGGTAGAAGATGACAACAAAGAAGAGGAGAATTCAAGAGTCATCAAAGGAAGACAAAGAAGGTGAAACAAATACCCTAGTTGAGGAGAGTGGATACTCTGATGGAGTAGAGGAGTAGTTGCCTAGTTTTGAGGAGCCGATTGAAGAGAGGAGGTAGAAAATGTTGAGTGGTAGCAGATGGGAATGCAACTGCAACAACAATCGTAGCCTTAACAACAACAACAAAAAAAGTCAATCAATGACTCAAGGTGTCAAAATGTATTCATCTTTGGGACCTTCACAATATTTGGGTCACCATTCCAAATTGCATGGATTGACCAACGTCGTAGTCCTATTAGGGATTTCTGCACCATCAAGAGGCCATACTATGCAAGGAAGCACTATAGGTGCCATTGTAGGTACAAAGTAAATGGATTTAACTAAAGCTACCGGATGAGGACAACAACTAAGACATACATAACCTATTACAAAGGAAGTTTGGCATGCGAGAGCAGCACAAGAAGTAGAGAAAAGAAGAATTGCATAGTCATATCCACAACAAACATTGGTTATTGTAGATGTGGATGACAATGTATAAACTATAGTTGGTGCAATGGAAGCATCACCACCATTGGAGAAAGTACCTAGAGGAGAATTTGCTAGTTATGTTTCATTGCAAATGGATGTGGATGCATCAAAGAAATATGCCACAACATCGTTGAGGAAGTTTGCAAATGAGATAGAGAGATGTTCACCTCCATTGGACAAGGAACCACCAATTGAGCTCACATCTACAACAATTTAGACCATGACACCAACTTCATATATGCTAGAGGAAGAAGAAAGGGAAAGGGAAAGCAACCTAAATTATAGTATATTTTATGAAAAAAACAAGGAGATGGTGGATATAGCTAAAAACAACCTGTTGGAGATAAGGGTGCAATACCAAAAATTCAAGAGGTAAAGACACAAAACAAAGAATCAACGTGAAGAGTCATGGTGGAGAAGATATTGAAGAAACAACCATCGAAGATGACACTGAGGATGAGTTGGAGCATGGACGAATGAGTGATCATTTTTTGATAAAAGTGCCTAATCTAAGGGAACCTCCAATTCATAGCAAGATAAATTAACAAGTTGATGCAATTTTTGAGGTGGTGAGTGGACTGTTTGATAAAGTCCAAAGCAAGTTCTAAGTTGGTTGTGATGGGAACTAGTAACAATGACAACTAAGTACAGAAGTAAAGTTAGACAAATTGGCAACACATTAAGAAGTTTGCAGAGATCCATCAAATGCAAACATAGGAGCTAAGTGTTGATAGTAGTAGTGTCTAATCAGTGTATGAAGTGAAAGAATTTCCAAAAGGCAATCTGATCTAGTATCAACATCCACCACGAGCATATGTTGAAAAATGAGGCATGGAGCCATATCCTGAATTTCTAGGTGTCAAAATAGTGGAGTTGGAACTTAAGTTAGTTAAGTCATGCCATAATGATTTTTTTGGCATATCTTTGTTAGCATCCCTACCACATTGATTTTTGTAAACATTTTGCTATTTTTGTAATTTCTCCTTCCATGAAGCTCTGTTATTTGTTCAAAATGTATTTTCTCAATCCTGTTTTTTCTGTTATAATTTGTTGGTTATGCCTAAGGGAGTGTGCAATTTTCTTGTTCATTCATCAATGCATGGTCCTTGTATTTTCAAGGGCGAGGGTGGTTTCACGTAGGTATCCAAGCGCAAGTTAGTTTCGGAGCAGAGGTAGAGTGCAAGCCCGTTTTGGGCCAGAGAGCAGCACAATCCAACTTTGGAGAAGAAAACACAGTGATGCCCAAGCTGTTTTACCCCTGTGTGAGAGCATAAGGTAGTTTCGGTCCTTAACTGGGTGAAACTCAACTCCAAGTATAAAAATGCTAAGTGCGCCCAAGTATTTTGATCCCAAATCATGAGCGCAAAGCCTTTTCTGGGCTAACCTAGGTGAAAACACCTTCACTTTGCTCTCGAAATTTCTATAAGGATTTTTTAAACAAGTGGGGCCCAATTCAATTTTGCCCCAAATCATGAGCACAATTCAATTTCGAACATATTTTTGGGTGAAAGTGCCTTTGACTCGCCCTCAAAGTCAGCAAAAGCTTGTTTCAAACTCCCAGAGCAGTGTGGGGCCTAGTTCTATTTTGCCCAAATTTGCAAGCGTAATTCCATTTCAAGGCAAGGAAGAATGAAAAGGCCTTTGAATTTTCCAAGGTGCAGCAGTAGTTTCAAGGAAAAAATGCTAAGTATGGCTCCAAGGCATTTCGCTCCAATCTGCAAGCACAAATCAAATTCAGAGTAAGGAAGGGTGCAAGTGCCTTTGAATTTTCCACTCTGACACCACTCCCAATGCTACAAGGTGTTTCGCTCTAGTTTCCTAATGTAAATCAAATTCGGGCCTACCAAGGGCGCAAGCGCCTTTGACTTTTCTCACTCCAATGCCACTCCCGAGGCTCCAAGGTGTTTTGCTCCAAGTTTCCAAAGCACAAGGCAGTTTTGAACCAAGTGGGAGCGTAGGCACCTTTGACTTTTCCATGCTGGCGCTGCTCCCAAGTGGCAAAGTCGTTTCAATGCAGTTTTGGAGCGCAAGCCCATTTTAGGCCAAAAAATAGCGAAACATAGGTGGGGCCTATATCCACATCGTGCTTGTTTCAGTATAGCTCCCCCTGCATCAGCCATAATCCTTCAATAACACTATCCAGCAACGAAACAAAGTGCGCCCTCACCGATTTAATTGTAGTCGATCTAAGAAGCTTTCGGATTTGATTTTCTAGGATCTTAGAATCCAATATTTCGTTGATGCGGTTCCAGCAAGTGGGAAGTCAAAGCAACAGGCAAATCATATCACCACATTGAAGCCATGCAACCACTTCTCCATGAGTCATACACATGTCTCATTACTGTTTGATGAGTGCTCAAATCCAATCTTTGCTGCCACCACGATGTTTTGTGGGTGTGCATTTATGTTTCAGAGGCAAAATCCTCTATAAAAGCCAGCAATTCTAATGTAATAGGATGGACGTTTTGCTAGAGACTTGTTGTACATGAATTCTGCTATCAATACAAAGAAACCTTGGCTCTAATTTTGGATTTCTCTCTGTGTGTATGTCTTCTATCTTATATTTCTATCAATTCTCTGCTTTGTCTGTAGGCTATAATTCTATGTCTGGATTTAGCTTCCGATAAAGGGTGAACACTGGAATAATTCTGGAGATTGCACATATAAGTTGTCTGGTTTTAATTTCTGTTACTTTCTTTGTGTGGAGTGCTATTGGTTCAGAGTATAATTAAGTTATCGTGTTGTTTGTTCATCACCCCTGATTCATCTGGCCTGAGGTCATATTTCCCATTCCTTTCAGTTATTTATAATTTCTTTCCTGTTCCTTAACATCAATCCCAAATTTAGAATAGTAAGGGAACCAACCCATCTCTGGAGATTGGCACGAGAGGTATTTCTTCCTTTCGACCTTTCAATGTTGGCCGGGTCTAGGGTGCATGGATGAAACATTCCATACCTAAGGCGGATTCTTGACCAACAGTTTTTGGCATGCCCGGTGGGATGCAAACGTTCCACGTCAAAACAATATTAAGAGTTGATGTTCATCTTGTTGCTGTTAAAAAAGAACATCTGGTGACTCAGCTAAACTCAAAAGCCTCTAAATCTTGAAAACCAGTTATAAAGCCTCACCTTCATGTACACAAGATCAAAGGCTAAAAATCCAGAGGAAGCAATTGAGTTCTTTGAGCTCAACATCGATGCTTTGGGAGAGCATCCTAGAGTAGTCCCCTCGACTATCCCATTGGTTCAAGCACCCTCGCAAGTAGTTGTTATAGTTTCACAGACTCCAAGTCCTACCAGCACTACGACTAGCTTTCCCCCTCAACTGAATGTTCCAAATGTTTTGGTCCAACCAAATCCTTCGATCCAGATGGCGCAGCCTCCGCCCAGGTAGTTCCTAGCCTAGAATCATTCAAGACCGCTAGCTCTACAAGCTCAGAACCAAGTGTCGACCGCAACATTGAAGGCTCTACCCACGTATGATGGTATGGGGAAGACAACCTATGAGCACGTCCAGGACGTCGCTGCACTGGAAACCATTCACCACATCACGAAAGAAGATATAATGGTGAGATTGCTAGTACTCTCGCTTAGAGGTAAGCTCCTCTACTAGTACCGATCGTTGTCGCCCGACACCATCACTACATGGGACCAATTAGCAGAACAACTGATAAAGGGTTTCAATGAGGTAGTGGACCCATTCTCATTGTTGCATCAGTTCACCACCATCCAAAGACATCCTCAAGAGGAGGTAGCCGATTTTAATGTCAGGTTCGCTCGAACCTAGCAGAGAGTTACTGCCGGCCTTCGACCCACTCTAGAGCAAGCGACATTTTATTACTTAAGGGCTTTCCATTCCGACATCAGCATGAGCATCCGACATGCTAATGTCAATACATTTTCGGCCTTGTATGAGCAGGCGTAGAAATTCGAGGCTGACTTAGTTGCTATCGGTAAGTTGCCTCCAAAGATGACCATGCCGATTTATCTAGACTTTCCTCAGAATATGTATCCTAGTGCATCTTCCCAGTCACTACCTACATCCCTGATGTATCCTAATCAATCATGGAATCCCAATCCTCAGAATCAGGTGGTATCCACACCGCAGTTTCAAGCACCCATTGTTCCTTAGCTCCCAACTCCTACCCCATATCCGACATTGCCTGCACCATTGGCGCCATTGCCATTACCCGTGCCTTCAACCATAACAAATGCAGACCAGGCCAGAGAATTGTAGGATTTGCGAGCATCAGTGAAGACGATGGCGAATGAGATCACTGTCTTAAGGAGGAGGCAAAATGATCAAAGCTTCCAACCAAGGAGATTCGCTCCTCCTCCCCCGATCACTAGGGAGCAAGCCGCTTCCACCAGTAGGGCTCCTGAGAGAAATGCGACGATGTTGGAAAATGAAGAAGTTGGTTCATTCGGCAGAGCTTATTGGTGCTCCACCTGCAATGACCCGCACGATGAAGAGACTTGCATGGTTCATCTGAACTATGTACAGACCCTTGCGGACAACGCTCCTGGTGGGCAGGTAAATATGATAAGGGAAAAAGATCACAATTTTATGATTCCCCCTGTCGAGCAGGTCTCCGTCCTCATGAGGATGGGTAAGAAGCCCATCGAAGTTGATCCGGTTCAAATGGAACCATTGAAGGTGCCTGCCAGTTCCAAGCTGCCAAGTGAGAAGTCGTTATCGCTAGAAAAGGAGCCTGTCCAGGTGTCAGAGCCGGGAGATTTCGCCCTATTAAAAGACTTCCTGCCTCCAAGAGCAAAAGGGAGAATTCCTCAACCACAAGCTTCGCCCTCTCAACCCCAAACCGAGGTGAGGGATCAAGCGAGAGAAAAGCTCAGATATCCCTCACTGACCAAGCGTCAGAGGGTAGAAGCGATGCAATAGTATCGGACCAGATACGAGATTGCTAAGGAGGGAGGCGAGTTCGGTACAAGAGCGTACAACATCGTGGAAGAGCTAAGGAAGACTCCAGCTAAGGTAAGCCTCTTCGATGCACTTCAACTACCCGGTCAAGTCGATCTATTGCAGGAATCACTGAAGTCTACCAAAGGCAAGGGAAAGCCAACTCAGACTGTCTTGACACAGTCGTTGACTACCTCAACCATCGGAAAGAATATGCTACCACCGTTCTATCTGTCCCTCAAGATGGAGGGGTGGGTTGTGCATAACTGCATGGTCGATTTTGGCACTGCCACTACTATGATGCCCAAGGTTGTTTGCGAGATTATGGGCATGGAGTACATGAGGAGTAGTCCTGGTGTGCTTCAACTGGATGGAACTCTGGTTAAGATAGTGGGGGTAATCAAGGATATCCCGATCATGTTGCACAAGATGCCATAGATTACCGTAATTCAAGAAGTTGTGGTGGTAGATTTGGAGCCCTATTTCAGCATGTGCTTATCAAGGGAATTCACTACCAAACTTGGAGGCTATCTATCTCTAGATTATTCGCACCTGGAAATCCCCTTCAGAGGAAGGAGGATTAAATTTTTTAATGAAAAGCCCTCTACCTTTCACATTGAAAGGATCCAGGATGCGGAAAAACAATTGGACTCAGTCAATATGATTGAGGAAGTAGAGGAAGAAGAAGAGATAGAGCTGATGGAAGAAGCTCTGGATGAGCTCCGCATAGAAGATGAGTTTTCTATGCGCGACTTTAATGCCATGATCGAATCCGACATAGGGTGTTACTCAATTACCAAGCCCAAAAAGGCTAAGGTACCGAGTGATGAAGACCCCATGGCCGATCAACTATGGAAGCTCTTCTTCGATGGCGCCCGATGCAAGAATGGTGTCGGAGCAGGAGTTGTCCTTGTCTCTCCTTCGGGAAACCAGAAAACGTACTCTTACAGGCTCGCATGGAGTTGTACGAATAATGTTGTCGAGTATGAAGCCCTGTGTTTGGGGTTACGAAAGGTAGAAAAACTTGGAATAAAGCAGTTGCAGATCTTCGGAGACTCGGAGTTGATCTGCAACCAAGTAACCAATAAGTGTGTTGCGAAGCAACACTATCTGAAAGCATACCGTAATAAGGTATGGGACCTGCTTGAGTCTTTCTTGGCCCTGAATATTCGGTCTATTTCATGAGAGCGGAATAAGCACGCTGATGTCTTAGCATCTATTGGAGCTAGATACTCCCTCGCCGAGAACATGATGCAAAAGTCGAAGATAGTGAGGGTGATCTACAGGCCTTTGGTACTGGACAAAAATATTCATTGGCAGGTCTTTGACAACGATGAGCAGATCATCAATTTTTTGATCGACGAAGCAAGCAATATTGAAGACAGGACCCTCAACGAAGAAGAGTATGAGGGGTTGATTCAGTTGAAGAACAACCACGTCCCGAAGGGTTTAATCACCCTTGAAAGTTTGTTTGACCAGGACGATAGGTCCCTCGCTCACAAGATCAAGGTGGACGTGAGAGAGTACGAGGAGCTAGAGTTAGAACTCGGGAAAACCATCAAGGTGGGAACTGATTGCACCCCATTGGAAATTGAGCAAATCAGGACCCTGTGCAAAGAATACCCGAATATTGTCGCCTGGAGCTATCGAGACTTGAAGGGGTATGATAAGAGTGTCTTCCAACACACGATTGAGCTGCAGGAAGGGGTCAAACCTTTCAGGCAGAAGCAAAGGCCAGTCAACCCAAAAATAGAAGTGTTGATGAAGGCCGAGCTCCTAAAGATGTTGGAGGCGAAGATTATCTATCCCATCAAGCACTCTTCTTGGGTGGAAAACCTGGTCCCAGTCCGAAAAAGAATGGGGACATCCGCCTATGCATTGACTTTCGGAACCTCAACCAAGCATCTCTGAAGGACCACTACCCGCTGCCCCAAATCGATCAAATCCTTCACGTAGTGGCGGGAGCACAAATATTTTCTCTACTGGATGGCTTCTTCGGGTACAATCAAATATGGGTAAAAGATGAAGACCAATACAAGACTGCCTTCACCACCAAGTGGGGCACTTTTGCCTACCAGCGCATGTCGTTCGGCCTCTCAAATGTTGGGGCAACTTTCCAGAGAGCGATGGACTTAGCCTTTGGTGAGTTACTCAATCACATCATTGTGATTTATCTAGATGACATGACTATTTTCTCCCACAAAAGGGGAGAACATGGTCTACATTTGCGATAGGTATTTGAGAAGTGCCAAGAGTTCGGAATCTCCATAAACCCGAAAAAGTCCATTTTTGCGGTAAAAGAAGGCAAGCTCTTGGGCCATGTGATATCGGAGAAGGGACTAGCTGTTGATCCTTCCAGGGCGGAAGCCCTCCTCAAGCTACCTCTACCAACGAACAAGAAGGGCCTCCAATCCTTCTTTGGGCAGATTAATTTTGTTCAAAAATTTCATCTCTGACTTTGCCCAAGTAGTAAAGCCGATGACCGAACTCCTCAAGAAGGATGTTGAGTTTTAGTGGACCAAGGATAGGAAGCAGGCATTCAGAGAGATAAAAAAGAGAATCGCTTAGGCCCTCGTTCTAGTGAACCCCGACTACTCCAAGGATTTTATCCTTTACGTCGTCGATGAACCGGAGAGCAATGTGACTGTCCTCAGAAGAACGAGGATGGGGATGAGCGATCGATAGCATTCCTGAGCCAAGTCATCCACCCGCATGAGGAAAAGTACAACTTCATTGAGAGGCAAGTGCATGCGGTGATGCGGTCACTGAAGAAGTTTCGCCATTTCATCTCCCAGAGCAAGACGATAGTGTACGTGGTGCACCCTGATGTTAGAAACTTCATCATCCAAGGTGAGCTTGGCAATAAAAGGGCAGGATGGGTCTCCAAGATCCAAGAGTTTGACATAGAGGTCCGACCCACTAAGCTGGTCCGTGGTTGAGCCTTATGCCAAGAACTCACTAGGAGTGCCGCATCCAAGGTGACGGCTTGCCAATGGGATGATCCAACACATGAGAGCAACCTTGCAAATCGGTCTGTACTCGGCAAGGATTGGACAAAAGACCTGGTGGAATACTTCAGTATTGGAAGGTGCCCTTCTGACCTCAATGCTTCGTAGAGGAGAAGGTTCAGGCTCCAAGCCTACAGATATGTGTTGTTACCAAGCGGTTTGTTTCACAAAAATATAGACGGAGTCCTCCTGAGATGTGTTAGGGGGACAAAAAAACAAAGGGTCTTGGAAGAGTTTCATTCTGGAATGTCAGGAGGACATTTCATCGGAAGGCCTATGGCCTTAAAGATAATAAAAGCAGGCTATTATTGGCCTACAATTTTTGTTGATACCTTCGAGGTTGGCCAGAAATGCGATAAATGCCAGAGGTACGTTGGTCGAAGCAGGAATGCTTCTTTGCCCTTGCACCCAATTCAGGTCGAAGCTCCATTTCAGCAGTGGGGCTTAGACTTCATTGGGGTGATAGATCCCAATTCCTCTACAGGGCATAAGTACATCCTGATGGCCACAAATTATTTTACCCGGTGGGCAGAAGTAGTGCCAACCAAGCAGGCTAACTAGGATGTAGTCATCGCCTTTTTGGAAGGACTGATAACCCGTTTCGGGATACCGGATGCGATAGTAACTGACAATGGCACCCATTTCACTAGTGCCAAAATTTGTGCATTCAGTAAGTATGGCATTTACTTGAAGACTTCGTCTAATTATTACCCGTAGGGCAATGGTTTGGCGGAGTCCACAAATAAGAACTTACTCAAGATCCTGAAGAGAACATTGGAAGGCAACAAGCGGAGCTGGCATCTGCTTCTAGACTTTGCTTTATGGGCTAATCGTATTTCTATTAAGAAATCAATCAAGACGTCCCCATATTCCCTGGTATACGGGAAGGAAGCAGTGCTCCCTACGCATATTGAGTTGCCCGTGTTGCAGTCTCTCTGATCATTGGATGGTGAAGATGAAGAGTTTGATCCCATAAGTATCAGAATAGCCCAACTATTGCAGTTGGAAGAAGAAAGAGAAAAGGCCTACAAGGCTTTCATGAAATGCACCGAGACCACAAAAAAATGGTTCGACAAGAGGACCTCCGATCGGACCTTCCAGATTGGCGACTTGGTGCTGAAATGGAATGAGAAGAAATCCAAGCCAGGAAATCATGATAAATTTGACGCATTCTGGGAGGGTCCATTTCGGATCTCCGGGGTCAATCAGGTGAACTCTTTCACTTTGCAAGATTTGAATGGGTTTACCCTTCCAATATCGGTTAATGGCCTTCATTTGAAGGTGTACTACCAGTAAGTGGTAGTTGAAGAATTTCTCAATTGTGTACATATATTTTATCTTATTTGCTTGTATATATTTGTTTTCTCGGAGTATAAGTCTCTTCGCCCCCTTTCGCGCTTTTAGTAGTGTAGTTTTTGGCCAGAGGTCTAGCTGGCAGGGAAATGGTGCTAAAGAGCCTAAATAAAGTTGTTTTTTAGTTTAGTTTGTGCATTTTTTAGTGCACCAGAGAAAAAAGGAAATAGCAGTCTTCAGGTGCCCAAGGCCAGCTAAGGTATTTTTGTGTTGCAGAGGAGTTCGTTCTGCCATTTTTAGCATTGCCTGGAAAGAGCGGTTCAACGATATGAAAAGCGCCCTATTATCTAGCATGAGGGAGTTTCACTCTTTCATAGGAACGAAGCTATGTTTTGATGCTCTAAGGAGAGAAAGTGATGAATGGAGGTAAGACCAAGTCAAAACCGAAGACCAAATCAAGCGGTCAAAGTCAAAATACTTTTTGCCCCTAGTTGCACAATGCAAGACCTTTTCGAGGTTAAATGAGGTGAAAGCGCCTTTGAATTTTCAACGGAGGCGCAACCCAGTCTAAGAGGAGAAAAGACTAGGTGGGACCCAAAGCCGTTTCGCCCCAGTTTAGCCATGCAATGCCATTTTGGGACTTAGTGGAGCGAAAGTCACTTGCGCTCTGCCTTATAGGTAAAATTCAAGTCACGAGCCCCAGGTGGTAAGCGCCACGTGTCAGAGAAGGAAAGGAAGAGCGCTTTGAAAATCGTCTCCTATCTTCGGGCGTCAAAGTCAAAGTCAAACTCCATTTCAGGGCTGTTTTGAGCGAAAGGCGCTTGTGCCCTCCTTTGTGGGTGAAATTCAAAATAGCAGCCCTTCAATCCGTCTTTAGTGCAAGCACCACGTGGCAGGGGTTAAAGGAAATTATTTTCGAAGAAAGTGTATAATCAACAAGGCTTTAAATCGTGATGCTCTACCTATTTTGGGCCTTAAAGGAGTGAATGGGCCTTTCGCTTAACCTTTCAAGCGAAAGCCATTTTTGGCTCCTAGGAAATGATGAAAATGTGTTTAAAGCGAAAGGGTTTCACTGTCTTCAATGCCATGGGCACGCAATCCAAGATAACACCTGCCCAAAGCACTCCTAGAAGAAGGTCGTTGAAGCATAAAATAAATTTAAAAAGGGTGGTGTGTCTCGTCTTTCAAGGAAGATTACGGCCCACGCAGTTGGCCAACATTGGGAGGTGCGCTCCGCCATCGGTTAGCACGCAGAAGATCTTCCACCTTGCCCATAATCCCTCCAGGCATTTACTCCGCCCCAAAGCAATTAATGGGGTGGGTAAATCACAGTGTTATAAAAAGGCTATCAATGCATCCCAAATGAACTCTAAGAGGTTACTGAGAGCTTTGTCGCAACGCTATTTGCCTTGCCCAGTTAGAGTGGGAGTGTTACTGATAAAACACAGTTCGAGCAATAAGACATTGTCCTTTTCAGTAAGACATAGTTAAGATGGGAAAAAAGAGCACTGAGCCCAAGAAGGAGAAGGCCCTGAAGAAGGTGGAAGGCAAGAAGAAACCTAAGAAGGAAAAGAAGGATAAAGTACCACCGCCCCCACCCAATGACAGATTGAGCAGAATTCGTGACTGTGTACTCGCTAAGATGAGCATGGATAAGTTGCGTGGGACATTCGACCTTATGATGACCAAGGTGTCATCTGAAAGCATTCGAATAGTTGCCTATCACTCTTACCTATACTGGTACCTGTGCATCATTGCTCGGAGTTAATATGCACGATTGCTAAATTCTACAACCCGTGGACCAGGACAGTCTGGGATGCCAAAGAGAAGAAGTTGTTCTCCATATCTACCCAAGATGTTTGAGAGGCTTTCGCCTATGGAAAAGGGCCCCCTGCTGATTACATTGTTAGAAAAATTAACAACATTGAGCAGAATGAAAGATACGCCAACACAATGCAGATGCACCAGTTCATGGAGACTCAACTGTTAGAGAAGCCGACGCCCAAAATATTGCCAGACCTCCCCAAACCCTTGAAGAGGTTTAAAAATCTTGACATCTACTCCATGCTAGCATGGGTTATGGGGCTCTCCATGGACGCCCTAGTGTATAAGTGGCAGGTTTCACTTGCCGAATGTATTTCACATGGTGAGTTCTATTCTCCCGATGCCATGACGTCGGGGACAAAGCCTATATTTTTTGATTGGGCAGATTGGTTGGCATGGCAACTGCATATCCAGTTGAGTGAGGTGTAGAGCGGACAAGACATGTCATTCTTAATCTACTCGTTCCTTGCGTGGTATTTCTTTTACCACATGCACAATTATTTTTCCTTCATCACCAAGAGTCGTACAGACAAAGAGGGCAAAACGCTCTCGATTTATCAATGGAGTAGAAGTCTATCCAGGTGCGAGTCCTACTAAAATTTTAACAGGATGTTCCTCCGTCCAACATTGGAAATCATATATGGTGTCTACGAGTGAGTGCCAAAGGGAATGAGAGAATACGTAGTGCAGGAGCAGCTAGGTGACGTTTTTCAACTGACGTAGGGCCTTGTTGTCAGAATTTTTGAGTTTATTGGAAAACCCTTCCTATTGCCATACTACACCACTGAGTACCTATTTGCCCTCAAAGTCGCTCGGTAGAGTGACTTCGTTGATGACACGTATGGCCACGGGCGAAGGAAACCACACACCTGCACTTGGCCCTTCCACTTCGATGACATTAAGGTGTCGGTCAATGGGCATAACACTTTTCTGGTGGTGACACTGTATGAGTTTGGCCTGATTGATCTCCCCCAGCGTTGGAAGTATGACCCACTAGATGTTTTTAGGCTGAATATTAGGGCAAAAAGCTTTCATAGTTGTCTGCGCCCAGACATTGAAGCACAATGCAACAATCCCTCGGGGCGTGACCTGGAATTGGACATGGAGAGGATGATGTCACTTCCCCCATGGAATGACTTCTACATGATAGAGGTCGAGTATGACTCTGCACAAAACCTGGTGCATGCCCCTGATGACGAAGTGTTTAAGACGATGAAGAACAAAGTGCTCGACTGGTCAGATGAAAAAATTACAAACTGGTGGATCATGAGGGTCCACAATGGAAAGGAGGCATCCGATCAGTTGCTTGTATTGGACCAGAGTTTCTTTGAGGCATATGATGCACATTATGACACTTACCGACCCGTCTTGTTTGCTAACATTGTGCCTAGAAGTACTCAAAGCCCTAGCAGAGTTGAAGATGCGGTGGAAGTACAAGGGCAGCACATTGATCAAGACCCACTTGTCAGGGAGAAGGGCAAGCAGCCGCTCTTTAAATAAGACATCACTCCAAATAAGAGGAGCATTGGTGCAGAACTTTCGCTCCTTAAAGTTGCGAAGAAGCCCCGATCTGGACCAGTTTGACCATTTAGCACAAACCCTCCTTTAGCATCGGTGGCCATGGAAGCTACCCCTGAAGTTTCTATTTCAGTGTAGCAAATGCAGTAGGAGGTCGAGTTTATTGACCTGGAAGCAAAATAGTTAGAAAAGAAAGACAAAGAAGCAAGCCCTATCATGCAGTAGTTCATCGTTTCGGCTTTGGAAGCACCTGAGCTCTCAAGTGCATTCTCTCTTTTCTATTCTCTCTTCTGTACCTTTGGAAACTATCCCCTCTAGTTTCGAACCCCTCGTTTCCACCCAGCTTGGGTTCAACGTCTCCCTGTCTACCACGACTTTCCTTGCATCCCAATCATCAGTTCCCTCAGCGTTCCTGCCTATATCTTAGGCGTTTAGCTCCTATGCATCTATCTCCAATGTGTTTGCATTTCCTACAATGTTTGTACCTACCCCTCCTCAAGGTTATGATAATCCAATCACCACATTCGTTTTTGTCATCAATCCATACCTATTTTCACCCTCAACCACTTCCTCAATTGCGACAGTGCCCCTTGATATTCCAACTCTAGATCCTGGTGCTTCGGTGGTAGCAGTCCAAACCTCGGTGTCTACTAAAGTTGATGCAGTCACTGCCTCAGCTGTTCCTGATTCATCTGTCGAATCAAACCCTCAGCGATCTCTGTTCCCCTTCATGCCACTCTTTAGAGTGTAGGAAACAATGGAAATAGAGCTGGAAGTTTTGGAGGATGGCCCAATTGCAGAGAGTTTACGTCAAATGCAAAAAAATTCCTCGACCTAGCTTAAGGGGCAGAAAATAAAAAACACGCAGGCTCCGACATAGGTGGAAAAGAGGGCCATGTTTGACCCACAAAATATGCAACTCCACAAAATGGAGAAATCTCCCTAGGTCCGAAATCCATTGGAGGAGATGATGCCAACGGATTATTCCTATTATCATACGGTCGAGGACATGAGAACAATCAATGCAACGAAGAAGATCAGGAATATCCAAGTTGAGGCAGGCTCCATCTATTTCCATGGTGAGAACTACAAAACCCACTTCTACGAGGTTGAGTCCATGAAAATTGAGCTTGAGGAGACCTTGGCGCTCACTAGGGTGCAAATTGAAGAGGCTCAATACAAATCTAAGCAGTTGTAGTAGCACGTAATCGGTTTGGAGCAGGAGGTAGATGATTACAAGAAAGAAAAAGAACATCACCTCAAAACATATGCAGAAGCCAGAGGCCAGTTGCAAGCTCTAAATGCTCATGTACAAGAACTGCAAACTCAATTGACAGCAAAGGTAGGGCAAGCAAAGGTCTTCTCAAAAGACCGTATTAAGGAGGTTTGCCATTGCTTCCTGACAAAATTTCGAACAAGGGCACACAAAGCAATAGTTGTCCTAACGTTCATCTGGGAGGCCAAGAAATAAGTCTCTATCGACGCATCTATCATGTAGGATGTTGAAAGGGACATTGATCGATGGTTGGATCTGGCCATGAAGGTGCAAACCCTAGAAAAAATGGACCTCGAGCTTACTCCAATGTGTCCACTTTCTTGGTCATGGGAAACTACGAAGGTAACACTGCGGGCCTATTTTGCAAAGATGAAAATAGCCCGAGAGGTGAGAAGGCTAATGGACGCATTTGAGCGGGAAAGGCACATTTCTATGATTTATTTCAAAAATCTCACGTAGCTCAGTTTCCCTGGCTTCACTAACGAAGAAGAAGCAATTTTCACAAAGGAACAGTTGAAGCCAACTTGGGATTCCTTTGAAAGTGATACCTCGGAGATTGATGGTTGGGAGGAGCCCATTTCAGAGCATCAAGTGATGCAGCTAATTTCCAGGTTCTCCCGGATTGAATCTTATTTGGTAGACCTCAACTAGAGGGCTAACTATGCTGACATAGATAAGCTTGAGACCTTCGGATACCTGGTCAGGAAACTCCAAGATCGTGGCAAAATTAAAGAAGACGCCTGGGCCCTAGTCCAGGCAACTTATGAGCGTATCTAGGAGCATCTCTCGTGATCGAAACCTATCCAACAAGAAGTAGATCGAGCACAGGAAGGAGATCAAGCACAAGAGGTAGATCAAAGGGAAGGAGACCAAAAAGAAGAAGAGGATCAAGAGCGCCAAGAAGAAGATCATGAGTGCTAGGAAGAAGAGGAAGAAGCAGAGAGGGAGAAGTTGGAGGAAGAGTCTACTACCATCAGTGAGCATTCAGAAAAGGACAACGATGATGACTCTGAGCCCAATAGATAAGGCCTGGGATCTTAAAATTGAAGCAAGCTCAATCCCCCTACGAGCTGCCAGAGATGTTGGAATCCCTGCCACATTGATTTCCTCTAGTAAACATTTTGCTATTTATATAATTTCTCCTTCCCTAAAGCTCTATTCTTTGTTCAAAATGTATTTTCTCTTTCCTGCTTTTTCTATCAAAATTTGTTGGCTATGCCCAAGGAAGTGCAATTTTAATTTTCATTCATCAATGCAGGGTCCTTTTATTTTCAAGGGCGAGGGTGGTTTTGCACTAGGTCTCCAAGCGCAAGTTAGTTTCGGAGCAGAGGTAGAGCGCAGGCCCGTTTCAAGCCAAAGAGCAGCACAATCCAACTTTGGAGAAGAAAACGTAGTGATGCCTAGGCTATTTTTCCCCTGTGTGAGAACACAAGGTAGTTTTGGGCCTTGACTGGGCGAAACTCAACTCCAAGTATAAAATGCTAAGTGCGCCCAGGTCTTTTCACCCCAAATCATGAGCACAAAGCCTTTTTAGGGCTAACCTGGGTGAAAACACTTTCACTTCACTCTTGAAATCCATGCAAGGTTACTTTAAACAAGTGGGTCCCAATTTTGTTTTACCCCAAATCATGAGCGCAATTCAATTTTGAACATATTTTTCGATGAAAGTGCCTTTGAACCACCCTCAAAGTCAACAAAAGCTTGTTTCAAACTCCCAAGGCAGTGTGGGGCCCAGTTCTATTTCGCCCAAATTTGCAAGTGCAATTCCATTTTGGGGCAAGGAAGAATGAAAAGGCCTTTGAATTTTCCAAGGCGTAGTAGGCGTAGATAGAATAGCAAGGGAACCAACCCATCTCTGGAGATTGGCACGGGAGGCATTTCTTCCTCTCGGCCTTTCAATGTTGGTCGGGTCTAGGGCGCATAACTAGACAAACCCTTACCTAAGGCAGATCTCTGACCAACAGTTTTTGGCACGCCCGGTGGGACGCAAACGTTCCACTGCATGAGCAGTACTAAGAAGTTGATGTTCGTCTTATTGCTGACAAATCTGAACATCTGGCGACTCATACGAACTCAGATACCTCTGAACCTCGCAGACCAGCTTAAAATATCACGCCTTCATGCGTACGAGGTGGCAGATTAGAAATACAGAAGAAGAAGTTGAGTTCTACGAACTTGACATTGACGTTCTGGGAGAGCACCCTAGAGTGGTCAGGCCAAATATCCCATTGGACGGGACATCTTCGTAGGAAGCTACTATTGCTACACGGAATCCAACTCCCGACAGCACAACAACTAGCTTGCCCCCAGTTCCGCCTAATTCTCCGGATCATCAGAATACTCCAGTTCCACCTAACGTTGATTCGGGTGCTCCAAGTGTTCCCATTGTTCTGGCTCAGCCGCTCCAGCCACCACTCCAAGCAAATCCGCCACCCCATATGGCGCAACCAAATCCGCCCAGGCTGTTTTCGGCCTGGAACCACACTGGACCTCTTGCCCTACAAGCTCAACACACTGTACCGCCTGCCGCCCTGAAAGCTTTACCCACTTACGATGGCACGGGAAAGATGACGCATGAGCACATTCAAGACGTCGCAGGACTGGCAACTATCCACCAAATTACCAATGAAGATGTCATGGTGAAGTTGCTAGTGCTTTCACTTAGAGGTAAGCTCCTCTACTGGTACCGATCGCTCCCGACCGACACCATCACTTCATGGGACCACCTGGCAGGGCAACTCATAAGGGGCTTCAATGAGCAAGCAGACCCCTTCTCTCTCCTACACCAGTTCACCTCTATCCAGAGGCACCCTCAGGAGGAGATAGCTGACTTCAATGTTAGGTTCGCTTGAACCTGGCAGAGAGTCACTCCCGGCCTTCGGCCCACATCTGAGCAGGCGACGTTCTATTTCCTAAGGGCGTTCCACTCTGATATTAGCATGAATATCCGGTATGCTAATATTAACACATTTCCGGAATTGTACCAACAAGCGCAAAAGGCGGAAGCCGACCTGGTAGCTATCGGGAAGTTGCCCCCAAAGGCAACTACACCAATTTATCCGAATTTCCCATAGAATATGTACCCAAGTGCATCCGCTTCCTCTGCACCTCAAATGTACCCCAATCAGCCGTGGGCTCCTAACCCACAAAATTAGGCGGTACCCACTCCTCAATTTCAGGTACCAGCCCCTCAATATCCAAACCCCGTAGTTCCTCAACTTTCGGCTCCTCCTCAGTACCCAGCATTGCCAGCACCATTGGCATCGTTACCATTACCCGCGCCCGCAGCCACGACATCTCTAAATGCAGATCAGGCCAAGGAGTTGCGGGATGTGTATGGGTTCATGAAGACCATGGCGAACGACATGGCTATCATGAAGAAAAGCCAGTTCAGGGATCAAAGCTATCCGCCAAGAAGGCCCCCGCCTCCGATCACAAGGGAGCAAGCTGCCTCCACCGGAAGGCCTCATGACAGAAATTCCGCGATGGTGGAATGCGATGGGGCTAGTTCATCCGACAGGACCTACTGGTGCTCCACCTGCAATGACCCTCATGGTGAAGAAACTTGCATGGTTCACTTGAACTATGTGCAGACGCTTGTAGATGACGCATCTGGCGGACAGGTAAACATGATTAGGGAAACTGATAGAAATTGTATGATCCCCCCTATCGAACAGGTCTCCGTTCTGATGCGGACAGGCAAAAAGCCGATTGAGGTTGACCCGGTTCAGATGGAACCACTCAAGGTACCTGCTGATCCTAAGCTGCCAAGAGAAAAGGCGGCCATGCCACCAGAAAGAGAACCAGTTCAGATACCGACACCTGCAGACAATGCTCGGTTAAGAGACTATCTGCCCCCAAGGGCAAGAGCGAGCACCCCTCAGCCGCAAGCTTCGACCTCTCAGCCCCTAGCGGAAGCAAGAGATCAGGCGAGGGAAAAGTTGCGGTACCCCTCGATCACCAAGCGTCAGAGGGTGGAAGCAACGCAACAGTACCGCACCCGGTATGAGACCGCTAAAGAGGGAGGCCAGTCTGGAGCAGGAGCATACAATGTCGTCGAAGAATTAAGAAAAACTTCGGCTAAGGTAAGCCTCTTCGACGCGCTCCAATTGCCTGGTCAAGTTGACCTATTGCAAGAATCCCTCAAGTCCGTTAAGGGCAAGGGGAGGCCGACCCAGACCGTCTTGGTACAGCCGCTGAACACCTTTGCTACCGGTAAGAACTGGCCGTCGCCGTTTTATCTATCCCTCAGGATGGAAGGATGGGTAGTGCACAATTGCATGGTTGATTCTGGCGCCGCCACCACTGTAATGCCCAAAGTTGTATGCGAATTCATGGGCATGGAGTACACTAGGAGCAGTCCTGGAGTGCTCCAACTGGATGGGACTCCGGTTAGGACAGTTGGGGTCATCAAGGACATCCCGATCGTGCTGCACAAGATGCCGTAGATCACAGTAATCCAAGAAGTTGTGGTAGTTGACTTGGAGCCCTATTTCAGCATGTGCTTATCAAGGGAATTCACTACCAAGCTTGGAGGCTATCTGTCTCTTGACTATTCACACCTGGAGGTCCCCTTCAAGGGGAAGAGGGTAAATATTTTTAATGAGAAACCCTCTACCTTTCTTATTGAAAGGATCCAGGATGTGGAGAAACCCCTGGACTCAGTCAATATCATTGACGGAGTGGAAGAAGTGGAAGAAGAAGTGGAGTTGATGGAGGAAGCTCTTGATGAGCTGCGCATAGAGGATGAGTTCTCTATGCGTGATTTCAATGCTATGATAGAATCGGACATCGGGTGTTACTCGATTACCAAGCCTGAAAAGGCTAAAGTACCGAGTGACACTGACCCCATGGATGACCAATTATGGAAGCTCTTCTTTGATGGCACCCGATGCAAGAATGGCATTGGAGCTGGAGTTGTCCTCATCTCTCCATCTGGAATTCAAAAAACATACTCGTACAGGCTCGCTTGGAGCTGTACTAATAATGTCACCGAGTATGAAGCCCTGTGTTTGGGGTTACGAAAGGTGGATAGGTTAGGAATAAAATAGTTATAGATATTTGGGGACTCCGAATTGATCTGTAATCAAGTCTCAAATAAATGTGTTGCCAAACAACACTACCTCAAGGCATACCGTAATAAGGTATGGGATCTGCTCGAGTCCTTCTCGGCTCTTAACATTCAATTTATTTCATGAGAGTGGAATAAACATGCTGACATTTTGGCATCCATCGGAGCAAGATGCTCCCCAACCGAGAATCTGATGCAAAGGCCAAAAATAGTGAGGGTTATCTACCGGCCCTCCGTGCCAGATAAAAATATTCACTGGCAGGTCTTTGATAATGATGAGCAGATCATCAATTTTTTGATTGATGAAGTTGGAAGCATCGAAGATAGAGCTCTCAATGATGAAGAATATGAGGGCCTTATCCAGCTGAAGAACAACCACCTCCCCAAGGGTTTGATCACCCTTGAAAGTCTATTTGACCAGGATGACAGGGCTCTTCCCCACAAGATCAAAGTGGATGCAAGAGAATACCAAGAGCTAGAGCTAGAGTCTGGGAAAATGATCAAGGTAGGGACTGATTGCACACCACAAGAAATCGAGCAGATCAGGACCCTCTGTAGAGAGTATCCAGACATCATCGCCTGGAGCTACCACGACCTAAAGGGGTATGACAGAAACGTCATTCAACATACGATTGAACTCCAGGAGGGAGTTAAGCCCACCCGACAGAAGCAAAGGCCTGTGAATCCAAAGATTGAAATACTAATGAAGGTCGAGCTTCTAAAAATGCTGGAGGTAAAGATAATCTACCCTATCAAGCATTCATCCTGGGTAGCGAACCTAGTCCCGATTCGGAAAAAGAACGGAGATATTCGCCTCTGCGTCGACTTCCGAAATCTTAATCAGGCATCCCTGAAGGATCACTACCCGCTACCACAAATTGATCAGATTCTTCATGTAGTGGCAGGCGCCCAGAGGTTTTCCCTTCTGGATGGCTTCTCGGGGTATAACCAAATTTGGGTCAAGGATGAGGACCAGTATAAGACTGCCTTCACCACCAAGTGGGGCACCTTCGCGTATCAACGCATGCCGTTCGGCCTCTCCAATGCCGGAGCAACCTTCCAGAGAGCAATGGACTTAGCCTTTGGTGAGTTGCTCAACCGTGTCATTGTAATATACTTAGATGATATGACGATTTTCTCCCACAGGAGGGAGGAGCACGGTTTACATTTGCGATAGGTTTTTGAGAAGTGTCGGGAGTTTGGAATATCGATAAACCCAAAAAAATCAATTTTCATGGTCAAAGAAGGTAAACTCCTTGGTCATCTCATATCAGAGAAAGGTCTAGCTATTGATCCCACTAGGGCCGAGGCCCTGCTCAAGCTACCTCTATCGGCAAACAAGAAGGGCCTCCAATCCTTCTTTGGGCAGATAAATTTTGTCAGGAAGTTTATTTCTGACTTCGCCCAGGTAGTGAAGCCTATGACTGAGCTCCTCAAAAAGGATGCGGAGTTCCTATGGATAGAAGAGAGAAGGCAGGCGTTCAAGGAGATCAAGCACCGGATCGCCCAGGCTCCCATCCTGGTAAACCTCGATTATTCCAAAGACTTCATTCTATATGCGGTCGGGGAGCCAGAAAGCTATGCGGCTGTGCTGACCCAAAAAAATGATGATGGGGATGAACGACCCATAGCATTCCTCAGTCAAGTCATTCTCCCGCATGAAGAAAAGCACAATTTTATTGAAAGTCAAGTGCATGCGGTAATGAGGGCGCTAAAGAAGTTTCATCATTTCGTCTCGCAGAGCAAGACGATAGTGTACGTGGTACACCCGGACGTCCGAAACTTCATCAGTCAGGGTGAGCTTGGTAACAAGAGGGTAGGCTGGATCACCAAGATCCAAGAATATGATATAGAGGTCCGGCCCACCAAGTTGGTCCGTGGTCGGGCTCTATGCCTGGAGCTTGCCAAGAGCGCCGCAGCTGAGGTAACAACTTGCCAATGGGAAGATCCATTGCTACAGAGCAACCTGGCAAATCAGTCAGCAGATAGCAGGGATTGGACTGAAGACTTGGTAGAGTACTTCAGCACTGGACAGTGCCCTACCGGCCTCGACTCTTCGCAAAGGAGGCGTTTCAGGCTTCAGGCCTGCAGGTATGTATTATTGCCCGAGGGGTTGTTCCATCAAAACATCGACGGTGTCCTCCTGAGGTGTGTCAGGGGGACAGAAAAACAGAAAATCTTGGATGAGTTCCATTCTGGAATGTCCGAGGGCCATCTTGCCGGAAGGCCGATGGCTTTAAAAATAATAAGGGTGGGCTATTATTGGCCCACCATTTTTTCGATTCCTTCAGTGTGAGCCAGAAGTGCGATAAATGTCAAAGATATGTTGGCCGCATCAAGAATGCTTCCCTGCCTCTGCACCCGATTCAGGTTGAGGCTCCATTTCAGCAATGGGGTTTGGACTTCATCGGAATAATTGAGCCTAATTCTTCTATAGGGCACAAATATATCTTGATGGCTATAGACTACTTCACCCGATGGTCGGAGGTAGTGCCCACCAAGCGGGCTAATCAGGATGTCGTCATCGCTTTTCTGGAAGGGCTAATAACCCGTTTCGGAATACCGGATGCCATAGTGACAGATAATGGTTCCCATTTCATTGGGGCCAAGATGTGCGCATTCGCCAGCAAGTACGGTATCTACCTGAAAACTTCGTCAAACTACTACCCGTAGGGCAATGGTTTGGTAGAGTCTACTAATAAGAACTTGCTCCGGATCCTGAAAAAGACGCTGGAAGACAACAAGCGGACCTGGCACCTACTTCTAGATTTTGCGTTATGGGCGGACAAAATTTCCATCAAGAAATCCATTAAGACGTCCCCATATTCCCTGGTGTACGGGAAGGAAGCAGTGCTTCCAATGCATATTGAGTTGCCAGCACTACAGACTCTCCGGTCACTGGATGGCGAGGAGGAAGGGTTTGACCCGGTCAGCGTCAGAATTGCCCAACTGCTGCAGTTGGAAGAGGAAAGGGAGAAAGCCTATGAGGCTTTCATGAAGCATGTCGTTACCACGAAGAATTGGTTCAGCAAAAGGACCTCTGATCGCACTTTCCAAGTTGGGGACTTAGTACTTAAATGGAATGAGAAGAAATCCAAACCTGGAAACCATGACAAATTTGATGCATTCTGGGAGGGCCCGTTTCAGGTTTCTCAAGTCCATCCGGTAAACTCTTTCACACTGCAGGATCTGAATGGGTTTACTCTGCCACTATCAGTTAATGGCATTCACCTGAAGGCGTACTACCAATGAGGGGTAGTACAAGAGTTTCTTGTACAATTGTACATATTTTTTAGCTTTTCCTATGCATTTCAATTTGCTTTTCGGAGTATCTCTTCGCCTCCTCCCGTGCTAAGTGACAACACAATTTTTAGGGCCAGTGTCCTAACTAGCGGGAGAATGTCGAGGGATGCAATTTGGTTTTTTGGTATTGAACCATGTACAGAGGCAGGTAGCAGTTTTCAAACTAAATGTGTGCAACATGCCTTTATTAGTCGAGGGCAATGTCATGTGCAAGTTGAATAGTCGAGGGTGCACGTCTAGAGTGCGCTCAAGGTAGCGCACATTCCAAGGAGGTCGTTGCACTCCGATATGCGGGCGCAACCTAGTTTTTGTTTTCCGTGCACAAGGCACTTTTCTCTGAACTCCTTCAACACGTTGTCCAAAGCAAGACACAAGGAAATAAATGCAACAGGGGCGATGCTTCACATCCCCCAAGGAATATTGTGCTCCACTTCATTAGTTAGCATTGGGATGCGCACTCCTCCATCGATTGTCATGCAGGATATCTTCCACAGTGCCCCCAAATCACTCCTGGCATTTACTCCGCTTAGGCAACATTAATGCAGGTGGGTGCAGACCAGAACTATAAAAGGATGCATTGCACACCAGTTATGCCTTTCAAAATTCTTAAACCATTGTGCCACCCACCATTGCTAAGTTTCAGAGAACGATTATCATGAGTAAGAGCGAAAAGCATTATCGGAACGTCGTGTTGTTTCGACGTGAGCAAAATATTGCTCAGACGCAATCCGGGCAAACTGTGCTTAGGCATTGTCATTCCCAGTGCACTTGGAAGATTTACCAGTGAAGATGGGCAAGAAAGGAGAGCCCAAGAAAAAAAGAGAAGGTCCCAAAATCAATAGAGGGTGAACAGGAGCAGACAAAAGAAAAAAGGAAAACCCCTACCGCCTCCACCTGAAGATAAACTAAGTAAAATTCGGGACTGTGTCCTCACTAGGACCAGTATAGAGAAGTTGCGCCAAGATGTTGATCAGATGATAACTAAGGTGTCTGAAGTGAATAATCGGGCAGTTGCCTACCACTCCCTCCTGTACTGGTACCTGTGCACACCTGTGCACCCCTGCCCGGAGTTGGTTTGCGCAATTGCCCAATTTTACGACCCTCAGACTAGGTCGGTGAAGAACAAAGAGGGAAGCAGGTTGTTCTCCATCTCTGCTGACAAAATCCGCGCAGCCTTCGCCTGTGGGCGAGAACCTTCTGGTCAGGTTATCATTAGAAAATTAACACCAAGGAGCAGGGGGAGAGATACACCAACACGCCGCCGATGAGGCGATTCATGGAGTCCCATTACACAGAGACACTCGCACCCGGGACTTTGCCGCAACTCCCCATGTCCTTACGGAGATTCAAGAACTTTGAGCTCTTCTCCATGCTAGCATGGATCACTGGTCAAGCCTCTGACGCCTAGGTAAATTCATGGCAAGTAGCTGTTGTCGAATGCGTATCCCACGGGGAATTCTACGCTTTCGATGTTGCATCACGAGGGATAAAGCCCATATTTTTTGATTGGGCAGATTGGGTGTCGCGGCAGCTGCACCTCCAGCTATGTGGGATGCAGAACGGAAACACGACATTTCAGAGCTGCTCATTCCTAGTGTGGTACTTCTTCCACCAGCTGCATTCGCACCGCTGTTTTGCCTTCATTGACAAAAGTTGCACGAACGAGAAGGGCGAGGCGCTCCCGGTGTACCAGTGGACTTCGAGCCTATCAAGGCGCGAGTCCTACTACAATTTTAATCGAGTCTTTTTGGGCCCGGTGCTGGAGATCATTTATGGTGTCTGTGAGCGGGTGCCAAGAGCTATGAGGGATTATGTGATAGAGCAACGGCTCGAGATACGTTTTTCGACTGACACAGGGGCTTGTGGTACGGATTTTTGGGTTTTTTGGCAAACCCTTCCTATTTCCATACTACACTATCGAGTACCTATTTGCCCTCAAAGTTGCTTGCTAGTGTGACTTCGCAGATGATACGTACGACAAGGGGCGGAAAAGACAGCACACCTGCACCTGGCCTATCGAGCTTGGCCCCATCAAAGTGACAAAAAATAAGCAAAACGTTCATCTGGCAGTTACTCTGTACGAGTTTGGTCTGATTGACCTACCCCAACGGTGGAAGTATGACCCAGATGGTGTCTTTAAAGAAAAAATTGCAAGGGAGAAATTCCACCGTTGTCCTTGCCCGGACATCGAAAAGCAACGTAATAACCCTTCTGGGCTGGATCTCGAATGGCACATTGAAAGAATGTTCTCCTTCCCCCCATGGCATGATTTTTACATCATGGAGGCTGAGTACAACCCTAGGCGGTATCCAAAGCAGGACCCTGATGACCGAATGTTCAAGTTCATGAAAGAGAAAGTGCCCCATTGGTCGGAGGAGAAGATTACGAACTGGTGGATCATGAGGTGCCACCACAGAAAAGGGGTATCTGACCCAACGCTGCAGATAGATCACCAATTTTCTGACATATTTGATGAAAATTATGACTCCTACCAACCCCTCTTCTTCGGCGACCTTGTGCCCAGGAGTACGGAGAGTCCCAGCAGAGTGGAAGACGTGTCGACAATGCAAGAGCAACGAGCTAGTCAGCCGCCACCTGTCGAGGGCAAGGGTAAGCAACCGCTTCACAAAGAAAAGGTAGCTCCAAAGAAGAGGAGTGCACCCGATGCACCTGCGCCCCAGAGCGCCGCGAAGAAGACTCGTACTCTTAAAATCAAGTTCGCTGGCGTAGGCCCTCTAGTGGTGGGAGCAATCATAGGAGAGAGCGCTTCAGGGGTTTTTGTTCCTCCCCAGCAGGTGCAACGTCCTCAACCTGTGCTACAAGTGCTGTTGGTGTAGCCTCGAAGTGCCAGTTATTAACCTAGAGGATGAGGCATCGGGCGGAGAGAGAGAAGCCAACCCAATAACGCAGCAGTTCACCACGTCGGCTCTGGAGACGTCCGAGCCCATAGGTGCATCTTCTACTCCTCTCTTTCTCTCATATGCCCCTTTAGAAACCCCACTTCTTGGCGCCGAAACCCTAGTGTCTGCCCACATTCCATTCGACGCCCCTGTTGAAGTCTTTCCGAACCCCCTATTACAGGTGAAGTCTCATCCTCCCCTGCCCGCAGTTTCTAAGTCATTCGAGACTTTTGCAAAAGTCTCCAACGCCTTCACCTTCCTGACTTCCATCCTTACTCCTCAAAGTTCAATATTTTCTATTACAACTTCTATGGCCACAGTGAGTCTTGGCCAACCTTCTCCTATCCCAACCTCCTCAGTCATCCCAACAGTATCCTCCATGGGGACTCCTCCCCCAGAACCTAGCATTCCGGCTTTAGTCGTGCAAACCCCAACGCCCCCCATGGTCTCTACAGTCATAACTCCGACTATCCTAGAAACACCTATCGGATCAAGCCCTCAATGGGCTTTGTTTCCCTTTACCCCATTCTTTGGAGTGCAGGAGCCTGCGGAGTTAGATTTCTATGAAGAAGGCCCAATGGCTGAGAGCATTCACAAGGCACAACAAAATTCCTCAACCTGGCTTAAAGGCCAGAAGAGAAAAAGTGCGCAGGCGTTGGCCCGACTAGAGAAAAAGGTAATTTTTGATCCTCAAAATATGCAGCTCCATAGAATGGAGAAGGTGCCCAAGGTACAGAAACCATTGAATGAGATGACGTCAGCGGACTACTCCTATCGACAAACGGTGGAAGATCTGAAGACTGCTGACCCCGCAGAGAAAGCTGGGAATATTCATGTTGAGGTGACATCCCTCTACCTCCAGGTGGAGCATTTTAAGGATCGTTGCTACGACGCTGAGGCCAAAAATACGCAGTTTGAAGAAACCTTGGCACTCACAAGGGGGCAGCTCGAAGACGAGCAGTCCAAAGTGAAGCAGTTGCAGCAGCGAGTGATCGATCTAGAGCAAGAACTAGAGGACACCAAGAAAGATTTTGAGGAGTGCCTCAGGGTTCAGGGAGAGGCAAAGGACCAGCTGCAAGTGTTAGATGCTCAGATCCAAGAGCTACAGGCTAAATTGGATAGTAAACCAGAACCCACAATGGCCCTGTCAAAAGACCATGTCAAGGAGGCGCGCAATCGCTTCCTGTCCAAGTTCAGGAATAGGGCACGTCGGGCAGTTGCAGTCCTGGCGTTCATCTGGGAAGCCAAGCAGATAGTTTCCCATGACGCTTCCATCATAGAAGATGTCGAGGCGGAGGTTGATGAATGGCTGGAACTGGCCATGAAGGCGCAAACCCTAGACAGATCGGGCATCCAGCTTGCCCCGATGTCTGACCTGGCTCGGTCATGGGCATCCGTAGATACAATGCTCAGATCTTTCTTCAAGAAGGCCAAGGTGGCCCGAAAGGCCCGAGATCTCATGGACATGTTTGAAAGAGAGAGAAAGATTGCTCTTGTGTACTTCGATACTCTGGCGCAAAACGGTTTCCCAGGCTTCACCGATGAGGGGGACCATCTCCTAAATGAAGAAGAACTGCAATCAGTGTGGGACTCCTTCAAAAATGACACTTTGGAAATCGACAGTTGGGAGGAGCCCATTACTGAACTTCAGGTGATGCAATATACAACCAGATTTGCAATAATGGAAGCCTGTCTTGTGGACCTCAACGAGAGGTTTAATTTTGTTGAAGTCCGCCATTTGGAAAGGTTCGGGTACCTAATCCGAGAGCTCCAGAAGCGTGATGCCATGCATGATGACAACTGGGCCTTGGTCCAAGCGACCTATGACCGCATCCAGAAGGAGCTCGCGCCACCCGAGCCTCCTCAGCAGCAGGAAGGTACCCAGGTGCAAGGAGAGATCCAAGCGCAAGAGGAAATCGGGGCGCAGGGAGAAAACCAGGCGCAGGGCGAAATTCATGCCGAAGAGGAGGTTGCTCAACAAGAAGGCCAAGGCGAAAGCCTTGGGCCCCAATAGGACAGAGGCCAAGGGCCTCAGGATGAAAAATGATCAAGCGAAGAAGAAATCAAGGCAAGAAGGAGATAAGGCGCATAAAGAAGTTCATGCTGAGGAAGAGGTTGACGCTCAAGGGGAAGGCCAGGGTGAAAACCTTGAACAAGACATAGGCCAAGACCCTCAAAATGAGGAAGATGAGCCCCTAGACGAGGTACCAGGCCGGGATGAAGAGCAACACAATGAAATTCATGAGGAGGAGACAAGAAAAGAAGAGTCGGGAGAAGAGTCCACTGCTACCAGCGAGCATTCAGAGAGCGATAACGATGATGACTCTGAGCCCAATGAATAAGGCCTAGGGTTTCGACATTGAGGTGAGCTCAATTTCCCTACGAGCCGCCAGAGATGTTGTCACTTCTGCAACATGGTGTACATTAAGCTTTCCATTGTTTTTGTCTATTGACCATGCAGGAAAATCCTCCTTTCGATGGTGATGGTATTTTATGAAAAGTTCCCTGATGTATTTTGGACCTAGGGATAAGAAGGAGCACACTATCAACGGGCGCAACACTTGATCTCAGCCTAAAAAATTACTAAGTATAGGCCAAGCTCTAGCACACTCCTTCAGGTGCACTGGGCTCTGGTGCACTCCTTTAGGTGCACTGGGCTCTGGTGCACTCCATCAAGTGTGTTGGGCTTTGGCACACTCATTCAGGTTCACTAGGCCCTAGCACACTCCATCAGGTGCACCGGGCTCTAGCGCACTCCATCAGGTGCATCGGGCTCTAGCGCACTCCATCAGGTGTGCCAGGCTCTGGCACACTCCTTCAGGTGTGCCCAGCTCCAGTGCACATCATCAGGTGCACCAGGCTTTGGTGCACTTCTTCAGGTGTGCCTAGCTCTGGCCCACATCTTTAGGTGTGCACAGGGTGTTGCGCATTATCTGATTGTGCTTCACTATCGAAACTGTCAACTCTGGGCTGGTATTTATAAAATCCGCTCCACATAAGCAAAGTTAAGGTGCATCCTTATCCATACGGGTGTAGTCATTCTGAGAAGCTTCCAGACTGGACGTTCCAGGATTTCAAGTCTATCTTCCATGGAAGCGGTCCCCGCGAGTGAGGAGGCAGCGCCAGCAAGCCAAGCCTGTCAGAGCATTGAAGGAGCTCAACTGCATTTTCAAGGAGTCATCAGTCCCGACCATGCCTAATAACTATTTCATGACTGTACTCTCTTGTAATCCTTATCTTGGCTGCCACCGCCATAGTTTGATTGGTGTGCATTTAATGTTCAAGCGGCAAAATTTGCTAAATAAGCCTGCTCTTTTGTTGTAAAATGGATGGGTGTTTGCTAGAAGCTTGTTGTAACTCGAATTCTGCTATAAATACAAATAGTGTCTGGCTCTAACTCTGGACTTCTGATTGTGTGTATGTCTTCTATTGCTTATCTTCTATTAAGTTCTCTGGTTTGTCTGTAGGCTTGAATTCTAATATCTGGATTTAGCTTCTGATAAAACGTGAACCTCTGGAGTAGTCCTGGAGATTATGCATGTTAGATGTTTAGTTTTAATTTCTGTTAGCATTTGTATTAAATGGCTATTTGATTCAACGTACAGTTAAGTTATCGTGTTGTTAGCCCATCACCCCTGTTCTATCCGGCCTGTGGCCATATTTCCCATTTCTTTCAGTCATTTACATTTCTTTCCAGTTCTCTTATCTCAACCCCCCAGATAGAATAGCAAGGGAACCAACCCATCTCTGGAGATTGGCATGGGAGGCATTTCTTCCTCTCGGCCTTTCAATGTTGGCCGGGTCTAGGGCGCATAACTAGACAAACCCTTACCTAAGGCAGATCTCTGACCAACAGAACACAATGTCGTGTCTATTTTATTCAACCTTATTGTACGATTGTTCATCACCTCTTCTATGTGGAAGAGTCTGGTCCATACAATATTCAACTTCCTAGCTCAGTTTCTCTCTTCCCATTAAGATTTAGCACTAATTCACTCCCCTTCAAACTCCTCTTTAGGTTCTTATTGTGTCACAAAATTTCATAATTTTGGGCAACCTCCATGGCCTCTTATCCCATCAATCTCTTCTCATCTAGGTTGATGAGTGTAATTATTACCTTCTCTAGGCTCTCTTCATCACCAAGATGGTTATGTACCACCACTATTAGACTAAATACTAGAAAATCCATCGACATGACTACCTTCTATCCATACATCAACTGGAATGGGATGTGGTTTGTTGTTAGTTTATACATAGTCCTATATGCCCACATAATCACTGGAAATTTCTTCTTCCAATTATCATCTTCAACACCATGTCTTCTACATTATGGCTTCTAAGACCTTGTTCATTACTTCTGCTCATCCATTTGCTTTGGGATAATATGGACTAGATAATGAATGTAAGATCTTGAACTCCATAGTTAGCTTTTGAATGATCTCATTGATAAAGTGTCTTCTATGATCACTTTTCAACTATAGAGGAACTTCAAATCTCACAATTTTTTGTTCATACAATAATTGCATAATTCTCTTTGTAGAAGTATCAAAAAACACACTTGCCTCCACCTACTTTGTCATGTACTCAATAGCTACCACAATGTATCCATATCTTCTACTAATATTCAAAGGTCTAACCAAATATAGGCCCCATATTTTGAACAACTCTTGCGACTATGATGGGTGCAATGACATGAAGTTCCTCCTTAGTGGCTTCCCAACTTTTTGGCATGTATCACATGCAGTCATAAAATCTATGTCATGATAGAGGATGGTCCACCATAACCCTGCCATAAGCACCTTCGTTGTGGTCACATCTGGCCCTATATGCCCTTCTACTAGCCCTTCATGAGTTTCCTTCAAAATTGAATACACTTCTTTGTCCATTAAACATCTTAGAAATACTCCATTAGGTTTGATCTTATATAGTAATCCAACTATCAACTGAAATGACATTGATTTGATGATATTTTTCTTCTATTCTACTACCATCAACTCCTTTGGTAACTCCCTTGTTAACAAGTATTCACCCACGTACTTGTACCATCATGGTAGCATAGTGATTGAGAATAAATAAGCATCTAAAAATTCATTCAACACTCCTCCCTCTATAGACTCCTAAGCAAAACCGTGACAATAGATTTGCTATTACATGCTTCTTTCCTAGTCTCACTACCATTCAAAAGATAAAATCTTGCAATGTGATGAGCTACCTACTAACTCATCCATAAATAATTGGCTTTTTGATTAAGTACATAACCTAATGATCTATATAGAAATAAAAAGGGTTAGCAAGTAGGTAATGTTTGAACTTTTATACTACATACACCATCCCCAAAGCTTCCCACTATGTAGTGTTGTAATTCTTCTTTGCTCGAGGCAACGATTGAATAGAGAAATATATGCAATGATTTAACCCATACTGCCCCTCCTAGGCCAGTTCACATCCAACCACAAAATTGGACGCACCCACGTGGACATGAAACTTTCTCCCAATATAGAATACTAGGATGGGTGCAAAAACTAACTTTGCCTTTAGTTCCTCAAAGGCCTTCCTTCTAGTGCTCATTTTTCCTCTTGAAATGAACACCTCTACATGTCAACATGTTTAGAGGGTGTAAAAATTGTGCATATTTTTTTATGAAGCTTTGATAGTACTTGACATGCCACAAAAAGAAATTTATTGAACTCACATCATATGGCTCGTCCATGCTCATCATGACTTAGATTTTGTCAGGATTGGTCTTCAAACCCTCCTTGCACACCACATTCCCTATCAACTTTTTATATGAACCAAAAACTTGCACTTATTTGGATTTGAGGATAATTGAGCATTAGTGCAAAATCACATGCATTCATCCAATGCCTTCAAATGTTTATCCTTTCTTCCATACAATGGCCAATCATCTAAGAACACTTTGAATTTGCTTATTGATATTTGCTCAAATATGTATAAAATTATCCTTTGAAATGTGGCAAGGGTGTTGCAAAAATCAGGAAGGCATCCGATTTTATGAATAAATTTCATTCTCAACTAATAAAGTGGTCTTCAATATATCTTATTTGGTGATATTGATTTTATTTTATCCTTAGAATTCATCCAAAATAAATAGATCCTATGCCTTGCTACTTCCAGAATTGATTCAGTAAATGGTATTGGAAAGGGCTCCTTGATAGTCATTGCATTTAAACTTAGAAAATCCACACAAATTCATATTTGGTTACTCTCCTTCAAATTGATGATGATTGATGACATCAACTCATCGCCATCTTGAATATTATTCATGCATCCAACATCTATATATCTGCATTGACCAAGATTGAATACTTTGGATTCATTTTGTATGGAATTATCCTTATAGGTTTACACCAAGAACCAATGGATTCTAATGCATGGACAAATTAGGTGGAATACCTTATAGATCCTTGTATGTCCATGCAAAGACCTATTTTTATTGCATAATTTTTTAAAAAGTTTTCACTTTTAAAACAGGATCCCACTCATTCCCACAATGGATCATCTTCTCTTATCCTTCATCAAGGTTCACCTACACCATCTTCGGTTCTTCATAATTTATGGTGTCAGGTTCAAATATCACTTTTGCCATGCTAAAAGGATGTGTTAACTTTTCATCATTCTACATATTGCCAACACTGTACTCTAAAAATTTTCATGGAGAGGTCATTTTTTAAAATTTCATTATTGACTTGGCACTATTATTGCATTCATCGACCTCATATTCACTTTGATATGCTTCATAACTATGCATAACCACCCACATCCCAAAAATACATTGTAGGCTAGTTTCTACATAGCGATCACCACAAAATCCATCACCAATATTCATCTTTTGTACAGTTAGAACTGCTTTCATCTTAATGCCATATTGATCCCTATCGTACAACCAAAATTTGAGAGGCCATAAAAATTGTGCCCCCAAGTCCTTCCATGTCTTTCAAGAAAGACATTCGTTCTTGACCCTCCATCAACCACTACTAGGATCAACTCGTGGTTTAACAACTCCATATAGATTAGTGTTAGTTTATTTTTAACATCAATCATCAATACGATTGAATTAATGTACTAATCCATTGCTATTCTTCTTGTATCTAGTTGGTATTATAGATCTTTCACTTCTCTTGTACAAACCAATTGTCTCATTGCCATGTATAGCTTTAATATTATGCACAATAAACTAGATACCTTGACTTTGACATTTGTATTCAACATTTGTGCTTGTAGACACAAAAAATTGACCCATCTAAATGAGTAATTTTTCCATTAGATCCCTAATAAGTCACTCAAAATTGCTAGAGTTTAAATTTGAGATTTATTTCCCCCTTTTGTTTAGCCTTTTCTCTCTAGCCTTGCTGAATTTACGGTCGCCTAGTATGGGGCACAAATTTGACAACTTTGGGTTTTCCCTCTTAAAAAATCCAAGTTTTTAGCCGACCTCTATGACGTCAACTCTTAGCCAAGTTTAAGTTTTGTTTCCCGCCTAAACCCCTCCAAACCTCCTATAAATAGAAGGATTAGATTCCCCTTTTTGCCAAGTGATCTCTCATAATGATTACAAGTGTTTTTTGATGTTCCCAAATATTGATTGCTTTTGGAATGCTCTATTGTTGCTTTTCTTTTGTGCTTCTTGTGACTGATTGCTTTTGGATGAGCAAGTGGAGAAGCCTTTGTGACAAACCTCATAAATATGGCTCTTGTATTTATATATTTTTCTACAATAACATGGTGCTGCTAATTAATTTGTGGATGTAGGAATGAAGGCACTTGCTGGCAGGGAGCGTCACAAAAACTTTGGTATCTTCCTCAATCTGTGAGCAATGGGTATCCGAGGATACAGTAAGTTTGGGATATGATGAGCGGCGGATTTTTCACCAATGTTAGGGCATCAAATCCCTATTGGCAAACCTTCCACCAGCGGTCCATGTAGATTGCATCCACGTAGCTGCATTCTAGGATTTTGTGTTTGATTGTAAAATTTCCATCATGTTTAAATGGTGCAAAAATAAAATATAAAAATGCATATAGGGGACCACAATAATAATAATAATAAAAAAGAAAGAATAATAAAAATATATTTAATAACAATAACCATAATAATAATAAATTCTAATTATAATTTATAATACATATAAATAATTCATATATATATAAGAAAGTAGAAGGGCATCATATGAAAAAGCCCAGGGAAATATGATACTAATCTATGCTCTAAGTGGGCGGACAAACTAGAATTGTTACACCTGGCAAGTGGGGGAGAGGCGCGCATTTTACAAGTGGCACTTCCCTTAATCACCCCCATATTTTATTTAAATAAAGGTAGTTTTGTGTTATGCATGGTGTGTGGGAGAGAGAAGGGAAACAGAAGGCGCAAGACTCGACAGGAGATTGGAAGAGTAAGGCAGGCACCGAATTCAGGTCTGGTCGAATCTTCTATAAGCAACTTTAAAATATAACTTAAGAAATTTTAAATGGACATTGCATTTAACAAAAATGGGGATTTTAACTAGAACGAAGCTTGTGAATGGTTTACGAAATTCCTTTGTAATTGACTATATTTTTCTGGCAATAATACTATGGCTAAATTTTTGAGTGACTGCATGGGTTTTGTTGGCCAATAAGGAAATTTTGTCGAGTTGCGCTTTTATTTTACTGAAACCCTAATTCTTCTGTCATAAGTTTGCTTGGCTTCCATTTACTCTGTTGCATTTGTTGATTGTATAGTTGTGTGTGGCACTTCTACCATAATTTTGCTTGGCTTCCATTTACTTTGTTGTACCTGCTAATTGTATAATTGTGTAAGTTTATGTGTGGCACTTCTGCCATCAGTTTGCTTGGCCTCCATTTATTCTGTTGCACCTGCTGATTGCATAGTTGTGAGAGTTCCTTGTATGGATGTGGGTGCATTTTTAATCAAGGGTTACCTCCTGCATGACTTATGGTTGTTATTTACATTTTTGTTGGTAATTTATGGGTGCCACGGGTGTGAGTGGCACTGAGCGATGAAATGGGGACTTGGAAAACTTTGGTATTAATTCCCTTATTCTATTAAAAAGTGTTGATGGTAAAATTTTGGTGTGGCCTCCATATGCATCTTATTTTTCTTGGAATGCATCTTGTGTAAGATATAAAAATTTTCCTGCATGGACTTGGGTGTGTATGCATATAGGGTAGCCTGCATTCAAGGTAGTCGACCGCTCTGATCCCTTGGTTTAAAATATTATTCCCCAAAACCCTAGCTCTAGCTGATGGAAGTGGACCCTAATAGCAGAAGCAGGCACTCAATAGTAATGTCGCATGGCCATTAAGCTCACGATACTCACTCAGTTATGTGCCAGATGTGATTGGGCAAAGAATGTCTTTTAACATTTGATTAAGGCCAGCATATGAATGGTTGTGTTCTAAATTCTTCTGGATGTTATTTTAAAGAACCGCTAGAGGCTTTGTTATAAGAAAAATATGACAGTTGTTGATGATAATATGGTTTCCATTTATGTAATTTGAGGACCATTTGGTGTTGTATTCATGCATAATTGTTGTAGAGTTGTCGTTGAGCAATTTTGTTATCTTATGTTTGAAATAAGAAGATTGTCTATTATTTGGTTATGTACACTTAGGAGCTATACACTCTGTATATGGTTACATTGTTATATATTCTGTACTATATGTCATTGAATAGTATTCTTCTTAGTTCTTGGTAAATGGAGTACCAGGTGTATGGTGATATTACCTTTATTTTTGCTCAACCTGTAGCATCATTTTCGTGGTTATAAATCTGGTCTTGCTCTTGTTAGATTATAAGCTTGAACCCTGTCAATACTTATTGTTCAAATTGTAGAACACAAAAATTAGCATTGAAAAGCAATTGGTTGTCAAATAGTTTTATCTCCCAGATTCTGTCCATAATGATAAGATTGACTCTCTAAAAATTGATAGGTTGATGCCTTGGGATAATATGGTCTTTTACTACGTATTCAAACTGGAATGAGTCTATGATTGAATCCGACCAGTAGTATGCAGATTATTACTGTTTAAATATTTGAGTTTATCTTTCGAGTTTCAGTTTATGAAGTCATATTTGATTAAAGTGATGAAGCCTTCTGTTACGCTCTTGCTGAATTATGTTTACTTGGTAACACTTGAGGCTACTCATTAAAACCTGTAGGTTAAATCAGTATTATGTTTTAATTGAATTTCGAGGAATGCATGGATGGTATATTGTATATGTTTGGAACTCTAATCCTTAGACATTAATTGGTTATGATCCAAATCCCTTGGCAATGATTTCTGTTGTGGCAGCCACCCAATTTGTTCCTCGTGAGTCCGCACTGATTGAAAGTATTTTTAGTAGGGTTGTGTACCAATTGATTTCCTATGTATTCCCAAGGTGCAGTATTTTCTTGTGTCACCTCGATTTGGGAACAAACCCAGGTGTCACTGTAGGTCACTGAAATGCATTACTACTGAATTATGTGGAATGTCTTGTATAGCGTGGCTAATCAATGGAATCATCAGCCAAAAGTGGGTGCTCAATATCAGCATTAAATTCGTGACCTTAGGCATGTCGTGTCTAGCCTGACCATGAGTTTTTATGAGATCGGGGATCTCATCATTCCCTAGATAATTATGACCTAACACTTAGTTTAAATTCGTAATAATAATTTTGCTTGAATTCATGGATGACATGTGTTGTTATTTGTCCTGGGGAAACTAAACGAATTGGTAAACGAAATGTTAAAATACAGATTCCTCATTTGAAATCATAGTGTAAGATTTAAATTGATCCTCCCATGCTGATTTGGAAATTAAAGATTAAATACCTTGTTTGACTTCTTATGTTAAGTATAAGAGAAATCATTGAAATCGTGGCTGGAAAATAAAAAGGAAATCTCATTTGTCTTTATGTTGTCAGAGATGAAGGAAATATGTTGTTTGTCTTCATGCTTCGAAATTTTATATGGCTTTAATTGACTTTATATTTAATAAAATGAGAAATGTCATGAGGCCTTGTTTTTCCAAGATATGGGGGAATGTTTTTAAGGAATATGTTTAATAGTCAAATAGAAAACGTTATTCGATTTTATGCCTTGAGAATTAAAGAGGATGTGTTATTTAACCCTGTGTCTTCAAATCGTTTTTGTCTTCTACCCTAAAGACAAAATGGGATTCATGTTTAAAGACAAGGAAAAATATTCGTGAGAATAAATTAGATATTCTTTAAAGGAAGAGAAAAATTAAATTGTTCTGGACTTATGTTCTTTTTATGATTTTTAATTTAAAAAGGAAAAATATAAACGGTTGTTACTTATTGAAAAGATATTATTTGATTTTATGCTCTAATGTTAAAGGAATATTCATTAGACTTTATGTTTCTTTTGAATAATAGAAAATGTTATTATCTTTTAGATGAAGGGAAGTTTTGGTAGAAAATGTAATTTATGTTTTTAAGAGATGGGAAGAAATTGTTTTTATGTTTCGAATTAATAAAAGTCATTTGACTATATGCTTAAAGAGAAAATGGGGAAAATTATTTATATAAAGTGGAAACATTGTCATGAAGTCCTTTATGCCATGGCTTTTAAAGGGCATAATGAAGTAATTTTGTAAGATGATAGAGCCTGAGAATACCAGAGCATACCTTAGTAAACATCTTGACGAGTACCAATCCCTTTAACCTTAGACAAACCTTGCTGAAAAATACCTCCGGAAGTGGGAGGATAAGACTAGAGATTGTGGGAAGACAATATTGACCTTAATGGTGTTGCGGGTAGGCAATCATCATTGAAATAAAAATAATGGTTATGGGTAGGCGATCATCATGATGGGGTTGTGGGTAGGCAATCATCATCGAAATAAAAATAATGGTTATGATTAGGCAATCATCATCAAAATAAAAATGATGATGTTGTGGGTAGGCCATCATCATAAAAATAATGATGTTGCGGGTAGGCAACCATCATGAACCAGGGCTCTAACCACATTTTTTATGGGAAAATTCAGAATGGGAGGTAACGAAGGGTTGTATGGGCATCCCTTCTAGGTTATCCCTACTAGTGATTGAGCGGCGAAATGTGTTGACTAGGTAATACCGACAACATGATGGTATGGGACATCGTGTTGGTTAATCAACACATAACATCGGGTACTTACCAAGGTAGTGGTAAGACCTTAGACGATGCTCCAGGGCAAGTGGTTGATCGTCTAGCTCGAGCATGTATGCGCTAAGTCTTACAGGGCAATTAACCTAAAGACTGGACAATCCTGTAAGACACGGGAAGGTATGCATCACACCTCTAGGTGATATGGGCCCTAGAGGATAAAAGAAACCCACTGCTCGAACTTAGGATCTCGGGAGGAGATGGAAGTCCAAATGGTAACTATACAAGATCTGGCCAATCTCGATCTCATGAGTATTCTGGCTACAGCAGAATGGCACTCGTGAAGATGATCTTAACATGCTCACACTAGAAAAAGAAAAATGATAATAAAAATAAAAGAAAAATTTTGACTCCCAAGTGGTAGTGACTTGGGGAGAATGGACAACCAAGTGGTAGTGACTTGGGGTGTTGTTACATTTGGTATCAGAGCCATGGTTGCGAACTATTTTTTGACTTAATGGTTGATGAACTGAATACCCAAAAATTGACTAGGCTCCTTTTTTTTAGGCCATGGCTAGCTCCTCAAAGAGATCTACGATGGTACAATGGGAAGGGCTGACCAAAAATACCATAAGGGTTCTCAGGAAAGCTACGAGGATCGGGGATACGGGAGGAACCGTAGAACCCCCTCGGGTAATGAGGAGGGAAAAATAACCTGCTCCTAGAGAGGACAAATTAGTCTAAATAATGCAAATGATGCGAGAACAAATGAATGAACAAAAGGAACAAATGGAGCAACAAAGAACCCAAATGGCTGAACACATGGCTCAACAGAAAGCCCAAATTTTGGAGCATATGGAACATCAGAAATCCCAACTAACTCAGCAGCAAGAGATGATCTCCCAAAAATAGAAAATAATAGAAAACCTGGCCAAAGGAAAGGAAATGGTAACCACTGAGGAGGAGACATCTATTGACCCCAAAAGGTGACAAGTTGGCTCTGAGTTAGATAGGGATATGCAAAATATAGATATAGCAAAGTTTGATGGCAAAGGGAATGGGGAAGAGGCCGAGAGATGGCTAAATAGTTTAGAAGCCTACTTTGCCATTAGAACCCTCTCATCCAAATCTAAGACTTCTTGGGAGGTATTTTGACTGACAGGAATTACGGTAGATTGGTGGGATACCTATAAGAAAACTCATAATGTAGAGGTCATCGATGTACACTGGGAAAATTTTGTGAAAGCCTTTAAGGAAAGATTCTTGACTCCATAATTTTACTTAGAAAGGACCACAAAATTTTCTAGATTGACTCAAGGCAACATGACTGTTATTGAATATTATCAACGCTTTGTGCAACTGCTTAAATACATGCCTGAGTATGAACAAAGAACTGAGATTAAGGTCCAAAAATTTCTTTTAGGACTCCATCCAAGAATTGGACGTCTGATTCTAATGTTGAAACCTGCAACCCTCGCTGAGGCCTATGACTTGGCTAGGCAGGAAGAGGACAACCATAAGGCCTAGAAAGCCTATTATCAAAAATCCTTGGATAGAGAAGAATCTCAAAGAAAGAAATATATGGGTTCAACTAAAAGAGATAGAAACTGGAAGGATAGAAGTGAGAACAAAAACCAATTAGGTAAAAACAAGAATCGGTATCAGGGATCCCAGGGTAACAGAGGGGATCAATTTAACCGAGGTAGCCAGGACAAGAAAAATTTTAGAGATAGGTATGATCATAAATCTAGAAACCCAAGATTTGGCACTAAGGACCCCAATAATAATAAGGAAAGGGCTCCATGAACTGGCTGTTGGATTTGCAAAGAACCCCATTATGCAGATAAGTGTCCCTAGAGAACTGATAAAAAGGAATCAAAAAACCTACCCATAAGATATTTGTGGCCATAGGTAATCTTAAACTCAATGGGTAAGCTAACCCTTTTTTTTATTAAATGGAAAAATATATGATAGAAATGTAAGAATTTTAATTGATTCTGGGGCAACAGATATTTTCATTTCTTCTAACCTTATGAGGGACATTTTGAAAAAACCTGGGTATATGGCAAAAGGGTGGAAGGTTGAATATGGGTCTGGGCAAACCCATACCATTAATTAGTGCTTATATGACCCTCAAATAATCTTACCTCAAGGGAAAATGGGCTAGAATTTGTACGTAGCCCCATTACATGCTTTTGATATAATCCTAGGGATGAATTGGCTCAAAGCTCATAAAGCATTATTAAAATTTGAAGAAATGTGGATGGAATTCACTGATGACACTATGCAAAGGATTCAAATTTATTGTAAACAAAAATTAGTGGAACCACACCTTCTAACAACCATGCAAGTCAAAAGAGCTATAAGGAAAGGAAGTAGAGTCTTTGTAGTAAAAATTAATAAGAAAGAGGACATTGAGACTGGGACAAGTCTATTTCAGACATATCCGATACTAAATGATTTTAGGGATGTCTTCCTTGAGGATCTGCCCGGTCTCCCACCCTAGAGAGAATTTGATTTCTCTACAGAACTCCTACCAGGAGCAACCCCTATAGCCCGAGCACCATATAGAATGACTACCATTGAGTTACAAGAACTCAAGACTCAACTTCAAGAACTATTAGAAATAGGGTTTATTAAACCAAGTGTCTCTCCATGGGGAGCACCTATCTTGTTTGTTAAGAAAAAGGATGGGTCACTAAGATTATGTATTGATTACAGGATGTTAAATAAGATGATAGTAAAGAACAAGTATTCCTTACCCAGGATCGATGACCTGTTTGATCAACTGAAGGGAGCTTCAATATTCTCAAAGATTGACCTTAGGTCTGGCTATCACCAGCTCAAAATTTGAGAGGAAGACACCCATAAAACTGCATTTCGAACAAGATATGGCCATTATGAATTTATAGTGCTACCTTTTGGTTTGACCAATGCTCCAGCAACTTTTATGAATTTAATGAATAGCGTATTTCGGGAACAATTAGACAAATTTGTATTGGTATTTTTAGATGACATATTGATATACTCCAGGAATAAAGAGGAACATGACCAACACTTGAAGGTTGTTCTCAAAAAACTTAGAGAAAATTAGTTGTATGGAAAACTATCAAAATGTGAGTTCTATACCTCCCAAGTTCATTATCTGGGTCATGTGATTACAACTGAAGGAATATCAGTGGACCCAAGGAAAATAGAGGCTATCATTGAATGGCCTACCCCAACTAATATTTCTGAGGTACGAAGTTTTATGGGGTTGGTCGGATATTATCGACGTTTTGTGCAGAACTTTTCTAAGGTAGCTTATCCAATAACCAACCTTCAGAAAAAGGGTAAGACCTTTAAATGGACTACTCGATGTGAGGAAGCCTTCAAAACTCTCAAGGAGAAGTTGACAATAGCCCCAATTCTAAGAATACCAGATCCTAAACTACCATTTACAGTTTGCACTAATGCCTCCTTAGAAGGTTTAGGAGGGGTTCTTATGTAGGAAGAAGGTATTATAGCTTATGAGTCTCGAAAACTTAAGAAGCATGAACTGAATTATGCCACCCATGATTTAGAACTAGCAATAGTAGTACATGCTCTTAAAATGTGGAGACACTACCTATTGGGTAAACCCTTTGAACTCAAGACTGATCATCAAAGCTTAAGATATATTTTTACCCAACCATTGCTCAATGCTAGGCAAAGGCATTGGATGGAATTATTGGCAGATATGATTTCGGTATTGATTATATTAAAGGGAGGGAAAATAAACTAGTCGATACTCTGAGTCAGAGGAAGAACATTACTGCTATAGCACAATACCATTTTGAAATAATTGATCAAATAAAGAATCTCCAGATTTAGAATGAATTCTTGTAAAAATGTCGAGATTTGTTAAGACAAGATTCAGAGAAAGGAAGGGATTTTGAAATACGGGAAAACATGTATTTCAAAAATATAATGGTGGTCCCCCTCCCCCCCCCCTTTTTGGAGCCCCCCCCCAATTTTTCCCCCCCCCCCGCGCTTTCCGGGGTGAAAAAATTTAAAAAAATGGGGGGGGGGTGGTTTTAGAGGGGGCGGGTCCAAGCACCCCCCGCGCCCCCGCGTCACAAGAAAAAAAACCACAGCGCCCACAAAAAAAAAACACCGCCCCCCCGCCCCCCCAACACAAAAAAAAAAAAATAGAATGGTGGTGCCAAATGACCAAAACCTAAGGAACATGTTGCTCCAAGAGGCACATTGTGCCCCTTATTCTTCTCATCCAGGATATGTAAAGATACATGAAAATATGAGAAATGATTATTATTGGCCAAGAATGAAGAAAGATATTGCAGAATTTGTGGCTAAGTGTTTAGAGTACCAAAAGGTGAAGGTAGAACATTTACACCCTATAGGACGTTTATATACACATGATATCCCAATTCATAAATGGCAGGTTGTGACTATGGACTTCATTGTTGGGTTGCCTAAAAACCGTTTCCAACATGATACCATATTGGTTGTGGTTAACAAATTAACTAAAGTGGCACATTTCCTACCTAGAAATATTAAATACGGAGCTCCTACGATAGCCCATAAATTTTCCAGGGAAGTGGTACGGCTACATGGGTTCCTCGAAATAATTATATCAGATAGAAATTCTTGGTTCACATCCAAATTTTGGCAAACATTACATCAAGCATGGGGAACAAAACTTAACATTAGCACTGCCTACCATCCTAAAACTGATGGAAAAATGGAAAGAGTGAACCAAGTCTTAGAAGATATGCTTCGGATGTATTGCATGGACCATCAGACCAAATGGGAAGACTATATTTTTTTGGTAGAATTTGCTTATAATAATGGCTACCACACTTATTTGGGCATGGCCCCATTTGAGGCGTTGTACGAGAAAAGGTGTAGAACATCATTATCATGGAGAAATATGGAGGATCGGGTAATGATCGGGTTGGATATGGTTAAAGAAATGGAGGAGCAACTCAGCCAAATTCGCCAAAGGCTCAAGGAAGCCTCAGATCGACAAAAGAGTTATGTCGACCTCAAAAGAACTCCAAGAGAATTTTCTGTGGGAGACATAGTATTCCTAAGGGTTAAGCCAACTAAGAGCTCTATAAAATCCTCTAAACTAAGTCCAATATTTGTAGGACCTTTTTCCATTCTTGCCAAAATCAGCCCAGTCACCTATAAGTTGGCCTTGCCACCCAACTTGTCAAAAATCCATGATACTTTCCATGTGTCCCTCCTCAAGAGATATATTTCTGACCCTTCCCATGTCTAGAATGTTGATCACTTACAGATGACCGTGATGGTCAGAGTACTAGGTGGACATAAAATAATTAAAGAATAAATAAAACTTTATTATTACGTAGCTCAAAAACTCATTACAAGCATGACACACACTAGTTTAAATAGGGAATAGTAGAGAAAGAAGCGATGGAGTGATAAGGAGATGAGGGAAGAACATGGAGGAGGAGAGGAAAATATGGAGGGATAAGGAGGAAAAAGTGGCGGGAAAATAGGGAGGAAAGAAGACGAGGGAGAGAGAGAGAATATAGGAAGGGGTTAGAAAATATTTTAAAAAATCTTCTCGACATGTTGCCGATAATTTTGGACACATGTTCACATTATGGCCAAAAAACAGGATATTTTTGAGCCACTTAGACAATAACCCTCTTCACATTTGCAACATTCTCCCCCTTAAAGTTGAGAGGACTGACTACGTAGTCTCTTAGCTTTATAAATTGAGATTTAGTCATTGCTTTGGTGAAGATATCTGCGATGTTCTCCAAAGCATGGTAAAATTTTAGCTCAACAATTTCATGCTCCACCATGTCTCGGATGAAGTGGTACTTCATATCAAAATGTTTCATTCTGCTATGGTGGATCGGATTGTATGCCAACTAAATGGCACTGATGTTGTCACAGTAAATCCTGTTTGGACCACTTTGTTGTTCTCCAATCTCTTCCAACACTTTTCTTAGCCATAAGGCTTGAGTACTAGCATAGGTGACTGCTATATACTCATATTTTGTAGAAGATAAAGCTACCACAGTTTGCTTTTTGGAACTCTATGTTATTAGTCTTGATCCCAGACTAAAATAGTTTTCTAAAGTTGATTTTCTGTCATCAATGTTGCTGCCCCAATCACTATCACTGAAGCCTACAAGCTTGATAGTGTTACATTTATGGTACTGGATTTCAAAATCCAATGTACCCTTTACATATCTGATAATTATCTTAGCTGGTTGCAAATGTAGATCATATGGGCTAGCCATAAATCAAGAGAGAAGAGAAACAACATACTGAATATCAGGTCTGGTGTTGGCGAGAAGCATCAAACTCCCAACCATGCTCCTGAAAGTGGTCACATAAAATTTAGGTGCTCCATCATATTTGCTTAATTGGATCCCATGTACAACTGGAGTTGCAACTGGTTTGCAATGCTCCATAGCAAACTTCTTGATCATGTCCCGAGCATACTTATGTTGACAAATGAAAATCCTTGTATCTGACTAATGAAATTCCAATCCAAGGAAGTAATGCATTAAGATGAGATCCTTCATCTCAAACTGATTCATCATGGAGCGCTTGAACTCCATATTCATTTTTTCATCACTACCCATGAATATGAGATCATCCACATACAAGCAAACTATGAGGATTTTGTTACCTTACTTCAGGTAGTAAAGTGTGGGTTCATTTATGCTTCTAGTAAACCCAAAATATTTAAAGTACCCATCAATGCATGAGTACCAAGCTTGTGATGTCTGCTTGAGGCCATAGAGTGCTTTTTTCAGTCTGTAAACAAGGTGGTCCTTACCTTGCTCTTGAAATCCTTGAGTTTGCTCAACATACACTTCCTATGTCAAGTACCCATTGAGAAAGGCACTCTTCACATCCATGTGTTGTATTTTCCAACTCTTGTGAGTAGCTAAAGCAAGAACCATTCTGATGGTCTCCTGTCGGGGTACAGGAGAAAATGTATCTTCATAATCAATACCATAATTCTGTGTAAATCCTTTTGCAACCAATATTTCTTTGTGTCTTTCAATGCTTCCATCAACATTGAATTTGGTCTTGAAGACCCATTTGCATCCAACACACTTCTTTCCTTTAGGAAGCTTTACCAACTCCCAAGTGTTATTTTTTTATAGAGGTTATCTCCTCTTTCATGGCATCTTGCCAAATTTTTTGAGTACATGCCTTCTCATAACTAGAAGGATCAAGTTGTACACTAGTTAAAAAAGCATAGTTAACTACATCTCCCCGAGGTTCTTGGGAGTCATCATCACCATACAAATGCATATTTTCAAGTCTTTGCAAAACATAACTCATTTTACTCGCTTGACTTCTAGTATATCTTCTTGAAAATCCAACATCTGATAAGATGGATGATGCTGGAGAGTTCTCTTACCTTTGGATGGAGAATCAATATCCATTGGTGAGGAACTAACTGACCTTTGTGGATAAGGACTTGGTGAAGAAAATGATGAACTGGATGTAGAATTTCTACTGGGGATTGGAGGAGGAGACTTCTTGCCTTTCAGTGGCGCCTGTTGAATTTTTGAAGAACTTGCATCATGAGATTCAACATCACTATAAATTTGGGGATGCCCCCATTCTCTCCCTTCATCAAAAATCACATCCCTGGAAAGTATTATCTTTCAAGTCCTAGGATTGTAGAGTCTGTAAGCTTTTGTGGTCTCATAGTACCCTATAAAAATACATGCTTGACTCTTAGGATCAAGATTTTTCCTTTGCTCATCAGGAATGTGGGAGTAAGTCAGTGAACCAAACACTCTGAAATGTTTGACATTTGGTTTCTTACCATACCATGCTTGGTAAGGAGTTTTCCCTTTCAAACTTGAAGTAGGACTCCTATTCAAAATATACACACTGGTCCTGGTTGCATCTGCCCAATACATATTGCTCAAATGCTTTGTTTGAAGCATAGATCTTGCCATCTCTACAATGGTGCGGTTGTTTCTTTCGGCGACACCATTCTGCTACGGAGTATAGGCAGCAGTGAACTACCTCTTTATTCCATGTTTTTTACAAAAAATAAAAAATTCATTTGAGGAGTATTCTCCTCCTTTATTTGATCTGAGACACTTAACATAATATCCACTTTTGTTTGCAACTCTTGCTTTTAAATCTACGAAGCAGTCAAATGCTTCATATTTATGTTTCAAAAAATATATCCAACACATTCTTGAAAAATCATCAATGAAAAGAAGAAAGTAAGAGTTGTTACCAATGCTTTTGGTCTGCATTGGACCACAGATGTCCGAATGCACTAGCTGGAGTGTATAATTGGCCCGTCATGCTTGTCCTTGAGGAAATTTGGTTCTAGCGTGCTTGTCCAAGGCACAACCTTCACAAACTTCCTTATTGTCCTGGACTTTAGGAAGTCCGGTCACCATTGCTTGAGAAGTTAACATCTTCAAACTAGCTAAATTCAGATGATCGTATCTCAAGTGCCACAACACACTTGGATTTGAAATAGAAAAATTTGCCAATTTATATCCTCCTAGTTGTCAAAACTTCAAAGGGAATAACCTGTTCTTAGTCATTGGAACCTGTGTAATGACTCTATTACTATCATTTTTATCAAAAATGATACATTTACCCTCATCAAATAACAACTTATAGTTTTTCTCCAACATTTGACCAACACTAAGAAGATTGTGTTGGAGATGAGGTGTGTAATAGATATCATTCACATGTTTGTGTTGAGCAAGGTGCAGTGATAGTATTGTCATTGTTGCCAACACAGTCAGATAGATTGGTTGATGCAGTGGACAGGAGCTCAGAAATTATTCAGAGTATGTACAGTGATGTTAAATGCTTATGAGGATGTTTTTGATGTTTGGGTGAAGTTGTTACAGGTTGTCCAAGAAGACCGAAGTGGCCCATATGCTAAAGATCAAATAAAGAGAAGCGAAAAAGCAAAGAGAAAAAAAGTGTCGCGATATCGCGACATGTTGCATTTTTGTGGCCAAAAGAGAAGAGAAAAAGCAAGGAGAAAAAAGTGTCATGATATCGCAACATGTTGCATTTTCACGGTCAAAAAAGCAAAGAGAAAAAAGTGTTGCGATATCGCGACATGTATTTTCGTGGGCCAAAGCAAAGAGAAAGAGCAAGGAGAAAAAGTGTCGCGATATCGTGACATGTAGCATTTTCATGGTCCGATGCAAAGAGAAAAAGCAAGAAGGAAAAAGTGTCACGATATCATGACATGTAGCATTTTCACGATCCGATGCAAAGAGAAAGAGCAAGAAGGAAAAAATATTACGATATTGCGGCATGTTGCATTTTCGTGACTCAAAAAGGGCAGGCAAGCAGAGAAACAAAAGTGTCACAATATCGCGGCATGTCGCATTTTCGTGACTCAAAAAGGGAAAGTAGGTAGAGAAACAAAAGTGTCGCGATATCGCGACATGTTGCATTTTCGCGACTCAAAAAGGGTAGGCAGGCAAAGAAACAAAAGTGTCATGATATCGCGACATGTCACATTTTTGTGACTCAAAAAGATTGCATAGTGACGTGGACCCATAAGGAATCTTTAATGATTTGAAATCATTTAAGATGGTCGTTACACATGGAAAGAAGCAGATGCATGCCCATGTGGAGAAAATGAACAGTCATGGAAAAATAAAATAAACAGTCATGAAGGAGAAAATGAACAGTCATCAAAGGAGAAAACAAATGCATGCACAAGGGAAAATAAAATGAATAGTCATGAAGGAGAAAATGAACAATCATCGAAGGAGAAAACAAAAAGTCATGAAGGAGAAAACAAATAGTCATGGTAGGAGAATATAGTTTCAATTCTTTGCATGTGATGTGTTTGACGAAATGCCTTCTCTATATATACAAAAGAATGAGTTACAATTGACAAGTGAAATATGAGAATATGAAAGGAGTTACAACTGGAGTTACAAAGAGAAATAATAGTTATAAAAGGAGTGTTTTTTGGAGAATTTAATAAGCGCGAGAGGTGAGCGAGAAGGGTGTGTGTTTTGTGAATTGTAGTAGACATTGGGTAAGCAATAGACTAGTCAAGGTCTTGTAAAAGTGAAGGTATTTTTATGTCAATATTCTAGTTTCAAAATGGAAGTCCAAGTTGGTGCTTGGCATTAGGGGTTGGTGCTCCTTCCAGTTGGTGCTGGTAAATCAGGGGTTGGTGCTCCTTCTAGTTGGTGCTGGTAAATCAGGGGTTGATGCTCCTTCCAGTGGGTGCTGGTAAATTGATTGTAAAGTTGGTGCTTTGCTAAGGCTAGATTTGGATGGGAGTCCAAATAGTCATTTTGAGGAGTAGCCAAATTGGTGAACCTCGGTACATCTTGTGTTGTGTGATGTTCTCTTATTATAATTTCTTTATTTGGTTTTAAGTTTTCATTGTTTCGGCTTTAAGATTTAAAAATTTAAGTAGAAAAGAGCTACACTGATTCACCCCCCCTCTCAGTGTCATTGTGATACTAATAATTGGTATCAGAGCTAGTTTCCCTTGTCAGGCTAAATCAGCTAGGGTTGATCTTGGATTAATACGCAATGGGTAAGAAGAATAGATCCTCCTCCAATAAGGCATCTTAGTCAGTTTTAGTTTTTGTGGAAGATAAAATTAAACTAGAAAAGATAGGAGTGAATTCTAAAGTATGTGATGAAAACCTTGAGGTTGAAGTAGATCTAGAAGGTGAGTTGATCGCTGCACTTGAAGAGTTGAATATAGAAAGGAAAAAGAACAAAATATTGTCCAAGAAGTTGGAAGAATATGGGGATGAGATTGAAGATCTCTTCTTACAAATTCATAAAGCCAAGAAAATAGAAGCCTTGAAGTCACACCTAGATGATAAAGTCGATGTATGTAGCAAACGTGAAGAGGAATCTAACGAAATTATTAGTGATCTAAAGCTGCAATTAGAAGAGTCCAAAAGGATTGAAGAAACTCTTAGGTCACAGATCAATGAGAAAGAGATTGTTTGTTGCAAACAAGAAGAAAAGATTGTTTTTTTGAAGAAACAACTAGAAGAGGCCAATACAAATCTCAAATTTGAGAAGAGCACAAAGTTGCTAGATGAAATGATAAGGCAACAAAGAAGCTCCATGGCTAATTTTGGTCTTGGATATGAATATGAACAACCTTCATCTTCTAAATCTACAAAGAAGAAGAAGTCCACTACTGAAGGATCAAAGCAAGAAAAGTTTGAAGCTAAATCTTCAAAAGGAAGAAAATATCAAAGGAGATCTACAACAAAGTAACCACAACAAAAGAGGTTCTATCACTTTCACTCTATTCATAATAATGCTTTTAATGGCTATTGTTTTAGATGCAACCATTATGGTCATAAGGCAAGTTATTGTGGATTGAATAATAGATCAAAGAGTTATGATGGTAGAAATACATCTGCTTTTCTGATTGAACACCATATGCAATGTTTTAAATGTAATGGTCATGGGCACATAACAAGGTTTTGTCCAAGCACTTTTGTATCTAATCTAAGGCAAGACAATAGATTTCATCAGACACAAAGAATGCAACACAGACAGGGAATAAATCATGTGCATAAAAGAAAGGAAAATAATCATCCATCAAGGATGCACAAGAGACAACCACCCAAGAGAAATGTTCAAGTTCACGAAAAGGTTCAAAATAAGGATGTAGTTGAAAAATTCAAGCCCAAGTTCAAGAAAGTTTGGAGAAAGAAAGAAGAGATAAAATCGTGTCTCCTTGAGTCGAAGGAGACTACTCCTCTATTGCACTAAGCAGCCCCAGGTAGCACATCCTCAGGGGGAGCAATCTTACAGTTTTATTTTAATGCTCCTATGTTGTTTGGTAATCTGAGGATGAAATGCAAGTAGTCAAGGGGAGTTGTCGTATAGTTGTTCAAAGTTATGGATTATAACAATTTTGATAATTTGGTTTAGTGAAAGAATGATGTGGTAGAAGGAAAGAACAGGACAGTGCAGGAAATGGCACAGACTATGTTGACTGAGAGCAAAGTAGCAGATAGATTTTGGAAAGAGGCAGTCCATACTATGGTATACATCCAAAATAGGTGCATGTTGAGGACGCATGAAAGCAAAACTCCTTATGAGTTGTGGTTTGGTAAAAAGGCAACAGTAAGATACTTTAAAGTTTTTGGCAACAAGTGTTACATCAAAAGAACTGAAGAAAACCTTGGTAAGTTTGAAGATAGAGCTGATGAAGGTATTTTTCTTGACTATTCATCAAAAATCAAAGCTTACAAATGCTACAACAAGAAGCTAAAGAAAATTGTGGATAGTGCCGATGTTAAAGTTGATGAAGGTAGGGAACGAGTAATTAGCTATGAAGAGAACTACCCAATTTATGAAAAGGTTATTGAAGGAGATGAGGAAAATGAAACATAAAAGAAAAAAAAAATTGACTTAGATGATTCAAACAGTGATTCAGAAGTGGAAGAAAATAAGAAATTCAAAACAAGCAGCTGGCAAAAAGATCATCCTAGAGAGCAAATAATTGGAGACCCCACGTTGGTGTTCAGACAAGAAGAGTAGTAAGCAACTACTCTCTATTATCCAGCATTAAGCCCAAAAATGTTGCTGATGAAAGCAAAGATGAAAGTTGGATGAAGGCAATAAATGAAGAATTAGATCAGATCGAGAAAAATAAAACTTGGGAGTTAGTACCAAGACCTGCAAATAAAAATATAATCAGTACTAAATGGATCTTTCGAAACAAATTGAATGAATACGGATAGGTAGTCAGGAATAAAGCAAGATTGGTATGTAAAGGCTATGCACAAGTTGAAGGTATTGAATTTGAGGAAACCTTTGATATTCTCACAATGACACTGAGAGGGGGGGAGAATCAGTGTAGCAATTTAAATACAGATCTACAGCTATTTAAAACTTTAAACAAATAGAACTTAAAAATAGATAAAACAAATAAAAAAGAGAGCATTCCACAACACACTATTTAACGAGGTTTACCAGATTTGTCTACTCCTCAAAAATTAGACTGCTTGGACTCCCATCCAAATCCAGCCTTTGCAAAGCACAAACTTTACAAATAATTTATCTGCACCAATAGAAAGGAGCACCAACCCCCTAATGCCAAGCACCAACTTGGACTTCAATTCTGAACAGATTTTATGACATAAAAATGCCTTCTCTTCTTCTAGACCCTCACTGGTCTAATTCCTTTTTAATAGGAACTGCATATACTCACAGCTCTACTATTCTCTCTTACAGCACTCTCTTCTGTATTTTTCTCAGCACTAAACTCTCTCTCAGTCGTACCTTTTTATACATTCCTTTTCATAGCACTATTTTACAACCACTTTTCTCAGTATATTTATTCTTCATGCCTCGAGCAGTGTTTCAACCCTAACCCTAACTTACTGTTAATGAAACATTATTTTTTGCTGTGATGGTCACTCTCTTACAGCACACAACTACATGCAATTGCCCTCGCGATGCATTAACTCTTTTCGTAGTGCCACTTTAACTCTTTTACGATGGCACTCTATTAAATTTTTGAGCCGCATTTTACTTCTGCACCCAACTACCCTCGCGACACATTTATTATTTTATGGTGGTACTCTTTTCAATTCTGAGCCAAACTTTACTTCTACATGCAACTGCCCTAGCGACATATTTACTCTTTTTTGGTGGCACTCTTTTCAATTCTCTTACAGCTCCATCGCTCTGACAGCAGAACAGCTGCTCTGACAACCTTTTGTCTTATTCTCGGCCTGTATGTGCGAAAACACAACATGTCACGAAATCGTGACACTTTTTTCTTCCTTGCACTTCTCCTTGCATGCACCAGTGAAAATGGAACATGTCGTAAAATCGTGACACTTTTTGCTTCCTTGCACTTCTCCTTGCATGCACCAACGAAAATGGAACATGTCATGAAATCGCGACACTTTTCACTTCCTTGCACTTCTCCTTGCATGCACCAGCGAAAACCTGACATGTCGCGAAATCGTGACACTTTTCGCTTCCTTAGCCTTTCTCTACCTTTCGCCCGTGAAAATGGAACATGTCACGAAATTGTGACACTTTTGCTACCTTGCTTCATTGTTCGGCTTGCACTAGCGAAAACAAGTCATGTCACGAAATCACGACACTTTTTACTGCCGTACACTCTTTTCTGCATGCACCAACGAAAATGAAACATGTCACGAAATCACGACACTTTCGCTGCCTTGCATCTTTCTTTTTTCTTCTGTTGCGAAATCGCGTCATTTCATCCTTCGGAGTCTTCCTCTCTGCTATTGTCACGAAAATGCGACATGTCGTGAAATCATGACATATTTTCTCCTTAGCTCTTCTCTTCTCTTCAGGTTGCGAAAACGTGACATGTCGCAATATCACGACACTTTTTCTCTCGAGCTCTTCCTCATGCAATATGTCGTAAAATCGTGACACTTTTTATCTTCCCTTCTCTCTCCTGCAATATGTCATGAAATCGCGACACTTTTTCTCCTTAGCGCTTTCTCTTGTCATCGGATCGCGAAAACCCAACATGTTGCGATATCGCGACACTTTTTCTCCTTAGCGCTTCTTCTTGCAAATTGTCGCAAAATCGTGACACTTTTCTTTGCGAGCTCTTTCTCTCGAACCTGTCGTGAAATCGTGACACTTTTTTGTCCGTACCATCCTTCTTGCAAATTGTCACGAAATTGCGACACTTTTCCTTGCAAGCTCTTTCTCTCAAACATGTCGTGAAATCGTGACAATTTTTCTTTGCTTGTGACTTCTTTCCAAACATGTCACGAAATTGCGATAGTTTTTCCACTTGGCATTTTCTCTGCCTACATGTCGCGAAATCGCGATAGTTTTCTTGCATGTGCCTTCTCATCGAACATGTCATGAAATCGCAATAGTTTTTCTTTCTTCTTCTTACCATGTCGTGATATCACGACAGTTTCTTTTCCAGCTTCTCATCATGTCACGAAATCGCGACAAAAAACATGTCGCGATATCGCGACAGTTTTCCAGCTTTTTCTCTCTCCTCCGTTATGTCGCGAAATCACGATAGAAAACATGTCACGATATCGCGACAGTTTTCTAACTTGTCTTTTTCTTTTTTTGGGCCACTTCTGGCTTCTTTGAAATTCACTGTACATGTTCTGAATGACCTCTGAACTTCTATCCATTGCATCAACAATTGATCTATCTGTCTATGTTGACAACAATGACAATACAGTTTTTGCACCTTGCACAACAATCTCCCCCTTTGGAATTGTTGGCAACACATGTGCAATTTCCTATAATTCTTCTCCCCGTTTGACAATAATACCAAAGGGCTACTACAGACTCCCCCTGAGTCCATGCACAACATTCTCAGGCACACAATATTACAGTTAGCAAAAAATACAAACTTGAGCAAACAAATATATATCAAAGGGTTGATAATCAAATATATAAATGCTCCCCCTGAGAATGTGTTCCCAAAAGCTAGTCAGTTCTTGGGTAGTGTGACCACTCCCAACTTACTACGGAGATATTCAAAAACTTCCTTGGGCAACGGTTTAGTGAAGATATCCGCTACTTGCTCTATAGTTGGAACAAAATCCAATTTAACCTCACCTTCTGCAACTTTATCCTTTAAAAAGTGATACCGGATTGCAATATGTTTGGTGCGAGAATGCATAACCGGATTCTTTGAAATGTTAATAGCACTAGTATTATCACATTTAACTGAAATTGGCTCGTTGAAGTTAATACCAAGATCTTTCAGGGTTTGTCTCATCCATAAAATCTGTGTACAACATGTTGTTGTTGCAATGTATTCTGCCTCTGTTGTGGATAGAGAGACTGATTCTTGTTTCTTGCTATGCCATGCTACCAACCTGTCTCCAAGATAGAATGCACCACCACTGGTACTCTTTTTGTCATCTATAAAACCTGCCCAATCTGCATTAGAATATGCAAAAAGAGTGAAATCCTTACCTTTTGGGTACCATAACCCATACTCCATAGTACCCTTGAGGTACCTAAAGATCTTCTTCACAGCTGTCACATGAGTCTCTTTGGGACTAGCCTGAAATATTGCTACCATGCAACCTGCCTGTAAGATATCTCGGTCTTGTGGTCTGTTAAATACAATAGGCTTCCAATCATAGATCCGTACATGGTTTGATCTACATCCGGAGATTTGTCATCCTTGCTCAATTTGCAACTTCGTTGTCATGGGAGTGCTAACAGGTTTACAATCCTCCATTGTGAACTTTTTCAGCATTTCTTTCACATATTTAACTTGAGAAATAAAAATGCCCTTTGCACTTTGGTTAACTTGCAATCCGAGGAAATATGAAAGTTCACCAATCATAGACATTTCAAATTATTTCTGCATTTTATTTGCTATGTCTCTACATGACTCATCATTGTTGCTGCCAAAAATTATATCATCAACATAAACAACAAGGACAATAAGTTGGCCATTGTCTATTTTGACATACAAGTTACTATCCACCATACCTTTTTTGAACCCTTGTTCAATGAGATAGTTGTCTAGTCTTGCATACCATGCTCTGGGTGCCTGTTTCAAGCCATACAAAGCTTTCTTCAACTTGCAAAAAAATTTGGGATTATCACCGAGTTAAAAACCATCTGGCTGCTCAATATAAACTTCTTCAAGATTTCCATTCAAAAATGTTGATTTCACATCCATCTGATAAACTTTGAAATTCCTATGGACTGCTAAAGCCAAAAACATTCTGATTGCCTCGAGTCTAGCCACTGGTGCAAAAGTTTCCTCAAAATCAATACCTTCAACTTGAGCATAGCCTTTACAGACCAATCTTGCTTTATTCCTTACAACTTGTCCGTCTTCATTCAATTTGTTTCTAAAAATCCATTTAGTACCGATTATGTTTTTATTTACAGGTCGTGGTACTAACTCCTAGGTTTTGTTTTTCTCAATATGATCTAGTTCTTCATTTATTGCCTTCATCCAACTTTCATCTGTGCTTACTTTAGCAATATTTTTGGGCTCAATGATGGATAACAGGGAGTAGTTACTTACTACTCTTCTTCTTGTCTTAACACCAACTGTGGGGTCCCCAATAATTTGCTCTTTGGGATGATTTTTCTGTTAGCTTCCAGTTTTGAATTTATTGTTTTCTTGTACTTCTGAATCAATACTTGAATCATCTGGGTCAATTTTTTGATTCTCTTCTGCTTCCTTTTCTTCATCTCCTTCAATAGCTTCTTCATAAATAGGGTAGTTTTCTTCACAGCTGACTGTTTGTTTCCTATCTTCATCAAATTTAACATCAACACTATCTACAATTTTCTTTAGCCTTTTGTTGTAGCATTTGTAAGCTTTGCTTTTTGATGAATAGCCAACAAAAATGCCTTCATCAGCTCTATCTTCAAACTTACCAAGATTATCTTTAGTTATTTTGATGTAACACTTGCTGCCAAAGACTTTGAAGTATTTTGTTGTTGCCTTCTTGCCGAACCAAAGCTCATAAGGGGTTTTGCTTTCATATGTACTCAACATGCACCTGTTTTGGATATAAACTGTAGTATGGACTGCCTCTTTCCAAAATTTGTTTGCAATTTTTCTTTCGGTCAACATTGTCTGTGCCATTTCCTATACAGTTCTGTTCTTTCTTTCTACAACACCATTCTGCTGAGGTGTCCTTGCTGCTGAAAACTGTCTTCTGATCTCATATTTTTGACAGTATTCTTCAAACTCCTCTGAGATGAACTCTCCTCCTCTATCTGATCTTAAACATTTGATCATCTTTCCTATTTAATTTTCAACTTGGTTTTTGAAAGTCTTGAACATTTCAAAAGCTTCAGATTTTTGCTTCAAAAAGAATATCTAGGTCATTCTGGAATAGTCATCTATGCACAACATAAACTATTTATCACCATTTATACTTTGTGTTCTCATGGGTCCACATAAATCAATATGAATTAGTTCTAAAGGTTTACTAGTAAAGTACTCCTTTGATTTAAATGTGGCTCTAGTTTGCTTCCCATTTTGACATGAAGCACAAATACTATTTAGTGGTTTGCCAATGGAGGGTATATCTCTTACTGCTCTTTTTGAGCTTATTTTTATCAAATTGTCAAAGCTGATATGACCTAGCCTCTTGTGCCACAGCAAATTTTCATCTTCTTGACCAATCAAGCATGCTCCTTCTGAATTCTCTGAGAGAGTATACAAGTTTCCAGAAGTCCTTGATCCAGTAGTAATCAACTTCCCACTACTAGCTTTTCTCACTTCACACCCCTGCTTCTTAAAAATTACTTCATGACCTCTGTCACAGATTTGACTTACGCTGAGCAAGTTATGCTTCAGACCAATCACAAACAAGACTTCTTTTGAATTGATCTTTTCATCACTGATCTTGACTGATCCTTTGCCAACTATCTTTGCTCCATCATTATTTCCAAATTTCACAGAACCTCCTTCGTAATTTTTTAACTTCTCAAATTTTAGCTTGTCACCTGTCATGTGACTGGAGCAACCACTATCAAGAATCCAAGGTGCAGATTTGTTCTGTGCTTTAAAAGCAGTCTAAACAATCAAATATTCCTTTTCATCCTGGAGTTTTTCTTTTTCTTTCCATTCTGGTTTGATAGCAATTTTGGCAACTTGTTTTGCCTTTCCCCTTTCATTAGCTTGTGCCAATTTTTCAATAAAAATTTTGTTTTGTTTCAATCCATTTGATTGAGATTTTCTACCCTGATATTTATTTGCTGCAAAAGTGCTTCTTCAGTATCTTGCAATGTGTCCAAAATTATGACAGTTATAACATTCAACTGCATAATCCACCAATGAAGAAAAGACATTTCTACTGGAGAAATTCCTTTGAGCTACATTATGACTACAATCTGAAATCTTATGGCCATAAGCATTGCATTTAAAAAAATAACCAAAAAAAGAATGATTAAACCTGGGTGTAGGTCTGCCAGTTTGAAGTAGGAGCCATGAATCTTCTCCTTCTTGGATGTGTGACTTTTATGAATCCATATTTGTCAGTACTCTTCTTGAGTCTGGCATTATTGCTTTCTTTGGCATGATTTGTTTTTTCTTGATCAACCCCGATCTTTTCTTCTTTCTTTATGGGTTCTACATTTAAGGCCTTTGAACCCTTTGATGATTCTCCTTCATCGAAGCCCAAACCAAATTTGATGTCGGAAGGCCTTTGGTTATTTAAAATTTTATCCAGACTTTACGAGACTTTCTTCAAACTTATGATAACAACTCAATTTTATATTCATCTCCTCTAGCTGCATCCTTAACTTAACAATGTCTTCTTCTAGCTTGCTGCATTCATCTGTCTTTACAGTTAATTGTACATCGAGAACTTTAGACATTTTCTTAAATTCATCTATTTGTACTTTCAAGCTGTTTATTATTTCATTGGCATCCTCAAGCTTTCTTGAAACCTTTTTATTCTTTTTCACAATGACCGCATCTTCTATTTCCTCACTGAGTCCTTTAATTGCATTAATGATTCCATTGACTCTCAGCATATAGGCCTCTATGTTCTCATCATAATTCATTTTTAATGCTTCGAACTGAGCTCGATGCGTTTGAAGCTTGGCTTCCTTGATCTTACTGTCTCCTTCATGAATGCTCTATAGTTTTTCCCACATGTATTTTGCTATTTTACAGCTCATGATCCTTATCAGTTCACTATCTACTAACCCACACATTATAGCATTCTTTTCTTTAGAGTTATTCTCAAACTTTTTCTTCTCAGCAGCATCAGATGGAGGAGTAGAGGATATTGTGTACCCACTTTCTACTGACTCCCAAATGTCATAACCCAAAGCACACAGATAAGTCTGCATCTTGAGTCTCCAAAAAGACTAATTAGTTCCATCGAACAAAGGAGCTTTGTTGGATGAAAATCCTTCACCATCGGCCATTGTAATTCTTCCAAGATCACCTTAGCTGATTAAGCTAGTTTAGGAACCTTGCTCTGATACCAATTGATATTCTCACAATGACACTGAGAGGGGGGGTGAATCAATGTAGCAATTTAAATACAGATCTATAGCTCTTTAAAACTTTAAACAAAGATAACTTAAAAATAGATAAAGCAAATAAACAAGAGAGCATTCCACAACACACAATTTAACGAGCTTCACCAGATTTGGCTACTCCTAAAAAATTAGACTGCTTGGACTCCCATCCAAATCCAGCCTTTGCAAAGCACCAACTTTACAAACAATTTATCTGCACCAACAGAAAGGAGCACCAACCCCCTAATGCCAAGCACTAACTTGGACTTCAGTTCTGAACATATTTTATGACATAAAAATACCTTCTCTTCTTCTAGACCCTCACTGGTCTAAATCCTTTTTAACAGGGACTGCATATACTCACAACTCTGCTATTCTCTCTTACAACACTCTCTTCTATATTTTTCTCATAACTTAACTCTCTCTTAGCCGTAACTTTTTATACATTTATTTTTACAACACTCTTTTACAACCACTTTTCTTAGTATATTTATTCTTCATTCCTCGAGCAGTGTTTCTACCCTAACCCTAACTTACTGTTAATGAAACATTCTTTTTGGCTGTGATGGTCACTCTCTTACAGCACACAACTACACGCAACTACCTTCGTGGCACATTAACTCTTTCTGTAGTGGCACTTTAACTCTTTTACGGTGGTACTCTGTTCAATTTTTGAGTCGCATTTTACTTCTACACCCAACTGCCCTCGTGACACATTTATTCTTTTATGGCGGTACTCTTTTCAATTATGAGCCAAACTTTACTTCTGCATGCAACTGCCCTATCGGCATATTTACTCTTTTTCAGTGGCACACTTTTCAATTCTCTTACAGCTCCGTCGCTCTGACAGCAGAACAGCTGCTTTGACAACCTTTTGTCTTATTCTCGGCCTATATGCGCGAAAACATAATATGTCACGAAATCGCGACACTTTTTGCTTCCTTGCACTTCTCCTTGCATGCACCAACGAAAATGGAACATGTCATGAAATTGTGACACTTTTCGCTTCCTTGCACTTCTCCTTGCATGCACCAGCAAAAATGGAACATGTCACGAAATCACGACACTTTTCGCTTCCTTGCACTTCTCCTTGCATGCACCAACGAAAACCTGACATGTCGTGAAATCGTGACACTTTTCGCTTCCTTAGCCTTTCTCTGCATTTCGCCCGTGAAAACGGAACATGTCGTGAAATCGCAACACTTTCGCTGCCTTACTTCATTGTTTGGCTTACACTAGCGAAAATGAGACATGTCGAGAAATCGTGACACTTTTTACTGCCATACACTCTTTTCTGCATGCACCAGCGAAAACGAAACATGTCACAAAATTGTGACACTTTCACTGCCTTGCATCTTTCTTTTTGCTTCCGTCGTGAAATCACGACACTTCATCCTTCGGAGTCTTCCTCTCTACTATTGTCACGAAAATGTGACATGTCGTGAAATCGCGACATCTTTTCTCCTTAGCTCTTCTCTTCTCTTCAGGTCGCGAAAACGTGACATGTCGCGATATCGCGACACTTTTTCTCTCGAGCTCTTCCTCATGCAATATGTCATGAAATTGTGACACTTTTTATCTTCCCTTCTCTCTCCTGCAATATGTCACGAAATCGCAACACTTTTTCTCCTTAGCGCTTTCTCTTGTCATCGGATCGTGAAAACCCGACATGTCACGATATCGCGACACTTTTTCTCCTTAGTGCTTCTTGCAAATTTTTGTGAAATCGTGACACTTTTCTTTGCTAGATATTTTTCTCGAACCTGTCGCGAAATCGCAACATTTTTTTGTTCCTTACCATCCTTCTTGCAAATTGTCGCAAAATCGCGACACTTTTCCTTGCAAGCTCTTTCTCTCAAACATGTCGCAAAATCATGACAGTTTTCTTTGCTTGTGCCTTCTTTCCAAACATGTCATGAAATCATGACAGTTTTTCCACTTGGCATTTTCTCTGTCTATATGTCGCGAAATTGCAACAGTTTTCTTGCATGTGCCTTCTCATCGAACATGTCGCGAAATTGTGACAGTTTTTCTTTCTTCTTCTTACCATGTCGCGATATCACGATAGTTTCTTTTCCAGCTTCTCATCATGTCGCGAAACCGAGATAGAAAACATGTCGCGATATCGCGACAGTTTTCCAACTTTTTCTCTCTCCTTCGTTATGTAGCGAAATCACGACAGAAAACATGTCGCGATATCACGACAGTTTTCTAACTTGTCTTTTTCTTTTTCTGGGCCACTTTCAACTTCTTTGAAATTCACTGTACATGTTCTGACTGACCTCTAAAATTCTGTCCACTGCATCAACAATTGATCTATCTGTTTGTGTTGACAACAATGACAATACAGTTTCTACACCTTACACAGCAACCTTTGCACCTGTGGCTAGACTAGAGGCAATTAGAATGTTTCTGGCTTTAGCAGTTTACAAGAATTTCAAAGTTTATCAAATGGATATGAAATCAACATTTTTAAATGGGAAACTTGAAGAAGAGGTTTATATTGAGCAGCCAGATGGTTTCCAACTTGGTGATGATCCCAAATTGGTTTGCAAGTTGAATAAAGCATTATATGGCTTAAAACAGGCACCCCAAGCATGGTATGCAATGCTAGACAACTATCTTATTAAACAAGAGTCAGTCTCCTTATCCACAGCAGAGGCAAAATATATTGCAGCAACAACGTGTTGTACGCAGGTATTATGGATGAAACAAACCTTGAAAGATCTTGGTATTAACTTCAGTGAGCCAATTTCAGTTAAGTGTGATAACACCAGTGCCATTAACATCTCAAAGAATCCGGTTATGCATTCTTGCACGAAACATATTGCTATCCGGTATCACTTTTTGAAGAAGAAATTTGCGAAAGGTGAGGTTAAGTTGGATTTTGTTCCAACAACAGAGCAAGTAGCGGATATCTTCACAAAACCGTTGCCCAAGGAAGTCTTTGAGTATCTTCGAAATAAATTGGGAGTGGTCACGCTACCCAAGAATTGACTAGCTATCGGGACCACATTCTCAAGGGGAGCATTTGTGTATTTGTTTATATTTTTGCTCATGTTTGTGATTTTTGCTAAGTGTAATAATTTTTTCCTAAGAATGTTGTGCATGGACTCAGGGGGAGTTTACAGCAGCCCTTTGGTATTGTTGTCAAAGGGGGAGAAGAGTTACAGGAAATTGCACGTGTGTTGCCAACAATCCAAAGGGGGATATTGTTGAGCAAGGTGTAGCGATAGTATTGTCATTGTTGTCAACACAATCAGATAGATCGGTTGATGCAATGGACATGAGCTTAGAGGTTATTCAGAGTATGTACAGTGATGTTAAATGCTTATGAGGATGTTTTTGATGTTTGGGTGAAGTTGTTACAGGTTGTTCAAGAAGACCGAGGTGGCCCATATGCTAAAGTTCAAAGAAAGAGAAGTGAAAAAGCAAAGAGAAAAAAAGTGTCGCGATATTGCGACATGTTGCATTTTCACGGTCGAAAGAGCAAAAAAAAAAAGTGTCACGATATTGCGACATGTTGCATTTTCACGGCCAAAAGAGAAGAGAAAAAACAAGGAGAAAAAAGTGTCGCGATATCGTGACATGTTGCATTTTTGCGGCCAAAAAACAAAGAGAAAAAAGTGTCACGATATCGCGACATGTATTTTTGCGGCCAAAACAAAGAGAAAGAGCAAGGAGAAAAAGTGTCACGATATTGCGACATAGCATTTTTGCGGTCCGATGCAAAGAGAAAGAGCAAGAAGGAAAAAGTGTCGCGATATCGCGACATGTAGCATTTTCGCGGTCCGATGCAAAGAGAAAGAGCAAGAAGGAAAAAGTGTCACGATATCGCGACATGGTTCATTTTCGTGACTCAAAAAGGGCAGGCAGGCAGAGAAACAAAAGTGTCACGATATCGCGACATGTCGCATTTTCACGACTCAAAAAGGGCAGGCAGGCAGAGAAACAAAAGTGTCACGATATTGCGACATGTCGCATTTTCGCGACTTAAAAAGGGCAAGAAGGTAGAGAAACAAAAGTGTCGCGATATCGTGACATGTCGCATTTTTGCGACTCAAAAGGGGTAGGCAGGCAGGGAAACACAAGTGTCACGATATTGTGACTCAAAAAGACTGCATAGTGAAGTGGACCCATAAGGAATATTTAATGATTTGAAATCGTTTAAAATGGTTGTTACACATGGAAAGAAGCGAATGCATGCCCATGTGGAGAAAACGAACAGTCGTGGAAAAAGGAAACGAATAGTCATGAAGGAGAAAACGAACAGTCATCGAAGGAGAAAACAAATGCATGCATAAGGAAAAATAAAATGAATAGTCATGAAGGATAAAATGAACAGTCATCGAAGGAGAAAACAAATGCATGCACGAGGGAAAAGAAAAAAAATAGTCATGAAGAAGAAAATGAATAGTCATCGAAAGAGAAAACGAACAGTCATCAAAGGAGAAAACAAACAGTCATGAAGGAGAAAACGAACAGTCATGGTAGGAGAATATAGTGTCAATTCTTTGCATGTGACGTATTTGACGAAATACCTTCTCTATATATACAAAATAAGGAGTTACAATTGACAAGTGGCATATGAGAATATGAAAGAAGGAGTTACAACTGGAGTTACAAAGAGAAAGGATAGTTATAAAAGGAGTGTTTTTTGGAGAATTTAATAAGCACGAGAGGCGAGTGAGAAGGGTGTGTGTTTTGTGAATTGTGGTAGACATCGGGTAAGCAATAGACCAGTCAGGGTCTTGTAAAAGTGAAGGCATTTTTATTTCAATCTTCTAGTTTCAAAATGGAAGTCCAAGTTGGTTCTTGGCATTAGGGGTTGGTGCTCCTTCCAGTTGGTGCTGGTAAATCAGGTGTTGGTGCTCCTTCCAGTTGGTGCTGGTAAATCAGGGGTTGATGCTCCTTCCAGTGGGTGCTGGTAAATTGATTGTAAAGTTGGTGCTTTGCTAAGGCTAGATTTGGATGGGAGTCAAAACAATCTTTTTGAGGAGTCACAAAATCGGTGAACCTCGATACATCTTGTGTTGTGTGATGTTCTCTTATTATACTTGCTTTATTTGGTTTTAAGTTTTCATTGTTTCGGATTTAAGAGTTGAAGATTTAAGTAGAAAAGAGCTACACTGATTCACCCCCCCTCTTAGTGTCATTGTGATACTAACATTTTGATGCCCTCTTTTGTTGGAACCTCCAAGGATCCAATGCCTTCAACCGCCAATGAATTTTCATATCCTAACTTGATGCTAGATTTGTAGGAATAATCCAGGGTAGCAAAGAGTTCTTCTTTGCCACTCATATGATTTGAACATCTAGTTTCCAAGATCCAAGTGTCATTCAGGTTCTAATCTGACTGGCCATATGAAAGAAATATATTTGAGGTCCCTTCCTCTTCTCCAAAATTGCCATACTGACTGCTCTGGCTGTTGTTGCTCCCTTGTGAGGGTTTTGACTAGCAGTCACAAGCGAAGTGGCTAGGTTTGCCACAATTGTAGCAAACTTGCTTTGACTTGTCACTTCCTTTTCCTTGACCTGGATGCTTTCCTTTGTTCTACTGACCACCTCTATTTTGACCTCCACCTCTATTTGAAGATCCTCCTCTACTTGGAGTTCCACCTCGTGGACTATTCCTACCTCTTCCTCTTTGCTGACCTCTACCATGACCTCTACCTTGGCCTTTTCCTTCTTGTGAAGAGAAGGCTTTGTCATCACCTCTGTGGCTAGTGGAAGAAGATTCCTGCAATATTTCTTCATGTGAAAGGAGAGAACCAATCAGTGCATCAAAGGAAAGTGTAGTCAAATATTTTGACTCTTCAATAATGATTGCTACATGATTCCACTTAGGAAGAAGTGTTCGCAACACTTTATTCACCACACCCTGAGGTTTAACTTCTTCACCTAGAGTGACCATTTTATCTACCATGAATTTGACTCGCACACAGTAGTCTCTTACTTTCTCATTCTCTTGCATTATGAGATTTTCAAAATATCTTTTTAGAGTTTGAAGCCTGACTTGCTTAACTTGATCACTCCCTTGAAAAATTTCCTTTAAAGCCTTCCAAAAATCTTGAGCTGTTACACATGATGCTATTCTAAGAAATATACTTTTATCTAGAGTTGCTTGTAAATGGTACAGGGCAAAGGAATTATTTTTTTGGGCTTCTTTCTTGGCTTTTCTATCGGTAGCACTTAAAGTAGACTAGTCAGTAGTAGAGGGTTTTGTGTAACCCTCTTCAACTATTTCCCATAAACCTTTACCAATCAACATAGTTTTCATATTTATTGACTAGTATTCATAATCACTACCATTAAATTTAGGAATTAGGAGATTTGAATTTGAGGCCATTTCTACTACTTGAAAGCAAACTTTGATTTGACTGAAAATAGGAAGTACAAAGCAATTACAGATTCAAATCAAATCTATATTTCTTAATTCTCTCACTGATTTCACATTCCTCTTGTTGTGGATTACCTGGTACTTGAGGCCCAAAATTGTCTACAATGGAATCCTCGTCGTCACTGATGACAATGATTTTAGGAACTGCTACTGACTCGACCTCTACTGGGTCAGGCTCAGGCTCTGGATCTAGAGAGCATGGGGTATAGCTCTCACTGGATTGTTCCTCATGCTCAAATGCAACTGAATCGGACTCCTCCACTCATTGTCCAAAAATATTGTCCTTTGAGTCAGCCTCGTATCCTGAATCGGGCTTCCTCTAGTGAGCTATCACTGAATTTTGCAATTGACTGAATACAGTATGTATTCCATCTTGCCAGAATCGTTCATCAAAAGACTCAGCCGATTCTCTCCTCAACAGAGAGCATAGGGCGTGATAGCATCCGTTTCACTGGATCATCTACTCATCATGACAAAATCTTAGCTGAGTTGCATATATCCGTAATACCAAAAAATTTGATCTCCGGGAAAAAACAATTTTCCACTTTCCAAAAGTTTTTTTTTTTTTAAACAAAGTTTTCAAATTTTTTATAAAGTCATTATAAAAAAAAAATTAATAATTTTTTATATTTTTAATTATCCTTTTAAACAAAAAAAATATTTAAAAAAATAATTAGAAAAATATAAATTTAAATTATTAAATTAATTTTTCAAAACTTAAAAAAAAAATTAAAATTGAAAACTTTAAATATAAAAAACCTTTTTTAAATGTCGCGGATTGAACTCGCGACTTCTCAGCTGCAAACAAGGGAACTTGCCACTGCACTACGCGATGAACCTTGAAACCAAATGCGGGCTCCTTTTTCTTAAACCTTTCAACACGACACAACTTAAAAAAAATAAAAAAAACTTTTTGAACCCGATGGGTTTCGAACCCGGGTCCACTCGTCCACCAGTAGGGAAAATTAACTGCCAGACCATGCCACTCGGATGAGAACAAGGGTAAACGAGTAAATGTTAAACGAATGCGGCTATTGAAAATTATAAAAAAAATAAAATATTTATCCCACATGCAGTGGGAGGAAGGTTCGATCGCTCCTTTTAAATGCCCACAAACATAATTGATTTCGATTGCCTTCGGGAAATCGCCAAATCGTCAGACTTTTGCACAAATCGACGAATAGTTATACGCCACGTGGCCACCCGTGCCACCTCACCATGCCATGTCAACAGCTGCAACGTTACTGCCAGCTCACCGTCCACTCGCCACCACGTTAGTGCCTGCCTCGCCACCACGTGTCACCTCCTCGCCAGCTTAGATCCTCGAGCTGTGCCCAATCTACACCTACTAGCTAGCATCTCAAACTACATGCCCAACTCCTGCTGGCTGTCACCTCAGCCCTACGTCAGTATCCCAATCAATGCCACGTGTTGCCTTGAAATTTGTGCCTCCCTACGTGCGCCTCGGTCTACATGCTTGGTCTATTTCTACATGGACCTCCTGTCCACCTCCCGACGCACCAAACTCCTATCGCCTCTACTTTGATTTCATGCCCATGGCCTCGATTTTCATGCCCTCCTGGCACGACACCCTGCTCTGATACCAGTGATGGTCAGAGTACTAGGTGGGCATAAAATAATTAAAGAATAAATAAAACTTTATTATTACGCAGCTCAAAAACTCATTACAAGCATGACACACACTGGTTTAAATAGGGAATAGTAGAGAAAGAAGTGATGGAGTGATAAGGAGATGAGGGAAGAACGTGGAGGAGGAGAGGAAAATATGGAGGGATAAGGAGGAAAAAGTGGCGGGAAAATAGGGAGGAAAGAAGACGAGGGAGAGAGAGAGAATATAGGAAGGGGTTAGAAAATATTTTAAAAAATCTTGCCAACATGTTGCCGAAAATTTTGGACACATGTTCACATTGTGGCTAGAAATCAGGATATTTCTGAGCCACTTAGACAATAACCCTCTTTATATTTGCAACAGACTGACCCCCTGCGCATTGAAGTCCAACCTATCAGAGTATTGGGTTTTCGAACCAAGAAACTAAGGAAACAAAATATCGAACAGTGTAAGGTCCAATGGGATAAATATTATGAAAACAATACCACATGGGAAGATGTGGCTACCATGAAAAGACAATTTCCATTTTTGTTTGAACAATAACTTAAAACAAAAAATTTGAGATATATGTATATAAATGAAGATGACATTTTTGTGTTGATGATGTAAAAGTTTGGTTTAGAGATTACTTTGAGATGATAGTGATGACATGCTTTATTTTTAGTAATTATGATTGAATGTGACTATATTACTATGATGTTATTATTTATAGTAAGATTTGCTTTTGTTTATTCTGGTATACATTTGAAAACACAGGGACTGTGTTTAATATTAGAGGGGGAGGATGTGACAACCCTCCTAAATATGGCTCTTGTCTTTATCTATTTTTCTACAAGAACATGGTGTTGCTAATTAATTTGTGGATGCAGGAACGAAGGCACCTGCTGGCAGGGAGCATCACAAAAGCTTTGGTATCTTCCTCGATCTACGAGCAATGGGTATCCGAGGAAAAGGTAAGTTTGGGATATGATGAGAGACGAAGTTTTTGCTTATGTTAGGGCATCAAATCCCTATTGGCAAACCTTCTGCCAACGGTCCATGTAGATTGCATCCACGTAGCTGCATTCTAGGATTTTGTGTTTGATTGCAAAATTTCCATCATGTTTAAATGGTGCAAAAATAAAATATAAAAATGCATATAGGGGACCACAATAATAATAATAATAATAATAAAAAAGAAATAATAGTAAAAAAAATATATTTAATAAAAATAACCATAATAATAAATTCTAATTAAAATTTATAATACATATAAATAATTCATATATATATGAAATTAGAAGGGCATCATATGAAAAAGCCCAGGGAAATATGACACTAATCTATGCTCTAAGTTGGTGGACAAACTAGAATTGTTACACCTGACAAGTGGGAGAGAGGTGTGCGTTTTACAAGTGGCACTTACCTTAATCACCCTCATATTTTATTTAAATAAAGGTAGTTCTGTGTTATGCATGGTGTGTGGGAGAGAGAAGGGAATCATAAGGTACAAGACTCGATAGGAGATTGGAAGAGTGAGGTGGGCATCGAATTCAGGTCTGGTCGAATATTTCTATAAGCAATTTTAAAATATAACATAAGGGAATTTAAATGGACATTGCAATTAACAAAAATGGAGAGTTTAACTGAAATGAATCTCGTGAATGGTTTACGAAATTCCTTTTCTATGGACTATATTTTTTTTGGCAATAAGACTATGGCTAAATTTTAATATCATGGAATTTCATCTGTAAGTGATTGCATGAGTTTTGTTAGCCAATAAGGAAATTTTGTTGAGCTGCGTTTGCTTTTTACTAAAACCCTAATTCTTCTACCATAAGTTTTCTTGGCTTCCATTTACTCTGCTACATTTGTTGATTGTATAGTTGTGTGTGTGGAACTTCTACCGTAAGTTTGCTTGGATTCCATTTACTCTATTGCATTTGTTGATTGTATAGCTGTGTGTGTGGCACTTCTGCCATAAGTTTGTTTGACTTCCATTTACTTTGTTGTACCTGCTAATTGTAAAATTGTGTAAGTTTATTTGTGGCACTGCTGCCATCAGTTTGCTTGGCCTCCATTTATTTTGCTGCACCTGTTGATTGCATAGCTATGAGAGTTCCTTGTATGGATGTGGGTGCATTTTAATCAAGGGTTACCTCGTGCGTGATTTATGGCTATTATTTACATTTTTGCTGGTAATTTATGGGTGCCACGCGTGTGAGTGGCACTAAGTGATGAAATGGAGAATTGGAAAACTTTGGTATTAATTCCCTTATTCTATTAAAAAGTTTTGATGGTAAAATTTTGGTGTGGCCTCCATATGCATCTTATTTTTCTTGGAATGCATTTTGTGTAAGATACAAACTTTTTCCTGCATGGACTTGGGTGTGTATGCATATAGGGTAGCCTGCATTCAAGGTAGTCCACCGCTCTGATCCCTTGGTTTAAAATATTATTCCTCCAAAACCCTAGCTCTAGCTGATGGAAGTGGACCCTAATAGCAGAAGTAGGTGCTCAACAGTAATGTCGCATGGCCATTAAGCTCACGATATTCACTTAGTTCTGTGCCATATATAATTGGGCAAATAATGTCTTTTAACATTTTATTAAGGCCATCATATGAATGGTTGTGTTCTAAATTCTTCTGGTTGTTATTCTAAAGAACCATTGGAGGCTTTGTTACAAGCAAAATCTGATAGTTGTTGATTAAGGACCATTTGGTGTTGTATTCATGCATAACTGTTGTAGAGTTGTCGTTGAGCAATTTTGTTATCTTATGTTTGAAATAAGAAGACTATATAATATTTGGTTATGTACACTTAGGAGCTATACACTCTGTATATGGTTACATTGTTATATATTATGTACTATATGTCATTGAATTGCATTCTTCATGGTTCTTGGTAAATGGAGTACCAGGTGTATGGTGATATTACCTTTATTTTCACTCAACTTGTAGCATAATTTTTGTGGTTATAAATCTGGTCTTGCTCTTGTTATATTATAAGCTTGAACCCTGTCAATACTTATTTTTCAAATTGTAGAACACAAAAATTAGCATTGAAAAGCAATTGGTTTTCAAACAATTTTATCTCCCATATTTCGTCCATAATGATAAGATTGACTCTCCCATATTCAAACTGGAATGATTCTATGATTGAATCCGACCAGTAGTATGCAGATTATTACTATTTAAATATTTGAGTTTATCTTCTGAGATTCAGTTTATGAAGTCATATTTGATTAAAGTGATGAAGCCTTCTGTTATGCTCTTGCTGAATTATGTTTTCTTGGTAATACTTGAGGTTACTCATTAAATCCTGTAGATTAAATTAGTACTATATTTTTTATTTAATTTCGAGGAATGCATGGATGGTATATTGTATATGCTTGGAACTCTGATCCTTAGACATTAATTAGTTATGTCCCAAATCCCTTGGCAATGATTTTTGTTGCGACAGCCATCCAATTCGTTCCTCGCGAGTCCACACTGATTGAAAGCATTTTTGGTAGGGCTGTGTGCCAATTGATTTCCTATGTATTCCCAAGGTGCAGTATTTTCTTATGTCACCTCGATTTGGGAACAAACTCAGGTGTCACTATAGGTCACTGAAATACATTACTACTAAATTATGCAAAATGTCTTGTATAGCGTGGCTAATCAATGGAATCATCAGCCAAAAAGTGGGAGCTCAATATCAACATTAAATTCATGACCTTAGGAATGTTGTGTCCATCCTGACCATGAGTTTTTATGAGATTGGGGATTTCTTCATTCCCTATATAATTATGACCTAACACTTAGTTTAAATTCGTAATAATAATTTTGCTTGAATTTGTGGATGACATATGTTGTTATTTGTCCTAGGGAAACTAAACAAATTGGTAAACAAAACGTTAAAATACAGATTCCTCATTTGAAATCAGTGTAAGATTTAAATTGATCCTCCCATGCTGAATCAGAAATTAAAGATTAAATACCTTGTTTGACTGCTTATGTTAAGTATAAATCATTGAAATCGTGGCTGGAAAATAAAAAGGAAATATCATTTGTCTTTATGTTGTTAGAGATGAAGGAATATGTTGTTGTCTTCATGCTTCGAAATTTTATATGGCTTTAATTGAATTTATATTTAATAAAATGAGAAATGTCATGAGGCCTTGTTTTTCAAAGATATGAGGGAATGTTTTTAAGGAATATGTTTAAAAGTCAAATAGAAAACATTATTCAATTTTATGCCTTGAGAATTAAAGAGGATGTGTTATTTAACCTTGTGTCTTCAAATTGTTTTTGTATTCTACCCTAAAGACCAAATGGGATTCATGTTTAAATACAAGGAAAAAAATATTTGTGAGAATAAATTAGATATTATTTGAAGGCAGAAAAAAATTAAATTGTTCTGGACTTATGTTATTTTTACTTTAAAAAGGAAAAAGATAAATGATCGTTACTTATTGAAAATATATTATTTGATTTTATGCTCTAATGTTAAAGGAAGATTCATTAGACTTTATGGTTCTTTTGAATAATAGAAAATTTTATTATCTTTTATATGAAGGGAAGTTTTGGTAGAGAATGTAAATTATATTTTTAAGATATGGGAAGAAATTGTTTTTATGTTTCGAATTAATAAAAGTCATTTGACTATATGCTTAAAGAGAAAATGGGAAAAATTATTTATATAAAGTGGAAACATTGTCATGAAGTCCTTATGTTGTGGATTTTAAAGGGCATAATGAAGTAATTCTGTAAGATGATAGAGCCTGAGAATACCAGAGCATACCTTACTAAACATCTTGACGAGTACCAATCCCTTTAACCTTAGACAACCCTTGATGAAAAATACCTCCGAAAGTGGGAGGATAAGACTAGAGATTGTGGGAAGACAATCTTGACCTTAATGGTGTTGCAGGTATGCAATAATCATTGAAATAAAAATAATGGTTGCGGGTATGCAATCATAATTATGGGGTTGCGGGTAGGCAATCATCATTAAAATAAAAATGATGATGTTGCAGGTAGGACATCATCATAAAAATAATGATGTTGTAGGTAGGAAACCATCATGAACCAGGGCTCTAATCACATTTTTGACGAGAAAAGTCAAAACGAGAGGTAACAAAGAGTTGTATGGGCATCCCTTCTAGGTTATACCTGCTAGTGATTGAGCGATAAAATGTGTTGACTAGGTAATACCGACAGAACGATGGTATGGGACATCGTGTTGGTTAATCAACATATAATTTTGGGTTCTTACCAAGGTAGTGGTAAGACCTTAGACGATGCTCCAGGGCAAGTGGTTGATCATATAGCTCAAGCATGTATGCACTAAGTATTACAGGGCAATTAACCTAAAGACTAGACAATCTTGTAAGACACGGGAAGGTATGTGTCACACCTCTAGGTGATATGGGCCCTAGAGGATAAAATAAAACCACTACATAGACTTAAAATCTTGGGAGGATATGGAAGTCCAAATGGTAACTATACAGGATTTGGCCAATATCGATCTCATGAGTATTATGGCTGTAGCAGCATGACACTCGTGAAGATGATCTTAACATGCTCACACTAGAAAAAGGAAAAATGATAATAAAAAGAAAATAAAAATTTTGATGCCCAAGTGGTAGTGACTTGGGGAGAGTGGACAACCAAGTGGTAGTGAATTGGGGTGTTGTTACAACCTTGATGATGGATTGTGCACATCATTTATCTTCTAGAGGAGGAGAGGTATTTTATCTTGGTTGTTGCCTTTACTCTTACTTCCTCCATAAAATTATCAGATTTTTCTATGCATTATTAGATATTTAAATAATTAGTTCTTAGTGCTAATTGTATTTCATACTCAGATTAATTTTTAAATCTTTTACTATGAATTCATGCCCCTCCCTTAGAGGGCATGAATTTTATTTTCTTCTTTGTTTTCAAATTTGTGATTGTGAATTACAAGACATAAATTCAATCACACTAGTTTGGGTGTAAACCTCTACTCTAAAAACCCTAGGTTATATCTTGCATACTTGTTTTCCATTGCATTCATTCTATCTACACTCTGTTTTACTATTTCCTACTTTATTTTTCTTGTTTCCAAAGTTTAAGAATTATTTTCATTTTCAAATGGTCAGCTAAAAGGACCAAGGAGGCTTGATTGCTATGCATCCAAGCTCTGTCACACATTGGCCTAATTATGACCCCAAACACTGATCAATTATTCCAAGTTTATGTTGTTGATTTTTAAGTTTTATCGAATTCATGGTCAATATTTATACGACATGAAGTTCTCTAAGATCAATTGTGAGATCAAGTAAGTGTTTGATAGATCTTTGAGGCTATATGTTGTGTGTCTGTGTTCATTTTCTATCCTAAATTTAGATCATAAGAAAATAAGACATTTAGTTTCACTTCTAGGCATCAAAAGAAGAAAAAGCATATAGTTTGCATTTAGGTTTACCCTATTTGTGCATTCACTTTGACCTTTGCTTGAAAAAAAGAAAAACATTTACTTTCTTGCAAATTAGGAGTAACCTTCATCCAAATAAAGAATCATTCTAGGAATAATATTTTGTTTTCCTGCATCACTGTTTGCCTTGCATTGTTCTTTAATTATTTCTAATTTAGATCTTAATCATGACCAAACCTAGTTTTTTTCTCAATACACACATCAAACCTTCCATCTTGGACTAGAAGCGAGTCTTTAAACCACTCCTAGTGGACCCTTCAATTCTTCAAGCACATGATTTTAGAGAGCAATAACCTCGTGGTTACCTCGGCTCCCATCAAATCCATCGATAATTTTTTGCAGTGGATATTTTCTCCCTCTACATATCTGGTGAACCCGGCATGAAACACGTCCTTAGTGGCCATATAGGAAGCCTCTTCCTTTTGTTACTTTTGTTTTGGGTTTTAAATTATAAATAAGACCATTAAATTTATTTTTATAGTGTTAGAAAAACATAAAAACACTTAACAAAAATCCCTTTTGTGTCCTTTGTGTTATTTACCTCCTTGTTTCTCCTTTCTCTCTTTCTCTTAATCCTATGGCTCTAAACCTTAGGAGTAAGAAAAATATGATATAACTAGAAGAGAATCCTCTATGCCATGGGGATGATATGATCAATAGGAAGAATCCTAATCTAGAAGAAGAAGAGGACATAGAGACTGGTGATGACTCTGATCCTATTGAGAGGTCTTACAGGCAATTTATATTCAAATCATATATTCATTTCTTAAATTTTTTTAGGTAGAACATGCAAGTATTAATTGAAGCCTTGGATAAAGACACTAACTTTGAATAAGCTAGAATGTCTCATCAAAATATTCACATCAGTCCTTTGTTTGAATCATCTTATAATGTTAATCCATTTCATAAACCCATGTATGCTACTACAACAACCACCAACATTGGGAGAATTTTGCGACCAACTAATAGTGCATTCCAGAATAATGTCCAATTTCTATCTCATTCTATTCCTCTCAACATTCCTTCTATTCCATAAAATGCAAATTTTATCCCACAAAAATATGCTACATAGACATCCCATTCCATAACTTGTATCATAATAGTGTTAATGCCTCCAACATTAACCATGTTCCCTTTCAAAAACCCTTAGGAAATATAGGGGCATTGCACAATAACAATCCATACATGCAAAGTTTCACAAGTATAGTGAAACAATTGGCATTAAGAATGGATACACTTCAAGCTGCATGCTTAACTTATAACTATAAGGAGATGTGCAATCAACCTCTAGATCCTATAGTAACCTTTAGGTCTTATACTAAGCATTTTCCAGTATCGATATTACCCATTTATAAAGGAACAAAGGATCCTATAGAACATTTAAGGATGTTTAGAACAACATGCAATGATATTATATATTTTCTTGCTAAAAACATCCCCTAAAAGCCTTGGTGGTATGGCATTGGAATGAAATTATCAAATACCTCATCATTCTTTGAGAAACTTTCAGGAAATAGTTGAATTATTTGTTCAACACTTTGGAGCTTATGTGGAGATAGGAGTAACCATCCAAGATTTATACATCCTAAAACAAGGTAAAGATGAATTTATTTTGGACTTTTTATCTTGATGGAGGAGTTTAGTTGGAAGGTGAAGATACACCTTACCTCCTTATGACATGTTAGAGATCTTTATTGAAAATTTATAAGAGCATATCTTATATGAGTTGTAAACAAAAACCATTACCTCTTTTGAACAAGCAATATATTTGGCAAGAAGAGTAGAGAAGGCTCTTGTTCACCAAGAACATGTTTTAGATCACCAAGAAGTTTGAGGATTTCAAAATAAATGAGGAACCACCAATCATAGTCTCATCACAAGATCAAGCCAATAATTTGTTTGAAAGTCCTCTTCTAGATCTAGACAAGCTACCACCTTCACCCCGAAATATGGGTTTACCCTATAAAAGGGCAAATTAGTACACATCGGTATGTATACCTTTGTCTATGCAGGAATGTCTCATGAAGGAAATATTCATGGTAGTAACCCCTTTCTAATAGAGAGAACCTTTGCCCATTGTTATCTATCCAATGATTACCCACTTCCTAACCAGATCCTATCATGTATAGGATATGAAGGTAAGGGTTTGAGGCCACAACAAGGTATTTAAGAGTCTAAGAAAGTTGAGCTTTGGCCTAAGCGATGTGGCATATGCTATATCCCCAACAAAAACATACCCTTAACAACTGATGATGATCAAGTTTTCACCTTTGCTGAATTTATGGATCATCATGGCTTAGAGTGGAGTAATGGGGATGAGGGATCACATTCTCCCTCTAAAATTTTGTTTTACAATGTGGTAACCTTGGTTCACATCAATTTGATCGTGATCCTAGGGGAGTATGATGAAGGGGATACTCTTTGTGATATGGATAATGAATATATCCTTAGAAATAACTTCTTCTTTGATGGGTCGGTACCTTGTGTCACCTATTTTGAGTCTTCTAGTTCTCAAGTGGATCCTATTATTATGTCTCCCAAATACCTTGAGCAACTAGGAGTGATCCCTGCCCCTCCTCACTATGATGATGAATCTCATATCCTCATTGAGGAGATCGTAGAAGTTAATATAGGATCCAAGGAAAACCCTAGATTGCATAAGATAGGAAAAGCCTTGTCCATGGATGAGTAACAATAATTGATCAAATTATTGATAAAATTTCAAGATATTTTTGCTTGGTCATATATTGACATGCCAGGGCTCGATCCCTCCTTAGTCATACATCACTTAGTGGTTAGACCTAATGCCAAAATCGTTAATAAGAAGCTTAGTAAGATGCATCATAAAATCACCCTTTTAGTCAAGGAGGAACTCCAAAAACTCCTTGACATCAATTTTATCAAGGTCATCAATTATTTTGATTGGATCTCCAACATTGTTCTTGTGGCTAAGGAAGGGACAATAAAAGTATGTACCAAATTTTTAGGACATCAATTTTGCTTGTCCCAAGGATGAATTTCCCCTTCCCAACATAGATATGATCATAGATTTTACCATTGGATATGGAATGCTATCACTCATGGATGGTTTCTTGGGATACAAACAAATCAATATTGCATTTGAGGACTAGGCCAATACAAATTTCATCACTCCATGGGGTACCTTCTATTATAAAGTAATATCTTTTGGATTGAAGAACACTAGTACCACATACCAAAGGGCCATGACATATCTTTCATAATTTGATGCATGATATTGTTAAGGATTATGTGGACGATCTTCTTGGTTGATCCATCAATCAAGAGACTCATGCTCAAGATTTAAGATGTATCTTTGAAAGACTTTGCAAATTTAAAGTTCATCTTAAGCCCTCCAAGTGCATCTTTGGAGTCACATCTGGTTATATTTTAGGCTTCATAGTGTATAGGTGAGGCATTTAAGTGGATCCTTCTAAGATAGTGACTATTACTGACATACCTCCTCCTCGTAATCCAACTAAGTTACAAATATTGCAAGGAAAACTTCAAGTTATTCATCACTTTATAGCCTAGTTAGTTGATAAGTTTTAGCCCGTTCTTAAGCTTCTTAAGAAATATATAGTGTTCAAGTGGGATACTGAGTGTTAAAAATCCTTTGATGAACTCAAAAATATCTCACTTCCCCACATGTCCTTGTTTTCCCTAGGTCATATAATAATTTTATGCTTTACATAGTATCCAAAACCCATACTTTGGGAGCTATGCTTGCTCAACATGACAATCTAAACAAAGAGCAAGCTATCTACTATATTAGTAGAACCTTGGTTAGATATGAAACCTAATACACTCCCTTAGAGAAGCTTTACCTTGCTATAGTGTTTGCTTCTCAAAATTTGAGACATTACATGCTTAGCCATAAGAAATTATTAGTTGCAAGGTTTGACCCTCTTTGCTACTTAATGTTGAAGCCCCACATTTCAGTTCGAGCCACTAAGTGGGTCCTAACCCTAAGTGAACTCAACTTAACCTTAATAGGTCAGAAGGCTAAAAATGTTGGGTGATTGTTGACCAGCTAGCTACTACTCCTCTAGAGTCCTCTCATCATTTAGTAATTGAGTTTCCCAATGAGTGCCTTAGCTTAGAAGTAGAATATCTTGAATCTTGGTCATTGTTTTTTGGTGGAAATCATTGCTTAAAGGGCATTAGGGCTGGAATAATTTTAGTCACCCCTAAGAAACAATTGACCTCTATTTACTTCAAGCTATGTTTCTCTTGCACTAATAATATTACAGTGTACGAAGCCCTGATCCTAGATCTTAGGGAAACCTTGGCCTTAAAGTTTAGTATCATTTCCATATTTGACAACTCTCAACTTGTGGTTAATCATATTAACAATGTTTATCAAACAAGAGATGATAAACTATAACCTTACAAGAAGATTTCCACCAAGCTCTTGTTCACATTCGATAAGGTAACCATAGAGTCTATCCTTACATCCTTCAACCACCATGCATATGCCATGACTCTTGTTGCATCCCTTATCCCCTTGGAATTAGAATATGATCAAGTGATTATCATCATTTGACAACTCTGAGAACCTACAATCCTTAGCTCTAGCCTTGTTTTGTTAGATGTCATAAACATCTGAGTTTCTCCATTTGATCCATGGTACATAGACATATTTTATTTTCTTAAAGATAGTTTAGTATCTGATGGCTTAGATCACAACAAGAAAAAGATTTTGTGAAAAAGAGTATGTCAATTTGTCATAATCGATGACACTTTCTATTGATGTTATTTCAAAGGCATCCTCTTATGATGTCTTAAATCCGATGAAGCTTGACTACCACTTTATGAAGCTTATGAAAGATCATGTGGAGGATGTTTTAGTGATAATGTCATTGCCAAAAATCTCCTTCGGATAGGAAACTACTAGCCTTCCATGGAAAAAATGCATGTGACTATGTTCGACATTATAACAAGTGTCAACATCATGACAACCTTGTTAATTCTCCTCAAAATATTTAGGTTATTTCTTCCTCTTGGCCATTCTCCATGTGGGAGTTGGACATTATAGGGAAGATTAAATCCATATAATGGTCATAAATTTATCATTAAAACAACAAAGTACTTCACCACGTGGGTAGAATCCATACCCTTGGCCATGCTGATTAGATCTCAAGTCTCTAAGTTCATCTTCAACCAAATCCTTTATAGGTATGGGATTCATTCTGTTAGGATATCATCATAACCCTTAATGTAATAACTTCCTTGATGTAATAATTCCTAGTGAACATGGGTAGTACCCATGATTAATATTTTGTAATGTTCTAAGTTTTAGCTTAGGTAGTGCCTATGACAAATGGCACCCGTTTCTATGTAACACATGGTAGATAGGTTAGGTAAGGTGGCATTGTGCATGTAATTCATGTGGAATTATGCATGTAATTCGAGTGGCATTGTGCATGTAATTCAAAGTGGCACTATGCATGTAATTTGGGTGGCATTATGCATGTAATCCAGGTGGCATTTTGCATGTAAGCCAACCTTGGAAGGAAACTCTTTAAATACCCGAAAAGGCACCAATGTAATCATATTTTTGCAAATTAATGAAGTATTGAAGGAGGTTGCCTCCTCGAAGAGGCCTGCGATTCTATCTATTGTGATATTGTTCCTTTTAAGTATTTTTTGTTATCAAATACAATTAATTCTGAATACTGTTATAATGTTTTTGTGAGTTTATTTCCAAGCAAATGTGTGAGAGTGTGTTTATTTGAGTTGGGAGTGTGTTATTTAGTATATTTTATAGCATGATCCTAACAAGTGGTATCAGAGTGCTTTCCAGGGCCAAGTTCTACTGCAACTGCAACAATTCTTGCCATCCAATCTGCCTGTTAGGTATAAATTCTATGTTTTTTTTGTTCCTGTTTTTCCTTATTAAAAAAAAAAAATCCAAAAAAATACAGTGCATTTTTTTTTCCAGACCAAAAAAAAATAAAAAATTTTAGTTGAGTAGGTAGAAACCTTGTGTCGGGAGTTTTAAAATATTGCGAAGAATCTGTCATTATTAGCTAAGCTAGATAGACCATAAAGCGTCTAGTGAAGTGAGGGGCGATCAAGCTCCAATACCCAGGCCTCAGACAGAACTCGCACATGGACTTGAGCTCCCACGTATCTTTGGGTATATCGGGAGACCATCTAGATCTAAACAAACCTTTAGCCATTAGGAATCTTTTCTGACTTGTATTACTCAGTCTACGGGACACAACATCCTGGACGATTACCCTCCTGTATTGTCAGAGAGGCAGGTAGTGTGCTCAAGGGTATGTGTGGAATCCTCCTTGAGTAGTGGCCTGAAATATTGGTCCGAGCACTATTGTTCGTCACTGTCGGTATATTAGAGGGCCTATGGGTGGTACATACTCCTCTACCTAGCATTCCCTGGTTCTGTTAAAACTTCAACTTGTAAAAAACAAAAATATAAAAAAATCAAACCTCCCTATTCATAAACCTGCATTTCAAATCCCCAAAAAGTGAGCATATGAGAAAGGAGTCCTCTACTAAAAAAATAATAGAAAGAACATGCATTCGGGATAGACCATGAGGGTGACACTTAAGCTGAAAATATAGAGAATAACAATCAAATTTATAGTGGCAGTCACAGTCAGGTCAGAGAGGTCAGCATAGTCAGGTCAGAATTTATAGTTTTCAGAGTCAGAACAGAACTATCATAACAATCACCTACAAAATACAGAGAATCTTGGAGCTAGTGAAGTTAGGACTGATCCAACCAGTGAGAGCATGACACAAGGCCAGTTATAGATAGTGCTCCAGTACCCAAATTTTGCTCTGTAGCTCAGAATCAAAAACTGTAAACATCGTTAGACTCAACAAAACAGTGTTGACAGATATAGCTCATTGTGACCACCTCTTCGAGCTGATTGTTTTGATATATAGCACCCAAGCACTTTTTTGGGCACTTAATAAAAATAATAAGTCCTAAAAACTCAATTCTATTTTTAGTAACTGGTCACAAAAGGTTTCAAAATGGCCCAGGGTACCCGTGGACATCAAAAGGAACTAGACCACTTGGAATCCTTAACAAAAGCCATTGAGAACTTGCACTCGGATTTTCACTCCATAAGGGAAGAAGTCCAAGGTCTTCGCCTAGAGCATGAGGCTACCAGTAATTGCTTAGAAGAAGCACTGACAGAAGTAGACAAAAAACTAAAAAGAGGACCCCCCAAAATAGAACACCAAGCTGAGGGTTCTGCAAGGAATCATGACCATGAACCATCCTTCAGAATTCCCAAATTGGACTTTCCCAAATTTAGTGGGAAGGATGTTGATGGGTGGCTATGTAGGGTTTAGCAATTCTTTAGACTTCATAATATCCCCATATTTCATCGAGTCCAGATGGCTTCCTTTAACTTGTAAAATGAGGCTCTACACTGGTTTCAATGGTTACGTATTGCCAACCCAAATATCTCTTGGGAGAATTTTGAATCCCAACTACTCACTCGATTTGGTCCTAGTGAGTATGAGGACTTTACAAGGGCCTTGACCAAACTACAACAAACAGGGTCAATCCGTGAATACCAAGCTCAATTTGAAAAATTGGCCAATAAGACAAGAGGATTGACTGAAGGGTTCTTCCAGAGTTGTTATATCAATGGGTTGAGGGTGGAACTCCAAGCAGAAGTAAGAATGTTGAAACCACAAACTATGATGGAAGCTATTAGTTTGGCCCATTTGGCTGAATCTAAACTCTCTGCCCAAAGGCGCCCATCAAAGTTTCCTCAAAATAGACCTTCATTTCCTCCTCTATCTCAACACTCGGTTGATAATAAACCTGCTGTACCCAAGCGCCTAACCACAGAAGAGATGGATGCACGTCGTGCCCAAGGATTTTGCTACAATTGTGATGAAAATTTTTTTAAAGGGCATAAGTGTGCACACAAAAAATTGTTCTTGATAGATTTTGAACCTGATAGCTCTGACCAGAGTGATGAGGATGAGGACCCTCCAGAAACACATTCTCCATAAGAAGTGAAACAGGAACCTAAGATAGCAATTACAGTCCATGCTCTTGCAGGCATTACTACTCCACAAACCATGAAGGTTGTGGGATTTTTCAAGGGCCAACGTCTTTCCATCCTTATGGATTCAGGAAGCACGCACAACTTCATAGACCCTAGAGTGGCTCAGTGGGAAAATTGCTATATCCACACTTGTAATTCCTTTGAGGTTATTGTAGCCAATGGGGGAACCTTACCTTGTAAAGGAAAATGTTGCAATGTTAAAATTAAGATAGGGGACTATGAACTCAAGCAGGACATGTTTGCCCTCCAGTTGGGTGGATGTGATATTGTTTTGGGATCTCAATGGTTGAGTACATTGGGCACTATCAGTTGGAACTTTGCTAAACTCTGGATGCAGTTCTCCCAAAATGGACAAACACACATCATCAAGGGATCCCCAGTAGGAACACATCAAATTATTAGTTGAAATGGCATGGAGAAATTGCTAAAGAAATCATCACATGGGGTCATTGCACAACTATTCTCCATCCAACCATCCACCTCTCCAATGGGTGAAACTCCATCAGACCTACAACAAATTCTCCACAAACATGAGGCCATATTTTTAGAACCAACTACACTACCACCGCATCGCTCTCACGACCATGCCATTCCATTATTTTTGGATAGTGCACCTCCCAATATCAGACCATACAGGTACCCTCATGCCATGAAGTTAGAGATTGAGAAAATGATACAAGAATTACTAAAGGCGGGTGTCATTCGGCCTAGTACTAGTCCCTACTCTACACCAGTCTTACTGGTCCTCAAGAAGGATGGCTCCTAGCAACTGTGTATTGACTATCGAGAACTCAACAAGATAACTTTCAAGGATAAATTTCCTATCCCCATGGTAGATGAATTACTAGATGAATTACATGGGACCATGTACTTCACCAAGCTAGACCTTTGCTCTGGGTACCATCAGATCCAGCTCAGGGATGAATATATTCCTAAAACTGCTTTTTGCACTCATGAGATTCATTATGAATTCTTGGTAATGCCATTTGGTCTCACAAATGCTCCTTCCACATTTCAAAGCCTGATGAACAACATATTTTGCCATTTTTTGTGAAAGTTCATCCTTGTGTTCTTCGATGACATCTTGATTTACAGTCACACATGGGAAGAGCATCTCAAGCATGTAGATCAAACCCTACAACTATTGACTGACCATCAACTATTCACAAAAATATCCAAGTGTTCCTTTGGTTTGACGGAAGTGGAGTATCTAGGACACATTGTATCAAAGGATGGTGTCAAGGTTGACCCTAAGAAGATCCAAGCAATCCAAGAATGGCTGAAACCTCGCACTCTCAAGGGACTTCGAGGATTTTTAGGGCTTACAGGCTATTATCGTAAATTTTTCTATAACTATGGAAAGATAGCCACCCCCCTCACCTCCATTTTGAAGAAGGATTATTTTACTTGGACAGGGCCAGTTGAGCAAGAATTCCTAGAACTCAAGCATGCCATGACCACAACTCCAGTTTTAGCCATGCCAGACTTCTCTAAAAAAATTGTCATTGAAAGTGATGCTTCTGGTCATGGTATTGGGGCGGTATTGATGCAAGAGGGATGCCATTTGGCTTTTACCAGCAAATCCCCATCTGATCACAATTTAGGGAAATCCACATATGCCAAGGAAATGTTGGCAATATTGCATGCAGTCCTACATTGGCGACCTTACCTCATTGGGTGCCATTTCTCCATCAAAACTGACCACCAGAGTCTAAAATACTTTCTAGAACAATGCGTTGCCACCCCCGAGCAACAAAAGTGGGTGTCAAAACTCATGGGCTATGATTATGACATCACGTACAAAAAAGGAAAGGAAAATCTTGTAGCAGATGCTCTCTCACGCCAATTTGAGACCCTTAGTATGTTGTGTGCCATTTCTGCACCATTGAACCAATGGATTGAGCCCTTACATCAGGAAATACTTCAAGATGTAGATTTGAAAGACTTGGTTGTTGCACTTATGGATGACCCAGAGTCTACACCAGGATATAGTTGGGATGGCTAGGATCTATGTTACCATCAATGCCTGGTTCTTCCTCCTAAGTCCCCACTTTGAGAGCTCCTCATGAAGGAATCACATGCTACTCCATCTGCTGGCCATTCAGGGTTCCTCAAAACTTATGAGTGACTCAAGCGCACCTTCTTTTGGAAAGGTATGAAATAGGACATTCGCTCTTTTGTAGCTGACTACGACACATGTCAAAGGATGAAAGGGGAAACAGTGCACTCTCCGGGCACTCTTCAACCATTACCGATTCCAGAGCAGGTGTGGACTGACATCTCCATGGAATTCATAGAAGGGCTACCTAAATCGGGAGGCAAGTCAGTTATTTTCATAGTAGTGGACCGCCTTTCAAAGTATGCTCACTTTTGTGCCCTAGCCCATCCTTACACGACATCCACTATTACCCAAATTTTTCTTGACTCCATATTTTGCCTTCATGGCATGCTAACCTCCATTGTATCTGATCGTGATCCCACCTTTACTAGCAATTTTTGGCAAGAGTTGTTTAAGTTGCAGGGGACTCAGCTCAAAATGAGTTCAGCCTACCATCCACAAACGGATGGTCAAACAGAGGTTGTTAATAAATGCTTGGAAACCTACCTTCACTGCTTTGCCTCCGATCATCCTACTCATTGGGAAAAATGGCTTTCCTTGGCCGAATGGTGGTACAACACTTCCTATCATACCGCCACCAAACTTACACCGTTTGAGGCAGTTTACGGGCGCCCTCCACTCATGCATTCCTCCTACATTTTGGGCAGCTCCAAGGTCCAGGCCGTTGGCAATGCTCTGAGTCAACACACCAAGGTTCTTCGCCAACTCAAGAAAAATTTGAACATGGCCCAGAATCAGATGCGCCAACAAGCTGATCAGCATCGTTCTGAGTGCAATTTTGATGTGGGTGATATGGTCTTCCTTCTCTTACAGCCATACAAACAATCATCCCTACAACTTCGTAGGTGTCATAAGCTCGCTCTAAAATTCTATGGTCCTTATCAGGTTCTACAATGGATTGGCCCTACGACTTACAAATTGGCTCTTCCCCCCACTTCCAAGCTCCACCCTGTTTTTCATGTTTCCCTTCTTAAGAAAGTTGTGGGCACAAAGGTATAGGTTAAATCAACACTTCCCAAATTGGATGAAGAAGACTCCATCTTACTAACACCTGAGCAGCTGCTGGATCATCGAACTCACACTCTACGCAACTGTACCATTACAGAGGTCCTTGTTAAGTGGCATGGGCTTCAACCTGAGGATGCTACATGGGAGTCTCTCCATCAACTCCAGCAACAGTTTCCTCATTTTCAGCTTTGAGGACAAAGATTCTTTAAGGAGAAGGGCATGTTAGGATCTCATCCTAACCCTTAATGTAATAACTTCCTTGATGTAATAATTCCTAGTGAACGTGGGTAGTACCCATGATTAATATTTTGTAATGTTCTAAGTTTTAGCTTAGGTAGTGCCTATGACAAATGGCATTTGTTTCTATGTAACACATGGTAGATAGGTTAGGTAAGGTGGTATTGTGCATGTAATTCATGTGGCATTATGCATGTAATTCGAGTGGCATTGTGCATGTAATTAAAAGTGGCACTATGAATGTAATTTGGGTGGCATTATGCATGTAATCCAGGTGGCATTTTGCATGTAAGCCAACCTTGGAAGGAAACTCTTTAAATACCCGAAAAGGCACCAATGTAATCATCTTTTTGCAAATTAATGAATTATTGAAGGAGGTTCCCCCCTCGAAGAGGCCTGCGATTCTATCTATTGTGAGATTGTTCCTTTTAAGTATTTTTTGTTATCAAATACAATTAATTTTGAATACTATTATAATGTTTCTGTGAGTTTATTTCCAAGAAAATGTGTGAGAGTGTTTATTTGAGTTGAGAGTGTGTTGTTTAGTATATTTTATAGCAGGATCCTAACACATTCAGTTATCATTTCTGATAGTGGTATCCTTTCAATAATAAGGATGTCCATAAAATTGTGCTAAGTATAATATTCAACACAAATTATCAACCCAATATTACCCTTAGGTAATGGTCAAGCTAAAGCATCCAATAGGTCCTTAGTTAAGATCCTTAAGAAGTTGGTTACTAAAACTAGTCATGATTGGTATGTCTAGCTTTACCCTACCTTGTGGGCCTATCGTACTAGCATACAAACACCTACAAGAGCAACCCCTTATGTCTTGGTCTATGGCACTGAGGCAATATTCCCCTTTAAGCTAGAAGTCTCGTCTTTGCACATCTTGTTGCAAGATGCCTTGATCGATGATGAGTACCATTTAGATCATTTAAACCATTTGTGATTTGTTGTATGAGAAGCACATCCATGCCTTAGAGCATATTTGAGCCTATCATAATAGGCTCGAGAAAAATTACTTTAAGAAATATTGCACTTATTATTTTTAGGTTGGGGACCTTGTCCTCAAAGAAAACCAAAAGAACACTAATGCTCGTATAGATCTGAAGGGAAAATTTCATCCCAATTGGCTAGGTCCCTTTGACATAATGACCAAGTTTGGCTCGGGAGCCTATCATTTAGCAACATTAGCTGGTAAAGAACTTAAAAACCCAATGAACATAATGCACTTAAAATGATATTATGCATGAATTCACATCATATCTCTTTCATTATTTTCATTTTTTTTATCGTCTTTCTTTTGTTTTCTTATTTCTCATATTTTTCTTTTTCTTTTATTTTGTGCTAGCTTGCATTGGTTTGCTTTCTCATACTACATGATTTCCTATCATAAATTACATGGAATACTTGACATACTTATCTCTTTTGTACTTATGCTTGCCATATAGCTACTTGATTGCTTGATCATACTTGCATGGTTGCTTGATCATATAATTTTTTGGGGACTTTTGTAATGAGGCAAGTGATGAAACCTAGTTAGGTTTTAGCTCATATGCATTGCACTCATACTAGGTCACTGATGCTTAGAAAATCCCCAACCTAGGGCATATTCCTTGACCTTGAAAGTTTTAATAATTCTCAATTTCTCCAAGTCAAGGGATATGGTTCTTCATATCTTGTATGTCCTTTGTCCTTTGCAAGTTTTCAATCATTTCTTCTTCTCTCCAAGACAAAGGATATACACTCCTATCTACGCATCTTGTTTTGCTCACACTTCTCCTTGTTTGATATTTTGATCATTAAGGGATCCTTGTAGAATAGGAGAAATACCACATAAATATTTTTTATGGTGTTCATATGACCATTGACTATTCTACGCACATCCTTTAGCCATTGAAATTTCCAACTAGGCACACACACAACTTTGTTTTCTCTAGCATATGCACATATGAAATCTTCTTACTTTGATTTGATCAGTCTTATTTCTTCTTCTACGAGCTAACACCCCTATTGGGTTATACTCATTTTGACCATCTACACGTATAACACCCTTATTGAGTTACACTCCTTTTGGATCAGCAAGCACTACACCACATTACAAGATAGCTTCATGGTTGCCAACAAGCATCATCCTCCACTTTAAGCCACTTGCAAAAACTCATAATAGAGGGTATCACTCCATATTTAACCCCTAGAAATCACACACCCATAGCGGGTTTTCACCCCATCTGTTGGTCACTAGAAAGCACTACACCTATAGAAGGTAACTATCCATTGTGCTTGTTTTCTTAAATGAGAATTACACCCTCATAGAATAGCTTCATGGCCACTTGCGACCACTACACACATAGTGGGTTTTGCTCCATCCTAGGCCATTTGCAAGCATACATACTTACAAGGTTCCACTCTATTTTTTTCTTTTCCTTTCACTTAGATTTTGATCGTTTGATCACATTAACCCCTTGCGGCCTATGCTGATTCAAATATCATACTCTAAGCATATTTTTGCTTTCTATGACCTTTTGTTGACCTTATTAATTTTTCTTTTCTTCTCTTCTTTTATTTTGTCAAATTCATGCCCTGACCAAATGGGGCATGAATTCACTCTATGTCAAATTTATGGTCTATTTTTATGGGGCATGAATTTGACTAGAGTGTTGTTTTTGTTTCTCATGTTTCTCTTCTTTTATTTTTTCCAACACCTTTTTATGATTCAAATCCACTCATTTAGTCATGCATTCATTAGTTAAGTTCATATAGTATGTATTATTTAGTTACATGCATTTGTTATGTCTTCATGCATTTGCTTTTTTCATAATTCGTTTATCCATTCTTGCATAATCAAAAACTTGCAAACACATAAAATTTACAAACACATAATTATAAACCATAACATGATATATGACTAAAAATAGAGTATTTTAGCCAGATCAGTGTGCCACAATAGAATCTTGGTACACTCAACCATACCTAGGGATGCATGCCATACTCAAAATTGGCATGTCATCTTGATCCTTGCCCTAGCATTGTGAGTTTATCTCCTCTACTTTGCCTGCTAGAGGTGGTCTTGGTGGGGCATGTTCACGAACCAGGACCTGATTTATGACTATAATGAGGATGATAGAGGTAACATTTACTCTACTAGAACTACCTAAAATCACAATGCTTGGTATGTCTCCCTCTATACAGACACCTCCAGCCTCTATCTAGCCCTTTGTAGCTCCTTTTGTGGTAGTCAGATCCCATCATATTATTGGATACCAATGATGAAAACCATCCCCTTTGCCCAGGTCTACTGTTGATCCTAATCTAGTAATATCATATCTCCCTTGAGGGTGTCTACCTCAACCCTCATTGTGACTCTCTTAGCTGCTATTGTGTCTTGTGCAATGATGGCTTGATCTTGCTTTATAAGTGACATGTTTAGGGCTTCCCATATCTCCTCTAGCCTCTTGGACCTATCCTATCAAAGCAGATCCATTCCCTTATACATGGTTACTATATTGGCATATAGCACCCTTGCCTCCCTCATTGGGACATCCTGACCCATGATACCACTAATTCCTACTGCTATCGCTATAGGGGCATCTCCCGTTGTCCTTCTCAATCCAACATCTTTCAGGGCACCTCCTAATGTCCCCACTCTCCCTATGCCTAGGATGGTGGTCATATTGATTGGTGTCACCACCTCCACCTGAAACTACACCCATGATTATCTAGGTGGGTCCACACCCCTCTGCTACAACTCAATAATGCATCGAGTGGACTCTTAAAGTGCCAAATGCATTTTTTGATCCATGATTTGGCACATCTACATTGACACCGATGGGGAGATCCTTGAGGGCATAACACCCATGTACCATATTTGATACCCAAGTGAATTAGGGAAAATTAGTGCACCTAATTAAGAGAAACAATATATGTATCTATCCCATCTTGCACATGAGCATCAAACGAAAGCATTCATATGAAAATGAAGCAACACCAAGCAATAAAGAATGAAATGAAATGAGTGTCTTATTTATTAATTGGGTGGATCAAATCCAAGGTTACATAGCATTCCCACTGATGGCTCAAAATGTGATACAATTATTACAATGTTGGGGTGCCCAAGGATTAATTCCTCCAAGGAATCAGGGTGCACATCTAGTGCTTTTCCTCATATCCACAATCAAGGTGAGCGGGCCAATGTCTCTACTGCTTGTATATTCAGTCTATGATGTCTTATATTCCTTCACAATTCCTTATAAGAACCTGCATCTGCACACAAGGAATCCAAAGGGGTCAAATAGCAAGGGTGTATGGTGAAAACATGATATCCCCACAGGGGTAAAATAGCGCATATATTAAAAATATATCAAAACATGTCAAAATGACTTGAAAATTTTCAGAGATGTTAAAGAGGATGTTTTGAGGGGATATAACCAAAAAAATATCAGAAATTGCATCTGTAGACCCCTCGATTTGGCGCCGCCCACTTGTAACTTGCGAAGAAGAAGACAAGCAAATCCTGAACCTAAACATATCCAAAACTCATGAAATTTTGAAATTATGTATAAATTGACATTTCAAAACAACCCATATGATTATATTTTCAAATTGGGGCCCATATCCACCTACATCAAATTAGGGTTCCCGGATGGGCCCTACGAGCCTGCAAAAACTTAAAAATGCTATAACTTTGTCAATTTAACTCCAAATCACCTGAAATTTTAAATTTAGAATAATGGGATAATATAGAAAAATAATAATTAAAAATAGTAGTGAAATTATGTAATAATTTACCCTCATCCTAGGGGGGACGGTGGTGACTACAACTATTTGGGGGGTACCCTGGGAGGGGATACCCACCAATTTTGACTACTTTTTGCTAAAAAAATAACTATAAGATGTTCCTAAACAATATAAGGTGTGTTGTAATTGAATTTTATGAATAAATTCACCTGGATGGAAAATTTATGCTCGGATTACCTTCTTGAAGTCACCCGGTAACCTCCTTGGCAAAAGAGAGATTTCGAGGGCAAAAAGGTGCAATAAGGTGAGGGGAAATATTGGAAGAACTCCGTTGCATATCCTAGAACTCATATCTCTATTTTATGTGGATATTGAATCCATTTTATAGCCCAAAGGGGCTCATGTGCAAAAAGGCATGTAAGGGCATGCATGGCAGGAGGTGCCACTTGTCAAACGAGAGGCATGCAATGGGTGTGGAAGAGAATCTCCAATTTGGGCCTCCATTAAGAAGTGTGTCATAAGGCTTCAGTGCCCTCTGACCTGCATGCTCCATATGGCATGCTAAATGGTAGTTTTTGGGTGCCAAATATCCCAAATTTGACTTTTTTTGGGTCAAACCTGCTCACCGTCCCACCTTGGGACGATGGGTCACTACCATCCTAGGGTGGGACAGTGGTGAATTTTGGGCCAAAACCTCCTAAAATTGTGCTAGTAGCCTCCAAAAACCTTTTCGGAGTAGCTAGAACCACTGTGAGCCTCCTGAGGGTTGCCCAAGGGGTCATATGATGCCAATTTGATCATTGTTTGTGGGTGCTTAATCGGGTTTACCACATTTTAGTGTCTATAGATGCCCATTTTTGAGATGTCTTGTGTGCAGCACAACACTGAGCAAAAATGGATGACCAAAATATTGAATGATTAAGGTTACTCAATAACCTAACCAAATTTAGATGCCCCAATCATGGAAAGGGCGTGTGTTCTTGAATCCTTGTTTTTGACTCGTTAAATGAGCATGCCTATGCTTGAACATTGTCCGTAATGAAAGGCTAAGGCCAATGACTTCATGATGCTAGTAATATCAAGTGTTATGATGTGATATTGTGTGCTTGTTTTCTACCCCAAGTAGGAGCATGATTGTATTTATCAAAGATTTGTTGAACGAACGCAATTCGCATAATCGAGTGTGTGCTTGCTGATTTGGACTAAGTATGACTACCCAAAGTGATGAGTCGATGATGGAATGACCAGTGAGAAAAGCGATGAGTCGTTTGACCCAATTGACTTGTGTTATGCTTACCTTCAATTTTGTCCGTTGAAAAATAGGGCAATTGGAAGAGGATTTTGGTGACTTTGTTGAGTTTTCCTAGAGGAAAGGAGCTAAAAACTGCATGCCCAAGGGGTGGTCCAGCCACAATGGCCTTCTTAGGGCATGAATTAACAACTTTTCCATCCCTCCTAGGATCCTCATGGTTGCATTTTGATCTATGTGAAATTTGGACCCAATTTGAGTTGTTTTGGTGCAGTTTTGGACCTATTTTGGGTCATTTTGGGTTGTTTTGGCCTATTTTTGCTACCACCGTCCCAGGGTGGGATTACGGTCGGCCAAATGTGCGCTCATCCCACCCTGGGATGGTGGTGACCCCTACATATTTATATAAACCTAAAATATGAATGTTAGGCTCATTTGTGCATGCTTTCTTTGGAAACTTGAAAGGTGAGGGGTAGGAGAGTTATTCTGAGTAGCGGAGCACTTTCAAATTCATCCCATAGTCACCATGAGTCAATGGGCAGACTCAGCAATTGGAGGAGTTGGTGTGATACAGGTATGCCAAGTCTCTCTTATTTCACTTTCCTAGTGTTAAGAGTTGATTTTTTTGCTTTTATGGTATGTTTTTTACTTGGAAGCATATCACACTAAATTATAGGTAACTAAACCTAATTTATGATATATGTAACAACTTTTATGTTTTACCCATGTTTTTGTGCAATTAGATTGCATTTTATAGGTCCAATGTTGCATTATTTTTGCTATTTTTGATGGCCTGAAAGGCCTTTTTGAGCCCAATTTCTTGGAGTCATTCCTAGGTGGGATGGCTAGTGTGGGCTAGTCATAGGCCATCCCTTGATGTGCTGGCCATAGGATTGGGGGCCATTCTTGGGGGGAATGGCCACAAACTAGCTTCAAAGAGGGGCCATTTTGAGTCCTTTATTTTGAATGTTTTTTGGGCCATGCGAGGCAATTTTGGTGGTGTATTATTGAGTTGCTCATCCCTGTCAGGTGGTGAGGATTCGATATCGAGTACCTACTCTATTTGATTCCATGAGGGATGCCTTGACCACAGAGGACTCGGAGTGGTTGGATGCCATCAACCTCAAGCAGGTGACCCGACTAGAAGTTGTTATAGGAGACCGTGCATATTTGACTACCTTGATTGATCTATGGGATCCGCACACCAATACCTTCCACCTACCCACTGGGGAGATGATGGTGACACTTGAGGATATCTATCAGATTCTTTGAATTATGATAGAAGAGCAACCGATCCGCATGACACCACGAGACCAAAGACAGGCAGTGGTCGAGAGGTACTTCAATTATTATCTAGAGATGATAGAGTTGGACTGCTTGAAGGGGAGTATGATGGTAGGATTTTGGCATGAGGCAAAGGTATTTGGGGTGAGGCATACACTACTCATGACACTCATCTCCAATATGCTACTACCTGACTCTTCTGGAATGAGGTTCCCATGGAACCTGGTGGAGATAGTGTTTGCATTGGTGAGGTGTACTATGGTGGAGCCACTAGTGATGACATGGGGTACTACACTACTGACACAACTCTATGATGAGCTGTATGAGATATGCTTCCATTAGTGGAAGGGTGTGGGGTGTAGCTTTTTGTTTCAGTGTTGGGAATGGTAGCACATAGCTTTGGGGTGACCACATGGGCTACCATGGATGCCTCGAGCACAATTGGAAGAAAGGAAGATAGGATATGGCATCCTATGGTAGAGGGGTCAGGAGATGGGACGGAGTCGATGATTCATAAGTGATGTGAGTCACTTTGCAGATCTGTTCTCATAACTAGGGGTAGACTAGGTGTTCTATAGGCCATACAGGGATAGCCCAGAGTGGGAAGATGCTACTATACAACTTTGCAGGGTGTAACAAGGCAGGTGGCTGGTTGGACAACATGGCATGAAGTGAGAGTACTTCACTTTTGCTTGGGTGATACGATAGTTTGGGCTATGCCAAGGATGCCTAGTGAGCTAGTGCCTTATCAACATCATGAGGATGAGAGGACATTGTCATGGTCGATGGTAGAGGCAGTGGCACGAGATACGGATCCTGAAGTAGACATTCTAGATGTGGATGATGTCGGGACTATAGCAGAGTATGACGCTTGGTGGGTGATAGGAAAATGGCATGGAGAGGGGCCACTAGGGAGGGGTGCAACTAGGGAGGCACATCAAGAGGTTTATGGTGAGGACTAGGGTGAGGCAGGTGATTGGTAGGAATACATGGCAGGGGAGCATGTGGATCTATTGGACTTAGGAGATCGAGGTGACTTGGGGGATGATGATGTTGGGGATGAGGAGATGCAAGCAACCTCGATGGCACCAAGGGCCACAAAGGTAGAGATACAAGATGAGATACTCAAGGTGAGGTAGGATAGAGATCTCCTACAGACACAGGTGCATGATGTACATGCAGAGCTAGTAGCACAACGAGCTGAGGTACAGGTGGCTCAGGCTGAGATAACATCTCTTCAAGCACAGTTACGATCTTGGAGCCCTACACGAGAGGATTCCAGTAGTGGGGATGTGACTAGGCTACAATCAGAGGTAACATGACCCCATTCTATTATGGAGACTTACCAGGCACAATGTCAATAGGGGTAGGCTTATGCGGATGAGTTGGATACTAAGGTAGTGCACCTTGGTGGGCATATTTGGAATGATGCAAATACCAGTAGGTTATACCAGAGTCACCACAAAAGGACATGGTAGTATTCCTATAGGTTGGAAGCACTTGGTTCTAGGTGAAGAGCTAATAGGGTAGGTGGTAGTAGGTATGGGAGTTCATAGAGGACTCCGACTACAGGTGGGAGTGCGAGTCGTAGTATCGGTCCTGTGTGACCATGGTAGTGGCTCGTGTGAATCTTTTTGTGTTTTTGTTTTGGATGCTTTAGCAGTGTGAAGTCTGAGGACTCACTTTATTGTAGCCTATGGGAAACATGATGTATCTTTTTATCCCATACATATACATATATATGAGCTTTTTATGTGGTTTACCATCATGTGTTTATTATTTTATGAAATGTATGCAATTTGATTTATGTAATGATGATGAATGCCTATGTATGCATATTTTGTGATTTGATTTGATTTTGTACATGCATGGATGTATAGTGATATGGATGATTTATTGATTTAGCAGATAAAATGTGTAGACTATATGCCATATTATGCTAGCACCATAGATGATGTATTTTGCACCAACTCATATGTAGTGTTGTCATGAGACTTATATAATGAATTTTTGAATAATGTAACTGAAACGAATGAGGTGAAGTGATATGGATGACATGATATTTAGGAAATGCACATTAGGTTTTCATGAGACTAAAACACTCTAGTCAACTCATCAAAAGTTGTATACTAACTATGCAAGACTTTTTGACAAGGTATGAATCTATTAGGACGACCAAGGTACTTCATATCCCTGTGTGTGCAAGTGAGTTCATTCTTGTGAGATGCATAAGGATACCGCTAGTTCCAAGTAGGCTCTCAACCAAACATGTACTGAGGATCACCCAATGAATGCCACCATCCTAGGTTTTGTACTAAGTATGACTAGACCACTAGGCAATCTAGGTTACCAAAGCTAGCTCATCCACATGCAAATATTGGTCTACACATACACCCAAAAGCTAATATGGAAAACATATTGTCATGCAGGAGGCTACCACCATTGACAGATAGGCTATCCACAAAAGCCATAATGAGGATCACCTAATGGTTTTCCAAATACCGAGAGTTCCAGGTATTCAAGTTCAACTCCCTACTTTCTTGAATTTATTGGGATACTTGCTCTCATGTGGAGTGATAAGAATCACTGTTTATTTTTCTCTTTTTAGTGATAATAATCACTATTTATTTTGAGTTTTTTATTTTTCTCTTGAGCAATGGATTTGAATTTTGAGTGATGGGTATCACTATTTCTTGTGCTTTTTGATGTGTGCACTTGTTGATTTTTGTATTTTTGTATTTTTGTATTTGGAATTTTTTCTTTGTGGGGGTTTACAAATTTAGGCTATTACAAACATGTGACAATGTGGGATTTTGATGATAAAAAAGGGGGAAAACCACTTATTGTTGTGGGGGTAATTGGGTAGGGGAAAACTTGTCATTTTGCCAACTCTCAGCATTCTTGAACCATTCGCACAGGGGGATGAGCAGGATGACATTTTCACTTAAGGTAACCTAGACCACTTCATGGATTTCATATATCTTTGTGAAAAACTTGGATTGTTAATGTTTAACTATGTTTGGGATATGATGTACACAAGGTATAATCTAAGCAAGATTCTACCTCCTAAAAATCGTGCTAGCCTTCTACAAAATCTGAGTAGAGACTGGATATGGCTGAGTGACCGAAAACCCTAATATCATTCTAAAAAAAATGGCTAAGTGAAGGGAATAGACACGACTATGGAAATGTGAAAAATGTGGGTGAAGATGATAATTACGACCTTAAACTATTAGTACTTGCACAATATTGATTTTGAGCGATAAGTAGTGTACCATCCTGGGGTTAGACATGTATGAGATACTCTAAAATGTAAAGTGCTAATGATGAATATGCATAAATGCAAGCGACGATAAAATGTAATGGGATACAATGGTGTGATGCAACATTTTTGAATTTTTGAAATTTTGATGATGTTTTTGAAATTTTTATTGATGTGTATATGTAGCACCCTAAAATTGGCACAGTGAAATCTTAATAATTACATTTACTTTAGTAAATAATTCAAATTCAAATTTTAACCTCCCAAACCGCTCCCTAACCGTCGTGTAATCCGTTTCCTCCTTTCTCGTACCATTTTTAGAGTTTGTTTTGACCGTTTGATGATATCATCGTCGATCAGACAATATTGTCTCAGATCGAATGATTTCGTCTGGGCTAGGATGTCTAGATGATCTTATCCCAAAACTAATTTTTCACAATTAGCTTATGTTCCAACGGGTCTCTAATCTGGGCAAAAGCATGTCTACGTCGTTAGAGACCCTCCCCCATTGGAGATCTCCCAAGTAGGGATGATCTCCAACCTCCTAACCTCCCTCCTAAGTCTATTTAATCCTAAGCCCTCCCCTTAGCATCCCCCTAGCTGATAATTCCTGTAACCCGACTTCATACACGTTAAAACATTCCAAATTGTTATTTGCATTAGTTCTATCCAATTTTTGTTGTAGGTACCTTAGTATTTTTCAGCCGGAGCAAGCTTCCATTCGTCTCGGACGATCTTGTTCAGATCTCGAAAGATGATCTTCATCCCAATGCGAGATGATTTTGATCTGCAGTCAACATTAAGGCAATCAGTGCCTAAAGTTTGCATTTCTTCATCCTTTCAATCTGTTGTTTTATTTTGCATTTAGCTAATTCTATGGTTATTTTATACTATCTTGCATTTTGGAGTTCACCCATCTAGATCAAATACATAATTAAGTCATAATTGTGATTAAATTAGCAAATGCATTCATGTTTCTATTTTTAAGTTTCAGTTTGATATTGTTACTGTCAATTTACATTGTTTCCCTATGCTAGCATTGTTGTATTTTCTGTGTTTTGCACCTATTTCTCTGTTTGTAGGTCTTTAATGAATTCGTCTGACGAATTCATCAGATCTCAAACGATCTTGTCTGATACATAGATGATCTTGTCAAATCAGAGGTGATCTTGACTGCTTCAAGAATCAGAATCTTCATCAGACATCCGGATCAGGTATTTTCTTTTAATATTCCTTAATTTCTCTATTTTTTGTCTTAATTTTATTTTCTATATTCATTTAATCTGCATCTTCATATAGAATAGCTTAGACGCATTTTGGCCAAACCTAGGACTTGAATGCTTAAGGCTAAAACGAACACATAAAACACATTCCCAACCTAGGCATGGAAACTACCATTGAATTTTTCCTGGTGAACCCACCATCCATCAAAAAATCACCATAATACACCTCCCTCGAGAGGTGGGACCTTCGCAAGGCCTCTCAGTCCGAGGTACCATGCCATCCTTTTCACATCCCCCTTTCGGGCATGGATCCTATAGCCTAAAGGTAAGGGTGTGAAAAATTTGGAGCGATACATTTTGGTGAACCCGACGTGAATGCATTTTAAACCTTTTGAAAACAAAAAAAAAAAAAATAAAACAATAAAAACATAGATGCATTCCAAATCATTTACAATTAATAAGTTGCATATTAGATGGTAGCTCCTAAGAAAATATTAGTAGTTATTATAAATGTTGAAAACCAATTGGCAGCCATAGAAATCAATTCTATGCTTAGTGTGCCTGAAACAGATAGAAATCAACTCTTGTGGGACGAACTTGATAGTAGACTTAGTGTCATTTCATCTAGGTCAACAAAACTTAAACAAATCAAGAGGCTTATCCTAGATAGAATCCTGGATCCTCATCAACTTGTCTTTTATCATGAACTTCAGAGAGCTTGCCATAGATGGTTAGCTTATAGGAGAGCTCTTGTGTCTTCAGAATTGTTCACCTTTGAGGAATACCTCGAGAATGCAGTCATTGTACACCAGTTGCTAGGTCATGTAGAAGACCAAGAGGTTGTTCTTACGGATAGGGAAATATGGAATAGAGTTCCTCGAGCTGTGTTATATCGAGAGTATTGCCACGAGCTTTACTTCTATCAACCAGCATCTGAGATAGATAATATCACTATAGCTTTTTTCATTAAATTTTTGAAGGAAAAATTTCAATTTGAAGAAGAACACTTCATGACTCCTGAAGAACTCGAGCCCATTAATGATATTTATAAATTGTTTATAGAAAACTAGATCATTACTTTTAGTCTTATTTCTTGCATTTATTGTGTTGTTTGTTATCTTTACAATATTATTACAAAAACAAAGAAAAACTAAAAAACATAACAAAAACCAAAACCTTTCATTTTAAATATTGTAGTAGGTATATAATTAATATATACCTCTTAATCTTGTTGCATATATATATATATATATATATATATATATATATATATTTGCTGAAATCTAAATTAAGCACAATGCCTAAACTTAGGAATGGTAAAGAAACTGAAGGAGAAGAAGAAGATTGGTTACAAGATAAAACTAGAGACCCAAATGTCCTTCCTGAAGATCCAATTTCGGAAGGAGAAACTCTAGATCAACCAGAATATGACCTAGGTGAAGATAATGAACAAGAAGAAAGTGTTAAAGAGGATGGACCCTCATCCCCTAGAGTAGCTCCATATGGAACTATTGCTTTTGACAACGTAGATCATTTCTAGAAATTTCTCAATGATAACATTGACGCTCTTAATGTGGTAGTTCGTATTGATAAAGGGCAAATTAGTGACACTCAAGCAGCCATGGAACATATGTTTGATGTGCGCACTAATCCCTTGTATTTCATTGATCAAGAAAGTGATAAGGCTGGACCATCCAATATGGATATGGTCACTATGATTCAAAACATGCCAAAACAATAGGTTACCCAACCTCCTAAGGAACCTGTTATTCAGCCTAAAATCATTCCCACACAAAAGAAAACTTCCTTCACTGCTTTACTTTGCCAAACTATTGATCAATATGCTTCAAGTAAACAAAAACCTAAAACGAAGCCAAACACCAATTTTCAACAATCTGGAATACATCATAATACCACTTCAAAATTCCTTCATAACACCTTTCCTACCAACAATTTACACAATAGCAACATAGCATCTAATCTTCATGTCCCTCCCTCATATGCTCACAAAACCCATGTCAATGCCCTACCGAACCAATATGGTGGGCAAACTAGCAATCTGGAAGCCATGGTGAAACAATTAGCTTTGCGTATGGACTAGATAGATCCCTACCATCCCTCGTACAATTATCGAGAGATATGTAGTCAACCTTTGGATCCCATAGTTGTAGCACAACTGTACCCTAAGAATTTTCCTATGCCCATCCTGCCTATATATAAAGGAATCGAAGATCCCATAGAGCATCTTCGCATGTTTAGGATAGCATGTCATGATATATCACATGATGACTTGCTATTACTAAAAATGTTCCCGAAAAGTTTAGGTGGAATGGCATTAGAGTGGTACTATCAATTGCCCACTCATTCTTTGAGAAACTTTGAAGAAACAACTGAATCTTTTGTCCATCAATTCAGTGCCTACATCGAGAGGCATGTAACCATTAAAGATTTATACAACTTAAAACAAGACAAGGATGAATGTTTTGCCGATTTCTTAGCTAGATGGAGGCAGTTGACGGAAAACTGCACTTTGTGCTACCTTATAGGGAAATGTTGGACATTTTTATCAATAATTTACAAGAACAAATATCTTATGAGTTATCAACTACTACTTTAACTACCTTCAATCAAGCTATAGATTTAGCTCGAAGAGTAGAATATTCCCTCATTAGGAGAGGCCAACTTAGGAAGAAGGATGATGAGAAAACATCCAAAAATCAATATAAAAACAAACAAGTCGTAGGTGATGGAGTCATTGACAGCAGAAATGTTGCTAATATTAATGCAACAAAAATGACAAAAAAATTTATATTGAAACCTCCTGACAAACCTCTTCGAGAATTTACTTGGTTGAATCAACCCTTATCAACTATTTTACCTCAATTACTCGAAAGAGGTTTGATCCAATTACTAGCTATCCGGGAACCTGATCCAACTATACCCGGATACAAAGTTGACTTACACTATGATTTCCATAGAGGGCCTGGACACTCTACCAACGCTTGTAAAAGGTTGAAACATAAAATACAAGATTTGATTGATGATAATGAAATGGAGGTGCAAGCCTTCCAACCTAAACAAAATGCTCCTAATAACGCTCAAAAGAACATTCCCCAAAATCAAAATCAAAATGCTAATCAATGATTAGACATATTTCAACACCCTTTACCAAGACATGGTAAATAGGTGGCCAATCAAATCGAACATCATAATGTTCCTCCTCCTACCCGATATGTAGGAACTATTAGTGGACAATTACCTGTTTAGGATCCTCAAGTATGTGACACAACCTTATCCCTGGTTACGACCAGGCCCTTACATAATATTCCAACTCTTGATTCTAGTGATATAGAATCAGATACTGAAAGTGAACTAGACATTACTTCAAACCAATCAAATAGTTCTAAAAATGAATTAGATCCTATTCAACCCATCACAGATGCTATGGTTCCAGAAGAACCATTTCCTAGAAGAGTTACTACTCGACCCTCTTCTAATCAATTCCTCCCAAATGAACAAGCCATAAACGCTCGACCGAGACCAGTTCAACGTCTTCAATATAACATTGTAGGTACCATTGGAGTCGTTACCCGACAACAACCTCAAAATTCTCAACAAGAACCAAACTAGAATGATGGATCAGCTCCATTTGCTTTGAAAAATCCCAATAAAGGGAATTATGCTTCTAATGTTCAACCTAAACCCCCTTACAATATTAATGAGCAATTATCCAATACCACAGCTAGAATCTCCCTTTTGGATTTATTAAGATCTTCTCCCACCCATAGGGATGAGTTGATGCTTACATTAAGCCAAATGATGGTACCTCAAAACATTCAACCTGAAGCCATGGCCAATACTATCATCACTTGAGAAGTTGATTGTATGGACTTTGGGGATAAAGATATCCCACAACATAGTTTACATAAGGATAATCCCTTATATATTACTACTCTAATTAGAGATGTAGCTGTCAAACGAGTCTTGATTGATAATGGCTCATCTCTAAACATTTGCACTTTTGACTTCTACCAACGATTTGGCTTTAGAAGTGATGAAATGAAGAAAACTGACATGATTATCAAAGCTTTCAATGACGAAACACAAGAAATGTGTGGAGTTATTACCATCCCATTGCAAGTTGGTCCTAGAACCCTAGATACCACCGTGTTTATTGTACATTGCCCAACATCGTACAATATACTTTTGGGTCACCCTTGGATCAATGCGATGCGGGCGGTCCCATCAACTTTACACCAATGTGTTAAATTCGAATTTAAAAATCAGTTGGTCACTATCCATGGTGACCCTAGACCCTTTGATATGTGTGCTTTGGTAGAACCTGTTGGAGTGCAATTTTGCCCTGCTCTGTCATCCACACATCCTAATTCTTATTTTTCATCTAAAAATGTGAAACACACACCCATAACTTCACCTATTTCCCCTCCATTAATTTCACCCTCATATATAGCTCAACAATCTTCTAAACAAACCACTCTAGAACCTCAAAAAGAACTTCAATCTACAACCAATCCTTCATGTCCTATCCCTATAATTTCAAAACCTATAGACCCATCCATTAACACTTCCACATTATCAACATCTATCATACCTTCCACATCTCAAGATATAGGGAATGATCCTTCTACATCTTATGCTCTTTCTGATGAACTTTTACCAGATTTATCCACAATCTTAATATAAAAAAAAACAAATGCTTTCATGCAAGATTCAATTCTTTTAAATAACTTACCGCCATCTCCTCGTACTTTGGGCCTCCCACAACCTATGGGAAGTACTTACCAAGTCGGGAGTTGTGCCTTCATTTATAAAGGATATGACTGGGGGAAGAATTCCTCGAAACATCAAAACTCATCATGAGGGATATGCTCGATGTTATTTTACCAATGAATATATTAAAGCTAAACCCATAATGCTTAAAATGGGATATAAAGGGAAAGGCTTGGGACCTTTCCAAAATGACATGAAAGAACCTTTCGAGGTAGAACCGTGGCCTGCCCGCTATGGTGTGGGCCTATTTCCTAGTAAGGGTCAACCCTTTCCTTTTGAAGATGATGATCAACTCATATGTTATCAAGATTATTTGGATAGGCATGATGATTTGCCTCTAAAAAATCAACCGTTTACATGTAACATGCTATCCATAGCTTACCCTGAAATGATTGCTGACCCCGATGAAGAATTGGAAGGAGATATCTTCCACGATGTCTCCGTTGAAGAGATGTTACACAATGGATTTTATTTTGATGGTTCTATACCAACTATAGCCCAACTTGGGACCGCTAATCCTCAATATGAATTATCCAAATTAACCTTACAAGAATTACAATAATTGGGTGTTTCACCCGCCCCACCTAACTTTGAAAGAGATCTACACATGGAGGTAGAAAACGTCATTAAGATTAACATTGGAGCTGAGGATAATCCTCACATAATCAATATTGGATCAGAATTAAGTCAAGAAAAACAAGAAAAATACATTGCATTCCTTAAAGAGTATGAAGATGTCTTCGCTTGGACATACGAAGATATGCCAGGTCTAGACCCTTTAGTAGTCATGCATCACCTAGTGGTCCATCCGGATGCTAAACCTGTCAAACAAAAACTTAGAAAAATGCATCCCAAAGTGGCTTTGCTAGTCAAAGGGGAGTTAGAAAAACTCTTGAATGTTGTTTTTATACAAGCTATTGATTATGCTGAATGGATCTCAAATGTAGTTCCAGTCACCAAGAAAGAAGCCACCAAAGTTAGGGTTTGCACAAATTTTAGAGATATTAACGTTGCATGCCCTAAAGATGATTTTCCTCTTCCAAACATGGATCAAATCATTGAATTTACTGCCGGGAGTGGGATGATGTCCTTAATGGATGGATTCTCCGATTATAATTAGATCAGGATAGCTCCTGAATATCAGGCTAAAACAGCCTTTATTACCCCCTAGGGTACCTTTTGTTGGAAGGTGATGCCATTTGGCTTAAAGAACGCAGTGCAACCTATCAACGAGCTATGACTTATATTTTTCATGATATGATGCATGATATCCTACATGATTATGTAGATGATATTATAGCTCGCTCTATTAATGAAGATAATCATTTAGATGATTTGAGAAAAGTTTTTAATCGATTACGAGAATATCTTATTCGATTAAATCCAACAAAATGCATATTCGGAGTTAAGTCCGGTAAACTATTAGGGGTTTTAGTTTCTTTACGTGGTATCAAAATTGACCCTCTCAAGATTGTGGCTATCACTGATATACCCACACCTACTAATATATCTGAATTACGAAGTTTACAAGGTAAGCTTCAAGCCATCCGTCGCTTCATCGATAAGCTGGCGGACAAAATTGGTCCCTTTCTTAAGCTCCTTAAGAAGGATGTCCCTTTTAATTGGGACGACGAATGTAGAGAAGCTTTTGAACTTCTCAAACAATACCTCCTTAATCCACCTATGCTTTCACCGCCTAGACCTGATCGCCCATTTCTCTTGTATATTTTAGCTTTAGATTCTGCCTTAGGAGCTATGTTAGCTCAGCTTGATGATGCGAAAAGAGAACGTGCTAATTATTATATTAGTCGAACCTTCATCAGTTATGAAACCCGCTATACAACATTAGAAAAACTATGTCTAGTAGTCATGTTTGCTATGCAAAAATTATGACATTATATGCTTAGTCAGAAAACTTATGTCATTGCTAAATACGATCCCTTGAGGTACCTCATGAGTCGACCTTATTTATCGGGTCGCATAGCCAAGTGGGTTCTTGCTCTAAGCGAGTTTGATCTCACATTCATAGGACAAAAGTCTGTTAAGGATCAAATCATAGAAGATCAATTAGCTGCTGCACCCTTAGAGTCTACCCATCCCCTCATCATTGAGTTTCTTGATGAATGCCTTCAATTAGAGGTAGACCATATTGAACAATGGTCCTTATACTTTGATGGAGCCCGATGCATGAGTGGGGCTGGTGCGGGTATTATTTTAATATCCTCGCAAAAACATCTTATTCCTTTGTCCTTCAAATTAACATTTGCTTGCACCAACAATACTGCTGAATATGAAGCTCTAATCCTTGGATTACGAGCTGCCTTGGCGCTAAAAATTAAACATCTATTAGTTTTTGGTGATTCTCAACTGGTTATAAACCAAATTAATGAATTTTATCAAACTAGAGATGATAAACTACGCCCATATAAAGCCTATGTTTTACAATTAATGTCTCTATTTGATCAAGTTACCTTGGAAGCTATTCCTCGAACTTGCAATCGTGCAGCTGATGCTATGGTCGCAGCTGCATCTCTCTTGCCCTTGGAGTTAGATGATGAATATGCCACTATCATTATTCATCGACTCCAGGAACCCGCTTCAAATAAGTCATGCTTAGAACCTTTGGATGTGTTTCTAATCAACGAAACTACTCCTGAACCTTGGTATACGGATATATTTGATTTTCTCCAAAATGGGACTTTCCCTACCAATTCTAATAGAAACCAGCATCGATTATTACGTAGACGAGCAAGTCGATTTGTAATAATTGGCAATACTTTATATAGGAGATCTTTTGAAGGTATCCTATTAAGATTCTTTGTTGTGGCTGATCCACAACACACCCCAAAATTGGGGACCCACCTTTTTTGCAGGCTTTCAAAGAAAATCTCGGTGACCCAGATGCTAAAAATCAAGAAAAAGGGGCAAAATTGCACAAGGAAGAAAAGTGTCGCGATATCGCGACATGTCGCGCCATCGCTGCCGAAAAATGAAAAGTGTCACGAAATCGCGACATGTTGCTCCGTCGCGGCCAAAAATAAAAAAGTGTCACGAAATCGTGACGTGTTGCGCGGTCGCTGCCAAAAATGAAAAGTGTCACGAAATCGTGACATGTTGCTCCATCGCGGCCCAGAGAGGAGAGAGAAAGGCAAAATGGAAAGGCGTAGCGAAATCGTGACATGTCGCAAAATCATGGGTCAAACCAGTCAAACAAGGCAAAGCAAAAACGTCGCGAAATCGTGACAGGAAGCGGCAAACGGGGCACGAAGCAGAAAGGCGTAGCGAAATCGTGACGCGTCGCAAAATCGTGGTCAACGCAGTCAGCGATAGCAAGTGAGCGAAACCATCGTGAAATCATGACGTGTTTGATTTTCGCGGCTTGCAAGTGGGCGGAAGGCATGAAATGTAAAATGGTAACGAAATCATGACAAAATCGAGCGAAAGGGCGACTAAGGCGCAGAAGCATGCGAAATCATGACAAAATCGACACAAAGCGCATAAGTCGAAAGGTGTAGCGAAATCACGAAGGCAAAGCCTAAGAAGTAGCGATCGCAATGAGAAACGAGAAAACGTCACGAAATCCTGACAGCAAGGAGGAAAACGTCAGAAATCCGAAAAAAGTGAAAAACGTCACGAAATCAGACGAAGAAAGGAGTGCCAGAGTGAAAAACGTCACGAAATCAGAAAAAAGAGCGAGTGAAAAACGTCACGATATCATGACAAGTTGCGCCAGAGTGTACGAAAAGAAAAGCGTCGGATTTCGAGACATGTCACGATTTGGACATGTCGCTTTTATTGGGCAAGAAGGCAAGAAGGTTGTTGGTCGAAAAACGTCACGATATCGCGACCTGTCTCATTTTTCGCTATGCTGGCAGAGGAACAAGCTGCATGCATAAAAACGTCATGATTTACATGGGGCCATTACGAAACATGTTGGAAACGTAGAACACGTGGCATACAGGTGTCAGAGTTGCAGAAGCGTTTCATGTAATAGAAAATTTCGAACGTTTCGACATCGAGCATGAATCAAAAGCAACGAAAAGGAGGGAATTTGAAACGACGCATTCTGGGAGGTGAAACGAAGCGACGCAGGGTGAATCGAAGAGCCGTATCAGTTAGTATAAAATCAGAAGCGCAGATCGATACAGGGGTTGGAAATTGCTGCTAGCAGAGTTGCAGAGACAAGGGCTGCAAGCCATTCTGGGCCTGCACTTGGAGCAATTTCCTTCATTTGTTCTAGATTTGTTAAACCTAGAACATTCTATCATTGTAACTGATATACCATTTTAATACAGAAATACAGAGAGTTGGCATCTCATTGATGAGAAAGGAGTCATTTTTGCATGCATGATTTAATGTTTTATCTTCCCCTTTCAGATTTCTAGGTTTATAGATGGAGTTTAATGCAAGTTCTCTTGGTTGCTTCATGCGAATGCCTAAAATCTGAAATTACAATAAAACCCTAGAAACCCGCACCTAGCTTATCAGGATTGTGCGAATGTGCAGATTCAATAGGTTAGGTTGCATGTAGAAAACCTCATTATCTTCGGTTTTGTCGAATGGAGATGGCAGCATTTTGAGCGTAGTTTAGTTTATTATTCTTTGCATTTTCTTTTATTCACAATTCTTCATTTTATTTTCTGCATTTTAATTACTTTAAATAAATAACTAAAAATCCATCAAAGCTCAAGATCAAAACAAATTCATCTCTTAGATTTATTCACTTTGAGTCCATTGCAAATTCAAATTAAAATAAACCACAGTGCCCCTTGTTAACATCCACTTGCAACCCTAAGGTATTCCTAGCATTTAAATTGAACAACATCATTGGTAAACAAAGAGCCAGCATAACAGGAACCTTGGAGAAATTATTTTGTCATAATTTCTTTGCAAGCAGAGGATTTTGGGACTCAGATCCTACCGGAGAGTGTGCTTTCACAATTGGGTGAAAACACCACTCAACAGATTGGCGCTAGAAGGAGGGCCTGATTGGTTTACTTTATTTTGATTTTCATACATGAGTAATATCTTTTTGATTTGATTTTGAAATCATCTCTTAAATCTCACAAACAGCTAAACTGCAGCTTTTGTTTTTCTTTTGTTGCAGGTTTTCTTTGAAATAACCGAGGGTTTCATCAGGTAGGCTGGACCCACCGCGTCGTATTGCGACCAGGTCCCAAACAACCAGGGAAACCATTTTTCATGACCTTACGCTCACTGGTACTCCCAAGAATAAAACCAAGCAAGTCGTAAGCTTACCAGTCACAAAAGCCCTTTTTCCTCCAGGAACATCGAGTGGACCTACACCAGTGATACCCATTGCCACTAGTGTTCCTATTGTCAGTAATATTTCCACTGCTCTTGTAGGGTTGTCTTCATCGATTTTGAGTCAAATGGCTCAACCTCCAGCAGCTCCTTGGTATGGAGCTAACAATATTCCTTTGAACATTGCTGGGGATATCCATGAAATCCCCAAGAACATAGAAATATTTTTGCCTAAATACAAACCAGATGGCCTAAGAACAGTAGAAGAACATATCCAAGCCTATAGGGATGTTTTAATTAGGCTGCAAGTCCAACATGAAGATGTGGCTTGCAGACTTTTCCCCATGAGCTTAGATCCAATAGCATATGAATGGTATATATGCTTACCAACTGGTTCAATCACTTCATGGGCGCAAATGGAGAATGCCTTTGTTAATCAATTTAGGTCACCCTTGGATCCCGCAACCATTTACAATCAATTCATTACATGCAAAAGGGGCCAGGGGGAACCAATCAGAACATTTAATCAAAAATTCCAAAAGTGCTATAATAGAGCAGTTCGGCATTTTGCCATCGATCCCGTAGTGGCTTTGCAGATATATTTTGGGGCATTGGACCCCATGACAGCCATGTTTGCAAGACGAAATCCTCAAGTCACCATGCTAGCTCTAGCCTATAATGAAGCCATGACCATCGAGCAACAAATGACACCACAGGGCTATGGATTTCCCTAGATGCCTATGATGGGACAATATGCTCCATATGGTCAAGCTCCCTTGGCAAATCAGATCATGGCACCGCAAATGCCAAGCATGAATGCCTTCCCATATCAGCAACCGTATCCACCAGCACCTGCGTATGCACCCATTCCAATCCAACCAATTACATCCATTCCACCTGTTCCCGCATTTTTGTAGAATAGTCAATCGACTATGCAAGGAACCAGCCAAGTTAATTCTCAGGCTATAGTTCCTTTCCCAAATCCAACTCCGATTCAAAGTGTCAATCCATACGGGAATCAAATTCCTCAAAACCCGACCCAAATGTTGAATCAAGACCCCACCAATTATGCAAATCCAACGGGGGTTAACAACAATGTGATTCCACCGAAGGAGATTTATTCAGAGGTCGAAGAGCTCAAGAAAATAGTTCATAAGCTGAGCAATGACATGGTTCAAAAGCAGAAGTATGAATCCCATGCCCCTCACTCAAATCAAAATTTTAACAATAGAGGGAGACATTGGAACACAAAGCCAAACAATGGGGGAGTACCCGCTCCCATTGCTAATCAACTAGATACTTCTGCAAGGACCTAGTCAATCCAATTCCCTTTTGAATCTTTCAGATTTGGCATGGGAAAGGGGGTGTAGGTTGCACAACACAAAAGAACACAATGAGAGGAATTGTCCTGAAATTGCTAGATACACTCATTGTCTTCAGGCACAAGTTGATGATTTGGAGCTGGTATCAAATGAGGGTCCATCGCAACATCAAGATGATAACATTATGGTGATGGAAACTGTATATCATCAAGAAGGTGAGAGTGAGGAAGAAGAAGACAAAATTTTGGAACAGGAGGTGCAAGCTTTTCGAGATTTTAGAAAGGGGAATCATGGATACCATTTGAGAAGTAAATCTAAAGCCCCTAAAACCTCATCAACACCTCCAAACAACTCTATTCTTCCTCCGGATACTAAGGCAGATAATAATCCTCCTCCTCCACTCAGAAGAGAAATGTCTAATGACGTGCAGAAGACAGTCAAATTCGAAAAACCAAACTATGACATAGTGGAGGATCTAAAGAAGTCCAAATCTAGCCTTTCGTTCTTGGACGCGGCTAGATTGCCTGGCCAAAAGGAGGCGTTGATAAAGGCTCTGAACTCACCTGATCAAATGTGGAAGGGAAAAGGAGTTGAGTCCCATCTGATTTTATGAAAGGAGAGACGGGATGTCCCGCCATTCTTATTGACTCTGAGAATTGCGGGTAAGAATTTGCATAACTGTTTGGTGGACACGGGTGCCACGAGCAACCTCATGCCTTCGGAGATATGTCAAATGCTAGGTCTGCAACCTGTTTCATCCAAATGCAAGGTCCTGCAATTGGACCGATCAGAGGTAAATGTGGTAGGGACCCTATATGATGTCAAAATTCAATTAAATTCTGAACCCGGGGTCCAACGAGGTTGTCGACATTACGGTTGTTAATATCCCAAGTAGATATGGAATGCTACTTGCGAGGGATTGGATGAAAACTCTGAATGGCTATTTTTCAACAGATTGCTCACATATGTGGCTACCCTGGAAAGGAATTGCAAATCAAATCAGAGTGGAAAATGAACCGAGGCTTAAAGAAATCATAACAAAATTTAACAAGCCGAATGAAGTTCAGTTTTCACTAGGGGTTTATGCACTTGATGTTGAGGAAGCTACTGAAGAGCCTAAAGAGGAAACATGTCATGGTGGCTCTTTTGAGGAAAATGATTGCACATGGTTGCTCAGGTTTGATGGATCAAAATCTAGACAGGGAGCAGGAGCTGGAGTCGAGCTCACTGGTCCAGGAGGTAAACCATTATTGGCTGCTTATAGATTGCAATTTCCTTGCATGAACAATGTGGCAGAATACGAAGCATTGATCTTTGGTTTACGTCTAGCATTGAGCAAGCAAGTTAAATGCTTGAAGGTTTTGGGAGATTATGAGCTGGTAGTCAAGCAGATCAAAGGACAGTATACATGCCGTGACAGGAGACTGAGCCTTTATAGAACTAGGGTTATGGACCTCATTGAGGAATTCGACGCATTCAATATAGCCCTTATTTCTAGAAAAGGAAATCGAATAGCAGACTCTCTTGCAGTCATCGCGGGCATGTTAAACCCGGTTGATATAAAAAGGTGTAAAAAGTTCTCCATTGAATTGGTTCCTTGTCCATCAATACCCGATAATGTCAAGAATTTCTAGGTTTTTGAAAATGACAGACACATCTTCAAATTTGTCACGAACTCGGGTATTTTTGAAAATCAGGTGATTGATGAGGAGCAAAGGTGGCAAGATGAAACAGAAAACGAGAGTGAAACCGCATGTCAATCCAACAAAATACCTAAAGACGTGGTTTCATTGGAGAAAATGTTCGACGTGGGATACAAGACCAAAAAAGGAAAAAGGGTCCCACTCCCCAAAGATGCATGTGATTCAATTAATCTAGGGAGTGCGGACAATCCAAAGGAGGTGTACATTGCAAAGGCATGTACGAGATGAAGAAAGGAGCAACATAATACAGGCATTGAAGCATTACATAGATTGCATTGCTTGGAATTACAATGAGCTGAAAACATACAACCAAGACATCATCACACATACCATCCCTTTGAAGCCAGACTCCAAGCCTTTTAGGCAAAGACAGCGAGTTGTTAACCCGCTATTGGAGCCTTTGATCGAAAAGGAGGTTAAAATATTATTGGAAGCGAAGATCATATTTCCTATTAGGCACTCAACCTGGGTTGCTAACCTCGTTCCGATAAGAAAAAAGAGTGGAGAGATTAGGCTGTGCATAGATTTTTGAAATCTTAATAAAGCCTCTCAAAAGGATAATTATCCATTGCCATCAATTGATGAAATTCTACAAATGGTAAATGGATCTGAAATGATGTCCTTTCTTGATGGGTATTCTGGATACAACCAAATTCTTATACATCCAAATGACAGGATGAAAACAGCCTTCACCACCAAGTGGGGGACATTTGCATATAAGAGAATGCCATTTGGACTGTTAAATGTTGGTGCAACATTTCAACGCGCCATGGACTATGCATTCAAAGGGCTTATAGGCAAATGTATCATCGTGTATGTGGATGATATTCCAGTATTCTCAAAGAAGAGAGAAGACCATGTCAAAGATTTGAAGAAAGTGCTCCAAAGATGCAGAGAACATGGAATTTCCTTAAATCCCAAAAAGTGCATTTTCGGAGTAACAGAAGGAAAATTGCTTGGTCACATCATTTCAAAAGAGGGCATATCCATTGATCCAGAAAGGATACAAGCTATCCAAAATTTACCTCTCCCAGGTAGTAAAAAAGAACTGAGATCTTTCTTTGGGCAGGTTAATTTTGTGAGGAAGTTTATCTCGAGCTTTGCTGAGATAGCCAAACCTCTGAACAAGATGCTCAAGAAAGATGTAGAGGTCAAGTGGAACGAGGAAAGTAGGGTGGCCTTTCAGAACATAAAAGATGCCATTTCCAGAGCCCCTGTCCTCATAAGTCCAGACTATTCTAAGCCTTTCTATATTTATGCTTTCGCATCAGAACACTCTTTCGCGAGTGTCTTAACCCAGAAAGGTGAGGATAGTGCTGAAAACCCCATAGCATTTTTAAGTGCCCCTCTAAAAGATGCTCAATTAAGGTATTCAATCCTTGATAAGCAGATGTACGCACTTTTTAAAACGGTGAAAAAATTTAGGCATTACATTGTGCACAGCAGAGTTATTGCCATCGTGCCTGACTCTGCTGTTAAGACCATGTTTTTACAAAACGAACTAGGTGAGAAAAGAGGGAAATGGATTTCCACCATCCAAGAATTCGATCTCGAAATCCAACCTATGAAACTAGTTCGAGGACAGGGACTGGTGAAGGCGATCGCTGAAAATAATCCGCAAATAACATGCCAATACTCGAATACGGAATACATTGCTAAGGATGACTGGTATGTTGATATTGTGCAATTTTTATTGAATGGTAAGTGTCCTTCTAATCTGAATTCAACCCAGAGAAGAGCTTTAAGGCTTAAGTCTATCAATTATCTGATGAAATCTGGTGTTCTTTACAGGAAGAATCATGAAGGGATCTACACGAGGTGCCCGAACAAAGAAGAAGGCTGCCGGGGTGTTGCAGGAATTTCACGGGAAACATGGAGCTGGTCATGGTGCGGCAAATGCTACAGCGCATCAAATCCTGAGAGCGAGGATACTACCGGCCCCACATTTTCAAAGATGCACATGCCCATGTACGATCTTGTCATATCTGTCAAGTGGCTGCCAATAGAGAAAGAAATGCAGCCATGCCATTACAACTTGTAGTTGAAATGAGACCATTTGCACAGTGGGGACTAGATTTCATTGGGGTTATTAACCCAAATTCTTTCGATTCTCATAAATTCATATTGACAGCTACAGACTACTGTACAAGGTGGACGGAGATTCCTACAAACGCAACAAAACATGCCACCACTTGTAATAAAATTCCTTGAGGACCATATTATAACAAGATTTGGAATGCCCGATTCTATTGTCGGTGACAATGGTAAAGCTTTTATTTCTACACAATTTGCAGATTGGGCATATGACAACAAAGTGAGCTTAAAATTTGCATCTAATTATTATCCTCAAGGAAATGGTTTGGCCGAATCTTCAAATAAAAATTTGTTGAATACCATTAAGAAATTGCTTGGAAAAGAACCCTCGGGATTGGCACAGCCAATTAAAGTTTGCCCTTTGGGCGAGATAGGACCAGAGTAAAAGAATCCATAGGGAATACTCCCTATCATTTGGTCTATGGGCAAGACCCGATATTTCCTGCAAATTTGAAGTTGCGGACCTTGCATTTCATACAAGAGTACTTGGGGACAGATGATCAAGTTGAAGCCGAGGTTAAGTCATTTGTTGCACCTTGATGAAAAGAGAGAAGAAGCCATGAATCACATGAATAAACACCAGGAAGTTATCAAGAGATGGTTTGACAGAAGGGCCAAAATTAAGTCCTTCAGAATTTCAGATTTGGTATTACTATGGGACAAAAGACATGAGGAAAAAGGGAATCATCAAAAGTTTGATTGTCTTTGGTTAGGCCCCTATCAGATTTCAGAAATTCTCGGAAAAAATACCTTCAGGCTAAAAACTTTAGAAGGGAAAGATTTTATGCTACCGGTTAATGGGCAGATTTTAAAGCATTATTTTAGCCCTTAGGTTGTGAGATTTTGATGTTATTCTTTTCGGTTTTGGTGGAGATTTTCAGATTTTGTTTTCATTTTTTAGGATTGTTAGTCTAGTTAGGATTTAGGTTGTGGGTTTGATTTCAATTGACATGTTTTGTTTATTTTTATAAAAAAAAAAAAAAAAAAAAATTGAGATGTCAACTTATGCTTAAGACTAGGAGAATATGAAATATTGGAATTGTCTTGTAAAAGCTCCACAAGTCACACAAACATTTTAAGTTATATCGTTTGAAACTTGTGATGCATGAAGTAGTCAGTTTTGTATGGCAAATAATTTCATCTGCAATTCAAAGATAATGCATTCATGTCACATCTCACTTTACATATACATTCCATCTTAGTTGCATATGCATCTTAGGTACAAATCATTAAAGTATGTCAAATCCTCTTAGGGTTGTGTTATAACATAAATGTAAGAAAAATCCTAAGGTTGGAAACTGAGTCTTGAGATATCTAGAACCAAGCACATCTTATACATTAAAAAGGATCTTGAGCAAAATGATCAAAACCTAACTTGGAAGAAAAGGTTGGGCGAAAGAGGTTTTTCATGTCTATCCTATTATGCAACATGATCCTTAAAACAGTGGTTTTGACCACTTCCATAAAGCTTAAAGCCTAAAATCAGAGTAGTAAGGATAGGGTTAAATCCTCATCAAACTTAGGTTGAGGATCCAACTCCCCAAAGCTTTGATTTGACCTACATGGAGTAGTAAGGATAGGGCATAAATTCTCATCTCGCTTAGGTTGAGAATCTGATTCCCCAAAGCTCTTATGTCTCATTTCATAATAAATCTTGGATTGGAAGGATCGTACTACTTGTCCTCTGCAAAGGATGGGTAGTCATCCCCAAGGTCTAAGCAATAAATTAATATTTTCCATTTTTATCCAAAGCTTGGATTGGAAGGATCGTACTACATGTCCCTAGCAAGGATGGGTAGTCATCCCCAAGGTCCAAGAAGTAAAAAATTAATTTTTCCCATCTCATATTTATTTTGGATTGGAAGGATCGTACTACTTGTCCTCTGCAAAGGATGGGTAGTCATCCCCAAGGTCCAAAGAAATGAAGATAAGTTTTGGATTATGGGGTTAAGTATGCCCATGCATGGCAACATGTCTTGTCTAAAAAACAAGACCACTGATTGTCCAAAGGGTTAGACTAGCATGACCATTTCTTCCATAATTGGTTAAATTATTTTGCTCAAAGTGAGGTAATGAACTCTAAATCAGAATAGTAAGGATAGGGTTAAACTCCCATCTTGGTTAGGTTGGGAGTCTGATTCCCCAAAGTTCTGATTTCACATTCACTTGCACATGGGTTCAAGATAGTAGGGACTCATAACCAACTTTGGGATATAATAAAACAATTCATTAGTGGATCCTAAGAGGGTTTGGCAATCTTGAATGTTTGTACATGATACTAGAAGAAAGACTATGCCTTTTATAAAAGCAAAATCTCCTAGCATATTCATTAGGTTACACAAATCATTCACAATCTCACATATGCATTCATGTAAAACTGACAATGGAATGTTGATCAATTTCAAACGATAGGGAATGAAATTCATTGCACACACTGAGCTAATACTTGATGATTCTGATGATTCATGTACTTCTGATCTTTGGGCATTTGTTTATATTGCTTATGTGCTAACACATGTTTTCGAGTTTGTATATGTTTCTGGTTGGGTTCTCACTAAAATGCTCAAGAGCATTTGACAGGAGAGTCGCCATTTGTTGTGGCTGATCCACAACACACCCCAAAATTGGGGACCCACCTTTTTGTAGGCTTTCAAAGAAAATCTCAGTGACCCAGATGCTAAAAATCAAGAAAAAGGGGCAAAATTGCACAAGGAAGAAAAGTGTCGCGATATCGCGACATGTCGCGCCATCGCTGCCAAAAAATGAAAAGTGTCACGAAATCGTGACATGTTGCTCCGTCGCGGCCGAAAATGAAAAAGTGTCACGAAATCGCGACATGTTGCACGGTCGCTGCCAAAAATGAAAAGTGTCACGAAATCGTGACATGTTGCTCCATCGCGGCCCAGAGAGGAGAGAGAAAGGCAAAATGGAAAGGCGTAGCGAAATCGTGACATGTCACAAAATCATGGGTCAAACCAGTCAAACAGGGCAAAGCAGAAAAGGCATCGTGAAATCGCGACAGGAAGCGACAAACGGGGCACGAAGCAGAAAGGCGTAGCGAAATCATGACGCGTCACAAAATCACGGTCAACACGCAAGAGTGGGCAGAGAACCGTCGTGAAATCATGACGTGTTTGATTTTTGCGGCCTGCAAGCGGGTGGAAGGCATGAAATGTAAAATGGTCGCGAAATCATGACAAAATCGAGCGAAAGGGCACAAGCACAGAAGCGTAGAAATCACGAAATCAGACACAAAGCGCTATAAGTCGAAAGGTGCACGAAATCAAGCAAACCAAAAAGGTAGCGATCGCAACTGGAAACGAGAAAACATCACGAAATCACGAAGAAAGGGCGAAGGAAAAACGTCACGAAATCACGACAGGAGCAAAGAGGAGTGAAAAACGTCACAATCATGACAAGAAAGGAGAATGAAAAACGTCACGAAATCATGACGGCAAAGAGCGAGGAAAAACGTCACGATTTCGCGACAGTTGCGAGTGTACGAAAAGAAAAGCATCATGATTTCGTGACATGTCGTTTTGGGAAGAAGGCAAGAAGGTGTTGGTCAAAAATGTCGCGATATCGCGACTGTCTCATTTTTGTCTGGCAGAGGAACAAGTGCATGCATAAAAACGTCACGATTTACATGGGGCCATTACGAAACATGCTGGAAAGCGAGAACACGTGGCATACAGGTGTCAGAGTTGCAGAAGCGTTTCATGTAACAGAAAATTTTGAACGTTTTAGCATCGAGCATGAATCAAAAGCAACGAAAAGGCGAGGAATTTGAAACGATGCATTCTAGGAGGTGAAACGAAGTGACACAGGGTGAATCGAAGAGCCGTATCAGTTAGTATAAAATCAGAAGTGCAGATCGATACAGGGGTTGGAAATTGTTGCTAGAGAGTTGCAGAGACAAGGGCTGCAAGCCATTCTGGGCCTGCACTTGGAGCAATTTCCTTCATTTGTTCTGGATTTGTTATACCTGGAACATTCTGTCATTGTAACTGATATACCATTTTAATACAGAAATACAGAGAGTTGGCATCTCATTGATGAGAAAGAAGGAGTCATTTTTGCATGCATGATTTAATGTTTATCTTCCCCTTTCAGATTTTAAGGTTTATAGATGGAGTTTAATGCGAGTTCTCTCGGTTGCTTCATGCGAACGCCTAAAATCTGAAATTACAGTAAAACCCTAGAAACCCGCACCTAGCTTATCAGGATTGTGCGAATGTGCAGATTCAATAGGTTAGGTTGCATGTAGAAAACCTCATTATCTTCGGTTTTGTCGAATTGAGATGGCAGCATTCTGAGCGTAGTTTAGTTTACTATTCTTTGCATTTTCTTTTATTCACAATTCTTCATTTTATTTTCTGCATTTTAATTACTGTAACTTAAATAAATAACTAAAAATCCATCAAAGCTCAAGATCAAAACAAATTCATCTCTTAGATTTATTCACTTTGAGTCCACTGCAAATTCAAATTAAAATAAATCACCAGGCCCCTTGTTAACATCCACTTGTAACCCTAAGGTATTCCTAGCATTTAAATTGAACAGCATCATTGGTAAACAAAGAGCCAGCATAACAGGAACCTTGGAGAAATTATTTTGTTATAATTTCTTTGCAAGCAGAGGATTTTGGGACTCAGATCCTACCGGAGAGTGTGCTTTCACAATTGGGTGAAAACACCACTCAACAATCTCCTTGGCCCTTTTCAAAATGGGGTTTAGATATTATTGGCAAAATCAATCCTGTGTCATATGATGGACACAAATTCATCATAACCGCCACTAAGTATTTCACGAAGTGGGTTGAAGCTATGCCTTTAGCTTCCTGCACTGGAACACAAGTCTCTAAATTTATTTTTAATCAAATCATTTGTAGGTTTGAAATTCCTGCAAATCTCATCTCTGACAATGGAACTTGTTTAAAAAATAAAGATGTTAAAAAATTATGCCAAAAATATAAGATTCAACATCGTTGGTCCACTCCCTATTATCCTCAGGGTAACGGTCAAGCAGAAGCATCTAACAAAACCTTAATCAAAATCCTTAAGAGATTGGTCAATAAAACTGGTCGTGATTGGCACATTCACTTATATCCAACCTTGTGGGCCTATCGAACTAGTGTTCGAACCCCCACTGGAACTTCACCTTTTGTTTTGGTGTATGGTGCTGAAGCCATTTTTCCCTTTGAATTAGAAGTTCCTTCTTTGGCTCTACTACTTCAAGATACCGAAGTAGGAGATGAATATCGAGCTGGTAGACTCAGTCAGCTAGAACTCCTAGATGAAAAATGCATCAATGCTTTGGAGCATCTCCGTGCCTACCAAAACAAGCTTAAAAGATCATATGCTAAAAAAGTTCGTCATCGATCCTTTGAGATCGACGACCTTGTTTTAAAAGAAAATAAAAAAAATACTAATGCAACTAAGGACCTTAAAGGTAAATTTGAGCCCAACTGGCTTGGACCATACATTATCACTGCTAAATTTGAATCGGGAGCATACAAATTATCTACCTTAGATGGTAAAGAACTTAAAGAACCCATGAATATTTTGCATCTTAAACGTTATTATGTATAAATTTGGTCATTTCATCCTTGTATATATTTGTTTAAAATATTTCAAAATCACTATCTTGTATTTCTTTCAATTTATAAATTCAAAAACACCAAAAACATTCATAATCATCAAAATCTTCAAAAACTACTTGTATTTATTTATGGCACTTGTTAATTCTTTCAAAAACGAAAAAAAAAATAATAATAATAAAAAACAAAACAACAATATTCTTGACTCTTTCGAAACCAAAACAACATACAGAAGAAAGAGAGAGTCAACATTCTCAAAACTTCTAAAAAGTATTTATATATATCTCTTCTTACAAATATTGCAGTTATATGTTTCAAATTATTTTGGATAAATTAGCATTTATTTGGAATCCCTCACTTTCACACTCACAAAAATAAATATCTTGATTTTATCTGGCATGATTACTAATCTCTCTTATATCAAAGTCCACAAAATTCAATTAAATAAAGTTTGAGCATAGAGAATTGATCTTGTTATTTACTTAAACCAAGCACATCTTTTCACAATAAAATGATTATATTTGTAATTTCCATGCTTTGCTACATAGTAGAAGTGGTTTCTTGAGCGAAAAGTTTCCCCTGCTATCCTATCATGCACATGGTCTAGAATCTTTGAGAATTGGCAAAAGGACAAGCTCACCCCTACCCAGAATAAAAATCCCTTGCTCTACAGCTAATCCGAGCAAGTATCCCTAGCATAGAAAAAAGAAAAGAAAAGTTCAAAGAAAAAGAGAAAAGAGAAAATGTTATTTTATATCATTACAGCATTATCAAGCAAAAATACAAAAAAAATACAAAAGAAAAGCAAAAGAAAGCAAAAGAAAAAGCAATAAAATCCCTTTCCCTACCCTTTGAAAAGAAAAGAAGGGTTGATGAGCTTGAATCCCTGGAATTCTCAATTATTCGAAAACTGTGAGGTAAGCCCCATAACAGGTGGTTTGTGCCCAACCTGCTTGGCCTTGGGTAACTCCTAGCATGGTGATATGTCTGTCACATTAGCGACCTTCTTTTGTACAAGACCTATGTCTACTTATGGATTAGCTAGCTCTTGATAATCCGACTTACATAGTAGTCTAGTATGGTTATATGCATCTAAATCATGGTTAATGAACACTTATTTGGTTCATTCAAATCACTTGTATCATATTATCTTGCTCAAAACTGGTAAATGAACATAGCAATTGCACACACATTTTGTATTTGAGAGATTTTGTGTATCATTATGATAAATCAAGATTGGAAATGAATTCACATATGCACATGGGATTCCTTATAAATCTAAATTTTGTCTTTAAGATACTTTGAAATATTTTTTTTGCAAATTGTTTGGAATAATTCATTTTCTTCTTTAAAGTACAGTTGTTTAGTATAAAGACAACTACATACATATTAAAAAAATCAAAATTTCTTTCAAAACCATACAATCAAAACACATATATATATATTGTTGACTTTCGCGATGATGGTATAGTTCCAAAACCAAAATTGGAATTTTATGCCTAGCGCAAGTCCTCATCTTCATATTTTCTGTTTATTAAAAAATCAACCATGCAATAAAACAATCTATTTTTCCTTGATTTTCGCGATGATGGTATAAGTCTATACCTACATATTCTATGCCTAGCGCAAACCATTGTACCAATTTTTATTCCCCATTTATTTAAAAATCATGAAAACCATATGACTTAAATCATTATGTTATACAATTATGCTTTTTGACAAAAAAACATGCACATTTTCACTATTTCATGTCATTATGTCAACATTCAATTTTGCAATGATGGTATAATTCCTAGGGAATTATCCAAAAATTTTATCACACTTAGGAATTTATGCCTAGCAAAAATCATTTTAACATTATTTCATGCATACTATTTTTATGAAAATCTGAAAAACAAACCATCATCATCATCATTTGCACCATTGCACCAAAGTCTTAAGACAGTCTCTTAAGCACTCTTTTACTTTTAACAATATTTCTATACTGGGATTAGCTTGACGACCGAGTGAGCGATGACTCCATGAAATGGTCTATAATAGCGACAATGTCCTTTGAAATTATTGTTAGAAGTCTCTTTTTATCTTTTATCACATCACATCACAAACAACCAATTTGTTACATCAGATTATTTCATTTAAAATCTTACAGCATGACATCAAAATTATAATATTTCAAAATGACATAATTACATGAATCCTCAATCCAATCATCAAATAATTCAAACATTAAAGCATCATAAAAATACATAACACAAGTCATATGATCAAAAATATCTCATCTATATATATCACAAATATATATACATCATATCAAAACTAGATCGGTATGCCACAATCTATACCTTGGCATACTCAATCCTCTCAAAAAAGTAAATACTATATATCAATCTGTGTAGTGCAATCTGTAGTAGCTAGCCTCGAGAACCCCTCAAGCTCTCAGCCTCATCTCCTCCCCCGCATTGAGGTGGACGAGGTGGCCCCATCATAGTATGTGTGGTACTACGAGTCCTAGTCATGGATCGAGAAGAAGTCCTTGACGACCCAATCCTGATAGGATCTGCGATGGTAGCCGGTAGTGGTAATCTCTCCTCCTTTGGCACCATCTAGTAGTATATGCCCGATAGAACGTGGTCCGGGCAATAGCCCGTGCTAGCTCCTAAGTGCTCACCCCTCCGCCCCGTGCTCTGAGGCATGCAATCTCATCTCTGAGCTATGTAACCTCAGCTCAGTGGCGTGCAACCTCCTCCTGTAGGGTCTGCACCTATGCCTAGAGACGAACTATCTTCGCTCGAAGAGTCGCTATCTCACTACTCTCCCTTGTGTCAACACCCTTGCCCTTATCGGGCGATGGTGGCCTCTCTCTCTGTGGAGAAGGGGGTCTCTCCTCCCTCCTCTCCCGCTGCCATGGCCTCTACTGTGCCTGTGGCCTCCTTTGCTCTCTCCCGCCATGACCCTGGGCCACCTCAATGGCCACCTAGCATCACCTCCCCATATGATGCACAACTACATGAATCGAACCCTGAGCCCTCGTCATCCGAGGAGGGCGAATGCCTACGTACCAGGCATCGTAGCCATCGGCTACCCTAGTGTCGTCCCCATCCATTGGCTGAATGGGGGCATCATCTACGTCCTGACTCTAGAATCACTGCATGTCTGGAGCCCCGCTAACTGTGGTGTTATCCCGGACAGTCCAGGAAAACTCGTAATCCCTGAGAGATGGGATCCCCTAATGTAGACCGAACTGTCACAAAACTCGGTCGTAGCGGTGGAGCTCCACCTCTCCTCTCTCCATCCTTAGCCAACAGACTCACCTGATGCGAGCCAGCTCCTGTCCATCCTCGGCCCACCCTGGATGCTCTCACCATGGCCTCCAGGTGATCTGGTCTGGGACAAGGTCATCTAGCAGTCTTCGAGACATCGGTAGATCAATCCGCCGTTGTGCCCCTCTTCGGAGCCACCAGTAGAAAACTCAGGGCCTCTCCCCATCAATCCCTATCAAAGGAAGCCCTACCGGCCTCCGCACTACAATGTGCTCCCAGCACCAAACCTGTAGAAGTGATGTCATAACTAGACATCGGCCGCCCTTGTACACGACCCCATGTAGGATCCTGTACAATCGGCATAGAACAAAGCTACCCCAAGAAAATCTATAGCCGTGGTCTCTCATGTCACAGACCACATCTGTCAGCACCCATGGTACCCTGCACCCGCTCTGGTGGCACAGCAGAAGTCCACCTACCACTCCAACCAAAACCTGTGTGAGTCTTGATGCCCCAGGCATCTGACGTAGTGACTCGATGTTCACTCCGCCCTTCTCCAGGGTGAAGCTCGGGTCACCACACAACCGCATCATAGCATGGCCCTGATTGGCCATAGGAGTGATCAACCATCCTTGTATGGGGATCCTCAGAATCCTCCATACATCCTCTAGTGTGGGAGTCATCTCCCCTGTCGGTAATCGAAAATAGGAAGAACCCGGATACCACCTCTCTGCTAGGGTTGTTAGTAGCCCCATGTCTGTGGAAACTTGTGGCATCTCTGCCACATGCTATAAGCCGGCTTGTGCCAGATGATCTCGCTCTTCCTGTGATAGAGTGGCCAAGTCATCTCTCAACCCACCATATTTCCATTCTCTACTCTTTAGCAATCCTCTCTGCAACATAAAACAACAACACAACAAAAAATCATTAATAAAAATCATTAATAAATAAATAAAATGGAAGTTAAAATAAGTTCAATTTCATCAAATGATGATATCGCCCACTATTGGACGATATCGTCCCCAATTTGAGAAAATTCATCTTCGATTTTGCAAGCCGAAATCGTCCCTAATTTGATGAAATCGTCCCCCTTTCGTCGATTTCACCCTTAGACGAAATCGGTGAACTTGAGACGATTTCGTCGAAATCGGGACGATTTCGTCCCGACGACGTCGACGGCCCAAAAATGGCCGCGATGCTCAAAAATTGCTCAAAATTCATCTAAAAAGCATGTAAATTCAACTTAAAGCATTCTAAACTAAGTTTAGACTCTTACCCGTAGCCCGCACCGGACCTCTATCGATCTATGCGCTGTCTCCACCATTTTTTTCTTACAGAGCTCTAAAACCAAAGAAAAATGAACAGTAACAATGAATTAGGGTTTTACCCTATTTTTCTTAATTTTATTCAAAACATAATTAAAAACATTTTAAATTTTTTGCTTTTTCGCGTTTTTACCTCAAACGTTCGATTTGGGTAAAAACACGGAGGGGGCACCATAGTAAGTTGTCGTACGATTCGACCAAGAATCGTCGCCTAAAAATGGGAATAATTTTTGCTTTCTCGTAGATCGAGAAGAACTCATCTTTAACGCATTTTCTTTGGAAAATTCACTAAAGAGGGGGCAAAATGTAGCACCCTAAAATTGGTGCAGTGAAATTTTAATAATTACATTTACTCTAGTAAATAATTCAAATTCAAATTTTAACCTCCAAAATAGCTCCCAAACAGCCGCTTAATCCGTTTCCTCCTTTCCCATGCCATTTTTAGAGTTTGTTTTGACCGTTTGATGATATCATCGCCGATCAGACGATATCGCCTCAGATCGGATGATTTCATCTGGGCTAGGACGTCCAGACGATCTTGTCCCAAAACTAATTTTTCACAATTAGCTTCTATTCCAACGACATCTCTAATCCGGGTAGAAGCGTGTCTGCGCCATTAGAGACCCTCCTCCATTGGAGATCTCCCAAATAGGGATGATCTCCAACCTCCTAACCTCTCTCCTAAGCCTATTTAATCCTAGGCCCTCCCCTTAGCATCCCCCTAGCTGATAATTCCTTGTAACTCAAATTCATACATGCACTAGACCATCCCAAATCATTATTTGCATTGTATTTCTTCCAATTTTGTTTGTAGGAACTTCATTGTTTTTCGGCCAGAGCAAGCTCAGTTTGTCTCAGATGATCTCGTACAATCGAGGCGATCTCGACCCAATTCGAGATGATTTCTACTGCAGTCCACATTGGGGGCAATCAATGCCCAGAGTTTGCATTTCTTCATCCCTTTCAATCTATTGTTTTATGTTGCATTTAGTTAGATTCTATGGTTATTCTTTATTATCTTGCATCTTGGAGTTCACCCATCTAGCTCTAATGCATAATTAAATCATAAATTGTCATTAGATCGATATAATGCATTCGTATTTTGCTTTTTAAGTTATCATTTTAATATTCTTACTTGTCATTTTACATTATTTCCCTCTGCTATCATAGTTGTATTCTCTGTATTTTGCACCTATTTCTTTGTTTTCAGGTCTCGACAAATTTGTCGATGAATTCGTCAGATCTCAGATGATCTTGTCTGATAGGAGATGATCCTATCGAATTCGAGGCGATCCTGACTACTTCAAAAATCAGAACCTTCATTAGACATCCGGATCAGGTATGGGTCTTTAATCCATCTTGTTGTTTCTATTTTTTTGTCCAAATCTATTTATGTCTTCATTTAAATCTGCATTTCATATAGAATAGCTTAGACGCATTTTGGCCAAACCTAGGATTTGGATGATTAAAGCTAAAACTGAACACATCAAACACATTCCCAACCTAGGCGTGGAAACTACCACTAAATGTTTCCTGGTGAACCCACCATCCATCAAAAAATCACCATAATACACCTCCCACGAGAGGCGGGACCTTTGCAAGGCCTCTCAGTCTGAGGTACCGCGCCATCCTTTTCACATCCCCCTTTCGGGAACGAATCCTATAGCCTGAAGGTAAGGGTGTGAAAAATTTGGAGTTATACAGTATACATGTGACCAACGAACTTACTTTGGGGTCATTAGGGCTTTTTGGGGATGACCAAGGGGCTTAAAAATGCCTTCGGGGCCTTTGGGGTTGACCTAGATGATTGTAGATGGTCTAGGGGTATTTTAGTTTGACTAAACAGGTTATAGACACTTGCATTTTTGTTTGACCTAGGTGGTGAAAACCTGCTAGGAGCCTTTTGGGTGACCTAGGCATTCAACGACACATAAAGATATGTCTACGACTACCTAGGGGAATTTGGTTGTGACCAAAGGGATTATCGATACCTTTGGGGCTTTTAGGGTTGACCTAGATGATTGTAGATATTCCAAGAGCATTTTTATTTGACCTAGATGGTGAAAACCCGCTAGGAGCCTTTTGGGTGACCTAGATGGGTGACAACACTTAAAAAGTGTCTACAACTACCTAGGGGTATTTGGCTATGACTAAAGATCTTATGGATACATTTGGGGCTTTTAGGGTTGACCTAGATGATCGTAGATAGTCTAGGAGCATTTTTATTTGACCTAGATGGTGAAAACCCGCTAGGAGCCTTTTGGGTGACCTAGACGGGTGGTGGCACTTAAAAAGTGTCTACGACTACCTAGGGGAATTTGGCTATGACCAAAGGGATTATGGATGCCTTTGGGGATTTTAGGGTTGACCTAGATGATCGTAGATAGTCTAGGAGCATTTTTATTTGACCTAGACGGTGAAAAACTGCTAGGAGCCTTTTGGGTGACCTAGATGGGCGACGACACTTAAAAAGTGTCTACGACTACCTAGGGGCATTTGGCTGTGACAAAAGGGCTTATGGATGCCTTTGGGGATTTTAGGGTTGACCTAGATGATCGTAGATAGTCTAGGAGCATTTTATTTGACCTAGACGGTGAGAACCTGCTAGGAGCCTTTTGGGTGACCTAGATGGGCGACGACACTTAAAAAGTGTCTATGACTACCTAGGGGTATTTGGCTATGACCAAAGAGCTTATGGATGCCTTTGGGGCTTTTAGGGTTGACCTAGATGATCGTAGATAGTCTAGGAGCATTTTTATTTGACCTAGATGGTGAAAACCTGCTAGGAGCCTTTTAGGTGACCTAGACGGGCGACGACACTTAAAAATTGTCTACGACTACCTAGGGGTATTTGGCTATGACAAAAGGGCTTATGGATGCCTTTAGGGCTTTTAGGGTTGACCTAGACGATCATAGATAGTCTAAGAGCATTTTTATTTGACCTAGATGGTGAAAAACTGCTAGGAGCCTTTTGGGTGACCTAGAAAGGTGGCGACACTAAAAAAGTGTCTACGACTACCTAGGGGCATTTGGCTATGACAAAAGGGCTTATGGATGCCTTTAGGGCTTTTAGGGTTGACCTAGATGATCGTAGATAGTCCAAGAGCATTTTTATTTGACCTAGATGGTGAAAATATGCTAGGAGCCTTTTGGGTGACCTAGAAGTGTGGTGACACTTAAAAAGTGTCTATGACTGCCTAGGGGCATTTGGCTATGACCAAAGGGCTTATGGATGCCTTTGGGGCTTTTAGGGTTGACCTAGATGATCGTAGATAGTCCAAGAGCATTTTTATTTGACCTAGATGGTGAAAACCTACTAGGAGCATTTTGGGTGACCTAGACAAGCGGTGGCACTTAAAAAGTGTCTACGATTACCTAGGGGTATTTGGCTATGACCAAAGGTCTTATGGATGCCTTTGGGGCTTTTAGGGTTGACCTAGATGATCGTAGATAGTCCAGGAGCATTTTTATTTGACCTAGATGGTGAAAACCTGCTAGGAGCCTTTTGGGTGACCTAGATGGGTGATGACACTTAAAAAGTGTCTACGATTGCCTAGGGGCATTTGGATGTGACAAAAGGGCTTATGGATGCCTTTAGGGCTTTTAGGGTTGACCTAGATGATCGTAGATAGTCTAGGAGCATTTTTATTTGACCTAGATGGTCAAAAACCACTAGGAGCCTTTTGGGTGCTCTCTAAGCATGAAATGGCGGCAAGTGAAGGATGTTCAAGGGTTCAGGATCCTCGACACCTTCAAGTGAAGCTAGGCGATAAGTTCCAAGCCCTATTTGACTAGTGATGACAAAGGGACCTAACCAGTTTATCGTAAATTTGTCCCGTAGGTGGGGCGGCAAGCTAGAATTCTATTGGTTCTCTTTTAGGACAAGATCACCAACCTAAAAGTCTCTGAGATGGACTTTCATATTGTAGGCTCTTTTGAGCCACTCTTGATACACACATAGATGCTCAAGCGCATTAATGCGATGCTCATCCAACAACGTAAGTTGATCTAGGTGAGCTTATCACGCAGTATCATCATCAATAAACTCATGCATGGATATGCACAGTGATGGGATTTCTAGCTCTAGAGGCATGACTGCCTCAGCTCCATACACTAGTGAGAATGGAGTTGCCCCAATGGGCGTCCGAATGCTTGTGTGGTAATCCCAAGGAGCAAGTGGTATTTATGTGTGCCAATCGGTATGATTCTCTTTGACTATTTTCTTCAATATGGCAATTAATGTCTTGTTTGATGCTTCTGATTGCCCATTTGCTTGTGGATAATAGGGTGTCAAAAAGCTATACTGGATATTATACTTTGTTGTCAAAGCACGCACATATTTATTCTTGAATGATGTCCCATTATCCAAAATGATCTTGGATGGAATACCAAAATGACAAATGATGTTATGCAATATGAACTCCGCTATGCAGGGTCCTATCGTAGTGGTAAGGGGGATTGCTTCCACCCACTTTGTAAAATACTTGGTAGCCATGATGATAAATGTGTGATGGCCCGAGGATGCAAGGGAGATTTTCCTGATTAAATCCAACCCCCATTGTAAAAATGGCCAAGCCAATTGGATCGGTTGTAAGGCCTGAGAAGGTACATGTGTCAAGTTAGCATGGTGTTGACATTTCATGCACTTCCTCACATATGCACAACAATCTCGCTCTAAAGTTGGCCAATAATAGCCCATGCGAAGAATGCGCTTTGCGATGGCCATGCCACTAAAATGGCCACCACAAGTACCATCGTGTGCTTGGGCCATTGCCCAAGTCGATTCTTGATACTCTAAGCAACGAAGGAGGATTCCTTCATAGCTTTGACGGTATAGGATGTCTCCTAACAAGACAAACTTTGTTGCCTTCCATTTAAATGTCCTTTTGGCAGTGTGCGATAATCCAGGAGGGAGGTTACCAAGCTTTAGGTACTCTCTAATTGGTGTGGACCAGTCCTACTATGTGGAAGCCTCGATTGCATGAATTGCCTATCCCTCATGAAGTTCATCCTAAGAAAATGTAGATTGGGATAGAACTTGTAAGAATAGCATTGTGCTGCTATCAAAAGGGGTTTGGGGGAACAAAGTCCCCCAAGTGGCATGATTCAAGTGCTCATGAATGTGTGAGAATCTCTCTTGATGAGGTTCTATTTGAATCAAGTGGACTTCTGGCGTGGCTTGAGTGCTCTCACGCTCAACCGTTGATTGCGATAGCATCTTGACTTGAATGGTTGTCATCTCCCATGTGGGGTCTTGCGGAATCAAGGATCCTAAAGAGGCCATTGTATCCACAAAATGATTAGATGATCGAGGGAGTGCCTCGATGTCATACCATTCAAATTTTTCCAAGGATTTGTCCACAAGGGCTTTGTAGGCTTGCAAAACTGGGCACTTGCACTGGAAGATTCCCTTGACCTGGTTGACAATGAGCAAGGAGTCACCAAAAATGTTGAGCTTGGTGATTTTCATGGCGATAGCCATTTTAAGCCCTATGAGCAAGGCTTCATACTCGGCATTATTGTTGGTGTAGGGGAAATCAAGTTTAAATGATAGGGGTATGGGAGCCCCATGCGGTGTGAAAAACATGATCCCTACGCCACCCCCTTGCTCGCATTTGGAGCCATCGAAGAAAAGAGTCATATCCGCCTATGACTCAGGCTCATCAGAATCAGGCGATTCTGATATTTGGAAGACTCCATCATCGGGAAGCTCCATGCTAAGAGGTTGATCCTCCTAGAGAGGAGCCTCTACAAGTTGATCAGCAATGACCTGACCTTTGATTGACTTTTGTCCTATGAATTCTAGGTCAAATTCTATCAACAACATGATCCATTTTATCATGTGACTACTATGATAAGTACGACTCATCATGTATCACAATGGATTCTCTTTAGATACAACATACGTAGTGTGGCTGAGCATATAGTGTCATAGCTTCTTGGTAGCAAAAACCACCGCTAGACATAACTTTTCAACGTATGCATACTTGATCTCATAGCTCACCAGGGTGCGACTGAGATAGTATGTGGCATGTTCCTTGTGAAATTCATTGTTTTGGGCTAACATAGCACCCAATGCAATCTCAATAGCTGAGATATATAATCGGAATGACACCCCTGGTCTAGGTGGAGCTAACACTGGTGGCGAAGCCAGGTATTGTTTAATTGCATCAAAGGCATCCTGACACTCATCGTCCCAGTGGAATGTGACCCCCTTGTGCAAAATTTTGTTCATGGGTCGACACTTGTCCGACAGTTGTGCTATGAAGCATTTGATGGATGCAATCCTCCCCTACAAGCTACGAAGTTGCTTGATGGTAGTCGGGGGAGGCATTTCAAGGATTGCCTTGACCTTGTTAGGGTCCACTTCGATGCCTCATTTGGAAACTATAAATCCCAAGAGCTTTCTAGATGTGACGCCAAAGATGCACTTCTTGGGGTTCAGTCTCACATTATGTTCAATAAGGTGATCGAGGACTTTGCACAAGACATCTAGGTGCTCATGACGTAATAAATATTTAGCCAATAAGTCATCCATGTAATCTTCCAAAATTTTGTGCATGTAATCATGGAAGATATATGTCATGGCACGCTGGTAGGTGGCACCGACATTCTTAAGGCCAAATGGCATGACCTTGTAACAAAATGTTCCCCAAGGCGTTGTGAATGCCATTTTGAGCTGGTCTTCAAGGTTGATACGAATCTGATTATACCCAGAGAAGCCATGCGATGGCATCTACCAGGGCATCTATGCTTGGCAAAGGAAAATCATCCTTAGGACTCGCTTTGTTTAGGTCTCAAAAATTGGTGCAAATGCGAATCCTCCCATCGAGCTTCTTGATGGGGACCATGTTGGACAACCATGGTGGATAGTCTATAGAAATGATAAACTTGGCATCCAATAGTTTTTGTAGCTCATATTTGACCATCAAGGCCACTGTTGGGTGCATCTTTCTCAACTTTTGCTTGATAGGCTTGACTTTGGGGTCAAGCGTTAGATTATGGGTGACCAGATTTGGATCTAGTCCTGACATGTCTTTGTAGGACCATGCAAAAGCTGCCTTCTTCTTCGTGAGAAGGGCTATATAATCGGCTTGCTCTTTGGGGGATAGGCTTTCCCCTAGCTTGATACATTGTGGGTTTTTAGGATCTGAGCCGATATCTTTGTCAACCATAGGCTCGATTGACATATGAGACCCCTCCTCCAACTGATGGGGAGTAGGGATCAAATGGATGTCGTCAACTAGATTTAAATCCTCGATGGGAACTTTAGGTCCCTCCTCAGCATGGAAGACATCATGAGTTGGGCCAATGGAAAAGTGAAACAACCCATCGCAAGCCCAATACTCAGAGGGTGATGGGGGTGAATCAACGTGATCCCAGTCAATAGCATCTAGATCTAGATGGCATGGCTTGGAAGGATCGACTGGGTTGTGAAGTGGTGTGGTCAAATCAATGGAGATCATATTGATGGAATGTGTCTACTCTCTAGGACCACATGCATGTGACTATGTATTGATATCATCTCTCACCCCTAGATGTGGTTTTGGGGAATGGGGATCTCCGGATCCTATCTAGGAATAGACTGTAGGATGGGATCATTAGGCTCAAGGAGCTCCATGTGTGTGGGTGGGTCAGGGAAGACCTCATGGTGAATCTAGCCTAAATTGATAGGCCTTGCCCTCAAGCATGGGCCAACATGCAATTGATGATAGACTTCATCTATGTCGATGGGCTCGTGACGATGATGCAAGTAATGAGGACCAAGGTATGCCCTCTCTGTTTCATCCTCATAGTCACTATCGTATATGGGAATCTCATTGTTACCCCTTGGGATCGGGCGATCAGGTAGGTGTGGTCCCATATATGCTAGTTCCTCATAATCATCATCATGGATGAGGATTTCTTCATTCTCATCTCGTAGTGCCTCAGGCTCACGAGGACCCAACTGCTCAAGTAAATTAACTGCTCCCTCCCCAGGAGGTCTAGCTTCCTATGGGTGAACCGGCTCTTCAGGAGGAAGGAGCTACCACCAGATAGGATCAGGGAAAGGGAATAGATGTATGAGGCCTTCCTATTGGTCATTAATGGGGACAATTTGTGAATGATCACTATCCGACTCAAAAGGGTCATATGGTGCTACCTCATAACCCGACTCATCCTCTGAGGTCCATTCATATGAGGTGCCTTGATCTGACTCATCACAGACATGGGGACAACTTCGTGAACCTTCCCCTCTCTCAAAATGTGGGGGAATGTCACTGGGGATCGTGGGGTTCCCATATAGCCATGGAAAGTAATCCCCCAAGGAGTAGACTATATTGGGATTGGCATAAGGGTCTTGGGCCAACCCGCCCTCGTAGCCTATATTCAAGCGATTTAGGCTATCTAAGAGGACATCTAGAGGCAAGGGATTGTTGCATCCCACTCTCGACTTGTCATAGGGCATTTGATATTGTGGTTGACAAGGGATTCTGGTGCCTTGCTCATACAGGCCTAACCCATAACCATGCCAGTTGCATAGGTCAAGGTACTTCAGGGTGAAGTTAGGGTTAGACAAGTAGTTAATATCTTCTCCAAAAGGTTCCTCATCTTCCTCCTACTGTTGGTAAGGTTCGATGCCATAGTCAAGGCCCCCATAGACAAAATTTATTTGATTAGGGGGAATACCAAGAGGCACGATAGTGCCTATGGGAAGACGGGGTCTACCCATGTCTTGCATCAACTCTAAAGTAGGAGTAGTGGTAACATTCCTAACCATGTATTCTCCCAATCTGGTAGAAGCCAGATGTACTGTAACCTAGGGCTATAGATAGAAGAGGGATGAGAGTGAGACTTGATCTGGCTCATCGTTTGCCTCGTGTGGTGTCTCTTCATCATCCGGGCTAAGTATCTCCTCTGTAGAGATAGTGGATATGATCGGTTGGTCCTCCTCAATGGGCCGCTTCTCTAGGTTCCTAGGCAAAGGATCCACTAGTGTATTAGGTGTTTGGGGTGGAGCCGACGATGAGGAGGGCATGGTATGCGGTAGCGATGGGGTCGAACCTCGGCTAGATTTATTCGGCTAAAAATCTAGATGTATCGATGGCAAGGTCGACTCGGGTAACTGCTGCACCATGTTGTAGTACTTGAAGGGCTCTAGGTCCATGGGGATGACATGAACTTGCCCTTCGTGAGTGTACTTGAGGCACTGGTGAGCGATGGAAGGGACACACTTCATGTCCCTGATCCATGGTCTTCCTAACAAGATGTTGTACGCCATCTCACCCTCCAAGATGTGGCACATCATCGAGATGATCTTTTCTCCTACTTGAATAGGTAGGATGATTGTACCAACCATTGAGCATATGGCATCATTGAATGCTCGGAGGGTGTAGGTAGATGTGACAATATGAGATGTTGGGAGCTTCAGGTGCTTTAGAGCTATTGTAGTTATGATGTTGCTCGAAGACCCAGTATCTATCAACACTCTCTTGTATGGTGTTCCATTCACATATGTGACAATGTGTAAAGGGGGATCCACCATATCATGTGGAACCGATTTAAGTTCATCTTCTCGAAAAGTAATCATCGATTTCATGCATTGCCGCACATGCCCCACAAAGTTGTTGAAGGAGTTAGACTCCTGGGGCTGAAGCTCAATTGCCTTAAGGATCTCCATCAAGGCTTCTCTATGAGGTTGTGATTGTTGGATGAGCTCATAGATGGAGAGTCAGGACAGATGTTGTTCTTAAGCTCTGAGCGAGCTTACTCTTAATGGTGACTACAGGCCTAGGTGGGAGGCTCGGTCCAGGAGGTGGTATAGGCTACGATGTCGAAGGGACATCACTCTGAGCCATAGGTGGTGCGGTTGGACTTGGATACTACCTATTTCTTGTCATAATACTGACCATGCCAACATATCCTTGCTTAGGAGGGGCATGGTGAACCTCATTCACCTAGGGCACTGGTTTGGCCTACTCCATGTGGGTAGGCAAGGGGTCCTTGAAGACCTCCATCTATTGGTTGTTTGGTGTGATAGGGTTATCTACCTAGAGGGCATTCCTATAAATCAGGTCTTGCACCAAGTGTTTGAATTTATAGCACATTTGCACATCATGCCCATTTTGCCTATGAAACTTGCAATATAGGTCTTCTCTGTATCCTTTGGGCTTAGGTGCATTAGGGTCGATAGGTCGACTATCAGGTAGATGGATCGCATTGGCCGCCAAGAGGTGATCAAACACCGAGTCCATAGACTCTGCAATGGGCGTGAATTGTCGCTTGGGGCGATGCTATTGATTTTTCCCTTGACCATTATGGTTATCCTTGGCATAGTTCCCAGGGGTGGCCTGATAATTAGGCTTTTGAGGTGGTGCAGCTGGCGCTGGCCTCGGGACACTAATGGCAACCTGATTTACTACTGCTGACTTAGGTTGCACTGGGGTGTTCTTAGCATTCTTGCTCCATTCCTTCTTGCGAGGCTTCACAATCTCACCCTCTTGAATCTTGATTTCTTCGATGATCCTAGCCTATGCTAAGGCATCTTCAAGAGTGGGGTATTGTTGCAACTATAGCAACAAGGAGATTGGCTTCAAGAAACTTTTGGAGAACATCTGAGTCAACTCCGACATGGGGAGAAGATAAGGTAGCTTGGCGAGCAAGGTTCACCATCTATTGCCATAATTTGTTATTGACTCATCATCATACTATTTCAACCCAGCTACATCGGCCAGCGTTGCCTTCCTCTTGGTATTGAAGGCAAAGCATTCTAGGAATGCATCCGCAAGTTGGTCCAAATTATGGATGCTATGCTTAGGGAGTTGGTAAAACCACTCGAAGGTGGGGCCAGCGAGGGTAGTCACAAATGTCCTCAAAAGTAAAGCATCATCATCATGAATGCCGAAGCATTGACCTAAGAACCTAGTGACATGTTCTTGCGCATCCTCTTCTCCCTTAAAGGTAGCCAACTGAGGCAACTTAAATTGCTCTAGATAGGGAGGCATAGGTACTAATGGATGGATGGGTTGACTATGCAATTGATGCATAGTGGGCTTTTGAGATCCTAACCTAGAGGTCTTGTTCTCTACTGACTCTAGGCATTCTAGCAATGCTTTATAAGGGCCTGAGGACTTGATCTCCTCATCCTTGTTCACATCTTGCGGTGGAGGTCTAGGATCCTCCAACCTAGGGTGAGGTGGTGGTAAGTCACCCCCTACCTTGGTAAGGCGTCTCAACATACTCTACTTCTGGCTCATGCTTAGTATAGGCCCCGTAAGGCATTTCTCAAGTCGGTCTATAAATGGGGGTATCTACCCATAGTGGGTGCCCTATGTTTGGCCTGGGAGGCATCTCTCGATCTGGCCTAGGAGGTCATGGAGGCAACATTTGATAAGGTCTCGAGGACCTCTCTCGAATGAGCGTGGGTTGCCTCGGGTGGACTTCCTACCTATGTGTCTTAGGGGTAGGGACCCTCTCTCTCAAAGTCTTCTAGAATAGCTCATTGGTCTGCCATTCGATCCTTTCTTTCTCAAGCTGGTGCAAGCGGTCTAGTTGCTCTTTATCCCATCGAAGCTGCTTGAACTGAGCTTGGCATTCTGTATATCTCACAACCGCTTGCCTAATTTGATCCATAGTGTGAGGCCTAGGGGGCCTAGGAGTCTCACCCTGGGGTCGACCTTGTCCAAGGTACTCTATGTTCTCCATAGGGCGCTTGCCTCTCTCGAGGTTCACCGCATTGACTTGAGGCTCGGGCTGGAACATGTGTTCATTATACTCAGCTGGCACAGAGGCACATCGGGCATGCACAGAATATTGTTCCTAAGGAAAATTTGGGATCTCCTCATGTCTTCCCTCCTGAACGAGGAAAGGTAGGGCAGAATTGGCTCGCCCCGATCGACGAGTGTCATTCCCATCGGGCTGCATGAGCTGTTGTATCCTATCAAGGTGGCACGGAGGTAGAGTCATGTCGACTTGCTCCGGCCAGTGTGTGAAGTCATACTCCTACCTATGCTTAGGCGTGTCAGCCCTGATGGGTATGTGGATGCATGGCACCACTCTATCTATTAGTGCCTCGGTGTACAGTTGCCTTTCACCAAGGAAGGCCTATGAAATATCTACATACCGAGAACACTCTCCCAAGTAATGCTCATCATCCCTCGGGGTGTCCTGGAGAGGATCCCTTCAGATATGAGGCTCATGCCCTACTATCTTGGGGCTAGGTGGAGTGGAGGCTCACCAGGGAGGTATAACCAAGTCCCTAGGGCTATATCGGAGATGATTCGTGTCTCCTAATCCACTCTCCATAGCTTCCACCTATGTTTGGGCTTGGTTGTGGGTGCGCACCATCGTGCTCCTCTATCAGTACCCCAAGTGATTATCTTCTTTACAAATTCTTAATGAAATAGTATACAAGAAAGAAACACTCAATAAGATAGATGATTATCTCTTTTAAGTTTTAAGTGTGAATCCCTAAACTATTTTGTGTGTTTCAGATGTGTTGTTTTGCAAAGAATGACCTCGTGTCACGTGTTTGAAATATTGTTGGATTGTAATCTCATGTTCAATTGGATTTCACCTATATACTCATAGCTCGACAACCTAGCTATGAACTCCAGGTTGTGTTATCCCACCTATAATGTGTGGTGATGAGGTCCACACATGGCCAGGGAGCACAGGTCCTACCAGTTCCTCACCCAGTTCACCCGTAGTCTACGATACACCTCCTCGAAGGGTGATGCATGCTATAACCCATGGGCTATGATGGATCTTGGAACCGGCCTTGGCAAGATGGATTGGGTTCATGGGATTTGAGCCAAGTGGATGGAGATGAAACCCACCATCACTTGCGCTCTACTAGTGGATGGTAATGAAGTCCACCTCACTAGCGTTTACATGAATCGTGGTGTGTGTGGTTCTTTATTATCCAAGAAAGTAAGCAAAGAAGCAATCAATGATCATTCACTAAATGCATGCAAATAAGTGCATTTTAATTTCAGAAAATTAGGATAAAGAACCTACAAATGTGACTTATGAATGCAAATCCTAAATGCTAGCTCACCCATTGGGTAAGCCACAAGCAATCAAGCCACAAAGATGCATTGCTACTTCAAATTTCTTTTGATTTTTCTTCTTCCTTTTGCTATGTGATGTTATAAGAAAAGAAAAAATGTAACTTTTAACCTTTCTATGCAAGCAAGTGAAGCAAGAAAACTGATTTTTGACAGTCTCTAAAAATGTAGCAGAAAAACAGAGGTTTTAGGCACTTACTTTGTCCATTTTGAGCTCTCCAAATTCTGAATTTTTGGGCAGAAATCTCTTTGTTTCACCACCGCTCTAGGGTGGGATGATTAGAAGCCTCACCACCATCCTAGGGTGGGATGGTGAAGCCACCATCCTAGGGTGTGCCAGATAAAGGCTTTGCCACCATTCCAGGGTGGGGAGGGGAGCACCTGCAACACAAAAAGGGCAAAAATTGCAAAATTGAGGTCAGATTTTCACCCAAATCATAAGGGAAAAGGGTCCCACCATGATCACAAATTGAAGTAGGGAAAATAGGTGCACCTAATGAAGAGAAAAAATATGTGTATCTATCCCATATTGCACATGAGCATCAAACGGAAGCATGCATATGAAAATGAAGCAATACCAAGCAATAAAGAATGAAATGAAATGAGTGTCTTCTTTATTAATTGGGTGGATCAAATCCAAGGTTACACAGAAGTCCCCTTGAGGGCTCAAAATGTGATACAATTTTTACAAATTTTGGGGTGCCCAAGGATCAATTCCTCCAAGGAATCAGGGTGCACATCCAGTGCTTTTCCTCATACCCACAATCGAGGTGGGCGGGCCAATGCTGCCGCTGCTTGTATCTTCAATATATGATGTCTGATATTCCTTCCCAATTCCTTCTAAGAACCTGCACCTGCACACAAGGAAGCCAAAGGGGTCAAATAGCAAGGGTGTATGGTGGAAAACATGCAATCCCCACAGGGGTAAAATAACGCATATATTAAAACTAAATCAAATCAACTCATAATGACTTGAAAATTTGTGGAGATGTCAAAGAGGATGTTTTGAGAGGATATCACTAAAAATATATCAGAAATTGCATCCGTAGACCCCTCGATTTTGCGTCGCTCGCCTGCAACCTACGAAAACCAAGACAAGCAAATCCCAAACCTAAACATATCCAAAACTCATGAAATTTGGAAAGAATGTATAAATGGACATTTCAAGACAACCCATATGGTTATATTTTCAAATTGAGGCCCAGATCCACCTGCATACAATTGGGGTGCCCGGATGGGCCCTACGAGCCTGCAAAAACTTAAAAATGCTATAACTTGGTCAATTTAACTCCAAATTGCATGAAATTTAAACCATAACATCATATGATAGTATAAAATAATATCACTAAAAAATAGTAATAAAATTGTGCAAGGATTTTTCCTCATCCTAGGGGGACGGTGGTGACTGCAACTAATTGGGGGCACCCTGGGAGGGGATACCCACCAATTCTGCCCACATTTTGCTACCAATATCACTAGGGAATGTTCCTAAACACTATAAGAGGGTGTTGTCATTGAATTTGGTGAATAAATTCACCCATATGGAAAAGTTACGCTCAAAAGGCCCTCTTGAAGTCACCCGGTAACCTCCTTCGCTAAGAGGAGATTTCGAGGGCAAGAAAGCTCAATAAGTTGGGGAGAAATATTGGAAGAACTCCATTGCATATCCTAGAACTCCTATCCTTATTTTTGTGTGGATATTGGATCCATTTTATAGCCCAAAGGGGCTCATGTGCAAAAAGGCATGCAAGGGCATGCATGGCAGGAGGTGCCACTTGTCAAACGGGAGGCATGCAATGGGTGTGGAAGAGAATATCCAATTTGGGCCTCCATTAAGAAGTGTGTCATAAGGATTCAGTGCCCTCTGACCCGCATGCTCCATATGGCATGCTAAATGGCAGTTTTTGGGTGCCAAATGTCCCATATTTGACTTTTTTGGGTCAAACCTGCTCACCATCCCACCCTGGGATGATGGCTCACCACCATCCTAGGGTGGGATGGTGGTGAATTTTGGGCCAAAACCTCCCAAAATTGGGCCAGTAGCCTCCAAAAACCTTTTCGGAGTGGCTAGAACCACTGTGAGCCTCCTGAGGGCTGCCCAAGGGGCCATATGATGTCAATTTGATCATTGTTTGTGGATGCTTAATCGGGTTTACCACATTTTAGTGTCTACACCAAGATCCACTCAAAAATTGTGCCCTACTGGATCGATATAGAGTGGGCCATCTAGGTCCTCCTCTACAAAACTCCCCACACCAGGGTCCTCCTTTGACCCTTGATGGATCCCTTTGCACCCATATAAACCAGAAGTCTCCTAGGTTTGGTATATCTTATAGGATGCCAAACTATCAATGTACTTGGTCAAACCTATATAGTTCCAACTTTCCCCTCTTATTAGTGACCCATTAGATCCTTCAAACCTGGTCCAACTCCTTCCCATCCTCAACCCATTTGGGGTTAGATGAAATGATCACCATGGGATCATGTGCTCTTGTAGATCATAAATCACCTGCCTTCCTAGTGGAATTATGTCGGTATATGTCCTTTGGAAGCACTCAAATTCTTGGTTCACCTGTATTTTGTTGGTCACTTTAGGTTGGATAGTGGTCTTGGTAGTGCATGCAGTCTTCAAATAACTATGTGCTCTCAACACCACACATGGAGCAATGTAATATAGACTAGCCCTATTTTTTGCTTGTACACGACATTGTATAATGTCATGTACAAGCGGATCAATATATATGGACCCCATGCAAACCTAACATGTTAGTCTTGCATGTCTACCACTACCCTTACCAGTGCCCATGGTAGGTGTCGCTTGCTCATGTAGCACACCAAGAACCTAACCACTTCCCCATAGAGTGCAGTCGTCAATGCATCAAATCCATATTGTGCAAGCATCTTATCTACATGGAGTTCACTCTACTGTATCTCGTAAGTCAGGTATCTCGATAATATCTATAGCATTGCCTAATGTACATATACCTTATAAAATACCCTCACCTTTATGGGGATGTACAAGATATACCACACATATTCTAGTGTGATGATCATCTCCCTTGTAGGTAATCGAAAGGTAGACGACTCTGGATACCATATATTTTCTAACGCCATCAGTAGCACTCTATCTACCTCTACCCATGGTATCTATATTGGATGTAGTAGCCCTTCCACCCATAGAGTGCCCCTTTCTTCTACTATGAGCTTTTGCATCACCTTCTCTAAGGATTTTGGTTGTCACTCCTACTCTTGAGTATGTCATGCTACAAGAAAAACATTAATAAATTTTTAATTAGTCTTATCATTTAAACAATATAAATAAAAAATCATAATCAAGATGATCGAATCAACTCTCTTCTTCTTCTCTTCTTTTTTTTTTACCTCTTTCTTCTTCTCTCTTCCTTTTCACTCTTTTCTTTAAAATTCATGCCTTGTATTTTTAGGGTGCAAATTCGTGAATTCAAACCCCATATTCATAGGGTGTGAATTTGGTTATCATTGGATTTCAATCGAATTTGTGATTGACCCTCAATTTTGCATTAGGGTCTCATGTGGCAACTTCCTTTAAAAAATTATTAAATAATCTAATCTAACCTAATTTAGAAGTTGGATTTAGGTTTGCATCCGTTCTCGCTTTGCTATTGCACCGACCTCGCCTCTCACAATGGTTGACCGATGTGTTGGAAGCACCATTTGCTCTTTGTCTCCACAACCCTTTCCTTCTTCATGTGGTGAGAATGAATTTCATTTTCACCCTTCCTCCATTTTTACCCATTTTTTTCTCCTTTTTTGTTGTGTTGTTTTTTGTGTCTTTGTTCTTTTGCATGTGTCATTTTGAGCTTCTTCAATAATATTGCATTTCCTTTTGAAATTCAAGATGGAACCCTAACCTTAGGGGTATCAATGTCATTAAAGCCTTGCCAAATTTGTGGTCACCTAGTATGGGGCGTGAATTCTACAAATTTGAGTTTTTCCTCTTAAAAAATCTAAGTTTTTAGCTAACCTCTATGATGTCGGATCTTAGCCAAGTTTAAGTTTTGTTTTCCACATAAACCCCTCCAAAACTCATATAAATAGAAGGATCGAATTCCCCTTTTTACTAAGTGATCTCTCATAATTATTACAAGTGATTTTTGATGTTCCCAAAGACTAATTGCTTTTGGAATGCTCTATTTTTTCTTTCCTTTTGTGCTTCTTATGATTGAATTCTTTTGGATGAGCAAGTGGAGAAGTCTTGATGATAAATTGTGCACATCATTTTTCTTCTAGAGAAGGAGAGGTCTTCCATATTGGTTTCTACCTTTACTCTTGTTTCCTCCACAAGATTGTCAAGTTTTTATGTGCATTATTCACTCTTTATATCATTAGTTCTTAGTGTTAATTGCATTTCATACTCATATTAATTTTGAAATATTTTACAGCGAATTTGTGCCCCTCCCTTATGGGGTGCGAATTCAATTTTATTCTTTGTTTTTGAATTTATGATTGCTAATTACAGGATGTGAAATTAGTCACAATAGTTTGGGGAAAAACCTTTGCTCCAAAAACCGAAGGTTATCTCTTGCATGCTTGTTTTTCATTGCATTCATTTTTCTATACTCTATTTTATTGTTTCATGCTTTGTTTTGCTTGTTCCCAAAGGTCAACAATCATTTTTACTTTCAAACAGTCAACTAAAAGGACCAAGGGAGCTTGAATATTATGCCTCCAATCTCAATCACATAATGACCTAAGTAGACCCCCAAACACTGATCAATTCTTTCAAGTTTTTATTGTTGATTTTTAGGTTTTACCAAATTCATGATTGAGATTTATGGGGTACAAATTTGGGATCAACTGTTGGATCAAGTAAGTTCTCTAATATATCTTTTAGGCTATATTTTGTGTGTCTGTGTTCATTTCTTGTCCCAAATTTAGATCATAAGAAAATAAGTCATTTAGTTTCACTTCTAAAGATCAAAAGAAATAAATAATCATTCTAGGAATAACATTTTTGCCTGCATCATTTTTTTCCTACATCATTATTTAATTCTTTCTAATTAGATCTAAATCAAGACTAAAACTAGGTGTTTTCTCAATACACACATCAAACCTTCCATATCAAAATTGGAGTGAGTTCTTAAACCACTAATGATGAACCCTTTGATCCCCCAAGTGCCTGAGTGTAGAGAAAAATAGCCTCGTGATTACCTATAATCCTAGTGGATCTATCAAGAATCATCTACGGTGGGTACTTTTCCTCTCTATAATGCTACCAACTATTATGTTTACCTTTCCTCCATTTCAATCATGATGGGTTCCTTTAGCTTCCTTTTTTGGATAAACATTTCTTGATTGGTCTTGTTGAAGGGTCGGTTGTGACCCCTTGCACTCCTTAGGTGTTGCAACCCCCGCAATTTTGATTTTGGTATCTTTTTGCCTCTATCGACTAGTGCATCTAGTACCCTACACCTCGTGTTGGGGTGCTAGTCTTGGGAATTCTAAGGGAGTGTGGGATGCAACTCCATTGGATGACCTCTAGGTTGACTCCTTACTTTTGGATGTCTTATTTGGTGCTCATCCTCCCTTGTTGGTTTGCTAATATACTCTTATCCGAGGCTACTATAGAAAAAAGAGAGAGGAGAAAAGCAGGAAACAAAGCATAAAGGAAATTGCAAGAAACATAAACTACCTAGCCTATCTAATGGTGGCAATGCACTAAAGAAAATGATAAGACCCCCTGATACCTTGATGACTTTATATGAACACATGTGGAAGAGATGACAATGCACGACATAGGCCTCTTCGATATAATGCAACAAAAGTAGAACACCCATACCAAAACTAGGATAATAATTTTGTAAAGAGTCATAGATTCTCATTAACATTAACTCCAAGTTACATACATGTAGAGAGAAGAGGTTTAAAAAAAACCTAATGGGTTGTGCAAGGCTTGAGATAGGTCAAGACATGGGGTATAATGAAGAAAAGCACCGCTCAGAAGGATGAAGAGCTTTTGATGATTTACAATGAAAAGAAGAGAGATATTTATAAGAAGTGGGGAAAGAATTTCCTCCAAAAATACATGCAAGATTTCAAAATTTGAATTCAAAATTTTACCTAGGCTAGTCGACATCAACAATGAATGCTCTATAGGCGCTAGAAGTTTGTAACTAGAAAATCATCCATGATTATAATTTTGCAATCATTATTAATCTCTTGATCATGTATTTCCCCTTGGGCTATCATTCCTATCGTCACTTTAATGCTCTAGCTCTCATCTAGGGAATTGCATATGATTGTGGGGTGTCAGAATCAAAATTGGATAATCATCCCTTCCCTTGTGTTCGATTGCTTCAGATTGGTTTGAGGTTTTAGTGATCGAAGCCTAGTTCATCGATGCTCTAAATGGGTTCCCCTTGCAAAGGTATCCTTTGATGCATCTAACGGAGGTGATAGGTGCTATTTTCTGTTCAAGTGGATATGGTGCCCAAATTTGGGCAACCTTCTCCTCTTATGTCTTCTATTTGTTTTATGCCATGCCCTTCAAGTTGGGCCTTGCAAGGGTCAATAAAAATCACACCATAGACAAGACCTTTATAAATTGGTTTTCTCCAAGGTGATAGGCTTTGGGTAATCCTTTGGATCTCAAGCTCTTTCGGGGAGGGGAAAGCTTCTATGACCTTCCAGCTAAGCCATTCTAAACTACCATAGTCTCTTCTCTAATCAATCACCCAAAAGTTTAGAGAAAAGCTAGGTTGTGGATCACCCTCATCTAGATGGGGGGGAAATCCATGGATTCTAGATGAGGTAAAGCCTCATTGAAAGCAATGGCTTGTTATCTACCATCGAAAAGGCTCTAGGATCATTGATTTTATTGAAACTCTTCTTAGCTACCATCATAAAAACTCAAATGTTAGTTAAGAATTGGTCTAGTGATTTAGCTTGGGCATGTGACAAAGGAAGCTTAAGATTTGGCACTAGTCTACAATGGTTATTCCTCCTTGGTTGCATCTTGGACAATATTCTAACTTTGGATTCATCATAATTGGTAGGGGTGTTATGCCCCTTCATTATGGATTCAGGTAGGTGCTATTGTCAAAATTACCTCTAAGAGCAGGATTTACCCACTATAGTGAGACTTCACTACAATTTTAGTGACTCACAAGGGAAATCCTACTAGTAGGAGTTAAGGAATATAAAGAAAGGTGCCTTATCCATTGGATGAAAAGTCTGATCTGGGTAAATCCTAAGGCTTCTATAGTAGTGGTATGTGTTCAAATAGGAAGATTTTGGAGATCACTTCACTAAAAACTCAATGGAATCTAGGATGATGTGTCCCTTGATTTATAGGCCATGTCATTTGGATAACTCCTAAGACTCATATTAATTCTTTTGATCAGTTGACATCAGATGGTCAAGCGAAGACTCATTCCCTCATGCCTAGGATTTGGAGACATTATCATATTCCAAGCTTCTCTCTACTTTGGTATGGTGGTCATCCTTCAAATAATAAAAAGGGCCTTACTTGACTTTGAGGAGCTATTAGACATGCCTTGGTCCCAACTACTCTATCCTTTAGACTTGTGCAACTTGAATCCTTTTATTGTGGATATGAATTTTCTTGCATCCTGTATCTACTTGGTAGGTCTATGAAGAGACAAAAATAATAATTATTTATTTATTTTATATACAAAGTCCTATTGGCACTGGTAGGTCTTCCTTGGCATCAAGAATTTATCCCATTCCAACTCACTCAAAAAATATCATGGGATAAGCCTCCTAGTTTCCCAATGATCATCCATTATTTTCAGCCATACCTTTGCTTGATTCCTTCATTTGATTGGTTGGCTAAGGAGCAAAGGCTTTGCATTCTTCTCAATGGGTTATTTGGATTCTTCTTCTTGCAACAGAGTCAGGTGAGATATGTTGTTGGATAGATGAAGGTTCCCATTGCAACTTCAATTTGAGAATGGTGGATTCTTCTTCTTATAGGTTCTTCTTTATCAATGAATTTGCTAGGTGAATCTATAGAGTACTTCAAAAAACTAATGACCGTGGTATTCATCAAAACCATGGCCTTACTTCTAAATAAATGGATAGATATTCTCATATTCATGTCCCATTGAGCATGCCAATTTGAAATTTTAGGGGGCTGATCATGATCCCCTTGCACTCCTTAGGCATCTTGATCCCTCATGATTGTAGTTTTGATATATTACAACCTCTATCAAGCAAGTGTGTCCAATGCCACGTGCCTTGTGCAAGGGTTCTAGTCCTAGGAAGTTTGAGGAGCATGGGATGTAGCTCCATTGGATGACCTTTGGGTTTTTTATCCAATGTTGGCTCCTTGCTTTTGAATATCTTGTTTGGTGCTCGTCCTTCCTCACTAGTTGCTTCAAGGAAAAAGGGGAAAATAGAAGGAAAGTAGGAAACATAGCATAAAGGAAATTGTAGGAAACATACACTACCTAACCTATATAGGGTTGGGGATGCACCAAAGAAACAAATAAGACCCCCTAGTGCCTCGACAAGTTTAGATGAAAACGTGTGAAGTGACTGATAGTGCACAAGGAACAAATACCCCTTCAATATCATGCAACAAAAATAGAACACCCATGCCAGAACTAGGACTATTTTTTTGAAGAGTCACAAATTCTCATTAACACAAACTCCGAGTTACATACATGTATAGAGAATAGTCTCAAAAATATATGACAGGCTATGTAAGGCTTGAGCCAGGTAGATACATGGAGGAGAATGAAGGAAAGTACCCCTCAAAAGGATGGAGATTTTTCAATGCTTTACAATGAGAAGAAGAGATATTTATAAGTGGGGAAAAATTCCCCCAAAAATACATGTAGGATTTCAAAATTTGAATTCAAAATTTTCCTCGGGCTAGTTGACATCAATAATGAATTATTTGGAGGCTTTGGAGGTCTATAACTAGAAAAATATCCATGATTTGATCTTTATGATCATCCGTTATTAATGTCTTGAGCATCCATTACCCCTTGGCCTATCCTTTCTATCATCGTTTTAATTCTCCAACTAAAATTTGGAAAATTATGTCTAGTTGTGGTGTTCCAAGACCGAAACTAGATCATCATCCCTTCACTCATGTCTAGTTGCTTCAGGTTGGTCCAAGTTTCTAGTGATCAAAGCCTAGTTCATACATGATCTAAATGGGTTCCCATTGCAAACATGTCCTTTGATGCATTTGGTAGAGGTGAGAAGCATTTATTTCTATTCACAAGCGGAGATGGTGCCTAGATTTGGGCTGTAGACAACAATGAAGATTCTCAAGATGAGGGAATGATAGTTTGTGGGAGGAGAATTAGCAATGATTTCCAAAGGAATATATCTATGTGGATAGAGTTTCAATGATGGCAATGCACTTTATATGAAAAATTCTTGAAACAACCTAGTGCTAATGACATCCTCCAAGATGATATTTAGCATGATTATGGATGAATGATGACATGAGAACACAACTCATGATGATCATAGCTTATGAAGACTTCGTACATGAAAAAACTACATTAATGACGTTTAGTATGTACATGATGACTTCACCTATGTAGGTGCTAGTCGTGATGACAATTTGTATGTCGGCTCCCCCTAATGTTGGTTGTTTGGTCTAGATGCCTTCGATAATATGTTGGCACTTGGCTTATGACGACGTTGGTTTTGACAACTTGACTTTTTTTCCTGAAGATGTTGCAAATCCATCTAAGTAATCCTACTTGCAATGACTATGACAAAGAGATAGAAATCTAAAACCAACATCAATGGAGACACAATTGGTATAAGTGAATGGTTTTAAATTATCATTGGAAATCATGTACATTTCAATATTTGACTGCAATAATACTATGCCCAATCTTATGCTATAACAGTCTAGCATCTCTCCCTTGTATACAGACTTTCTCTCCTAATGCAATAGATACAATTTGAAATGTAGGGGGTCTATTTATACTTTGGCCTTGGTATTTATCAAAACTAACAGGACAAAACTACCAGAACTTCCTTTTCTAGAACAAATTTAATCAAATGCTAATTAACATAATGTTGATTATTTACAAATAACAGTTGCATTTACATTACGTCTAAATTTCTAGACATTCCATTTGACCATATTACAATTAATTTAACCATTTTTACATGACATTTCATTTGATGCACAATAGGTAGATCCTTTTACAAATAGTTTCATGTTTTCTTAGTGTTGTTGTCTACATCTATCCTTCCCCTTACATTAGTCAATATACTCAATGAATTCTTGTGTTGTTCTATTGAGGTTACAATATCTTTTAGTTCTTATGCTTACAAAATTTCCAATTCTTGAACACAAAGTTCGTAAGCTTCTAATTCATTGTGTAGCTTCTTGGAATAGCTATAGTACTTGGCTAATTTACCCCATAAGCATTGGATTTATCCTCCATTTCTTGAAATTACTACAAGATTTCTTCTTGTTTGACAAAAATTTCTTTCATTCTCTACTGGGTTAGAGTTAGGAAGGTTGGCTTCCTTTGTTTCAACTCACTTTTCAATGCTACTTTGCGTTGTTGTGTCTAATATAATTCTCTAAGCAATTCTTCTTGCTTCTAATTTGTATGTTCAAGATCCCTCAGCAAGGCTCCTTCACCTTGATTTTTCAAGCAAATAACTCTGCTTGTTATAAAAATAATAATTTATCAATAGTTGTTGTAGTAGTTTCTCTTCCATCTCCAAAATGATCTTCTCATTGTCCTTGAGTTTTTCATAAAGATTATGTAGTTCTTTTTTATTTGCCTAAATTTGCTTCATAGTTTCATTCAACTAAGCAATATTATCATTCACGTATTATTCCAATGATGAATGTGGCTGGCTACTCTCTCTTGTAGCTAGTATTGACTTCTCTAGAGGTAATTTTTGTTATGGATAATCTTCCTATTTGGCTAGCAATTTCTTTTGCTCATAGCTTTGCCCTTCCTCTACTATGATGGGATTCAAATGAGTTCTTGATGGCTGACATGATTCTTCCATATCTATTGGTTTTGGTTCTTATCTCTTCTTCTCTTGTTACCCCCCTTGTTCTTGCTATGTTCTATTTTTTGTGCTATATCTTTTACCTTTGTAGCAGAAATTATTTTATCAATTGAACGAGCTTTTAATGCTTATATAACCGAGGTCTTCTCATACTAGAACTTTGGAGGTATGACAAGTGATTCCAAGGGATCAAGGTGCTAGGCTTTGGCCAAAAATTTTATGGGTCCAATGTGGACAATATTATTCGTTCTTTCATATGGAACTGTGATAAGAGGTTCCAAATTTCTGAAATCCTCTTCTTATATCCTTGCAAACCATATTTTCAATTGGATAGTTTGTGCTTGCTCCAGTCTCTTCTTGGTGTTATGCACCACGAATTAACTTTTTGTAATCTTTTTTGCTATTATCCTTTGAACAAATTATCTTAATGGTGATGGTGAATATACTAGTGGTACAAACATACTCCTCTTTTTCACTGGTGGTGCAACTTCCTCTCCCTCTAAATCCTCCATTGGACCTTATTTAAGTGAGCTTTGTTGAAGCATTGTTTCACTCTTTGCTTCTTGCTTGGAGTGTTCTTTTTCGGTTGAGGTTTCACATCCATCCACCTCAATATTTTTTGTGCTAATTTCAATAATGCTTTAGGAGGATCTAATATAGGAATCTCCATGCTTGCCCTATATACAACATCCAAAAACAACCCAATTGCATGGAAGACCATCAAGAAATTCTTGGTGGTACACATAATATTTTTGGATATGTATCACCAAATAAATTTCCCAATCATAGGCTATACCCTTCTCAATGCCTTACAAATAGGGTATTAGCCGGATAGATAATTTTGAGGCTTGTTGCTTATTAGAAAATCTTGCCATAATTACATTCATGATACATTGGATTCCCTTATCTCTTAGTTGGTTTGGTTTCATCCCACAACTTTTGTGTGACATCAATGTGTCAATCTCTTCTTTCTTCAACTTTGTGACACTTTGAATCAATTATCGGCTTCTCTTGGAATCAAATACTTTTTTGACTACTAGTCCTTTTGGCAACTCAAATATCCTTTTGAAATTTTTGATTGAAAAAATAATGTTTAGGTCACTTTCTCCCACCTACACCATATTGACATATTTTTTAGGATCGTATGTTTGTAACATTTGCAATAGATATTCATTGTAGAATTCTTTGTCAAAGTTAGGGACCTGTAGTATAAAATGTACGTCTACATATTTGATATTTTTTCTATGCACATTTTTTATGGCATTTTCTCCCACAACTACTTGTAATAATCCCTAGTTGCATGAATCTAGGTGATATCTTTGAGAGGTATCTACTTTCATTTGGGTTGTCGAATCTCCTCTTTTGGTTTTATAACAACTATTTGGGATTGTATCTATTTCTCTCAAGATTCTATTACTGTCTGCATGCCTACCACCAATTTGAGAATGCTCTTGGTGATGTTCAAGTCATTTTTTAAACACTATCTCTGATGGTACTTCCTATCATAGTTCTTCATGTGATTTATCTTTTCTATATTTTTTTAGATATGTCAATCTTGAATGAATTAAGCCACTTCTACTCATCTTATTTCTTCCTAGTAATCAACCCTGCTTCAACCACAACTTTCTACTTTTTTAATGTGATGACAACACCTCTGTTTGTGATGATAATCCTTTGTGTGACTGCTACGATGATTGCTTTCTATTTATTTTGACTTATCTAATGGGTCTGTCAATGTGTTTTATGATATTGTTGCTATCGACTTATGACAACAATCCCTTCTTCTATCAACACACCTAATGATAGTTCTCCCAATCAACTTTTCTGATGATAGTATGTTATAGCCAACTTGCTTGATGGTAGTCTCTCTAACCAATGTGTCTAATGGGAGTTCATCACTCGAAAACAATCCTTCCAATGAACTCATTGACAATAATATCTCCTCTAATGACACTCTGTTTCTACTGACCTAAGATGATAATCACTTGATTGTGGAAAAAATATATTGATGGTAAGGGTGATGAAGACAACTTATGACTTCTCATAGTCATAACCTTTTTAAGAGCTCATCTTCAATTATGCACAAGCCTTATGCCCTCATACTTTGATGACAACTCCCTAGCTTGTCTGCACCCTTCAACTGATGCATCTAACTATGAATGCATTAGTAGAATTACCCTTATAATACATGGATAATTGTAATAATTATTTATGATACCTTAATATCTTTGGTTTTTTATGGCTTATGGAACCCTTCATCTGGTGTGGTAATTGGTTGATGCATAGGTGTTTCTACCAACTAAGTCTTCAAGCTCTTGCTCTAGATATTATAGGATTGCTTTAGTCTTCAACTTCATCTGCTTGCAATGTGTATTCTTCTCCTTAGAAATTCCTATTTATAAACTTCACTTCTTATTGCCTCCCATGCAAACCATTTTTAAACTACCATTGCATATTCAAACTACCACATGTTTGCCACCTCACCACCTTGCATGCAATTGTCATCCTTTTTTTCGATTTTATATTTTTTGATTTTTGTTTTATTTTTGTTTTGCTTTGTATTTTTATTATTTATACTACTTACATCGTGGGTCCCTACCATGTGTCACTGGTATCGTGTGAATCACATGGCTATGCCAATGCAAAATTTTAATATTTTTGTCGATGGTGCTCCTATTTGTGACTACGACTTCCATCACTTATCGAATCATCATCATTGTACATTGATTTTATTTGCTGTCTATTTTGATGATTTTTGTGACTTTAGGGTGTTTTTGGCTATTGTTCCACCTGTTGATTATTTTTTGTTCTCTTAATAATATGCCAATCTTTACTTTCTTCATTTTGTTGAAAATGTGCCATTTCTTTGAAATATGGATTTATTTCTTCTTCTTGACTACATCTTGATTTTGTTTGTAGTTAGCTAAATGAATGACAACCTTCCCTTATATCATCAACATGAGGGCTATTCCTCCTATGATCCCCATGTTGACCATCTACCCTTTCATCATCCTAATAGATGATTGTCCTATCATCATCATGACAACTACCTATTCTATCATCATCCTGATGGCAAATTGCCATCCTATTTATAGGTTGTCTCCTTTATCTCTAGTTGTCGTCAACCTTAAAATATTCAATTATCCTTGGTGTGTCAAAACTAGAATTAGGATCCTTGGTAGTACTTGGATTTTGGTCTAAATTTCTTGTCTCCCTTGAAACCTCTCCCCTTATTTCTAGCCAATTCTCCCTTATGTTGGACTATCAAACTCCCAACAATTTAGGATTAATATAGATCCTTAGTCATTCAAAATGTCTTTGACTTCCATGGACTTGATGAGGTGGTTTTGATGTGCCATCCTCATGAACTCATGGTTATTTGTTTTTTTGTAATGTATCTTCAAATAGTCCTTATGGTCTATTATGTTGATTAGTCAACCTATGGGTAATAGGAAGGGAATTTTTACCCATCGAGCAATAAAGATGGAGATCAACCAGACTCTCCCCTTGGTGAAGTATACTTGGATTAGCAAGAAGACCTATCGATACCCTTGGATTTCTTAATTTACCTCCATTCCTTGCTCAATCAAGTAATTCTATTCTCATTGGTTGTCCTTCATGGTTTTGAGGTCTTGATGACAATTGCCTTAGATTTCTCAACCTTAAATCTACCTACAATAATCATCTATGCCATATTGCCTCTTTGAATTTTATCTATGGTTCACATTCTGCTAGCACACCTCTATACTAGATTGAAAAATCAGAGTCAGTGCTATAATCATTTCCTTTTCCTATAGTATACATAGGTCATTTGGATATTTCCTACACTCTTCTTTGCAACTTTCATACTTCTCTTCCATGTCTTATCAATTGTCTAATAGTGGCTTTGTAATCTTATACTTTTGGCCTCCATTTTGGTCCTCTTATTTTTTCACTATAACCACTTGAAATATTTTCTACTCTTTCATCCTCCTCCTCCTGGGGCATTAGTGGTTCATTATTTTTAGCCTCTTGAACCATTTTAAGGAATTGTACCCCTGTTTTTTGACTTCAAGCTTCATCCATTTACCTTCTTCTTGCATGATTGGGACTTGGATATGGAGTATTAGGGTCTCTAGGAATATTTTCATCACTACTTGAGTCTTCAATCCATCCTCCATTCCTAGGTTATTTTGGCACTTCCCTAACATATCTCCATAGAACTACAATAGTTATTTCTCTTCTCACTCGATGTTTTATGAAATCAATAAGAACTTGTGGTATATCCTCACTTCTTCTTTGTAGCTCAAATATCCCATCTTGCCCCTGTCTATGAGGATTTGGTGGCATTATGTTTCTATGCCTTGTGGACCTTCTCATCAATGGGGAAGTAGTACTAGTATTACTTTCAATGTTCAATTGAATTCTTAGTGTTTTTGAAGACAAAATGCCAGAGCTTAAGGAGAAAATAATACTTTTTGATGATGTTTCTTCATTTTTGTTGGCACTTCTCCTTGACTCTTATAACTATATTTATAGCCCTTGTTTGAATTCATCTAGCTTTGGTTATCTTAATTATTCTCTTTCATTATTTCATCCAACTCATGAATGACTTGCTCTCTTAGTTGTGTATTATACATTCTTAGGGTCTCATATTCTTCTTGTAACTGATGTGTTTCCTTGATCATTTGTTACAGAATTCTTGATTTTTCATTTGGATCCCCATCCCTCATTTATCTTGCACTAGATTATCTTTCTTGCAAAGCAAAATTCCTGAGGGTTTGAAGTCTATATTCACCTTCATTATTCAAAAATCTCATGAACTTGTAATCTTCTACATTCCATGGGTCAAGGTTCTAATTCCCTTAGTTCAATTACAAGTTATCTTTCTATTTTTAATAACCACTCTATGTTCATTTGTTTGTCTTCCCAAGTATTATGATTAGTGATTCTATTAGGCTCTCCTTGTTCATAAAATTGCATTCCTAGTTGTGGTACTTGTTGGAATATATTACATTATTTGGTACATGACAGTATACCATGCGTACATCTATATATTAGGAAAAGAGTCTTAGATTATGATTTAATTTATGCAATGCACAAGTTTGCAATGATATATTGGAATGTAAATATGCATAGTTATCCCTATGTACATGTGTCAATAGAGTAGGAAGATGTTGAGTCATAGGAAGAGTGAGGCCCAATAAACATCCATATGAAGAGTCACATTCTATGATATATATATATATATATATATTGATGTAAAATAATCATGGCAAAGTAGGAAGAGTCACCTATGTAAGCAATGGAAGGTGATGTAATATGATGTATTTTGATCTCTTCATTCAATAAATATTTTTGAGTATTTTTAAGTATTTGGCATTAGCATTCTTTGAGTTATTTTCTAGTAGATTCAGAATTTATATGCTTGATTTATCAAAATTATTATATATTTCATATTGCAATTATATTATTGATCTTGAGAAATTTTTATTTGAGTATTTACTCATCAAAAGTTAATAGTGGTATCAAAGCTACAGTAGATCTAGATGGAAATTGAAAGAGCATCAAGAGTCATTAGAAAGAAAATTTCTACTGGTTAAGAAGAGACCAGTAAATATAAAGAGAATTTCCTCTGGAAAAGTAAACCAAAGAATATAAAGAGAATTTCTTCTAAAAAAGAACCAAAGAAGATAAAGAAATTACCTCTAGAAAAGAACCAGAGAAGACAAAGAAATTACCTCTAGAAAAGGAACCAGAGAAGATAAAGAAAATTCCCTCTGGAAAAAGAAATTAGAGAAGATAGCATTTTTCACTGTGTTGAAGATAGACCAGTGATATTTAAGGATATACCTATTCCAAGAATAAAATCAGAATAGAAGAAATTTTACAGGTTTTGAAGATAGATCTTGATATTGAGAAGAAAAGAATATACCTATTCTAAGAGGAAAATCAAAATAGAAGAACATTTACAGTTTTTGAAGACATAAATTAATATTAAAAAGAGAATATACCTATTCCAAGAGAAAAATCAGAATAGAAGAACATTTACAAGTCTTGAAGACAGACCTTGATATTGAAAAGAGAATATACCTATTCCAAGAGCAAAGTCGAAATAGAAGAAAATTTACAGGTCTTGAAGATATACCTTGATTAAGAGACCCTTAAGAGAGGTCCTATTGATAAGCTTTATAAAAAAAGGATTCCATACTATTTGGTTAGAATATTTCCACAAGGTTGAAAGGAAAACCCGTGAACACTAGGATTCAGTATAGATTTGATTCCACTAGTTTTTAAGATAACTAGTTAAGATTATTATTTCTGGAACATTAAATACATATGATTATTACTGTCTGAGTTTTGTTGCAAAAAATTGATTCTTAGAAGTTGAGAAGCTTCCTACAATAGATAGAGAAGAATTTAATCTTTGATTTCTTGAAAGTCTATGTGCTTTCCTAGTGCAGGGATTATCTCTTTTGTTGCAGAAAAGTAGACATTGAAGGAGGTCCAAAAAGACCTTATTGAAGATTGAGAAGAACCAAGAAGAAGGTTCTTATTACAGATTGAAGAAAGCGTTAGAAATTTTGAGTATAGTGTTGTCATTGATGTCAAAAGTTTGATGTCATTGGTGGTCATTGATGTCAAAGGTGAAAAGTTATAATATAAATGTAAAGGAATTTTCCATGGTTGTGAAAGCAAGCAAAGAGAAATTTGAAGAAAATTATTATAACATTTTAAATTATAATATTTAAATATTATTAAGAAAGTTTGAAAGTAACAAGGGCTTCATTGAGAAAGGTTCATTATTTGCAAGGTTGAAGAAGATCCCAAGGAAAAAGACAAAGGTTCTAAGAAGATTAATTATAATATTTAATTTTAAAAATTAAATATTATAATAATATTTTAAATTACCTATGGCACCAAAATTAAAATTATTTTTAATTTGAAAAGCACCGACGTCATTTTTCACTAAGTCGAAACACATATAAAAGGTGGATTAAAAAATTGTTTGGAGAAAAAAAGTTATTGATTGACATTCGAATTTCTTTTGCATTCCATTCGAGAGTATAGGGTATGGTGATCGATCAAGAGAAAGGAGGGAAAGAGATGCACATTTTTCTAGAAGCGGATGGTGCATGAGGTTGAAGTAAAAGAAGGTGTATGGTTTGTTTCAAGTGAGAAGGTAGCTCAGTTTGCTAGGGGACCTCATGTAAGACGTGGCATAGAGGAGGTTTCGATATCGAGTCTTGGCGATGACAGGTTGTGTGTTTTGTTTTATTGATCAACAGTTTGCAATAGGTTAAGGTAAAATTGGTGCATTGTGATTGTTGTGTGGGTAGTTAGCCCATGCAGTGCTCTAGCAAGCACTAGAGTGTGGGCTCCATGAGGTCGCGCGTTCAAATCTCTGTGGTAACAAGTTGGTAAGGGCAATTTTTTTTTATAAAACCTTTGTGTAATTTTGGGAGTCATAAGGATTATTTTTAATAAATTTTTTGCTTGCTATTAGGGAGTCATAAGGGTTAGGAGTTGTTTAGAGTGCCATAAGGGTTGAAATTAATGATGCATGATTTTTGCTATTAGGGAGTCATAAGGGTTAAGTTTATAAAATTTGAATTTGCACTTAGGGAGTTATAAGGGTACAATTTAATAAAATTTTGAGAGTGCTTTATATAGTTTATTTTTTCAAAGTGGATAAATGAAAAATATGTTTTGCATGCAAGAATAGGAGTAATAAGGTGTTATAGGGGTTTGATATTTTATTGTAATTTTTGTATGGTAAAAGTGAGTTTGAAGGTCTTTGATAATTATTAATGCCTTATCTTTTGAAAATAAGAGAAGAGATATTGAACATCAATTTCATATTTCATTGAACATATATTTTTGAGAAGGAAATTCATGTGGATGTATTGAGAAAGTATTTTTCCATCTAACTCTTGAAGTGGCACTAGAAAGACCAGTTGTTTGTGAGACATTTTTTTGAAGATATATCTTCATAAGAGGAAATTAAGAGGTATGGGCACATCATTCCTTGTTTAAAGTGTTTTTTTGAGTGAATTTTTCTGAACATAAGGTGGAGATAAGTATTGTTGAAAATATTTGAGTTAGGGTTTGAGACCTACATGTACATCAATTGTTGAGAGAAAGTTGAAACAATTGCATTAGAGTTTGAAGATCTTTTTGTACTTCATTGTTGAATTGTTTTGAAAATATTTGGAATAGATATTGAGAATAAGATTGTGCTTCCATTGATTGAAAGAGATTGAGATATTTGTGCTAGATATTGTGAACTACTTGTGCTAGGTTTGAAGATAAGTTTTTGCATCTTTGTGAAATATTTTTGAGCATGTGTTATGAGCAGTTATGAACATGTATTAGAAAAAAATTGAGCAGAGACAGAGTAGGTTTAAGATAGTGATTGTGAGAATACTGGATCAGAATTTTGAGTAGGTTTGAGGTAGACTTGTGAGTATATTAGAGGTAGAATTGTGAGCAAGTTTGAGGTAGACTTGTGAGCAAGTTAGAGGTAGACTTGTGAGTAGGTTTGAGGTAGACTTGTAAGCAGATTAGAGGTAGACTTGTGAGAAAGTTTAATATAGTGTTGTGAGAAGATTGGATCAGAGTTGTGAGAATATTTTATCATAGTTGAGCAGAGCAGAGGGGATAGAGTTATCCTATGGAGAGATATCCACAAACCATAGCAAAGGGTATAGAGTTCTCCTGTGGAAAGATATCCACAAAATATAGTAGTGGAGACAGAGGTCTCCTATGGATAGAGATCCACAAACTTGATCTTAGGGGTTTGGTGTCTCCTTTGGACATAGGTCCATAAACATTGTAATAGGGATTTTGTTCCCACAAAATTCATTGAGAAAATTTATAAGAAATTTTTGCTTTGTGAACGTAACCCACATAGGGTGAACCTGTTAGTATCACTATGACACTAAGAGGGGGGATGAATCAGTGTAGCTCTTAAAAACTTAAATCTTCAATTCTTAATGCAAAAACAAAGATAGCTAAAAACCCAATAAAGCAAATATACCAAAGAGCATCACACAACACAAGATGTAACGAGGTTCACTAGTTTTGGCTACTCCTCAAAACTGACTGTTTGGACTCCCATCCAAATCCAACCTTTACAAAATATCAATTTTACAAACAATTTACTAGCACCCACTGGAAGGAGCACCAACCCCTAATTTATCTACACCAACAGAAAGGAGCACCAACCCCTGATTTATTTGCACCAACAAAAAGGAGCACCAACCCCTGATTTATCTGCACCAAACAAAAAGGAGCACCAACCGCTGATGCCAAGCACCAACTTGGACTTCTGTTTTAAATCTAGATGATTGACATAAATATGCCTTCATTTTTACAAGACCCTGACTGGTCTATTACTTTCTCAACATTGCCCACTCTTTACCCAGCACACACCCTGCTCACTCGCCTCCTGCGCACTCTCTTTTAGCAACACTTTCACACTCTTTTGGCAGCACTTTCACCCTCTTTGAGCTATTGGTAATTCTCCGTGCAGACCTCCTTTTATAACCAAATTGTCTCTCTGTAACTCCAGTTGTAACTCCTTTCATTTCTCATGCACCACTTGTCAGTTGTAACTCCTTTCATTTCTCATGCGCCACTTGTCAGTTGTAATGCCTTCTCACTATAACTGCTTTTGTATATAAATAGGGTAGGCTTTTCATCAAAAATGATGCATGTTACGAATTTAAACATGTACCCCTAACATGACTGTTTGTCTTTCAATTCTGTGCATGCATGCATATTCTGATTCTATTTATGTGAATGTTTGATTTCTCCTTCTTCGACTGTTCTTAAAATAGCTGCATGATTTTCTTTTGTAACATCCCCTGTAACTGCTGTGTAACTTTAGTTTAATGGTTACATATCTTAATTTGGTTGGGTTCTATTTTTAGCTCGTGCCATTGTGACCTATCGCAAAATCGTGACACTTCTGCCTCTTTGTCCTCTTCTCGGCTTTGCACCTATGAAAACACATGTCACGATATCGTGACACTTTTGCCTCCTTGTTGCTTTACTTGGTTCATACCCGTGAAAACACTACATGTCACAATATCGCGACACTTTCGCCTCCGTACTCTTCCTTTTTACTTTTGTCACGATATCATGACACTTTTTCTCCTTGGCACTTTCTCTTACCTTCGGGTCATGAAAACCCGACATGTCACGATATCGTGACACTTTTTCTCTTGGACTCTCTCTCTTGCCTTCGGGTCGTGAAAACCCGACATGTCATGATATCGTGACACTTTTTCTCCTGGACTCTCTCTCTTGCCTTTGGGTCGTGAAAACCCGACATGTCACGATATCGCGACACTTTTTCTCTTGGACTCTCTCTCCTACAACATGTCGTGAAATTGTGACACTTTTTCTCTCGGACTCTTTCTCCTGCAACATGTTGCTAAATCGTGACACTTTTTCTCTCGAACTCTTTCTCCTGCAACATGTCTCGAAATCGTGACAGTTTTTCTCTCGGACTCTCTCTCCTGCAACATGTCGTGAAATCGTGACACTTTTTCATCCGTACAATCTTCCCTACAATATGTCGTAAAATCGTGACACTTTTTCATCCATACAATATCTCTTCGCTTTGGACCGCGAAAATGAAACATGTCACGAAATTGTGACACCTTTTTCTCTCTCCTCTTTCTCTTCGCTTTGGACCGCGAAAATGAAACATGTCACAAAATCGTGACACCTTTTTCTCTCTCCTCTTTTCTTCGCTTTGGATCACAAAAATGAAACATGTCGCGAAATCATGACACATTTTTCTCTCTCCTCTTTTCTTCACTTTGGACCGCAAAAATGAAACATGTCATGAAATCGTGACACCTTTTTCTCTCTCCTCTTTTCTTCGCTTTGGATCGCAAAAATGAAACATGTCAATCGTGACACATTTTTCTCTCTCCTCTTTCTCTTCGCTTTGAACCACGAAAATGAAACATGTCACGAAATCGTGACATATTTTTCTCTCTCCTCTTCCTCTTGCAATATGTCACGAAATCATGACACTTTTTCTACTTGTCTTTTTCTCTTCCAACATGAGACTTTGTTCTCTGTACTCTATCAATAGGTTCACACAGAACCTACTTAACAAGCTCACGTAGAACTTGTCCAATGTTGAATAACAAGCTCATTCAAAACCTGTCCAAATCTGCTCAACAAGCTCACTAAGAACTTGTCCAAAATCTGCTCTAGAAGTCTGTCCCAACACTGTCCTCAAATATTTTCCAAAGGCCTTCTCAAAGTCTTAATCAATCATGCTCAAGTAGTATTCAAAATGAACTCAACAATGAATGATGGAATAATTTATTTCAGAGAACATTAAAAATCACTTCACACATAACTTGACTAGGCTTAATTAAATCAACTCAACCAATCATCACCAAGCTGAAAACCATCTGGCTGCTCAATATAAACCTCTTCTTCAAGCTTCCCATTTCAAAAATGTTGATTTCACATCTGTCAACAAAATTGACAAGTAACTCACACTTGTACCAACTTTTGTCCAACACAGTATCAACACTGTAGTTTTACTACCAACTCTGTGCAAGCATCAAACACAGTACCACAACACCAACCAAATCCCTTCTTACTTTTTTCAACATGGTCTATATTTTCTACAGTCACCACTGGTCACACCTTACTTTCAACTATTCGAAACAGGAGACAATATTTTGTTAAACGCTTCACGGCCAACTATAGTGCACCTTAAACTCATACTTTTGGACCGTTACCTCTAGCATTGGAACCTCAATCTGTGTACAGTCATCAACTCTCGATATTTTGCTTCCTGCTAGGGCATATGTCAGGGCTACTCAATGTCTTAGGCGAACATTCTTCACGCGATTCCATGGAGCATTTCTCCTCGTTTTGATCAAGGGATTCCTCGAGCAATATCTCACATTCCTCAAATAATGTAAGACTTTCTTATGTGCATAGGCATCTTGTCCTCCTTGGAACTTCACCACCTGGGTGCTATTCTCTCAACGTCTCTGCCTTGCATGTGCCACTTGGCACTCTTGATGAACTGGGTGCTAGTGCCACTGTTTGCTTTGACTCTGGCATCTCTTTGACAACTGCTACTTCTTTAGAGAAAATTAATGCTCTCTTATACAAAATTATGTGTTGTAATTTTGGTTAAGAAACGCATGCATTCCCACTCACAACATAGATTCTATTTTATCTATGGATTGGGAATGTTACAGGCTTCAATGATACGTCGGCCTGTGCTGCATGTTCTATCTTAGATAATGCCTATCAGCTGCTGCATTGAAAACCTAGCTATTCACCATGTTGTTCTGCTGAAGCACATCAGTTTGATACTATCTCCACAAACATCTACATGAATTGGAACACATTTTGACAACTATACGACAACTCCTTGACTACTTTCCTTTCATCCTCAGATAACCACACAAATACATAGGAGCATTAAAATAAAACTTTAACATTGCTCCCTGAGGATGTGCTACCTGGAGCTGCTTAATGCAATAGAGGAGTAATCTCCTTCAGTCCAAGGAGACACGATTTCCTCTCTTCTTTCTTTCTCCAACATTTCTTGAACTTGGGCTTGAGTTTCTCAACTGCATCATAGTTTTGAAGCTTTTCGTAAACTTGAACATTTCTCTTGGGTGGTTGTCTCTTGTGCATCCTTAATGGATGATTATTTTCCTTTCTTTGATACACATGATTTCTTCCCTGTATGTGTAGCATTATTTGTGTCTGATGAAATCTATTGTCTTGCTTTAGATTGGATAAAAAGGTTCTTGGACAAAACCTTGCTATGTGCCCATGACCATTACATTTAAAACATTGCACATGGTGTTCAATAGATGTATTTCTACCAGCATAACTCTTTGATCTTTTATTCAATCCACAATAAATTGCCTTGTGACCATAATGGTTACATCTAAAACAATAGCCATTAAAAGCATTATTATGAATAGAGTGAGAGTGATAGAACCTCTTTTGTTGTGGTTGCTTTGTTGTAGATCTCCTTCGAGATTTTCTTCCTTTTGAAGTTTCAGCTTCAAACTATTCTTGCTTTGATCCATCAGCAGTGGACTTCTTCTTCTCTATAGATTTAGAAGATGAAGGTTGTTCAGCTTCATATCCAAGACCAATCTTAGACATGGGGTTTCTTTGTTGCCTTATCATTTTATCTAGCAACTCTGTGCTCTTCTCAAATTTGAGACTTGTATTGGTCTCTTCTAGTTGTTTCTTCAATAAAACAATCTCCTCTTCTTGTTTACTACAAACATCACTTTTATCATCCAGGTGTGACTTCAAAGCTTCTTCTATTTTCTTGGCTTTATGAATTTGCAAGAAGAGATCTTCAATATTATCCTCATATTTTTCCAACTTCTTAGACAGTCTTTTGTTCTTTTTCCTTTCTATATTCAACTCTTCAAGTGCAGCGATCAACTCACCTTCTAGATATACTTCACCCTCAAGGTTTTCATCACATGCTTCAGAGTTCACTTCTTCTATCTTTTTAGAATTCACTCCTTCTATGTTTTCTAGTTTATTTTTCTCTTCCACAGGAACTGAAACTGATTGAGATGCCTTATTTGAGGAGGATCTATTATTCTTACCCATTGCGTACTAATCCAAGATCAACCCTAGCTGATTTAGCCTAAAAAGGGAAACTGGCTCTGATACCAATTGTTAGTCTCATTATGACACTGAGAGGGGGTCGTGAATCAGTGTAGCTCTTAAAAACTTAAATCTTCAATTTTTAATGCCAAAAAAAAGATAGCTAAAAACCCAATAAAGCAAATATACCAAAGAGCATCACACAACACAAGATGTAACGAGGTTCACCAGTTTTGGCTACTCCTCAAAACTGACTGTTTGGACTCCCATCCAAATCTAGCCTTTGCAAAATATCAATTTTACAAATAATTTACCAGCACCCACTAGAAGGAGCACCAACCCTTGATTTATCTACACCAATAGAAAGAAGCACCAACCCCTGATTTATCTGCACCAACAGAAAGGAGCACCAACCCCTGATTTACCAGCACCAACTAGAAGGAGCACCAACCCCTGATGCCAAGCACCAACTTGGACTTCTGTTCTGAATCTAGATGATTGACATAAATATGTCTTCACTTTTACAAGACCCTGACTGGTCTATTGCTTTCTCAACGTTGCCCACTCTTTACCTAGCACACACCCTGCTCACTCGCCTCCTATGCACTCTCTTTTAGCAGCACTTTCATACTATTTCAGTAGCACTTTCACCCTCTTTGAGCCACTGGTAATTCTTCACGCATACCTCCTTTTATAACCAAATTGTCTCTCTGTAACTCCAGTTGTAACTCCTTTCATTTCTCATGCGCCACTTGTTAGTTGTAACTCCTTTCATTTCTCATGCACCACTTGTCAGTTGTAACGCCTTCTCACTATAACTACTTTTGTATATATATAGGGTAGGCTTTTCATCAAACATGATGCATGTTACGAATTTACACATGTACCCCTAACATGATTTTTCTTATTTTAATTCTGTGCATGCATGCATATTCTGATTCTATTTATGCGACTGTTCGATTTCTCCTTCTTCGACTATTATTAAAATAGCTGCATGATTTTCTTTTGTAATGTCCCCTGTAACTGCTGTGTAACTTTATTTTTAACGGTTACATATCTTAATTTGGCTGGGTTCTATTTTTAGCTCGTGCCATTGCGACCTGTCGTGAAATCGTGACACTTCTGCCTCTTTGTCCTCTTCTCGGATTTGCACCCGCAAAAACACATGTCGTGATATCGTGACACTTTCACCTCCTTGCTGCTTTACTTGGTTCATACCCGTGAAAACACTACATGTCACGATATCGTGACACTTTTGCCTTCGTACTCTTCCTTTTTACTTTTGTCGCGATATCGCAACACTTTTTCTCCTTGGCACTTTCTCTTACCTTCGGGTCGCGAAAACCCGACATGTCATGATATTTTTTCTCTCGGACTCTCTCTCTTGCCTTTGGGTTGCAAAAACCCAACATGTCATGATATCGCGACACTTTTTCTCCTGGACTCTATCTCTTGCCTTCGGGTTGCGAAAACCCGACATGTCGTGAAATCATGACACTTTTTCTCTTGGACTCTCTCTCCTGCAACATGTCACGAAATCATGACACTTTTTATCTCAGATTCTTTCTCCTGCAACATGTTGCGAAATCGTGACACTTTTTCTCTCAAACTCTCTCTCCTGCAACATGTCACCAAATCATGACACTTTTTCATCTGTACAATCTTCCTTGCAATATGTCACGAAATCGTGACACTTTTTCGTCCATACAATCTCTCTTCGCTTTGGACCGTGAAAATGAAACATGTCGCAAAATCACGACACCTTTTTCTCTCTCCTCTTTCTCTTTGCTTTGGACCGTGAAAATGAAACATGTCATGAAATCGTGACACATTTTTCTCTCTCCTCTTTTCTTCGCTTTGGACCGTGAAAATGAAACATGTCACGAAATCGTGACACCTTTTTCTTTCTCCTCTTTTCTTCGCTTTGGACCACGAAAATGAAACATGTCACGAAATCGCAACACCTTTTTCTCTCTCCTATTTTCTTCGCTTTGGATCGCAAAAATGAAACATGTCATGAAATCATGACACCTTTTTCTCTCTCCTCTTTCTCTTCGCTTTGAACCGCGAAAATGAAACATGTCATGAAATCGTGACATCTTTTTCTCTCTCCTCTTCCTCTTGCAATATGTTGCAAAATCACGACACTTTTTCTACTTGTCTTTTTCTCTTCCAACATGTCGCAAAATCACGACAGTTTTTCTTTCTTCTTCTCTCTCTTCCAACATGTCGCGAAATCATGACAGTTTTTCTTTCTTCTTCTCTCTCTTCCAACATGTCGTGAAATCGTGATAGTTTTTCTTTCTTCTTCTCTCTCTTCTAACATGTCACAAAATTGTGACAGTTTTTCTTTCTTCTTCTCTCTCTTCTAACATGTTGCGAAATCGTGATAGTTTTTCTTTCTTCTTCTCTCTCTTCTAACATGTCATGAAATCATGACAGTTTTTCTTACTTGTGCCTTCTCCCTGAACATGTCGCAAAATCGTGATAGTTTTGATTGCTTGTGCTTCTCTTCGAACATGTCACGATATCGCGACAGTTTTGCTTTCTGGATCTTTCTCTCCAAACATGTCACGATATCGTGATAATTTTTCTTTCTGGCTCTTTCTCTCCAAACATGTCGCGATATCGTGACAATTTTGCTTTCTGGCTCTTTCTCTCCAAACATGTCGCGATATCGTGACAGTTTTCCTTTCTTGCTCAACATGTCGCGATATCGCGACATTTTTCTTCCTTGTGATTTTCTTTTGATTATTCTCAATTGGTCCACTTCTATATTTTGAAAAATCACTGTACATACTCTGAAGAACTTCTTAACTCCTGTATAGTTCATCAACTGATCTCTGAAGAACTTCTTAACTCCTGTATACTTCATTAACTTTTGCTGCACCTTGCTCAACAAATACTCTGAAGAACCTTTTAACTCCTGTCCACATCATCAACTGGAACCTCTTAACTCCTGTCCACTTCATCAACTGATTTGTCTGACTGTGTTGACAATAATGACAATACTTTTGCTGCACCTTGCTCAACAGAACCACGTTAAATCATGTCTCTCATGTGTGTGATGACTTATGTATTGTTTACTACTTTTATATTATTGTTGTTATCATTTGGATTAAAAAGTAAAATTTTTTATCTTATAGTATTCACCCCCCTCTCAGTATAAGCTTATGTTCTTCAAAAAGAGATCCAAAAAGAGGTCATATTGAAGAACTTCCAAGATTGGAAGATTAAATATTGAATACAAAAGATAAAATGACTGTAGAAGGTCCTATTGCAGACAAAGTATCAAAATATAGAGATCCAAGAAAGAGATATCATTGAAGAATTTCCCATATGTGGAAGATTGAAGAAACCAAAGTAAGATTTCATTAAAATATTTTTCTAAAGAATTGAAGGCTTTAAAATTAGAAGACCCAAGAATTGAGGTCTATAGAATATTTTGAAGAAATAAAATAAGGCAAGAGAAAACCTTATTGCAAAAGCTGGAGCAGTAACCTGAAGAAAAATATTGCAAGAAAAAAGAGCACATAACCAGAAGATATTGGAATAATTATCATCATACAACAACAAGACCAAAAGGAAAAAGGATTTGAAAAGAAGTTTGTCAAATTTTGAGAATATTTTGAGAACTCAAGACATTCAATTTTTGAGAAAGAAGACATAGATAGGTCAAAATTGAAGTTAGAATTCAACAAGAAGTCAGAATAAATCAAGAAGATTGAAGAGGTCACAGTTTAGAGAAATTTGGAGACAACCACAATAGTTTTTTAGGATGATTTATAAAAACACAAAGTTGCAAAAAGAGAAGTTAAAAACAGCAAAAAATTGAAGAGAAAAGTTGTAGTTTAGAGAAAGCTTTGGAGAAGCTTTCAGAAAAGATTTTAACAACCAAGAGAAGGCTTGATAGAAAAAAAGTGCAGAAGATTTGAAGGCTTGAAGACAAATCCAAATCAAATTTTAGCAGCATCTAAGGAGGAGTCCTCCTACAGATTTGAACAATATTTGAGCAACATTTGAAGCTGCAAATTACAGAAATAGCCAACACCTGTGAAGAAGAAGAAAATCTGATTTTGTGTGGCAACTATAGATGCAAATTAAAGATTCTACTAACAATAGAAGGGAGGTGCAATTGCAGTAAATACAATAGAACAAGCTATAAAGAAATAAGCTACAAAAATGTGTGTTAATTTGATGCCATATATATTATTATTGCAACGTTTTTGAAGGTCCTATTAAGATTTTTTGGAGCATCAAATATTAGATCCATTTAGAGCTAGCAAAGAGGAATTTTTTTAAGGTGTCATTAAGCTAAGAAAATACACCATTTTACACCATTTATTTTATAAATTTTGCATATTACAAACAACAAAAAGTTATAATTTAATAGGAGTGATAAGGAGTTTGATATATGCTGTTTTGAAATAGAAAACATATCAGATTTATTTTACATTCATTAGTGAGATATATTTACTCTCATTTTTAGAAAAGCCAACAATATTATAACAACAATAAATTGATAAAGGAGTTATAAGTGAATAGTATATTCTATTTTTTTAAGTGAATGCAAAAGCAAAATAATCCTACATTTGTGAGGAATAATATCCCACAACTTATAGCAGATTTTGGAAAGAGAAGAGCTCCAAGTTCAAGGTAAATTTCAAGTGTTTAAAAACACTATATGTACAAGCAGAAGTAGTAAGGAAAACCACTAAAAGATTTATGGAAAAGACCATCATATTGAGAACCATTCAACACTAGAATATAGGTGGGCAAGCTCTACAACAAACATCCACCCATTTGTAGGAAAATAAGCACTAACAACAATGCTCAATAAAAAGAGCCATTAGGCTCAATATTAAGCAAATTAAAGGAGCAAGAAGACATTAGCTACAACTTGTAAAATATCAATCTACGTAAATCCTACATAGCACAACCATTATATCTACTCAAAGCAAGGTAGATTACAAAAAAATATAGGGTGCATTATCAAAGGAAAATCATCAATAGAGCAAACTACCAAATAAAACATCATAGGGCCACCATTAGAGCATACAAGAGGTATTATAGCTAGAGCCATCCGCAAAAATATCCATCATTAGCCAAGGAGAGAGGAAACCTCACAAAGTGCAGTTACAAAGAAGCAAGAATACGTTGGATAAAAAAGGTCTTGAAAAGCCTTGTAGTTTCATACATTGCAGAAAGGAGTACATGCATATTGCCATCTAGCACAAGGGTCAAAATTGGCTCACAAGACATAATGTAAATAATCAGGGAATAAATATAAATCAATAGCAAAGAATAATGCTCAATGCTCTAAATCATTATCCAATGCTTAAGAAAGGTTTAATAACTCCCAAACAATAAGGAATATTGTGCCAAGTGTCCATTTTACTCTTTCATGAATGTTAATGCCACCAAGAAGGTATTCAAAGAGTCTTATGACATCCGCAATATATGGCACTCAAAAAATAAAGAATAAGAACTCATATAGCCAAAACGTAAGAGTGAAGCCCAAATATAGCAAAATCTAGTGCCATACACAGGAATTAAAGGCAAAAACATTAAATAAAGGGTCAAAGTATCTTCCTAGCACCATACATAGCATATTCCAATCATAATTGACTAGAAGAGAAATGCCTAGCAGTCAAGAGAAGTTCCTAGCAAGTAAAGGAGGAGCGCTAGAATTATTAAAGGTAATATTTACCACCATATTAAAGTTTATACATTGGTAGGATAAATAAGGATTGAAGAAATATATTCTAAGGTTAAATATTTAAAGTTTTCTAGTGAAGTGATAAGCATTATAGAACCTTAGAAAATCTGAATATTGCATAATTTAAGGTTATTTGAAGTTGAAGAAACATTATATTTAAGTTTTGTAAAATTGCATATTTAAATTTACAAAACAAAGTTAATATTTGCAAAATTGCTAAGGTTGGAGAAATAAGGCATACGACATCAAATTAGGATTACAAAATATTGCAAATATTATTTTTCTAAATTTCTAGAGTTGGAGGAATAAAGAATCCTACTTCAAATTAGTTTATGAAATTTAGAGTAAAATATTTTATTCATAAATTTGGGAGATAAAAGGAGTTCTACATAGAGATATTGCATTTGATAATATTAATCTATAAGTTCAAAATTATTAGAGATTTGAATATTTATAAAGGATTGAAATTGCACACATTGATATTAAAATTGAATTGCCTTTCAAACATTAGGGAGATAAAAGGTATTCTACAAAACATAGAATTGAAAGGACTATATTGAAACTAGGGAGTTATAAGGATGTGTATCTCAAGTAATACAATAAATAATTATATGAACAACTCTATTAGAAAATAAAGAACAAGAGTCATAAAAAGTGGAATCATGAATTCACTTATAAAATTTGAAGGTAACTTAGACCCTACTTCAAAAAGGATACATAGTGAAGCTTTAAGAGACAAATTTGAAACAATGGAATTTTATCTTCATGCTAGACTTACTGAAGCAATTGATAATGAAAATAATGACATTCAAATTTCTTTAGAATATGGAAGTATACTATACATGGAAATACTCACATTCAAATGTTATAAGGATGAAAATGTGCAACAGAGAGGACTGATAAAATTACTTAAAAAAAAATAGATGAATCATCCCTACTAAATATATTTCAATCATCATGCAGTATCAATACTTCAAGTTCTACTAGCTCAAAATCATATCATGATTCTCTAAGTGTATGTTTAGAAGCTTCTATACAGGAATTAGAGAATGATGACAAGGACAAAAACAAAGAGAAAATACTTTTGCAAGAATCTGGTGACAGTACATCTACCTATGAAAGTATTGACTCCAATTAGGAAGAAGAAGAAGAACCAGACAAAGGAGGCATACAGTACAACATGAATTAAAGAGAATACAAATGACCAGATCAAGTTGAAGAACATTTGAAGATAAAAAATCCATATTGAAGACTAGAGCCTTCAATAACCAAATAATGTCATACAAGGGGGTGTTGGAATATATTACATTATTTGGTACATGCCAATGTACCATCATGGGTACATCTATAGATTAGGAAACAGTTATTGGATTAGGATTTACTTTATGTAATGAACAAGTGTGCAATGATATTTTGGAATGTAAATGTGCATAGATTTCCCTATGTACATGTGTCACAATAGTAGAAATATGAAGATTCATAGGAAGAGTGAGGCCCAAGAAACCTTCATATGAAGAGTCACATCCAATTCTATATATATGGATGTATTGATGTAAAATAATCATGTAGAAGGAGGAAGAGTCACCTATGTAAGCAATGGAATGTGATGTAATATGATGTATTTTGATATTTTCATTCAATAAATATTTTTGAGTATTTGGCATTAGCATTCTTTGAGTTATTTTCTAGTAGATTCAAAATTTATATGCTTGATTGATCAAAATTATTATATCTTTCATATTTCAATTATATTATTGATCTTGAGGTAATATTATTTGAGTATTTACTCATAAAAATCTAACAATACTTATGTTGTCCTCCCAAAATTTTCTCCTTGCGATGATTCTATGATGATCACATTTACTTGTGTCTTTTCCTTATACACCTTTAGATTATAACTATTCACTATTTTGGGATATATTTTACCATTCTATTTCTAGAGTTATATAACCCCATTGTCCAGTACTTCCTTACTTGGAAGGGTCCAAGCCACAAGTTCTTCAATTTACCCGATTTAATTTAAGCACTAAATCGCTAGTTTTAAAGTCCATCTTTCATAAGTATTTATCTTTCCAAAAGTTTTATCATTGTTGGGAAATCTCTATTTCCCACTATTCCATCACCCTTTTCTCCCCTATTTGTACTAGTATCGTGAGCCTTTATTATTGTAGACACTAAAATCATGTCAATACGACTAGGCGATTGAAAGTATTGACTAATTGACATCATATGGCCCCCTTGGGCAACCCTTAGAGGTTTAACAATGGTCCTAACCACTCTTTGAAGTATCTACCCAACTTTTTGGAGGTCTTAGGCCACATAGACATGACTATCCCATCCTGGGATGATCACAGTTCATGGTCATCCTACCAAGGACAGTGGCAAAGCGATCGTCCCTGGGTGGGACAACCACAAGCTTTGACTCCAAAAAAGTCAAATATAGAAAAATAACATCCATAAACTACCATTTATCCTACCTATTTGAGCATGCATATCTAAGGGCATATAATCCTTATGACATGCTACCGAATGGAGGCCAAAATGGGATATTCTCTTCCCCTTCTAATGCATGCTCAGTTCTAGACAAGTGGTACCTATTACCCTACATTCCCTCGCATGCCCATTTTCCCAAAATCTCCCTTTGGCTATAAAGTGGATCCATTTTCCACACAATATAAAGAGGGATTTTGATACATAGCAACCAAGTGCTGCCAAAATTTCCCCTCACCCTTTTGTGCATTTTTCCCTTGAAATATCTACCTAGAGAAGGAGGTTTGCGAGTGATTCAAGAGGTGCAATTTATTTTCAAAACCAAATAGTTTGAGTGAATTTCACCACAAAATTTGATGACAAAACTATTATGAGGGTTTTTGACCAATTCATAAAGGAATTGGTGGTAAATTAGGAGCAAAATTGGTGGTCGTCCCACCCCAGGATGGTCCCCATTCTATGACAGTCACCACCATACCTGCAAGGTAAAATGACATATACGTGCACAATTTTTCTATTGTTTTTAATTATAAATATTCTATGTTAGATTATGAGCATGTTGTCCAAATTTCATGCAATTTGGAGTCATATTGAGTGAGATATCGTAATTTTAAGGTTTTGCAGGTTTTCGAAGACCATCTAAATATGCACATGGATATGTGACTGATTTTGCAAATCTTATCATATGGGTCCTCTTAAAATCTCATTTTATGCATACTATCAAAGTTTCATATGATTTTAAGGGGTTTTAGTCCAATTTTTTTTATTTTGGGTTTTGCAAGTTTAAAAAGCATGTTGTGAATGCACCACATAATTGGATGCAATTTCCATTCTTTTTGTGGTTATATCTTCCAAAAATAATATATTATGAATGTATCTATGATTTCAGATCATTTGGATTTGTTTTAGATAGGCGCCTTGCATATTCACACTTTCTAGCTTATAGTTACATGTGTGAGTTTTGCATGTTTCACATTCTACGCACTTGTTATTTAAAAATATGACTTCCTTGTGTGTAGATGCAGGTTTTACAGTGCATGAGGAAGGAATACAAGATTATAACAATGAAGAATGAAGTGGCAAAATCATAGGTTCACCCACCTCAATTATGGGTACGAGGAAGAACATTGAAAGTGCACACGAGCTTTTTTGAAAGGACTTGATCCTTGGGCACCCATTTTTGTAAATAAGTGTATCAAACTAAGAGCTCTCAAGGGGACATATATGTAACCATGATTATGATTTATTAATTAAATAAAGAGAAACACCCCTTTTTCTTGCACTTATTTGGATTCCATGGTTGTTTGCATATGTCCTTTTATAATGCTTGATTAATACCAGATGCATCTTGTTTAGCATTCTTAGGTGCACTATTTTTCCCCTAATTTAGTGGCAATCACGGTGGGAGCATATCCCTATTTATGTGGTTAAACATTTAACCCTATTTTTTTTGCATTCTATTATAGGGATTGGTCTTTTTGGCCTGAAACGACCTCTATACTGCTGACTGTCCCACCCTGGGACAACCATACAACCATCCCACCCTGGGATGGTCATAAAACTAGCCACCATCCCACCCTGGGATGGCCATCAAAATAGCCACTATCCACCCTTGTACGGTCATAAAATAGGAGATTTTTTGCTCCAAATTCCAAAAACAACAGGCTTACAGGCCATTGAGGTAAGTACCAAAACCCTTTGTTTTCAGTTATACTGTTCAAAACTACAAAAATTTGGTTTTTCTTACCTCTTTTTATTACTAGAAAAGTAGGAGATAGGTTTTGCTTTTATATAATTGAAATAAGAAGAAAAAATGGAAAGGAACTAAGTAGAAATGCACTTCTATGGTTTGATTTCTTGTAGCCTACCCAATGGGTAGGTTCTCATTTAGGATTTGCACCTTGTAGGTTTCTTTTTACCTATATTTCTAAAATTAAAATACACCTTTCTACATGTATTTAGTGAATGATCATCAAGTACTTCATTGTTTAATTTCTTTGGGCTTAAAAATAACCACACACACCATGTTCCAATTTAATTCTAGTGAGTTGGATTTCATCACCAACTACTAGTAGAGGTCAACGATAGTGGCTTTCATCTCCACCCATTGCCTCAAATCCCATAAACCCTTGTTCTTTGCCAAGGTCAGCTCCAAGATCCGACGTAGCTTGGAAAATTTACATGTTCTTCTCTTTGGACGGTATAATGCTGACCAAGTGAGTACTAGGTGAGGACTAGCAGGACATGTGCTCCCTAACTGGGTATGGGTTTCATATCCATACTTTGGTGGGTTTACATGACCGTGACTTTCATTTTTAGTTTTTGATCTATGAGCATATAGGTGAAATTCAATTAAACACAATATTATCATCCAAAAAAATTCAAACACATGATATAAGGTCTTATTTACAAACAACACATCTGAAACACAAAAAAACTTAGGAAATACATATTAATCCTTAAAAGAGACAATCACTTGTTTTATTGAGTGCTTCCTTTTTTGTGTGCTATTTTATTAATAATTTGTAAATGAGATAATCATATAGGGTTTGGTAGAGAGTAACAATGGTGTGCACCCACAGCCAAACCCAATCATGGGTGGAAGCTATGAAGGGTGGACTAAGAGACATGAGTCATCTCTGCTTTAGCCCTAGGGATTTGGTCATACCTCCTTGGCGAGCCTTTACTCAGCCAAGTCCTAGGACAATGTGACATGAGCAACACCTACAAGGTAGACCTATGTGGGACACCCTTCTAGGTTGTGGAACTTATTTGGGAGAGTGTTCCCGATATGTAGACACATCACACACCTTCTTTGATGAAAGGAAACAGTACACTGAGGCATAAGTAGATAGAGTAGTGCCATGCATACACATGTCTGATAGGTCTAATACTTATGGGCCAGAGTATGACTTCACACATTGGTCAGGGTCGATTGATCATACTTCACCCTCACACCACCCTGATAGGTTCCAGTAACCTAGACAACAGGATGAGTATGATACTCGCCACTCAAGGCGAGAGAACTCAACACTTCCCTTCCTCATCCATGAAGGAAGACATGAGGAAATCCTTGATTATCCTCAAGAGCAGTATACTATGCAAGCACAATGTGCCTTTGTGCCCGCTGAGCATAGGCCAGAACCTCAAGTAAATGTGGCTACCCTCAATCAAGGGAAGTGTGCGATGGATATCATAGATTATATTGAATGAGGTAGGCCTCAGGGTGAGACTCTTAGGCCTCCTAGACCTCATAAAATGGAATATATCAATCAAGAAATTGCAAGATATGTGAAACACCAAGCATAGCTCAAGAAACTTCAGTGAGATAAAGAGAAACTAGACCACTTGCATCAACTTGAGAAAGAAATAATCGAACGGTAGACCAACGAGTTGTTCCAAAAAAATTTGCATGAGAGGGTTCCTATTCCTAGCACTCACATACAAGAAGTCCATCAGAGGAAACCAACTTTAGTTCAAGATAGGTTTCCTAGACCTTACCCAACATTGCCTCCCAGAAATCCAAGGCTGAATCGGGACTTGCCTCCCATGCCAAACATGGGGCACCTTCCACAGTTGGTTACCCTTCTTTATGGGTCATCTTAGGAGATGACTTATGGGGCTTACACCGAGTTTTATCTAGAAGAAAAATGTATAGAAGCATCTTATCGATGTAGGGTGAATGACATACAACCACCCCATAATAGGCATGTTGTTCTTCTCCCTCCACCACATGATAGAAGCAAATAAGAGGAGATAAAATCCTTTGATGCCTATAAGGTACTACTAGAGCACTTAGAGTCAGTAGAGAACAAGACCTCTGGGTTTGGATATCAAAAGCCCACTTTGCACCAGCTACATAGTCAGCCTCTTCATCCTTTGGTGCTTTCTCCTTCCTATCCCATATAGTTTAATATGCCTCAGTTGGCTACCTTTAAGGGAGAAGAAGTTGTGCAAGAGCATGTTACCAAATTCCTGAGCTAATGCTTTGGCATATAGGCTAATGATGCTTTTCTTTTGTAGATATTCATGACTACTTTCTCTAGCCCTTCCATGGAGTGGTTTACCCAACTCTCGAAGCATAGCATCCATAATTTGGATCAACTCATAGACACGTTCTTAGAGCGCTTCACCTTCAATACCAAGTGGAAGGTGACATTGGCTGATCTCACTGGGTTGAAACAATATGATGATGAGTCAATAGAAAATTATGGCAATAGGTAGTGAGCATTGCTTTCCAAGCTGCCATATCTACTTTCCATATTGAATTTGACTTAGATGTTTGCCAAGAGCTACCTTAAGTTGATCTCCTTGTTGTTAAAAATGTAACAATATCCAACTCTTAAAGATTCCCTAGAGTAAGCTAGGATAATTGAATACATCAAGATTCAATAAGGAGAAATTATGAAGCCTTGTGAGTAGAACAAGAATGCTAAGAATAGTCTAGTGTATCCTAAGATAGCAATAGTCAATCAGGTTGCGATTAGTATCCCAGGGCCAGCGCAACTCGTGCCACCTCAAAAGCCAAATTATTAGGCAACACCTGGGAATTATAACAAGGACAACCAAAATAATCAAGGGAAAAATCAACATCACCCCAAGTGATATTTCACACCCATTGTAGAGTCTATAGACTCTTTGTTTGAGCACCTCTTAGAAGCTAACGCGATTAATATTCCTAAGAGTTGATCTATTGATCCTGTTAGCATATCATGATGTATATGATGTATTTATTTCATTATTGTATAAGGATTAAAATACTGCATAGCGCTCTCCAATTTTTTTGGTTGGTTTGGAAACCAACTAGGTGGTTCATTTCAACTGAAACACACCTCTTGTATTAATTAAACTTGCATCATATCAATTCTAAGATTGATTTGCATCTCCAATTCATTTCAAATCTCATCATGGTACCAAAGCAGGACAGTCGACTGATGCAAAATCACTGAGGACAGTTGACCAACATGGAGCACGAGGACTAACACAGAGGCAAACCCAAGAGTAGACCAACCTTGCCCGAATGGTGCGAAGAATGCAGGGATTTTGTGACATGGAGAACCCAAGAAGAGCAGTAGCTCGAATCCTAAGGTGAACATAGAGAATGTAGGAAGAGTAGTGGCTCAAATCTCAAGGTGAACGTGTTGTTATGCTTACAAGTGATAGGTCAGTAGGCGACACATGGTAGGAGCCCATTCAATGTTGACATGAACATTGAGGACACACTGAGGTGGACCAAACTAGACACTGAGGACATGCTGACGTGGAAATTGAAGACATGCTGATGTGGACCTGAAGATACGCTGACATGGACCTGACTAGACGCTAAGGACATGTTGACATGGACACTAAAGACACACTGATGTGGACCCTCCCCCGACATGTGGATAGACTGAAGACTGATGGGGATTGGTTGGTGGTAGGCTAACATGGCATATTGCACGACATTCTAAGTGGCAAAAGGATAGAGGGGGAGGGGTGATCGCCCGAAGGCAATCACTCTCAAAGGTGGCCCTCCCACCTTATATACTGCATGAGTGCATCCATAGGATGCATGTGGGATAAATCCCACATTTTTTCTCACACATATCCCACCATATTGCTAAATACCAAGTGCTAGGATTTTCTTCCCAGCCACTTGGGCAGCGCATTTGGTATCCAGTGCTCTTTTTTTTTTATATGGTTTGTGGTTCAAGTCTCGCAAATGATAAAATTTGACGCCTACAATTTTTTTTTGATGCTTGACAGGAGTTTGTGATGCTCGATAGGGGTAATTGACGCCTACCAAGGGTAATTGACACCCATAAAGGGTTTTTTGATGCTCGCAAGGGGTTTTTGATGCTCAAAAGGGGTTCTTTGATGCTCGAAAGGAGTTTGTTGACACCCTAGAGCTTATTTTGATATACAAAAGCATTTTTTTGAATACTATAGGAGTTCTTTTTTTCCTTCTTCCTTGTTTATTTTTCAACTAGAAGGGAGAACACAATATTCTCTTTTTGCCAAATTCTAAGACCAAGGGGGTAAATATAAGGAACCACCTTCACAATGGCTACTGTTCATAAATATCTCTTTGACTCTCAGTTGCTAAAAGGTCCTAAATTTGTTCCATGGAAGACAAAGATGAGAGCCATTCTTCAGGTGGAAGATTTACGGGATGTAGTGACCGACACTTCAAAATGCCCTCAAACAACAAGAACATATCAAAAATCTTGGGATAAGAAGGACAAAAGATATCTCATGTTTCTCCTACTTGCTATGACATATGAGGTTCAACCTCGTATATGTGATGCCAAAACCAGCTTGGGATTATTTGATTAATGTTTATGAAGGAAACAATTAGTCCACCATTATACATCTTTAAACTCAATTACACACCCTCATTATGAATTCTAGAGAGACAATTGATCTATTTTTGTGCAGAGTGGCAGACCTAAAATCCAAATTGAATGCAATGGGAAAACCAGTGGATGATGATGTCTTGAACTCTGTCATCTTGTGAGCATTGCCAGACTCCTATAATATGGTCACTTCCCTCAACTTTTTTGATAGATAAGTGTCTTTTGTGGAATTGGTAAATTTTCTCCAGACTGAGGAGGCGAATCAAGTTTAGAAAGACGAGGTGCCAAATAATGCCATTTCCACCCAATAAAGGAGTAATAACCCAGGTCAGTTTCAAAAATGGGGTTCTTTCTCCAAGGGAAAAGGGAAACAAAATCAGTAGAAGGATAAATATTGCAAGATTTATGATATGAATAACCATGACACCAACAGGTGTTGGTTCAAAAACAAGCAACAAAATGATCAACCTCATAAGAAGAAAGGGAAAGAGAAACAACAATATAAAAATAAACATAAGCAACCTAAGGGACATGTTGCTTATTCTTACACCAACTTAGAATCAGATACCTCTAGTCCCAATTCAGATTTTGACTCTAAAAGAGCACACAAGGTACTCATGATCCATACTTCATCTTCCTAGATAGATGTTGTATGGTATATTGATTCAAGTTCTAGTAAGCATATGACCGGAGATAAATCTTGTTTTGAAACATTTGAGGAGAAATAGGGGAAGTCATTTACAATTGCTAATGATCAAGTCTATCACATAAAGAGTGAAGGAAATGTTTCTTTCACTCTCCCAGATGGGAGATGTCAGATTGAGAAGCTCCTCTATATCCTCAGATTAGCCAATAATTTGTTTTTTGTTCCTCAGATATTGTATAGAAAAATGTATGTTGTGTTCTGAGTTGTGAAAAGCAAGAAGAGATGTTTTATAACCCATAACGGTAAACATGTTGCAACCGATTCCTACAAGCATGACTTGTTCATTCTATATTGCTCTTTCAACACCTCATGTTGCTCTGGCTGCAACTACAAAGATGGCCACTTATCTCTGGCATATATGGGCATCTTAGTTTAGGATTTTTTCTCAAATTGAGCAAATATGAGATGGTGCGAGGCCTTCCTCCTCTCTCCTCCATATTACCAATTTGCTCAGATTGCTTAGCAGGGAAGCAACACCAGGTACATTTTGAATCCAGTTCTTCCATAGCTAAGAAACTTTTGTAATTGGTGCACATTGATCTGTGCAGTCCTATGCCAACCAGTTATGGTGGAAAGAAGTACTTTTAACTATTATTTGATGATCACTCCTAAAAAATATGGGTTTTCTTCCTCCAATTGAAATCAGAGGCATTTTCATACTTTCGACAAGTCAAGAAACTTGTTGAAAAATATTCTGGATGTCTCATCAAATCCCTCTACTCATATCGAGGGATAAATATACTTCCAAGGAGTTTTCATCATATCTGAAAGAACATGGGATAAAGAAAAAAATGACAACTTATACACCACAGCAAAATGGTGTTACTGAGAGAAGAAATCACTCCATTATGGAAATGGTCTAATGTATGATAAAAGGAGCACATCTTGAAGATTAATTTTGGGTAGAAGCAGTAAATATAGCTTCATACCTCTTGAATAGAGCACCCACAAGAGCTCTACAATGAAAAACCCCACAAGAAGCATGGAGTGGGAAGAAACCCTCCATTTCTCATATATGAGTGTTTGTATGTAAATGTAGACACCAAAAAGTCGCACATTGTCCCTCTCCCCATTCCCATGGTTAATTAATATGCAAAACCATCAAAAATTGCATAAATTGACCCAAAAACACTATTCATCACCATTAGCCCCTTTGGGCTAGCTAAGCCCTTTCCTACGTTTAACCCTAGGTCCTCATGTGACCTCATGCCAACTCAACTAAGGTTGAAACCTTTACCATGGTCAAAAATCACTTTATGGTCAAAAAGTCAATATTTTGGTCAAATTGTGCTTTATGGCTAATTTCATGCTTAATTAGATCTAATATTGATTTAATTAAACACCTCCACCTCACCTAGTCTACTTTGACTAGCCTAGCCTTCCACCTCACCTAGCCTACCCTATCCTAGCCCTACCACCTCTCACCTAAATATTCCTCCATATCACACACCCATGGGTCATTAATGCAAGATAGAGACATTTGCACATAATAATGATTAATTAATCCTAAGATGCTCCCATAAAGGTGAATATTAATGACAAATTGATATTTACTTTTAATCATCATTGCTTTTGGATGGGTGAGGGATTCTCTCACCCAACTTCACTCATGACCCGGGACACCTCAGGGGACACCTCTTTGGTGGACACCTCACCAATAACACCTCACAGGGGACACCTCATCCCCTTTCTCTCACCCTGGCCCACTCTATAAATAGAAGGCCATTTTCACCATTTAAGATCATCACACTTTTACATACCGAAACTCTACTGAAATCACCACTGCCATTACATCCATCACATATCCATTGCATAGCTATCATACGACCATCACAATCAGCTTGCCTCATGCTTATGCCCATTCTATGAGTGAGACAGGTTGACTTCATTATCAGGATTTGTTGTTCAAGAGCTCTACCCAACAAAATACACCGACAGAACCAATCAGAAGCATCCAGGGACCCTACCTGAGTAATCCAGCTTCAAAAGGGCCGGTTCACACCTCACACGTGTGAACCTCCCGGTTCACACCCAAGAGTGTGAACCTCTAAAACAAGCACCAGAATCATTCGGACAGGTAAGGATAACTTATTTTACTATTTTATGCTAGTTTTTAATAGTTAATTTCATGTTTTGAGTAGTTTTATGAGTCTTTTGTCTTCATAATCATGGGGTTTGACTGAGGCAGACCCCCCAATGCACTAATAAGATTTTGTAGGTTCTACAGGTCCAGCAAAAGCATAAGGAAGCATCCAACAAGTGGTGGCTCATGAGCAAGAAGCCCACCTACATCGAGGAACCCACAAAAGATTGGTCTTGTTATCTTTGTACCATCATCAAAGAGCTCCCTAGGGGAGACTCCATTGTAGCCTTCAAAGCAAAGTTGTAAAAGGACATTACCTCTTGTAACCCCTTTTATGATTATAAATGCAAATTCAATAGATTCTATAATATTTGAATGAAGTGTTATGGTGTCTTTTTGGTAGTTTCATTCTGGCACGCCTAGTGGGACCTCCACCAAGCATAAGTTTAATCGCCTTCTAACCAAAAATTGTGGTCTATTTTGTATGGTAGGTAGTTGTCATCTTTGAAGAACACCACAAACCAAAAATGCCCTGAAAGACATCTCAGGCCAAACCAACAAAGGTTCACTGGTGCACCGGTGAGCTTACAAAGAGAGTAGAGAGTACGTGCTTGGGCGCGTGTATTCCCCTAATCTGCCTCACACTTGATACTTGATACCTAGGTATTTGTGCATACACCCACAACCAATGACAAGGTAAGTCAGGGGAGGTTAAAAGCCTCATGTTCCCAGAGTCTGCGTGCTTCCATACCTAGATCCCAAACTGTCTCTTGCCACGACGTATGCAAGGTTAAAGCGTCCTTGTATTTTTTGGCACCAAATCAGTAGTTAATATTACTTTTTGTAGTTAATATCAGGTATATGCAAAATTTTCATAAGTTTTTGGTTATCTTGCTAGCAACAAATTGAGTTTTGGAAATTTTTGTGCAGGTATTTGTGCTAAAATCACTCCAGAAGCTTCAAAATCATCACCAAGATCCCAGAAATAGTCAACTTAGTCTTCGGATACCGGTTCGCACCTCACACGTGTGAACCACTTTGTAGAAGATAGGTTCACACCTCAGGAGTGTGAACCTCCCAAATCTACATAGTTTTGGACCAGAGGACATCCTAGAGCCTTTCATACTCACCTGGACGCAGGTTTTGTCTGAAAAACTTCATTTTCCTTCTATTTTGAGCTAATATTTCGTAGTGAGCTACAAATTCCATGCAATCGCACATGCTTGTTTGTTGTAGTTAGATTTCAATTTGCTTTCTAGATCAGATTTAATTTCAGAAATTTCCCTTCAAGTCATTTCCCTTCTAAAGTAATTAATTAGATTTCTTTTTGAAAAATCAATAGCATAAATTTACTTTTGTGTATACCACATAAATAGCTTTTTATTTCAAAAAATCAATAGCTTAAAGTTACTTCTCGCACAACCACATAGCATAGTTTTCTTTCAAAAAGGCATTTAGAGTAGATTTTCTTCTAAAATAGTACCACAAAAACAAACACCACACACTCACGTTCTATCTTAAACGGTGTAAGGACCTGGGTTTCATCTCCAGGCCGAATTGGATTTCATCACCAATTCACCACCAGAGTTCAGTGAGGTCTAGGATTACTCTCCACTGACTCACCTCCAGTTAGACACCTAGTAGCCCCACCCTACGAGTGGTTTTCTAGGCTTCATTACCAGAAAATCCCCCACTTTTGTGACTGGGCCCTAGATTTTATCACCAACGGTTACCTACGGAGTGGGATAGTATTAGAGCCTTTGTCCACAAGGCTATTATAATTAGTGGACATGGTAAACTATCATTCTTGACCAAGCCCATTCGAGGGTGAAGCGAAAGTAGGGGGTACACCAACCCTGTCTAGCACGTCACAGATAGTGCCACCTCTTCTCGTAAGAGGATTTTGTGAGCTCATTTCAGCATAGTGAGTACACCCCCCTTTTTGGATATCATTTTGTTATGTCATTTTACACCTAGGTAGCCATTTTCCTATTGGAACCATAGTTCTATTCTATGCGCTTTTGGGCATTGCAAGAGGTTCTATGCTCCAATATACCTATTTCAAATTAGAAGATCATTCACTACCTTGGTTTTGTTCCTAGGATGCATATTCTATCATCAAAACACATAGAAAAACCAAAAAATAAAGAACTTTTGCTTTTGTTGAGTCTCGAGAAAAGTGGTTACAACAGTGCATCAAAAGTGCTATAACTCACTTACGGATTGTCTCACAGTTTCATTACCATGGTTTTCACTGCATAATTTTTTTTAGGTGACTTACGCCCCCAACCATGGTCTCCCTCCACTCAAACTCATTTCGCATGATTCTGTGTGAAAACATAGCATTCAGGCTACCATACTGATTCACACAGCTCTACACAACACAAAGAGGGTACACACAACACAAATTTTACCCTCTACTACACTTTTGGGTGGTCCGCACCCTTGGAGTGCGAACCATTTTGGTCTACACCCCTAGACTGCAAACCTATTTTTTAGGTTCCAGATAGCACAGATTGCACACAGAGACACATACTACACATTTTGGCATTCTATTTTTCATTTTTGATGGTCCATACCTCTAGAGTATGAACCAATTTGGTTCACACCCCTGACCTATGAACCTATGTACTTATCACTAGAGAGTACTCTGGTCAATGACAAATAGTTTTTGAGTTTTGATTTTACACATGTTGATTGTTACCACACCTACTGCATATCTCACCATTCCAGTTATGTTAGTCAGATGCATGAAGCCATTCATCATCCCATCGAGTATTCCTAGTAGACTGTTCTTACTGCTAGGGCCTCTTCTTCTCAGACCAAATATCCACCCTCTGAGTCTGAGCAGGTTTCATCCTGAGTTACACCTGATATAGTGGTGGGGCCTTCCTCCCCCAGTGCTAGTCCCATGTCTCATATACCATCTTCCACTCCATCCCATCTATTGGACGAGACTTTTGAGGAGACCCCTCCTTTGGAAGAACTCTCACCCAACCCCTCATCCACATTTTGCCAGCATGTTATCTATACCACACCTGGTCATCCTATCCCCGTTATGATGATGGAAGAGTTCACTCCACCTGCTTCACCTTTGGCTCACCATCCATTCCTCGAGCATTCATCCCATCCACTTTTGGGAGACACTTCTAGACCAGTTGTCTCTCAAATCATACCCGATGTCATCACCACTATCCAGATAGTTGGTATGATTTCCACTCCTTCCTCCACACCATCTTCATCATAGATATCAGTATCCCAGCAGGCCTCATCCAGTCACCCACCTTCATCTCAGCCTCTAGCCTCTGGTCCCCCCACCTATTATTCACACCCATATCAGGGTTATCACATCGCTTCATCAGGTCTCACAAACCCCTCCATTTAGGCCTTCCCATCATCTACATCCTTCACTCCGTAGCCTCCTCCTTTCACACCATAGTTCCCCACATATCCACCTACCAACTATCCACCCTTCTCATCTTATGGACCACCATCGACTCCTGCTTCATCATTTTATTTACCTCCTCCCCCTTCATTTTACCCTCCACCATTGAACCCCACCTATCAGGGTCATCATCCTCGATACTCGATCCAACCAGAATCCCTTCTCACCATTCCATCAGTCTCCCCATCCTTTTCTTCAATCCCAACTACCTCTTCACAGTAGCCCATCTTCACCACACCAGTATCTCTTCCACCCCCCTTGTTCGCACCTTCCACATTTTTCACTTCACCTCCCACATGGTCCTCCACCCCTACTGTTTAGGCCCAACCGACTTATTCATACGCACAGTAGCAACAGGTACCCATGCCACCTCCATAGGCTCCTAGATATTATGATCCACATTAGCAGTAGATCTTGATTCTTGGTCCCGCACCCCCTAGATACTATGACCCCTCCCAGAAGCCACCACCCATGTCCCAAGCTTCATACATTTCACCTCACCCATCTCAGGTTCCTGTCCCATAGTACCACTCCATGACAACACCTACTCCATAGTAGGATGCTTACTACCAGTAGTGGGAGGAACAACAACTATAGTACCCACCACATTTGGGTTATGCATAGGCCTCATTATAGCCACTGCCTACATCCGTACCACCACTTCCATTTCCCACTCCTCCTCAAACCACCACCATGCTCTCTAGCGACTTTCAGGCTATGCAGGAGCAACTGCATGTGTTGGATCTACGTACAACTGGTTATGGGCCTCAAAAACCCACATATGATGAGCTATGCAATGAACCAATCCACCCATATATTCCTATGCATCCTTACCCTTACAGATTTGAGATCCCTAAATTTGACAAATTTAAAAGTAAGGAGGATCCTAGAGAGCATCTCAATAATTACCACTTTTCTTGTCATCAACTCCATGGTAGTGACCCCCTCATGCTCCGCACATTCCCACTTTCACTTGGGGGACAAGCCTTAGATTGGTACAATCATTTGCCTCACCATAGTTTATTCACTTTTGAACAATTGGCCAATCTATTTCTAGAGCACTTCTCCATAAACATTAAAACCAAGCTTACCCTGTCCGATGTCTATGCATTACATCAGTGGGATGATGAGCCTATTACCAATTTTGTCACATGATGGTGAGTGGTCATTCATGATCTAGCCCACCCCCTCCCACCATCCAAGCTCATCACACTCTTTTCCAAGAGTTGTCATAAACAAATATCCCAAACATTGTAGATCCATCAAGCCCGAACATTTGAGGAAGCCATTTCCCAAGCCAAAGTAATCGAGGACATCAAGGTCCACATGGGAAAAATCAAATTGCACCAGAAGCCACCCTACCCTACCAATTACTACTATAATCACCCTCCATACGTACCACCTACCACCGACCCCCTCAAACCAATCAAGTTCTCTTCAATTCTCCATATCCTCCACCCCAAGTCGCATCCACGCAAGCTCCACAACCCACTCCTCCATGATCTCCCCAAAATCAATTCCAAGCTAATCCTCCACTTCTTCCCACTCCACAATCCCCCAATCCTCCACCTCAATCTAATCCATACCAAGGTCACAATCCACGTCCACCTCACCCCCATGCAATTGGACACCTCTATCTGAACCCATGCCCACTCTATTTCATCGACTGACCGAGGGTGGCCTCATCCATCTCCCTAATGTCCAACCACTTGATCCAAACCACCCTCTCCCATAGGACCATAATCCGTAGGCTTACTATGATTACCATCGACAACATGGCCATTCTATCGATTCATATCGCATCTTTCACCATGTTGTGCAAGACCTTATCGATCGAGGCACTATTCACGTCTCTAATCCCCTCGCACCACAAAATCAAAACTTGGGAATATTCCAAAATGTATTACTTGAGCACGGGGGTAATCCACCTCAAACCGATCCATGCCAAGTCAATCATGTCAATCGAGGACCTTCTCAATAGGGATTCATGGGTATGATCAATATCGCTACTCACAATCAATGCTATCCACCCCCTATGACCACCCAACAACCTTCCACTTCACAACAACCACCTGTTACAACTACCATCGTCACCCCACCCATTCCTCCACCTCTCCCATGAAATGTCATCACCATCCATGGTAGTATTTCTCACCAGCTCCATACCGCCCCTACAAGGTTATCCATCTATGACCTTTTGCAACAATCCCAACCGCATCGTGAAGCCCTTGATTCCATCCTTCGCTCTCTCGATATTGAAACCCAAGATGCCAACTCCTTTGCAAATTTTATTGGCAATATTCAGAGATGCTTACAACCTTCTATCAACTTCCATGACCATGAAATTATAGAAGTTGTAGGTGAGGGAGTGGATCCTCCATTGCACATCCAAGCCTCCATCAACGTTGTTACCTATAAATGCATGCTCATTGATACCGGATCCTCCATCAACATCATTTCTATGGCCGCCTTGAGCCACCTTCACCTTCCTCCTTCTCATATTGCCACCCCATCCATGGATCTTCAAGCTTTTGATGGCTCCATGCATCCCACCATTGGTACTATTGTCTTGCCCATCAAGGCAGGTGCCAAAACCATTTCCACTCTCTTCCATGTTATTGAAGGTGAGATGCAGTATAACATCCTTTTAGGATGACCATGGATTGGTGGTATGCAATGCATCCCTTCCACCCTTCATCATTGTATCAAATATGTTCATAATGGATTAGTCCATTGCATCCCCATCGATGGTGATCCCTTTGAATTTTGCAACATCATCAGTCTACCACCTGGTCCATCCTTATCATCTACACAATTCACCCCCATTCCATGCCGCACACTAGATCACACCTATCCGCAATCATCACATCCACCCCCTACACCTGACCTAAGCAATATCGCCTCCACTTCCTCCAACCCACCTCAACCTCCACCGTCGCCACCTGCTCCTAATTTTTCTCATAGCGCTTCCTCCTCCTTCACACCTCCACCCTTCACCTTCTCCACTATGCCAACCCCTCCCCCATCATCCAATACCACACCTCCCCACTATGCCATCCCCTCGCTACTTTGTGTCATGATCCACATGGGTGCGCATGGTCCATCACCCACTCACTCCCTCTCCTTCACCTCCATCCCAATTTCAACATGCTAATCATCCCATTGTTGGATCTCCCACTAAATGCTATGAGTGGGCACAACATGCTGCTCGACTTGATGTGGAGTTAGCCCAATCCACCTATACGGATGCCCATCCACCATCCAACACTCCCCCTCCACCTACTGCACCATCACCTCGACCACATAGGGGGTCCTCCCCTCCACTCAAGCATACTAATCCTCCCCATGTTTCTATCCACATGACCGCACCCGACCCTGGTGAGTATCACATTACCGATTCTCATGTTTCACCATCCAATTTCCAAACCACCCATGATTTTGGCTGACCTCATGATGTGCCCTTGACTATTGGGGTTATCATTCCTCTCGATCCTCCCAATAATTCCATAAATTTTATTTATGGAGGCCTGGACTCATCCGTGCTACCACCCGCACCACCCCTACCACAAACCAAATTTTACAGTAATCTGAACCACATGTCTAATCCTCTTTTTTCCTAGAAATATCTACATCGGTATAACTAGCATGGGTATAACCTCGAGATATATGAACAAGGATGTCATTCCTATATCAGTCCTCCCACTCACCTTCCCTCTGATCGATCTAGACTCGGTTACAATCCCACCATGGTCCACCATCTTGAGCATCTTGAGCATGATTTTCAACATCTGACTCTTAATCCTCCGGACCTACTGCCTGATGAGGAATTTGAACCTTCTATGCCACCTGATAGCTCTTCTCCTCATTCCATAGTCGACATCCCATCCACCTTCTTTCCACCATCTCCACCTCATGACCCCCTTTCCCCCAAGGAAATTGATACCCTTGTCTATCACTTCACCTACCTCACCATTGATGAATCCCTACCTATCGATTCACCCCTACCTACCGATTCACCCTACCTATCGATTCATCCCTACCCACCGATCCATCTTCCCCTCCCTCTCCAGCCCCATCCTCTCCACCTACCATTCCCTTTTTCCCAAGGTACGAAACCATACCATCTCGATGCCAAATCGCTAGTACACCTTCACCCCCCATAGTCTTGAATCCCGGTCACCACCAACCCATTCCCAATTTCTTCCTATCCTCTTTTGACTCTTCAAAACCTTCCTCCCCCACCTCATCCATTTACAACACATCGATCAACATGATTTTCATCGACCTTTACACTCCCCTTCACTACCCAAATCAACCTAACTACACCCCACCTCCCATTGATGATTTTGTCAACTTCGACGATATCTCCTCCACCCCATATGCCACTGATTTCCTCCCTACACCCCACATGATCCACTCTACTAGCGCACCATTACCTACCATCCCACCCCACATCCCATGGATTCATAATGCAGATCTTTATCTCGATGATGAATTCCTCACCCCTGACTCCATTGATGACCTCCATCTCATCCCCATCCCAACACAACTTCAATATGGTTCTCACATGCTTGTTGAGGACACCATTGAAGTTGACATTGGCAATGATCCCGACCATCCTCACATCGTCTACCTCACCGCCAGCCTCATGGAAGAAGAGCGTATCCTATACACCAATTTCCTTTGATACTACATTAAGGTGTTTGCCTGGTCCTATCAGGATATGTCGGGCCTCGACTCGTCACTCGTGGTGCACAACCTTGTCCTCGACACCAACGCTAAACCTGTGAGGCAAAAGTTGCATCGCATGCACCCTACTATGGCCCTTATGGTAAAAGGGGAGTTACAAAAACTCCTTGATGTTGATTTCATTGTCCCCATTGACTACCCTGAGTGGGTTTCAAACATGGTTCCCATCGGAAAACCCAAGGGGGGTATCCGCATTTGCACCAATTTTAGGGATCTTAACAAAGCTTGTCCCAAGGACAATTTTCCACTCCCTAATATCGACACTTTGGTCGATGCTACAGCCGAACACGAAATACTATCACTCATGGATGGTTTTTCAGGTTACAATCAAATTCATGTCAATCCAATAGACCAACACAAGACCGCCTTCACCACCCCCTAGGGGACTTTTTGTTACAAAGTCATGCCTTTTGGCCTCAAGAATGTTGGGGCAACTTATCAACGTGCCATGACTTATATTTTCCATGATCTTATGCATAAAAATCTTGAAGACTACGTAGATGATCTTATTGCTAAATCCAAAACCCGTGGTCAACATATTGCAGATCTACGACAAATCTTTGATCACCTCTTAGAACACAATGTTCGATTGAACCCGAAGAAATGTGTCTTTGGTGTCACCACTAGCAAAATCTTAGGTTTCATCATATCCCAATGAGGCATTGAAGTAGATCCCACCAAATTCCAAGCCATCATTGACATGCCCCCCTAAGAACCTCAAGCAATTACATGGCCTCCAAGGACGAATCCAATCTATTCGATGATTCATCACCCAGTTGTCCGACAAATGTCAATCGTTTAATCATCTATTATAGAAGGGGGTCCCATTTAAATGGGATAGAAAATGTCAAGCCACTTTTGATGACATCAAAGCCTACCTTACATCACCACCCATTCTCACCCCACCTCATCCAGACCGCCCATTTTACCTATACGTCTCCGCTACTGATGTTGCCTTGGGTATACTCCTCACCCAAAAGAATGAGAATGACAAAGAGCAAGTGGTCTATTACATTAGTCGCACCCTAATTGATTATGAAACATGGTATGCATACATGGAGAAACTTTGTCTTGCCATTGTTTTTGCCACCCAGAAGTTGCGACATTACATGCTCAGTCACACTACCTACGTAGTTGCTCATGATAATCCACTTCGCTACATGCTCAGCAGGAGCTACAACAACACCCGCACAGCCAAATGGATCATGCTCCTCATAGAATTTGATCTCGAATTCATTAGCCAAAATTCCATCAAGGGCCAAGTCATCATTGATCAATTAGCTGAGGCCCCATTACCAAATAATATGCCAGTGCTTATTCAGCTTCCAGACGACTCAGTTTTTCACATAAGCGAAGCCGAAGAACCTGTAGAGCCTGAATCAACTATCGAACTGACTCTTTTCTTTGATGGCTCCCGATGCACACATGTTGGGGGTGCAAGAATAGTATTTTTCACACCACAAGGGGAGCCCCTCCCCTTCTCTTTTAAGTTAGGCTTTCCATGCACCAATAACAATGTTGAGTATGAAGCTCTTATCCTTGGCTTGAAGCAAGCACTCTCCATGCACATTCATCACCTAGACATATTTGGAGATTCCCTCCTCATTGTCAATCAAATCAAGGGAGAGTGGCAATGTCATTTCCTAGTCTTACAACAATACAAGCAAGTTGCCGAAGATCTATTGGCTAAGTTTGAGTGGTATGACATCACCGCTACCCCACGCTCCACAAACCACTTTGCTGATACCATGGCCTCGCTAGGCTCCCTCATTCCACAAAACCCACTTTTTGACACCACTCACGTGTCCATTCACACCCTTCTCCATTCTGCCATCTCCAACAAGCCACCTTCTCGTGACGATGGCATCAATATCATCGAAGCCCATCCGCATGACCCATGGTTTTCCCAAGTTAAGGATTACATCAAGCTCGACATCATACCACCTGATCTCAGTCATACTCATAAACGAGCTTTTAAATTGCATGCCATTCACTACACATTGCTAGGTGATATCCTTTATAAGTGAAGTTATGATGGCATACTCCTTTGCTATCTTGAACCATCTGAAGCCCAACACATTACTCAAGAGGCCCATGATGGTACCTATGGTGGCCATTTTAGTGGCATGGCCATTACCAAGCGCATCTTACGAATGGGTTATTACTGGCCCACAATGGAACATGATTGTTGTGCTTATGTCAAAAAGTGTGTTAAGTGCCAACACCATGCCAATATCACACACTTGCCTTCTCAGGCTCTACAGCCTATCGAGTCAATGTGGCCCTTTTCACAATGGGGCTTGGATCTTATCGAAAAAATCACACCTGCATCATCTACCAATCATAAGTTCATCATTACAGCAACTGAATACTTCATAAAATGGGTGGAGGCCATTCCTCTCATCCAAATGACCGACCCCAAAATTGTTGATTTCATCACTCAACACATCATTTGTCATTTTGGTATCCCCTCCAAAATCCTCACAGATAATGGCACTCCATTCAAAAACAAGAATGTTCATGCACTTTGTGAAAAATTCAATATCCAACATAGCTTCTCCACTCCATACTACCCACAGGGTAATGGCCAAGTGGAAGCTACAAACAAAACCATTTGCACCATTCTTCGCAAAATAGTTGCAGAGTCACACCGTGATTGGCACAATCAAATGCCATTAGCACTATGGGCCTACCATACCAGTATTCGCACTCCAACTGGGGCAACCCCATTTTCCCTTGTCTATGGCGCTGAGGCCATCATGCCCTTGGAGCTTGAAATACCATCTTTGTGGGTATCCATGCAAGAATTCATTGATGATGATACAACCCACCAAGCCCGACTTGACCAATTGACCTTACTAGATGAACGTCGCATTCACGCGATTGAGCATACACGAGTTTATCAAGATCATCTCTGACGTGCCTACAATTCCAAGGTACACCAACGTGAATTTCAAGTTGGAGACTTAGTCCTTAAGGAGAACCAACAAATCACTAGCCAACCGTGCCATCTCCACGACAAATTTGCACCTAACTGGCTAGGCCCTTACATGGTTACTCATAAGTTTGGATCTGGGGCATATCATCTGGCCACATTGGAAGGCATTTCCGAACTTGAGCCCATTAACATTATTCATTTGTGAGCATTCTATGCCTAGTTGTAGGCACTACAGCTCACCACCAGTTGTCCATATGTATATAAAAAAAACAAACCACAAACCACACAAAAATCACATCATCATTTCTTTTTGGGATTATGTGGCACTAAGTTAATTTGCATATACATTTATACCTACTTCATCTATCTCCTTTCTTCTTTCTCCTCTTCTTTCTTTCTTCTCTCATGAATGTTGTATGGTCACGCTTCGAGCGGCTACATACCTTTCATTTTTTCCCCCAAAGTCCTTCTCCCTTTTCTTCTACTTATCTCCTCTTTCTTTTCTCCTTTTCTTTCCACCTCGAACCCCACCCATGTTGTATGGTCATGCTTCGAGTGGCTACATACCTTGGATAGGTTTCATTTCTTTGATCTCTTCTAATATAATTCCTCTAAGTACCCATCAATGTTGTATGGTCATGCTTCGAGCGACTACATACCATTGATAGGTTTCATTTCTTTGATCTCTTCTAATCTGATTCCTCTAAGTTACTCATCAATGTTGTATGGTCACGCTTCGAGCGGCTACATACCATTGATAGGTTTCTTTCTTCTTTGATTTCTCCCTCCCATTTTCTTCCTCATTATATTCTTCAATTTCACAATCCATCCCATTCACGCCTCAGTCCAATGTCCATAAAAACTGGGGCACCCATGTACATTCATTTGCACCTTTTGTTACCACTACATAGGCATTTGTACATATCCATTGTAAATACCATTCTTGGGGATTTAAACATGCACATGCTAGCATACCAGAATGATGCCCACATCCCCTTTTCAGGAGACCGGATTAGAGATATGCCTTGATGGCTTCACCCACAAACAATTTTATAATCAACCACCATCCAATGTTGGCATATTTCAAAAATATTTTTAGGCTTCCCTTGGTCGTATTGCTCTCTTTCCTGGATTTAATTGCATGACTTACATACTAATAACATTCTAGAAATGGGGATGATTACGTTGCATGCCAGCTGATGCTTAGCGAAAATCACTCTACTTATTATATCATTCACATGATTTCTCATGAACCAGAGGACCGACAAAAGGACAAGCTCCCCCCAGAGAATAAAATCCCTTGCTCTATATCTAAGCTGAGCAAGTATCCCAGAGAATCTAGAGAATAAAATCCCTTGCTCTATATCTAAGCTGAGCAAGTATCCCAGAGAATCTAGAGAAGAAAATCCCTTGCTCTATATCTAAGATGAGCAAGTATTTCAAAAAAGCAACACCAAGAAAACTTCTTTGCTCTATATCTAATCTGAGCAAGTATTACAAAAAAAATAGAAAAGAGTCCTACCAATACAAAGATAGTCATATCCAAGGAGGCCGAAAACAAAAGCCAAATGCCTCAAGAGTAGTAATTGCTTGAATCCCTGTAGTCCTCAGGTCTTTATCAATGAGCTAGCATACAAGCTAAGTTGGCATGCAATTACAACCCACTCTATTCCAGAATGGTACAATGAACATCACTTTCCACACACAAGTCTAGGATTGAGGTCTTGTTTACCGAGATAGCCTCCAAGTGCTTCAAGAAGTTTTGCTCAGTTAGTCAATGGGATTGATTCTATAAACTGTAGTGTTCGAATTTACTCAAGTCATGTTTCACATCCACCCTCATTGAAATAATGGAATGGATTACATCAACTGACTACTGTGACGATGCAAATGCTATCCCTAAGCAATACATTTACTTTGTTATATCATACTACATTATTTTATACCATTCACACCAATTACTTCATGCATCCAACATTCCACATTCACAACCACTTAACCATCATTGCATTCACATAATTCATACATCATCATAAGCAGAAATAAACAAACACAAACATGCAAATAAACACAAGTGCCACAGAATCTCATATGTATATATATATATATATAAAAAATCAATGCCATCAGGCTACAATAAAATGTGTGGGCCCATATGGGCACATCATCACATATCCATGTCTATACATCACCATCCACAAAACTACCATACGACTACAATAAGGAATGCACCATCATCAGGTACATCTCCCCACAAAAAGAATCTGCTCCTCATGAGCACCTAAAAAATCCAAAAAACAAAAAAGAGTCATCCACCAACTGCTCCCATAGGCCCTCATGGCTATTGTCCCCTCGATGTCTCCCCACTCCCTCACCTATGCCACCTCCTCCAGCCACCCACCATGAGGACTCTACCTCTCCAGCATCCACCACTCCCACCCTCTCCACCTGTCCAGGTGGTCCCATCCTCCCTGGTGCCTATGACATCATAGGTGCCACGAACCCCTGCACTCTACCACCCATGGATGGCACACTCTACTATAGCTACATAGCCGATGAGGCTAGTGATCCCTCATAGACAAGGATAGGTATCCCCAAAATATCTAACTCCCCTCACATCTCACCCACCTACCCACCTCCTTAGTATTCAAGGCCAAAAGCAGGTGGTTACCCACCTATAACTATGCTATCTCCATATGCACCACCTCCAACTACATTGCTACATCACCTAATTGGGCAATCTCCTACTCTACCCTATCTCATGCCTATTGTGTCTCTCTCATAGTCTGCACCAACTCCTCCAATCGCTCTACATGGTAGGCCTTCATGGCCTCCATCTCCACCCTCACCTCCTCGACCAACCACTGGTACTATCACATGGTCTCAACCACCTCATCTCGCTCCCCTAGGATAGTATCACACTCACGCCTCAGTCCATCCCGCTCCATCCTGAGCACTGCCATCTCCTCTACCATCTACTACACTCGCACCTCGACCGCATCCCACTCCCGCAAGGTGGCCCTCAGATCCTCATCTGCCTCCTCCCTCTCCTTCTCCCACAATGACCGCTCAGTCCCCCACTCTATCTCCCACTCAAATAACATGTCCTGCACCTATCGCAACTCCACCCGAAGTCGCTCTACCTCAGCCTCTACTGATAGAGCACCATGCAGATCACCCCCAAAATCAAAATCCTCCACATCTCCTACCAACCCCTCCCCCAACAATGGCCCCTCACATGGTACGTCCCCTCCCATATCCATCATGAGAACATCCTCCATATCCACCACCCTCTCACCACCTCCTCCTGATGGCCCCGCACCACTACTCCCCACCAGTCACTCATCCATAACGACAACATCCTCCATAGCCGCCATCCCACCACTACCTCTTGCCACTGCTCCCATGCCCACATCATGCACTAACTGATCATGCTCATCCCGATGCACTCGTACATGCCTCAAAAACTACTCATACTCAACATCCTCCTCCTCCACATCCTGTACAGGTGACCCTACTATCGCCCCTCCTGGTAGACCTACATCAGGTAGAGCCCCTGCTACATCCACCCATCCATCCACCACACCTCACCTAGGCTCCCAAGTCTACCTCAACCACCACACCTCATACTCCACTATCATCCCCACATTGTCCACATCTAGGACATCAATCACCTCATCTAGAATCAAGTCTAGTAGTGGCACTATAGGCTATGGCCCCCTATCTCCCCTCACCCTATAAATCTACATAGGCGCATTAGGCCACCCCTACACCAACCCAAACTATCATTGCACCCTCAAAAATGGAAAGTACTCCACCTCCTCCACATACTTCCCCACCAGCCACCTCCCATGCCAAACTCATGCCAAGTGCATAGGATCCTAATCCCACACTGGCCCTCCCCACCATGGCCTCCACCTCACATGCTCCATAGTCAACCGCCCCAACTCCCCTCGATAGACAACCAACTCACCAGCACGCTCCCGCCTCTTCTTCTCCATGTCTGCCCACCATCTCCTAGCATAAGGCATCTCAACCCCCTCATATGCATGTGCATCATATGGCAAATTTGTAGGTCTCAAGATGGTAATATGCTCCCATGCCCATACCTACAGCAATGGAAGTACACACAGGCCCATCCTATCCATCCGTACCACTCCATGCAGCTCATGGTACACCTGAGTCAACAATGTGGGTGCCCATGCATATCGTACCCCCCGCTCCACCATGCTGCAAATAACCCCCATCATGTTCCAGGGGAATCTCACACTGGAAGCATCAGGTAAGGCGTGACTCGCCACCAACAACATCCCCATTGCATGATGCAATGAGAGCCACCTCTCCTTCTTCCTCCAATAGTACATATAGTCCACCCCCTTCTTCGCCTCCACCCACCTCCACCTCTCCCCAAAGGTCCTCTCCAGAACCCGGTCTTGGTCCTCCTTCTTTACCACCATCATCGTCACACCATCAATCGACAATCGGTATATCCGGTAGATGTCCTCTAACGTCACCGTCATCTCCCCAGTCGGTAAATGGAAGGTGTTCCTCTCAGGATCCCACCTCTCACATAGTGCGGCCATATATGTGTGGTTCACATGAACCTCGCGCATCACCCATACCCCCCACAACCCCACTATCTTCAGCCACTCCACATCTGCCTCCTTCCACTGCGCCTCCAACTCCTTTCTACAAGTCCAAAGTTGATGGCATGTAAATACTACTTTCACCTGCCATAACACACACCACATGTTAGAAATCACTCACATTTTTGTACATAATCTGTATACATTCGTATGTAACATAAATGCACACATTTTTTACTATTTCTAAGCATTTATTAGATAGAAATTGAATTGATGTACATATACTTAATTCAGTGCTCATTTACACAAGGTATTCCACGCATTTTGCATCCACATGCACACCGAAAAAACATGAAAAATTCCACAAAAAATACAAATTTGGCCAAACTATGACCAACCCAGATGCCAAAAATACATAAAAATGCCAAAAAATGTGGTTCGCACCCCACACGTGCGAACCTCTAAAAATCGATGAAAATTGCATGACTGGGTGTGGAATTCCACGTTGATTCCAATGGTACCCAACACACATGAAAAAAAATTAAACACGTGCCAAAAATGCAAAAAATGACACAAAAACCCTCCCCATTGGCATGCAATATGAGGTAATCAAAATGAGGTCAAAACAAAAAAATAAAGGCAGATCGAGATACCCATTTGGCTTATTAGGCAGATTTCAGTTTTTTGTTTTCACTCCCATGCACATTTTCCCACCTGTTTTTTCATGTCACATTTCACATCACATCCATGCACACATTCCCATGCATCCAAAAGTCAAAATAAAAAATAGACAACAGATCGGGATACCCATTTGGCCAATTTTACACGTTGTGTTCAAATTTTACTCATTTTCTACCCACACCCCCGTTTCATGGTTGAAAAAGTGAAAAGATTCATTTTAAAACCCCCCCAAATTCACACATGTCGAGAAAGCAAAAAACCACCTACCTCGGGCACTTTCACTCCCGCACTGGTACTCCCCGATGCACTCGCCATCTCATCCCATCTGATTCGCAATCTGACAACACTCCATCACCCTTTTCTCCTCTCCTCCACCTCTCCACAATTCCTTGTGCATGAAAACGATGTCATTTCATCAAAATTTCACCTTTTATAATGAATTTTGGGCGGGTTCGCACCCCACAGGTGCGAACCATACGGTTCGCATGTGTGACGTGTGAACCTGCCATACATTGCCAAATTTTTCCCATTAACCTCACATTTCATCATAAAATCCATCCCACACCTCATTTTATTGATTTTTGTGCCAAATTTTTCAAAATTGGCCTTTCATCTTCATCAACCGTCGCATCGCCGACCTCCATTTCCTTCATCGCCAATTCACCGTTTGAGGGGGTTATCATCAATCACACCAAAACTCTACCTTGCACATGATCAAACAACCAAACATCCAATCATGGATAAAACAAATGCACACAATTTTTTTTGCTAACGATTATCTCAATGATCAAAATTCCAATTCAAAACAAAATGATGTTTGCCAAAATTCAAAATGCCTCTGCCTGTAGATGCCACATGGATCGTCATAAGTGGCAGACGTAAGACCACTTGTGAATAAAAATCCTGAAGTTCTACCTTAGGCTCCAACAATTTATCAAATATCATCAAAATGAGCTCATCAATCAATCGAAAGCAAAAGTTAACAAAAGCATCTTGTTTCATCCAAAAATTGAAACATTTCCAATTAATCATAATGCAAGGTAATCATACGACCCCCTCCAAACCAACCATTCACCAAACCATTTTCTTTATCAATGTGGCTCTTTCATAAATCATCAATCATCATCAATGCATATCATCAGTTTTTGTACTAAACCGTGTTTCACACACTCCAGTACAAAAAGGGGTAAATGTAGACACCAAAAAGTCGCACATTGTCCCTCTCCCCATTCCCATGGTTAATTAATATGCAAAACCATTGAAAATTGCATAAATTGACCCAAAAACACTATTCATCACCATTAGCCCCTTTGGGCTAGCTAAGCCCTTTCCTACGTTTAACCCTAGGTCCTCATGTGACCTCATGCCAACTCAACTAAGGTTGAAACCTTTACCATGGTCAAAAATCACTTTATGGTCAAAAAGTCAATATTTTGGTCAAATTGTGCTTTATGGCTAATTTCATGCTTAATTAGATCTAATCTTGATTTAATTAAACACCTCCACCTCACCTAGTCTACTTTGACTAGCCTAGCCTTCCACCTCACCTAGCCTACCCTATCCTAGCCTTACCACCTCTCACCTAAATATTCCTCCATATCACACACCCATGGGTCATTAATGCAAGATAGAGACATTTGCACATAATAATGATTAATTAATCCTAAGATGCTCCCATAAAGGTGAATATTAATGACAAATTGATATTTACTTTTAATCATCATTGCTTTTGGATGGGTGAGGGATTCTCTCACCCAACTTCACTCATGACCCGGGACACCTCATGGGACACCTCTCCAATGGACACCTCACAGGGGACACCTCATCCCCTTTCTCTCACCCTGGCCCACTCTATAAATAGAAGGCCATTTTCACCATTTAAGATCATCACACTTTTACATACCGAAACTCTGCTGAAATCACCACTGCCATTACATCCATCACATATCCATTGCATAGCTATCATACGACCATCACAATCAGCTTGCCTCATGCTTATGCCCATTCTATGAGTGAGACAGGTTGACTTCATTATCAGGATTTGTTGTTCAGGAGCTCTACCCAACAAAATACATCGACAGAACCAATCAGAAGCATCCAGGGACCCTACCTGAGTAATCCGGCTTCAAAAGGGCCGGTTTGCACCTCACACGTGCGAACCTCCCGGTTCGCACCCCAGGAGTGCGAACCTCTGAAACAAGCACCAGAATCATTCGGACAGGTAAGGATAACTTGTTTTACTATTTTATGCTAGTTTTTAATAGTTAATTTCATGTTTTGAGTAGTTTTATGAGTCTTTTGTCTTCATAATCATGGGGTTTGACTGAGGCAGACCCCCAATGTACTAATAGGATTTTGCAGGTTCTACAGGTCCAAAAAAGCACAAGGAAGCATCCAACAAGTGGTGGCTCACGAGCAAGAAGCCCACCTACATCGAGGAACCCACAAAAGGCTGATCTGCTATCTTTGTACCATCATCAAAGAGCTCCCTAGGGGAGACTCCATTGTAGCCTTCAAAGCAAAGTTGTAAAAGGACATTACCTCTTGTAACCCCTTTTATGATTATAAATGCAAATTCAGTAGATTCTATAATATTTGAATGAAGTGTTATGGTGTCTTTTTGGTAGTTTCACTAAAGCCTTCATGCATAATCCAAAATAGAAAATGAAGAAGTTAGATGAGAAAACCTTGAAATGTATCTTTCTTAGTTATGACGAGCATTCAAAAGGATATCGCTTGATTGATCCTATAACCAAGAAAACACATATAAGTAGATATGTCATATTTGATGAAGCTTTCACATCAAATAATACCTCTACAACAGTATATCATGAGGATGATGAGCCTAAGCAAGAGGTATCACCCCCTCAGAAAAATATTCCCAAATGGCATACCAACACTTTGAGGGAGTCTAAATTGACCTCATTTCCATATATGACTCTATATCGACCATGTACATGCAGTATCACTCAATAGAATAAGGCAGAAGCACCATCTTCAAAAGTTGATGAACTTTATCATCAGTTTGATGAACTATCCATAGATGCAATAGAAGATAGAGAAATGTATATAGAGGATGAAAGGGTTTATCTGACAACGTTGGATGAAAATGAACCCACAACTTCCCAGGAAGCTCTTAGTAAGCGTCAATGGAAGATTGCTATGGAGGCAGAGCATACATCTCTCATGCAAAATCACACTTGGAAGCTAGTAAATCTACCTTCAAGAAAGAAACCCATTGGTTGTAAGTGGGTATTCAAAGTAAAGTATAAGGTAGATGGTACAATTGATAAGCATAAAGCCCATCTGGTTGCAAAGGGTTATGCTCAGAAACAACGCATAGATTATGAAGAGATGTTCACTCCTACTATAAAAATGACTACCATCCGAATATTGTGTGCTATGGTAGCTCAGTTCGGGTGGAAGTTACATCAGATGGATGTAAAAAGTGCCTTTCTTAATGGTGATCTACAAGAAGAAGTATACATGACTCAACCTGAAGTATTTGTTGTCAAAGGGCAAGAACAAAAAGTTTACAAGTTAATAAAATTCTTGTATGGGCTAAAACAAGCTCCCCGAGATTGGTACATCAAAATTTATAGTCACCTATTACAACATGGATTCCAACGAAGTTCGTCAGATGAGAATCTCTATATAAAGAACAATGGTTCTGACATAGTGATTATGGTGCTATATGTAGATGATTTGATCATAACAGGTAGTTTAGAAAGTATGGTTGATACAGTGAAAAGTGATCTCAAATCATTTTTTGAAATGATAGATCTGGGACTTCTACACTACTATCTTGGCTTAGAAGTAACTCAAAAAAAGCATCACATCAGAGTTACACAGAATAAATATGCCAAGAATTTGATTGAGAAATATCACATGGATGACTGTAAGTCCAAAGCTACTCCCATGGAATTAGGACTTACGTTGTCAAGATATGATCAATCTCCACAGGTAGATGGCACTCTCTATTGTCAACTGATCGAAAGTCTTTTATACCTAACCAATACCAGATTTGATCTCAATTTTACTATGGGTTATCTTTCACGGTTCATGCAGGAACCCAAGGTAAGTCATTGGAAAGCAACATAAATAGTTATACATTATGTCCATGGTACATCAGATTATGGCTTGGAGTACAAAAAGAATAACAAGTTATATTTACAAGAAGACACGGACTCTGACTATGCTGGATCTATTGATGATCATAAATCAACTTCTAGATACATATTTCATCTTGTATCTGGTCCTATATCTTGGCACATCAAGAAGTAGCAAGTGGTTTTCATTTATTCTACAGAGGTAGAATATCGTGCAACTAGTGGAGCAGTCCGCAAGATAATGTGGCTACGTCGCATCCTTACAAATATGGGTCTTCCAGAGAATCTTCCACTGCATTTGTTTTGCGACAATCAAGGTGTTTTGAACCTTGTCAAGAATCCAATCTTTCATGATTGTACCAAACATATTGACACCCATTGTCATTTCATTTGCGATGAAGTTCTAAAGAATAATATATAGCTCCAATTCATTCCCACTGATGTGCAAGTTGCAGATATCTTCACGAAGGCACTTGCACGGGTCAAATTTGAAATGTTTCGCAATACTCTTGGTATTTTCCAATAATGTAATAAGGTAGGATGTTAGAATGTCATGATGTATATGATGTATTTATTTCATTATTGTATAAGGGGTTAAATAGCTCATAGCACTCTCCAATTCATTTTGTTGGTTTTGCAACCAACTAGGTGGTTTATTTCAATCGAACTGCACCTCTTGTATTATTTAAACTTGCATCATATCAATTCTAAGATTACTTCGTATTTCCAATTCATTTCAAATCTCATCAGACCCAAATGCACTGAAGCCCAAAGGGTACCGAGAAGACCTATATTGAAAATTTCATAGGTAAAATAGGCATGATGTGCAAATATGCTATAAATTCAAGCATCTGGTATAAGACATGATTGATAGGAACACTCTTTAGGTAGACAACCCTATCGTGCCAACCAACCAGCAGATGGATATTTTTAAATACCCATTGCCTTCCCATGTGGAGCAGGCCCAGCCAATGCCCTATGTGAACGAGGTTCATCATGCACCTCCAAAGCAGGGGTTCATTAGCATTATTAGCATTGTGACAAAGAATAAGAGGTACCCAAGCCTAGTTTCCCTTCCTACAACTTAAAGTGGTATTCCTTTGACATCATAGTCACTACCACCTCCACTATCGAACCTCCCACCTAGGCCCATGGTCACAATCAAGAGCAAGCTCGCTTAGAGCTTGAGAACTACATCTACCTCGAATCTCCATCTATGAGCTCATTCAATAATCTACACCTCATAGGGAAGCTCTAATGGAGATCTTAAAGGTGATAGAACTACAACCCCAGGAGTCCAACTCCTTCAATAACTTTGTGGGACATGTTTAAAAATGTATGAAACCCGTGATCACCTTCTAGTAAGATGAGATCAAACTCGTTCCAAGTGATATAGTGGATCCCCCTTGCACATTTTTGGATGTGTAAACTAAACACCCTATAAGATAGTGTTTGTAGACACTGAGTCTTCTAGAAAAATCATCACTACAACAACTCTCAAGCATCTTGGACTCCCAGCATCTCATATTGTCACATCTACCTACACCCTTTGATCATTTAATGACGCCATATGCTCAATGGTTGGTACGATTATCCTACCTATTCAGGTAGGGAAAAATACCATACCAATGTTATGCCACATCTTGGAGGGTGAGATGGCATACAATATATTTTTAGGTAGACCATGGATCAGGGACATGAAGTGCATTCTCTCCATCGCTCACTAGTGTCTCAGGTACACTTATGAAGAGCAAGTTCATTTCATCTATGCAGACCTAGATCCTTTCAAGTACTGCAACATGGTGCAACAACTCCCTGAGTCAACCTTACTGTTAACCTATCTATATTTTCAACCAAATAAATCTAACCAAGGTTTGACTCTGTCACTATCACTTTCAAGCAATCCATCACCATCTCATGCCATACCATCATCATCATCGACACAACCTGAAATACCTCCATTTATGGTGGATCCTTTTCCTAGGAATATAGTGAAGCGGTCTATTGATGAGTCCCAACCAACCTTATCCACCATCTCCATAGAAGAGATACCTAGACAAGTAGATGAGAAGCTACCTCATAAAGCAAACATTAAATCAATTCAAGACTCGCTCCCATATCCTTCTCCATAGCCATAGGTCATAGTGCACCTAGCTACCACTGTATTAGGAGAATACTTGGTTAGTAATATCATAGCCACACCTGTCATCGAGTCGATACGAGATATGGATCGACCTCATATTACCATAGACACTATCATACCTCTTGACCTTCCTCCTAATTAGATGAATTTCATTTATGGGGGTCTCAACTATGGCATCGAGCCTTATCAATAGCAAGAATAGGATGAAGAGCTATTTTTTGAGGATATCAACTAAATGTCCAATCCTGAATTCACCTTGAGGTATCTTCACCTCTGTAATTGGTACGGTCATGGGTTGGGCTTCTATGAGCAAGAAACTTGTGTCCCTTACTAGCCCCAGTATCAAATATCTTATGATAAGTTGAGATTGGGACACAAAAAGCCAATGCCTATTGAGGTCCTCATTGATAGTTTGTAGTGCCTAAGATTGAACTATCAAGACAAGCTCACGCGTGATCCACATGCCAACCCTAATACAACTTATTCATTGGGGGACTACTTCCTTGTACCCATAGGGAATAAATATAATTCCATGATGTCATCCACTCTTATGAGAGAGTCAAAGATTCGCATACCCTTCTCCATGATATTAAGGAAGAAGATCAGGGGTCTCCTTATGAGTGGACATATGATGATGAGTCAAAGTATGAAGTGGTGTCCATCAACTCCTCTAGTCCATATGTCGAATATGCATGGATTGTCCCATTAGATGATGAACATGAGGGGTATTTGTGTATATTCCTATTACACCATTTGGTCTAGCAACAATTCCTACTTGTAGAGGAGCAAGCTCACCCACAGACACACCAACTGCCTCTGGTCATTCCACCTCTACTGCAACCACCTCCTTAGGTATTGCGACATCCCGATATCAATAGACACCATCAAAAACCTAGGGGAAATCATCCATCCATAAACATGATTTCCATAGAACTTTTTGAGCCCATGCAAGATCTGGATAATCCATTGAATCCACTACACCTCGACTTGGGGGAAATTAACTTTGATCAGGTATATTCTCCCCCTTCATATTGTGAGTACTGGCCTTGCGATGAGATGCTACAACCATTTCATTTCTCTCCAAGGTTGACTCATGATGTCTTCCATGCTAAGGAGGAACTCGAGGTTCTAATTGATGATCTAAACCCAGAATATGGCATTCACCTAATCCTTACTCCCCATCAATTGGAGGAGGGATCACATATGTCAATCAAGCCAATTATTGATAAAGATATCAGCTCAGATCCTAAGAATCCTTAATATATAAATTTAGGTGAAATCTTGTCCCCCGTCAAGCAGGCCGATTACATAGCCCTTCTCACAGAGAAGAAGAAATCCTTTGCATTGACCTACAAAGATATACCGAGATTGGATCCAAATATAGTCATGCATAATCTGATGCTTGACCCCAAAGCCAAGCTAGTTAAGAAAAGCTAAGAAAAATGCATCCAAAAGTAGCCTTAATGGTCAAATATGAGCTACAAAAATTGTTGGATGCCAAGTTCATCATATAATTAGAATTTCCACCATGGTTGTCCAACATGGTTTCCATCAAGAACCCCAATGGGAGGATTCGTATTTGCATCAATTTTAGAGACCTAAACAAAGTGAGTCCTAAGGATGATTTTCCTTTACCGAGCATTGATGCCCTAGTAGATGCCACAACGGGCCACAAAATGTTATCCCTCATGGATGGTTTCTCTGGATACAACCAAATTCATATCAATCTAGAAGACCAACTCAAAACAACATTCATAACACCTTGGAGAACATTTTGCTATAAGGTCATGCATTTTGGTCTTAAAAATGCTGGCACTACCTACAAGTGCACCATGACATACATCTTCCATGATTACATGCATAATATTTTGGAAGATTACATGGATGACTTATTGGCCAAATCATTATTATGCCATGAGCATATCGATGTCTTACACAAAGTCCTCGATCACCTTATTGAAAATAATGTGAGACTGAACCCCAAGAAGTGCGTCTTTGGCATCACATTTGGAAAGCTCTTGGGATTTATAGTCTCCAAAAGAGGCATCAAAGTGGACCCCAAAAAATTCAAGGTAATCCTCGAGATTCCTCCCCCAACTACCATCAAGTAGTTGTGAAGCCTGTAGGGTAAGGTTGCATCCATAAAATTATTCATAGCATAATTTTCGGATAAATTTTGACCCATGAACAAGATATTACATAAGGGGGCCGCATTCCATTGGGATGACGAGTGTCAAGATACCTTTGATGTAATAAAGCAATATATGGCTTCACTGCCAGTATTGGCTCCACCTAGACTAGGAGTTCCATTTTGCTTATACATATCATCCATTAAGATTACATTGGGTGTCATGTTGACCCAAAATAATTAGTTGCAAAAGGAACAGGCTACTTACTACCTTACTCGCACCTTGGTCAACTATGAAATCAAGTACACATACATTGAGAAGTTATGCCTAGTGGTGGTTTTCACTACCAAGAAGCTATGCCATTACATGCTTAGTCATACAATGTATGTTGTATCAAAGGATTATTCATTGCGATACATGATGAGTTGTACTTATCACAATGGTCTCACAATGAAATGGATCATGTTGTTTATGTAGTTTGACCTAGAATTTATCAGATAAAAATCAGTCAAGGGTTAGGTCATCGATGATCAACTCATAGAGGTTCCCCTCTAGGATGAGCAACCTCTTAGCATGGAGCTTCCTGATGATGGAGTCTTCCACATTTTAGAATCACCTGATTTTTATGAGCCTGAGTCACAGGACTATATGACTCTCTTCTTTGATGGTGTCAATTTCAAGCAATAGGGTGGCATAGGAATTGTGTTTTTCACACCTCAAGGGGCTCCTATACCTTGTATTTCAAACTTGACTTCCCGTGTACCAACAACAATGTCGAGTATGAAATATTTCTCATAGGCCTTCAAATGGTTTTTGCCATAAAAATAACCAAGATCAACATTTTTGGTGACTCCTTGCTCATTGTAAACTAGGTCAAAGAAAATTTTCAATGTATGTGTCCAATTTTGCAAGCTTATAAATCCCTTATGGATAAAATCTTGGAAAATTTTGAAAGGTATGATATTGAGGCACTCTCTTTCTCATATAATTTTTTTACGAATACAATGGCCTCCATAGGGTCCTTGATCCCGATCCTATGGATGATATGAGAACCATTCAAGTCAAAACGCTGTTGCAATATACAGTTGAGTGTGAAAACACTCAGTCCACTCAAGAAGTCCACTTGATTCAGATTGAACCTCATCAACATAGGATATCACAAATTTATGAGTGCCTGAATTATGCCACTTGGGGAACTCTGTTCCCTCAAACCTCTTTTGATAGTAGCACAACACTATTCTTGCAATTTCTACCCCAATCAGCATTCGCTTAGGATGAACTTCAAAAGGGGTAGGCAATTCATGCAATCGAGGCTTCCTCACATCAGGACTAGTCTACCCAAATCAAGGTTTACCTAAATATTGGTAATCTTCCATCTGGGTTGTCGCATGCTGCCAAAAGGACATTTAAACAAAAGGTGACAAAGTATGTCTTGCTAGGAGATATTTTGTATTGTCAAAGCTACAAGGGTATTCTCCTTCATTTCTTAGAGCATCAAGAGTCAGTTTGGGTAATCACCCAAGCACATGACAGTACTTGTGGTGGCTATTTCAGTAGCATGACCATCACAAAGTGTATTCTTTGCATGGGTTATTTTTGTCCAACTTTAGAGTGAGATTGTTGCACTTATGTTAATAAGTGAGTAAAGTTTCAACACCATGCTAAATTGACACACGTACCTTCTCAGGCCTTACAATCAATTCAATCGGCTTGGTTGTTCTCACAATAGGGGTTTGATTTAATCGAGAAAATATCACCTACCTCCTTAGTCTGTCATACATTCATAATTATGACTATCAAGTATTTTACAAAATGGGTGGAAGCAATTCCCCTTACCACTACAACAAGATCCTACATTACGGAGTTCATATTGCACAATATCCTTTTTCATTTTGGTATTCCATCCAAGATCATTTTTTATAATGGGACATTATTCAAGAATAAATATGTGTGTGCTTTGACAACAAAGTATAATATACAACATAACTTTTCAATTCCCTATTATCCACAAGCAAATGGGAAAGCAGAGGCATCGAACAGAATTTTGATTGTCATTTTGAAGAAAATAGTTAAATCAAATCACACCGATTGGCACACTCAAATACCCCTTGCTCTATGGGCCTACTGCACTAGTATTCGAACACCCATGGGGGCCACTCCATTTTTGCTTGTATATGGTGCAGAGGTAGTCATACCTCTAGAGTTGGAAATCCCCTCACTACACATATCCATGTAATATTTCATCGATGATGATACCGCGTAGTAGGCTCGCTTAGACCAACTTATGTTGCTTGATGAATGATGCATCAATACCCTCAAGCAATTGCATGTTTATCAAGAGCGAATTAAGAGAGCTTATAGTATGAAATTACATCATAGATATTTTCAATTTGGTGACCTAATTTTGAAAGAGAACCAACAAAATTCTAATTTGCTACCCCATCTATGGGATAAGTTTGTGGTAAACTGGTTAGGTCCTTTCATCATCGCTAGTCAGATTAGACCTAAAACTTACCACATAGCCTCCCTTGAAGGAATCAAGGATCCTAAATCCTTGAACATCCTTCATATTTAGCCTTTCCATGTCTATAGTGTTGTGGCCCACCCCGAAATGCTCCAAGGGTTTCTACAAATCACTTGGTCAACCCAAAACACTCCTAGGCAGTCTATGATTGTCTAGGTCACCCCAACATGCTCCAAGGGTATCTACAAACCACTTGTTCAGTCCAAAATGCTCCTAGGTGGTCTATTATCATCTAAGTCATCCCAAAATGCTCCAAAGGTATTAACAAACTGCTTGTTCAACCCAAAATGCTCCTAGGTGGTCTATGATCGTCTAGGTAACTCCAAAATGCTCCAAGGGTTTCTACAAACTGCTTGGTCAACCCAAAACACTCCTAGGTGTTCTATGACCATCTAGGTCTCCCCAAAATGTTCTAAGGGTTTCAACCCAAAATACTCCTAGGTAGTCTATGATCATCTAGGTCATCCTAAAATACTCCAAGGGTTTCTACAAACCACTTGGTCAACCCAAATGCTCCTAGGTGTTCTATGATCATCTAGGTCACCCCAAAATGCTCCAAGGGTTTATACAAACCACTTGGTCAATCCAAAATTCTCCTAGGTGGTCTATGACCATCTAGGTCACCCCAAAATGCTCCAAGAGTTTCTACAAATTTCTTTATTAATAAAAAATGCTCCTAGGTGGTCTATGATCATCTAGGTCACCCCAAAATACTCTAAGGGTATCTAAAAACCACTTGGTTAACCTAAAATGCTCCTAGGTGGTCTATGACCATCTAGGTCACCCTAAAATGCTCCAAGGGTTTCTACAAATTTCTTGGTCAACCCAAAATTCTCCTAGGTAGTCTATGACCATCTAGGTCACCCTAGAAGCCCCAAGGGTATCTAAAAATTGCTTGTTCAACCCAAAATGCTCCAAGGTGGTCTATGACCATATAGGTCACCCCAAAATTCTGTAAGGGTTTCTACAAACTGCTTGGTCAACCCAAAATGCTCCGAGGCAGTCTATGACTATCTAAGTCATCCCAAAATGCTCCGAGCATTTCTACAAACCACTTGGTCAACCCAAAATTCCCCTAGGCAATCTATGATCATCTAGGTCACCCCAAAATTTTGTAAGGGTATCTACAAACCGCTTGGTCAATCCAAAACACTCCTAGGTGGCCTATGATCATCTAGGTCACCCAAAAATGCTCCAAGGGTATCTATAAATTGCTTGGTCAACCCAAAATGCTCCTAGGTGGTCTATGACCATCTAGGTCATCCCAAAATGCTCCAAGGGTTTCTACAAACCACTTGGTCAACCCAAAATGCTCCTAGGTGGTCTACGACCATCTAGGTCACCCTAAAATGCTCCAAGAGTTTCTACAAACTGCTTGGTCAACCCAAAATTCTCCTAGGTTGTTTATGACTATCTAGGTCATCCCAAAATGCTCCAAGAATTTCTACAAACCACTTGGTCAACCCAAAATGCTTCTAGACGATCTATGACCATCTAGGTCACCCCAAAATGCTCCAAAGGTATCTACAAATCACTTGGTCAATCCCAAAATCCCCAAAGGCATCCATAAGCCCTTTGGTCACCCAAAATGCCCTAATGGCCCCCATTAAGCCCGTTGGTCATATGTACATACATATATATCAATCAAAATCTAAAATATTATCAAAACATAAAAATACAAAAATATTGTATTTCATCACATTTCATATAACTACATTATACAATATCTTGCATTAGACATACTCATCATTGCACTTTGCATTTTAGATTTGCTCATACATGCCTAGCACCAATACTGTACACTAGTCATCATTTAAAATTAATGTTGTCAAAGTCATCATTCACATCATTCCATATTGCACTTATCATTCCCACTTACCTTTCCCACTTTTTCATAGTTGTTTTCGTTTCACCTAGTCATAAATTTTAGAATGTCTTTAGGGTTTTTAGTCACTCAACCATATCTAGTTTTCTCTTCATATTTTGTAGAAAGCTATCCTAATTTTTAGGAGGTAGAGTCTTGCTTAGATTTTACCTTGTATATATCACAATCCCAACACATTTTCACACTAATAAATCCAATTTTTGCACAAGGAAAGATGAAACCTACAAAGTTGTCTAGGTTACCTTAAGTGAAAATTTTATCTTGCTCATCCCCCTATGTGAATGGTTCAAAAATACTAAGAATTAACAAAATGACAAGCTCCTCCTTACCCAATTTCCCAAAATAAACAGTGGTTTTCACCGCTATCAAAAGGCAAAAATCAAAAGCAAAATCAATAGTGATTTTCTTCACTAAAACAAATCCCTTGCTCAAAGAAAACAAAATATAAATAAATAGTGATTTTTATCACTAATTATGAGCAAGTATCCCAAATAAAAGAAAAGAAAAGAAGGGAGTATTGAACTTCTATCCCTGGAATTCTCAGTGTTTGACAAACCATAAGGTGATCCTCATTATAGGTTAGGTGGCATCAAGCCTGCCTAGAAATGGTGGTATCCTTACGCATGATGATATTTCTATCACATTAGCATCTTGCATGTGTACAAACCAATGTTTGCATGTGGATGAGCTAGCTTTTGGTAGTCTATACAACCTAGTGGTATAATCCAACTACGTACAAAACCTAGAATCGTGCTCCTCATAGGGTGATCTTCAGTATAGATGGGCTACATTAATCATGTTTGGCACTGGGGTAGCCTTATGCTTATCAAAAAATGAACTCACTTGCACACACAAGGATATTGAGTATCTAGGTCATCCTCATAGATTCATACCTTGTCAAAAGTCTTGCATGGTTAGTATAAAACTTTTGATCAGTTTACTAGAGTTTTTGAGTCTCATGCAAACCTAAAACACCTCCTATAATATCCTATTATTCATTCCATTTTATCACATGTATGTCAATATACATTTTCACAAATCCATTACATATTCTCATGACAATATCACAAATGCATCGATGAATTCTATACAGTATATGGTGCTAACATAGTATGTCATTGAAAGCATGAGATTTCGGAAACAAAAAGGATAGACTAAAAATGCAATGTAAACGAAACTAAAATAATTCTTAAACCCTATGTTATTGAAAAATGCGTAAAAAGAAAGAACATGAACACAAGATATCAAAGCAATATAAAATGAACGGCCCTTTTTATTGATATGCTTTTCAAATTTGTGTTACAATGCGTCTCCTTCCTTTTTAAGGGATAGGAGCATTAAATGTTGGTCTTTTACAACTTGTTTTAGAATTCCTTCTTCTGCGTGCCCACATGTAAGATGGGCGAACCAAAACATTGTCGCCGCTTGCGTTGGTAAAGGTAGATTCCTCGCTGTTCCTCTAATGCTACAAATCTACGTTTAAAGAAACAAACAAAGAATCAATAGCACCTGTGTATGAAAAATAAAAGATAAATCTAACAATGGTTAAAATGAGTCTAAATAAACTGAAAACTTGATAAAAGCATAAATATGAAACTAGCTAAATACTACAAAAGAAATCGTCACCAAAAGCAATAAAGCGGGGGGTGCCCGAAGGCAAACCACCCACGGGTGAAACTTTGCTTCGACACCAATCCGCTTGGGATGGGTCCAAAACTTGATGTGATGTGTTGTCGGCAAATTGGTAGGATATTGTGGTCAAAAAAATTGGGGTTGGTTCTTGATTCGTGCCTTCAAAAGTCACCCAATAACCTCTCTTTCGATTAAGAGATTATGGATGTTGAAAACACAAATCGCAAGTAAGTGAATTAGCAGCACTTCGTCGCTCAAAATTCTCCTTCTCTGTCTATATCTTGGGTGAGGAAACTCACCATTTTATAGACCCAAGGGGTCTCTTTGAATTAACATGCAAAAGTGTTTCTTTGCATGAATGCTTTTTGTGAAGAGAAGACTTCTTCTTGATCAAGGGCTTCTTAACTGTCTCTGTGCATGTCTTTGTATGTTTTAGAAAAATTCACTTGCACTCCCATGCAATGAAGGGATAGCTAAGTGGAAAATCTGAGTTGTCTTAAAAAGCTCACTCCCATTCCCATGCAGTTAAGGGAGAGTTAATTGGCAGATATGAGTTTTCAAAATAACTCACTCGCACTCCTATGCCATGCAAGAAAAGCTAAGTGGCAGTTTTGAGTTGTCATGCGCTGAGATCTAACTTTTTGTTGGTCAAACCTGGCATTCATCCCACCCCGAAGCGAGCACTGGTAATCGTCTCTAGGTGAGACGAGTATCAATCCACACTCGTCTCGGGGTGAGACGAGTACAAATGCACACTCGTCCCTGGGTGGAGCGAATAAGTAGTTGAGTGTCTAAAAGATGCCAAATTGATCCCTGACTTGTAAAACTGCTGTGCGAGTGGTTAGAACCACTGTTTAACCTCTGGGGGCTGCCCTGGGGGCTGTGTGTGTTAGTGCGATTAGTGCTTATTGTCACATAATCGGATTGGTGCTGTTTTGGTGTCTACAGTCATATAGTATCCACATTTCATCATCAAGGTCAATAAATCATCTATCTCATCATACATCCATGCATATACATATCATCAAATCAAATCACATTACAACATATGCATACATGATAAACATTTATCATCATATCATAAAGAAAATAAATACATTGCATACATCTCATAAAGTAGGACAAAAATAAATGATGACAAACACATAAAATCTCATATATATATATATATATATATATATATGTATATGTATGGGGTAAAAAGATACATCATAATATTCGAGCTACCCATAGGCTATAATAAAGTAGGTCCTTTGACTTCACACTACCAAAAATCCAAAATACAAAAAAAACCATTAGAATCTGAATAACCATGGTCACACAGGACCGGTACTATGACTCTCACCCCTACCCTCGGGTTGATTCTACCAAGAACTCTTTGACCTGCCACCACTTGCCCTGTCTACCCTCTATGTAGAGCCAGGCACCCCCATCCTAGCTGAAGATTGTCCTATACCACTCTACCGACTCTAGTGTGACCCACTAGAAAATGGATATGCTGGTATGTGCACCCTAAGGTGCACTACCTCATCCTCCAACTTATCATTATAGGTCTGCTCCTATCAAAATTACACCTAGTAGGTATCCACTAAGCACTAGATATGTGCCACCTCCTCTCATAGCTTGGTCATCTTCCCACTGCTAGGTCCCTCTTGACTAGGGCTCTGGGATCTCAACTATACCTGTAGAGCCATTATATTTGCATGGGTATCTTGTACCTATGTTCGAAGGATATCTCTATGTTGCCTAACACTGATTAGCTCCCCCTGTAGCCTTATATCTGTGTCACCCTATGCGACCTACTGTACCTGCACCCCATGACCCCTAGTGTCCTCATCCCCAAAGTAACCATGATATCCTAAGTCCATGAGGTGTTCCTGCTCGTCTACCATGTGATGAAGCCCATGTCACTCACCTGCCTCTCCTTGGACCTCCTTAGGAATATCTTGTTGAGCCTCTATTATTACCCTTGTTGCTTCACCCCCTAGTGGTCCCTCCCCCCACCACTGGTGCATCACCTATCAGGATTCATACTCCTCTGTAATATTAGCATCATCTAAGTCTGGAATGTCTACTCCAAGATATGCATCCTCCCTAACCACCTCCACTAGAGGCCACCTTAGTGTCCTCTCATCCCCATGGTGCTAGTAGACCATTAGCTCACTAGGAAATCTATGTCATAGCCCAAAATACCGCATAACCCAAGCATAAGGGAAGAACTCCCACTTCATCCCATGTCAACCAACCAACCATATCCCTCACCTCACCTAGTGGAGCTACACCTTAGCATCAAATCATGTTGGGCAATCCATGTACGGTATCTAGAGTACATTTGCCACTTTAAGTTTTACAAAAGACTAGGTATAATGGCCCACATTGCTTGCCTAGTGCTAACTCTACCCTACCTCCTAGACCTGCCACCATAGGATCTCATAGCCTATCTCCCTATCTACCAATTGTGCCCATGATTTCCAAGGAAAACCCTGTGGTCGATCCACATCTATGTTCTGCCACCCCTACACTTGTAGTATAATGCTACATCCCAAGCCCTTCTGCCCTTGAGAGTGGATCTCGTATAGCTCATTATACAGCTATGCCAATAGTGTCATCCCCCACACCATCACCAATGGCTACTCCACAGTGCACTCTACTAGAGTAAACACTAACTCTATAAGGTTCCAAGGAAACCTAGTTCCTGATGAGTTTGGTAGTAGCATATTCAAGATCAACATCATCAAGAAAACATGCTTCACACCCAACACCATGACCTCATACCAATACCCCACTAGTATGCCTCCACTGAGAGAGTCCCCTATCACCTCCTCTGTGGCCTTACCAAAGTACCTCTTCATCACTACCTCTATTTGGTCACGATGAGTAGACATGATGGATTTTCCCTCTATAAAAATGCGTAATATATGATAGATGTCCTCTAGCATCACCGTCATCTCCCCTGTTGGCAAGTGGAAGATGTTGGTGTGCAGATCCCACAAGTCAATGAAAGAAGTCAGATAAGCACGGTTCCCCATAATGAGCTCTAACCGTGTCACATGCTTGAGGCTAATGAAATCAATCTATTTCTATTCTACCTTCAAAAATAGGTCTCTCATGGTCTCAAAGAGAGTTATAACTTAATATTGACTCTTAACCACCTAGTAGAGATAGATCGGTCAATAATAAGCACCAAACAGGCTTCAAAATGATCCAAAAATACCCAAAAAAGGTCTTCTTTTTAGGCCAATTTGTGACCGTCCCACCCAGGTATGACCCCCAAATCTATGACCATACCCCCAGGGACACCCACCAAACAGCCCAGGCTGGCCGTCCCACCCAAGGACGACCCCCAAATTGGGCCAAAATGGGCCTTTCAAGCACCACAAACAATAAAAATTCAGCCATAAAAAGAAATAAAATTACATAAAAATACAAAAAAAATCATAATACATTATAGGGAATCCCTAATTAGGTTCAATTACCAATAATTTAGTGTGCTCTACCAAAAATAAAAAACAAGCAATAATTCCACTCCTAACACTAGCATAGTGCAGTAAGAAATTCAACTCTTACTCATATTGCACTGGCTCTGACATTGGAAGAGTCTTTCTGCTAGCTCATGGTGACTGTAGGAATATTTTTATAGCACTCCTCTGCATATAATCCTTCTCCTCCTCCTCACATCTCAAACTACAAAGTTGGAAATGCACAAATGAACCCAAATGACCCATTTTTGGCTTAAATAACCCTCCTAGGGCCATGACCATCCTTGGGTGGGATGAGTGGATAATTGTTCGACTGTCCCACTATCCCACCCTGGTATGACCACCAAAAAATCATCTCAAAACAACACAAAAATGCACCAAAAAGGGTCCAAAACCCACCAAAAACAGCTTAAATTTGGTCAAAATTCAATAGGCATCTAGATGAACCTAAAGTACTCATGGAGAAATGGAAAATTCCTTAATTTAATCCCTAAGAAGGCCATTGTAGCTGTACCACCCCACGGGAATGAATTTTTTGCCTCCTTTCTTCCATGAAACGTCAACAAAGTCACCAAAATCCTATCAAAACTGCCCCATTTTTCAATGGGTAAAACTGAAGGAAACCCTAACAAAGTCATATGGGTCAAGTGACTCATTGCTTTTCTCACTAGTAATTCCCTCATAAACTCGTCACTTGAGTGGGTATTCATACTTAATGATTTCATAATCAAAATCAACAATCAAACACTCAATCATTAAAATTGCATTCATTCAACTAATCATTGATAAAGACAATCACCCCCCTGCTTGGGGCAGAAAACAAGCACCAATTTCAACTAAAAAAATTCTTGAAATTATGAAGCATCAAGGATAATAGGCCCTACCTCCTTATGAAATGAATAATGTCCAAGGTCAGGTCAACCTAAAATGCAAGGTTACACTTGAAGCAAGTTCCTTAGCTTGTCAGAAGCAAGGATTCAAGAACACGTGCTCTTTCTATGATTGGGGCATCTAAAGTTGGTTAGGTTATTGAACAACCCTAATAATTCAAAATTTTAGTCATATTTTTTTCTCAACATTGTTTTGCACACAACGCATCTCAAAAATGGGCATCTATAGATACTAAAATCATGTCAATATGATTAGGTGAGCAAAAGTATTGACTAATTGGCATCATATGGTCCCCTTAGGCAACTCTCGAAGGTTTAACAGTTGTCCTAACGACTCTTGGAAGGCTCTACCCCAATTTTGGGAGGTTTTGGGCCACATAGGCATGACTGTCCCACCCTAGGACGATCATAGTTCATGGTTGTACCACCTAGGGATGGTGGAAAAGCGATCATCCTTGGGTGGGATGACCACAAGCTTTGACTCCCAAAAAGTCAAATATAGAAAAATGGCACCCAAAAACTGCCATTTATTCTATATATTTGAGCATGCAAACCTAAGGGCATAGAATCCTTATGACATGTTGCAGAATGGAGGCAAAAATGGAGATTATCTTCCCCTTCCAATGCATGCTCAGTTTTAGACAAGTGGCACCTATTTTCCTACATGCCCTCGTATGCCCATTTACCCAAAGGCTCCATTTGGCTATAAAGTGGATCTATTTTCCACACAATATAGAGTGGAGTTTTGAGACATAGCAATGAAGTGCTTCCAAGATTTCCTCTCACCCTTTTATACCTTTTTTCCCTCGAAATATCTACCTAGCGAAGGAGGTTTGCAAGTGATTCAAGAGGTGCAATTTATTTGCAAAACCGAATCATTTGAGCGAATTTAACCACCAAATTTAATGACAACTCTAGTATGAGGGTTTTTGATCAATTCACAAAGGAATTAATGGCAAATTAGGAGCAGAACTAGGGGTCATCCCACCCAGGACGGTCCCCATTCTGTGATATTCACCACCATCCCTACAAGGGATGGTGATAGATATATGCATAATGTTTCTACTATTTTTTTTTTATTATTTGTGGAAAACATCCCAAAAGGGATGCCACTTTCGGGTAAGACCCAAGGAGGCAGGGGTATCCATTCCACCAAAAATGCCCAGGACTCGGACCTGGCCTACCACCTTTGACATACTCAAGGAGCAAACAAACACACAAAACCAATTTAAAAATAAGTAAATAACAAAAAAAATAATAAAATAAAATAAAAAACATGCTCCTTGAGTGTGTCAAAAACAAAAGCACAACCAAACACGCACAATAAGATAAAAGAAACCACAACACAAACCACATAGAAAAACACAAGAACCACATAACAAAACACAAACAAGACAAAAACAACAGAACACTACAAAGACATAACCCAAAAAAAACATGAAAAATAAACACAACCAAAACCTAAAAAATTAAAAAAATAAAATAAAAATAAAAATAAAAAACAACCAACAACAGACAATAAACAAAAACAAAAAACATAGAAAACACTCACACATAAAAACATGAAATAACACAAACAAAGAGAAACCCAAGAACAAGAACGAAAAAAACACAAGAACAATAACAAAAAACATAATAAAAAAGAAAACAAAAAAAACAAAAACACAAGAACAACAAAAAACAACACAAAGAACACAAAAACAAAACAAAACAAAAGAACCCACCCACCTTAAAAAACTAAACAAAAAAAACAAAAAAAATGAACAAAACAATGACCTATCTAGACCAGAAGACTATTAAGGCAAGAATCAATAGAGGAAACAAAATAAAGAATAGAATGAGCTAGGGAACTAAAAAAAACTGAATGAACCAAAGAGAAGCAAAAAAAAAAAAAGAAGAAACTAGGTACCTTCAGAACTGGAGCCATCCAAAGAAATGATAGAAAGAAGAGCTTCCCTAATTTGAGAAGCCCACCATATAGGAGGGTGGCCATAACAAGTAAGATCACCTTTGTCCAAAGCCCAATTAGCTAAAGCATCAGCACTCTTGTTTTGATCTCTGACCACATGATTGTAATCAACTTTCAAAAATCCCATCTGGATTAACTGAATCTTCTCAATAATTCTTTTTATTCTCCAATCCACCTTATGATTCTTAGAAGGAGTCTTCAAGAGATTAATCATAAGTTGAGAGTCAGACTCAACTAACACCTTTTCCCATCCAACCTTAGTAGCCTCCTGAAGGCCTCTGAGGATACCATACCCCTCAACAAGGTTATTGGAAAGAATACCCAAATTCTCAGCAAAAGTAAAAACCAGGGAGCCATCCGAAAGTCTACCAATTCCTCCCACACTGGCTTTTCCAGGGTTCCCTCTAGAGGCTCCATCAGTATTGACTTTTCCAAAATCCTTAGGAGGAGGTTGCCAATTTCTAGTCCTATCCATCTTACTAATACTCACATTCCCTTTAAGTTGGTTGCCCTTAGAAGATTTAATCTTCAATATTTGCATCACTTGATCCCATCTTTGGTGGGAGTTTTGGGGGTGATTAAGGAGTTGATGGACTGATTCAACTAAGTTGGCTATGGTCTTTTGCCAAATATAGTGAATATCCTTCCTATCTTGATTAAAAATTTGGTTGTTCCTTTCATTCCAAATATTCCAAAGAAGAATGGTAGAACCCATCCAAACTAACCGCCTAATAAAATGATCAACACCCTCTTGATTAGGCCAATCCCTCCAAAGTTGTTCAAAAGTAAAAAAATTGGACCACTATAAGCCAAGTAAAGTGGCCATTCTCCTCCATAGCTCAGAGGCTAAAGTACACTCAATAAAAATATGGTTGATATTTTCTACATTCTCTTCACACATTTCACATCTAAAAGGGCCATGAAAACCATGCTTCATAAGTTGCTCACCAAGTAAGCACCCTACGATGAAATAAAAGCCAATTAAAGAACCTCACCTTAGGCCAGAGCTTTTGAGCCCACAATCGAGAAAATATGTGAGAAGAATGGTTGGGATTATTATGGCATAAGGTCAAATAACCTTGAGCAACTGAATACTCACCCTTAGTAGTGTTGTTCCATCCAAAACAATATTTTTCATGGGACCAAGAGAGGGATCTCATATGAAGGATGCCTTGGATATCTTGTCTTTGCCTTTCTAGGATTTGAATAGGCCAGTCCTCAATAGGGATCCAATATCTACCAACCTTTGAATTACCAGTATGGTATCGACAATAATTAGCCACCTTTATCCAATTAGCTCGGTGAAGCTCCTCCATCCAAGGCCTCCAATCGAGAAACTGAGTTATCAAAGGCTTGTGACCATCCCAAGAATCTGTCCAAAAATTTGCATGTTGACCATTATGAATGATCCAAAATAATTTTTCCTTTATCAAATCCTCACCAGTCTTAAGAACTGCTAAAATGGGAGAACCTTTGGTAGGAAGTTGATAGCGAACAAGGTCTTCAGGACTTTTGTTCTCGACATATTTAGCACGGAGATTATTGGCCCAAAGAGCATTGGGGTTATGCAACATCCTCCAATATAATTTAGCAGCTAAAGATTTGTTGTTATTAATTGAAGACCAGAATCCTAACCCCCCTTCACTCTTAGGAAGACATAAAGTATCCCATTTCACCAAGGCCCATTTTCTTTTCTCCTTAGTACCACTCCAAAGGAAATGATGACTGATTTGATCCAATTCTCGAAGAACAGCCTTTGGGATATTCAAAATGGAAGAAACATAAATAGGAATAGCTTGAAGGACTGATTTTACCAAGGTGATTCTACCCCTAGAAGAAAGCCACTTGTTGGTCCACTTTCCAATTTTCTTCTTGACTTTGTCCAACAACCAATTCCAATATTTATTTTTCTGCCTTTGAATATTTATGGGAATACCTAAATAAGTGATTGGAAGAGAGGTCTTCTTATATATTAATTTATCCAAGACCATGGATTCCTGTCTAGCAGAGCAGTGAAAGAAAATAACTTTAGATTTGTCTTCATTGATCAACTTCCCGATAGCCTTAGAAAAATAGCTAATGATTTGCTTAATATTAGAAGCTTCCTTAACTGTAGCTTTACCTAAAAGAGTAGAGTCATCCACAAATTGAATATGAGAGATAGGTCTAGCTCCATGAGCAATGGTAACTCCCTCAAGGGTTTTGTTTTCCCTCTTTTTGGTTATAGTCCTACCCAAGCATTCAACAAGAATGATGAATAAATAAGGGGATAGCGGGTCACCTTGCCTAATACCTCTGGAAGCTGGGAAAGACTGAGAAGGCCTGCCATTGATAAGAACTAAGTAGGAAACTGAAGAGATACATCCCATAATCCAATCCATCCAATCCTTAGAGAAACCAAATTGCCTCAAAACTTTGATAAGGAAGTGCCAATCCACTCTGTCATAAGCTTTGGATAAGTCTAACCGAATGAACATGGAAGGAGAATTTTGCATATCCATGGAATGGATGGCTTCTTGAGCAAGAACTATCTCATCTACTATTTGACGTCCTTCCACATAACCCCCTTGCTCTGGGGAAATAATCTTATGCAAAAGAGGCTTCAACCTTTCTGCCATGATTTTAGTAATGATTTTGAGAAGAACATTACATAAAGCAATAGGTCTAAAAGCTGAGATATGATCAACCTCTTGAGCTTTTGGAACAAGAGTAATATAAGTTTTATTGATAACCTTCAAAATTTCTTTGGCTTTCCTGGCTTCTTCCACCACCTCTAATAAATCAACATGAAGGATATCCCAGAACTCTTGGTAGAACTCAATGGGAAAACCATTAGGACCCGGGGTTTTCCCTTTTTGCATTTTAAAAACTACTTGTTGAAGCTCATTGATAGTAACGAGAGCAGTCAAAATAGAGTTCTCCTCAGAAGTGATAAGAGAAGGGATTGCTTGAAGAACATTTTGTTGTGAAGTTGAGTCAAGAGGAGTAGCAAAAAAAATGGAAAAGTAATCAACAACAATAGAGTTCATGCCATCCCAAGTATAAACAACATCTCCAGAATCTGATTTTAAGGAAGAAATAAAGTTGTGAGATCTTCGAGCTAGAAGATATTTGTGGAAGAAATTTGTGTTTCGATCTCCTTCTTTGAGCCATTGAATTCTAGATTTTTGCTTCCATAAGATTTCTTCTCTTTTTTCCCATTCCTCTAACCGAGTTGTGAGTTTAATTTCATCTGCACTTCTCTTCTCTGTGAGGCCATCTAAATGGATTTTCTTATTCAAATTTTCAAGATGAGCAATAACTTCATGTTTTTTTTATGAACATCCCCAAACTCTTTCCAGTTCCAAGTCTTGATTTTGGATTTAATGTATTGCAGTATTTTGGAAAAATAGAACATCTTAGTCCCATGCCTAGGTTTACCTTCCTTCCACCATTGTTGCACACGAGGTCTGAAGGAAATGTCTCTAAGCCACATTAATTGAAAATGAAAAGGAGAGAAACTCACATTGGTTTTCCACATTTCCACCATGACTGGCCAATGATCCGAACCAGCATTATTAAGAGTCTTCACTTTAGGAATGTGACCATGGATTAAGAAATTTTCAGAGAGCAAAAACCTATCCAATCTCTCCATTATACAAGCTAAGCCTTGCCTTCGTTAGACCAAGTCATAAGGCCATTATCTAGTTGGATATCCACAAGATGGAGGTTTGCAATATATTCGCTCATGAGGTCAGTGCTTTTGTCCAAATTTCTATTTCCCCCCTTTTCTCATCCAGAGAGAGGATGGTATTGAAATCTCCTCCGATCAAGATCCAAGCTTTAGGAAAATGAGAGATAATATGAGTAATATCCTTCCATTGTCTTATTTTTTCCTCCAAAGAAGTCGGAGCATAAATAGTAATGCAGAGCATAATCTGGTTGGAATGTCTACTTTGAATAGCTATAGCCAACAAACCCCAACTGCCAACCATATGGTGAATAACTACCTCTTTTGGGTCCCAAAGACAAGCAATGCCACCCGAAGTCCCTTGGGAACCGAGGGAAACCACTTTTCCAGCTGGCCAAATTTTACTGGCAATTAAGTCCATATCCTCCATTGACATCTTTGTTTCTTGAAGGAAAACAAGATGTGGATGATTTATCTGAATCATTCTTCTAATTTCATTTTGTTTTGAAAGACTCCCTTTGAGTCCTCTAATATTCCAAGTGATGATCTTCATTAATACCAGGGCTAAAAAAGTTGGGAAGGGCATTAATCTTACCTTCCTCTACAAGATTTTCACCTTCTTTTACCATATGATATTGATTGGTCTTGCGACCTACTTTTTGATTAGAATCCATCTTCAATTTTTTTTCCCTGTTTCTTGACTTATTCCAATTGAATCTGAGATGGCTTCTAACCTTGAAGAATGCTCGTACACAACCAAAATTTTACTAGATGGTTCAATGGAGTCTATATTGGGACCTGCATTATTTGAAGTTTTGACATTTGAAATATTGTTTTTCTTGTGTAAATTTTCTCCTTTTTTTCTGTTGAAAACCTTTGATTTGTTGGTTTGTCTCTGAGTTCTTCCCTTCATATTTAAATTGTGTTTCTAAGATTTCAGTTTCCATTATTTCCTCTTCCTCACTTGGGACATCATTTGTGGAAAGGATTTCAAACATATTAGCAGATGACTTTGATTGATCCTTCATAACTAGTTTTTCTGAGTGTTCTTCTTCTTAGGTATTTGGAAACCTACTGAGTTTATATCTTCTTTCTTTTGATCAAGAATTTTATTTGGGCAAGCATTGGCCAAATGACCATATTCATGGCAAATTCTACAACGAAAAGGAATGTTCTCATAGTCCACTACTTGCTCCCAAGTGTCTTCCCCAAATTGTAATGTGATATTTTTAGGTAGGGGTTTGTCAAAATCCATTAAAACACAAATCCGAGCATAAATAATATGTTCAAAATTTTGAGTACAATCAGCGAGTCATCATAAAAGTTCCTAAAGAGTTTCCAATTGAAGAAAAAATAGTAGGATTCCAAAATTCAATAGGGAGGCCAAAGAGTCTAACCCACACGGGAGCTATAGAAGGCATCTCTTCTTCGACTTTAAATTTAGTATGCCAGGGCTTCATGAAAAGCCCTACCCTTCCAAAAAACCAAGGACCCCCTTGAAAATTTTTCTCTCTATCTTCATTATTAGCAAATAAAACAAGAAAATAACCATTTGGATAAATAGAGATTTGTAACTCACCTTTAGTTTTCCAGCTTTTTGCAGCCCAAACTTTGAAAGCGGATAGACTCGGATGAAAACCCACGAACCGACAAATTAGTCCTCTTTTTTCCAAATCTTCAATGCCAGTCTGAATGTTACCCATATCAAGCTTAACAATAGGAGTTCCATCAACTGCTTTAAGACATCCCGACTCCGTTTTCCTGGGATCAATCTTAGGCATTCTTAGAGGTTTATGGGAAGCCCTAATATTGATATTAGCATTGGGCTGAGGTTGTCCACCATGAAGGGCATCCCTAAAATTCATTTTTGGGATCGAGTCTTCGAAATTCTTACCCTTGACAGGGGTTTTCACGATAGAATTATTTTGTGGGTGCACCTTAGCACCAGATTCACTTGAGATATGAGCCATTTTTTGATCAACTGCTTGAAACTTGTTTCGTGATCTCTTTAATCCTTGCCCTAGACATCGTGGAAAGGTATGGTTTTCACTTTTCTTTTGTGCAGCAAATTGGAAGTCGTTGTCACTCAAGTTCACAGTATGATCTATTGAAAGACAAATTTCTAACCCATCTTGTATCCCCTGCAACATTTCCTGCTAAAATATTGAGCATAAACCACAAAAATATTGGTCGCTAGGGCCCGAAGGCCCTAAAAACCAACCTCTGGAGCTGCTTGCACTCAACCCAGATGAAACCCTCGCATAGCCGCTTGCCAAATATCTCGTTCACACATAGGGATGCGCTAGGATCTGTGTTGCTCCAAATGATATGAAAATTGGTGGAGACGTTCTAGGGTTTTTCAGGCATCTACCCTCAAAATTTCCAATGTTTCTACTATTTTTAATTGAGAATATTCTAGGTTATATTATGAGCATGTTATCCAAATTTCATGCAATTTGGAGTTATATTGAGCAAGATATCACAATTTTAAGGTTTTTTAGGCTTTCGGAGACCATATGAAGATGCACATGGATTTGTGACTGATTTTGCAAATCTGATCATATGGATCCTCTTAAAAATTTCATTTTATGCATATTGTCCAATTTTAATTTAATTTGGAGGGGTTTTGGTCCAAAAATTATTTTTTTAGGTTTTGTAGGTTTAAAAAGTGTGCTGCAAATGCGCCACATAATTGGATGTAATTTCTATTCGGTTTGTGGTTATATATTCCTAAAATCATCTACTATGCATGTATCTAAAATTTTAGATTATTTAGAGTTTTTTTAGATAGGCACATTGCATATTCACACTTTCTAGCTTATAGTTGCATGTATGGCTTTTGCATGTTTCACATTCTATGCACTTGCTATTTAAAAAATCTAGTTTCCTTGTGTGCAGGTGCAGGTTTTATAGTGTATGAGGAAGGAATACAAGATCAGGATAACAAAGAACAAAGTGGCAGGATCATAGGTTCACCCACCTCAATTGTGGGTATGAGGAAGAACATTCGAAGTGCACATGAGCTTGTTTGAAAGGACTTGATCCTTGGGTACCCATTTTTTTAAATAAGTGTATCAAACTAAGAGCCCTCAAGGGGACATCTATGTAACCATTATTCTTATTTATTGAATGAAATAAAGAGAGACACCCTTTTTTCTTGCACTTACTTGGATTCCATGGTTGTTTGAATATTTCCCTTTATAATTCTTGATTAATACCAGATATAGATGCATATTGTTTAGCATTCTTAGGTGCACCATTTTTTCCCTACTTCACTTCTATGCTCTCATTATCACTCAAGAATATTTCCACTACTACCTGCAGACTAGGTACCTAGAATTCAACTAGCATGACCGCCTCTTTCCCATACATTAATTGTAAGGGTGTATGGTTCGTTGTTGGCTTAAAATTTGTCCTATATGCCCATAGGACTGCTGGTAATCATTCTTTCCAATCAGTAACTTCCATGTTGCATGTTTTATAGATTATGGAAACCATGACCTTGTTTATTACCTATACCTATCCATTCACCCTAGGATATAGTATGGAATTGATAACGAATGAAAGATCCTAAATTTTGTAGTCAAGTTCTAGATTATTTCATTGATGTAATGTCCTCCTCTATCACTTGTCAATTTTAGGGGAATCCCAAACCTTGTGTTAACTTGTTCATATAAGAAGTAAGCAGTGCTTCTTGCAAAGTTATCTGATAGAGCCCTTCCTTATATCCATTACATCAAGTACTCTATAGCTGCTACCATGTATCAATATTTTCTCTATTTTCTTGTTCAAAGTGGTCCCACAAAATCCAGTCTCCATATTTTGAAAATTTCTTGATGTTAGGAAGGGTGTAATGACATGAAGTCCCTCTTTAACAACTTTCCTATTCTTTGACATATACCACATGCCTTCACATATTCTTTGGCATCGTGATAGAGGGTAGGTCGCCATAGTCTTGCTAAGAACACTTTATTTGCTATTACTTCGAGACCCATATGACCTCCAACTAATCCTTCATGTTCCTCCAATATTTTTTCACTTCATCCTCCATGAGACACCTAAAAATGTGGTCTTCTCCCATGTTGTACAAGTCTACAATCAATAAAAATGGTGCCAATTTTTTAATGATATTCCATTGTTCTACTATCAACATCTCCTTTGGAAGCTCTCTTATCGATAGATATTCCCCTATATGTTTATACCATGTTGGTTTTGTACTTATCATGAATAATTGTGTATCGAGAAATTTGTCTTGCATGATCCTTGTGCAGGTTCTCTAGAGCAAATCCTTGAAATTTGGTCTACTATTACGTGCTTCTTCCTAGTCTTATTACCACTCAAAACACAAATTACTTTTATGTGATGAACCACTTGCTCACTTGTCCTTATATTTTTAGTTTTTTTAGTAAGTATAGCAATGCTTGATGATCTATGTAGAAAGAAAATGGATTGGCTAGTAGATAGTATCATCACTTTTATACTGTATAGACCATTCCTAGTGCTTCTCATTCTATGGTGTTATAGTTCTTATCTACCCTAGTTAATAACTGGATAACAAAATAGATGGGATAATCTTATTATTCCTAGGCTAAGGCACATCTAATCACAAAGTTTGAGGTATCAACATGAGCATGGAATTCTTTTCCCCAGTCTGGATATACCAAAATGGGTTCTTTCACCATATGTGACTTGAGTCCTTCAAAATCCTCTTGGTGTTCCTTCACCCACTTGAAAGGAACATTGTTACATGTAAGAGCATCTAGTGGGTAGGAAATATATGCATAGTTTCTTATAAATCTCCTATAGAAGCCCATCATTCCTAAGAAGGTTTTCATAGAGCTTACATCATGGGGTTCTTCCATCAACAATATTACTTGTAGTTTGTCTAGATCCGGCTTCAGGTCTTCTTGACACATAATAGGTCTTGGTAATTTCTTAAAAGTCACTGACAATACACACTTTCCTTTATTTAATGCTATTCAAACTCTTCGACACAACCCCATACATTTTTCTAACACCTTTAAATGCTCTATTGTTCTACCATATAGGGATTAATCATTCAATTTTTTTTTGAAATTCCCCATGGATATTTTATCAAACATATATAAGATGATTCTTTGGAAGGTAGCAAGTGTGTTTCATAATCCAAATGATATTTGATTGTATGTGTTTATGCAATTTTCTACTATGAATGTGGTCTTCAACTTATCCTCCTTTGCAATACTAATATGATTTTAACCCAAAAATCCATAAAAAAACGAATAGAATTTGTGCCTGGCTACTTATTTCAATATGGAGTTTGTGAATGGGATCAAGAAGGGTTCTTTTATAGTTGTGATACTCAAGCTTCAAAAATCTACACAAATTTGGATTTTTTTTTCTTCTCTTTTTAGGGTGATCACTATTGGTGACACCCACTTGCCTATCATAACTTTGAAAATTATACAAACTTTCAACATTTTCTTGATCTCAGTATTCACAAAAGATATGTACTTGGGGTTCATTCCCTGACAATGAGTTTAAATGTAGATAATAATGAGGATTATTGAGATGAGAGAATGCTAATGGGAGGAGAATTGGCAATGTTTCCCAAAAGAATATATTTGTATCGATAGAGTTCCAATGATGATAGTGCAATTCAGATGACAACTGATATGTTAGCCCAATTTCAGATGACAACTTCTTAAGACAAATCAGTCCTAATGACATCCTCCAAGACAACATTCAACATGACAATGGATGAATGATGACATGACTCATGATGGTCGTAACTTATGACAACTTCCTACGTGATGACACTACATTGATGACATTCATGTATGTCGGTATGATGGCATCACTTATGTCAATACTAGTCCTAACAATAGTCTGGATGTCGACTCCCCCTTATGTTAGTAGTTTGGTCTAGATGACATCGATAATATGTTAACACTTGGATTATGATGACGTCAATTCTTACAACTTTACTCGCTTTTCTAAAGGTGGTGCAAACCCATCTAACCAATCCTACCTACAATAACTAAGATAAAAATATAGAAATCTAACACCAACATGAATGGAGACACAATTAGAACAAGTGAATGATTTTTTATTATCATTGAAAATCATGTACAATTTAGTTTGTTATTGCAACAATACTACATTCAACCTTACGTTGTAATAGTCTGCATCTCTCCCTCATACATGGACTTGCTCTCCTACTACAATGGATACAATTTGAAATGTAGAGGGTCTATTTATACTTTGTCCTTGGTAGTTATCAAAATGAATAAGATAAAACTACCAGAACTACCTTTTCTAAAATAACCTTAATCAAATGCTAATTAACATAATATTGAATGTTTACAAATAATGGATGCATTTACATTATGTCTAAAATTCTAGATATTCCATTTGACTATATTACATTTTATTTGACCATTTTTACATGACATTTCATTTGATGCACAACATATATAACTTTTTACAAATAATTTCACTTTTTCTTAGTGTTGTTGACTACATGGACAACCTTCTTCTCTTGTGCCTTCTGTTATTTTCCTACCATGTCCTTTAATTTGGGCCTTGCAAGGGCAAAGAAATTGTGAAGCACAACTAAGGCCTCTATAGCTTAGGTTTGTCCAAGGTGATATACTTTGGGTAGTCCTTTGAGCCTCAAGCTCTTTCAAGGAGGGAAGAGCTTCTATGACCTTCTTCCCATTGGGCCACTTTGAACTACCCTAATCTTTTCTCTAATTTGGTCACCCAAGAATTTAGAGGAAAGCTAGGCCATGGGTCCCCCTCATTTGGATGGGGAACAATCCATGGATTTTGGATGGGGTAGATACTTATTGAAAGCAATGGCTTGTTAGCTACCATTTAAAAGGCTCCAGGTTTATTGCTTTAATTGAAACTCTTTTTAGATATCAATGAAATGATTCAAATGTTAGTTAAGAATGGGTTTGGTGGTTTAGCTTGGACATGTGGTGAAAGAAGCTTATGCAATAATCTACGATGGTTGTTCCTTCTTGGCTGCATCTTAGACAATCTTCTATTTTTGGTTGCATTATAAGTAGTAGGGGTGTTAGAACCCTTAATTTTGGCTTTAGGTAGGTGCTATGGTCAAAATTACCTCTAAGAGTAGGATTTTCCCACTATATAAAGCTTTCACTAAATGTCTTTTGCATTTATTCCTCAATCTACACATGTGCTTCTTACCATTTTTCCTTCTCCTTAGTAGGTTTTGGGTACTACTCCATTCTCCTTGCTTATGCTCCAGTTATTGCTAGCATATTTTTCTCCTTATGAGGTTTTTGCAAGTCTAGTTGAGGCTCCTAAATGTCAATGAAATTTATATTTAGAATTACTCATACTCACCTTCTTTATATAATTTGCCTCCTTATGGTTGCTAGGTCAGCACCATATACATATTATCACATTATTGTTCCTATTGACACCTTCTATTAGACTATTTGCATAATTGCATGCAAAGTGTCCCTACTATTTCATTATGAACCTCTCTTCTCATTAACAATAAATTATTCATTAATATGCAAAAATATAAAACATGCATCCACAAATAATTTCCACAATAACAATCCATACAATAAAATAGAGATAGATAATACCCTTAACGTAGGGAAACACCAATAATACTCCTTACGAAAATAATTAATCCACAAGTTCTCTAGCTCCACGATCCAAGACTCTTACAAAGAATACTTTATATAAATTTTATAATTAGGGGTACATCTCTCTTTATAAAATAATGTGATGGTTCATCTTCCATGAGTTACAAAGTGCATAATATTATAATATGGCACTATGTTATATATTATTATAATTTTATGTGTGATCCATGCCATAATACAATATTATATTATATCCCCACAAGCATATACTTAGGTATCTAACATTCCATCCCTCTTACATAAATGTTTTATCCTCAAAACATAGGAAGAAACTAAATAATTATATATTCTAAGGAAATATGAAGATTGGTATCGACTTTGATCATCCATCCATCCTAGTGAAACTCTGACTAGTGGTGTTCTTTGGTGATGTTGATTTATCCTTATGGCACTTGAATATCCATAATTAACCCTTGGATTCCATGTATGTCCATAATAGCTCCTTTTTTTCTCTATGCCTTGTCTCTATGATTATTGTCTCTCATGGTTGTGTGGATGACGATGTACTCTAATATTTGCCTATTGTTATACTTTATTTGGCTCTTTTTTCTTGCTTCCCTCATTTGGTTTGTCCCTTGTTTTTACTTTTTTTCTTATTTGTGCTACTGCCTCCTCTTGAGATTCTATTTCAAGTTCTTTTGCTTCTCCTACAATAGCCCTTAATTGTTGCTCCTTAAGCTAACAAATATATTGTACTAATATTTTCCTTTTTTTGTATCAAAACTTTATAAACTTCTTTAGTTCATTAATATTAATAGTACCCAATGTATGCAAACAAGGATAACCAAGAACAATATCTACATCATCCATCTCAATAGCATTAAAATTTGAATGTAAACATTTTTATCAATGGTAAGCTTCAAATCTTAAAAAATTGAACATTCTTACCCTCAAGTTGTATGTCTTGGAATTTATCATCACCAGATCAATATTTAGAGAGTAGAATCCTCATCCTGCGGTCGTTGTTTTTAACAAAGGTCGTAGGCATTACCATCGACGTTGATAGTGGATAACAGAGTCGACTATCTCGATCATCATTGACTACGATATGAGATAGTGGATAACAGAGTCGACTATCTCGATCATCATCGACTATGATCTAAGATATCATTTCTTAGATTTTAGATGTATATTTTACATGTTCAATATTTCCATTTGTTTTCTAATCTAGAATAGAGGCATTTCTTTTAGGATTTATGTATTCTTTTCAGTATTGCATGTATCTTTATCAATTTTTATGCATGTGCTTATGATTTACACTTTTCAAGAGTCAAGCCTCATTTCAAGAGGCCTCATATGATACTAATTTATATTGCAGTTATTTGTGTGTAGATTACTGGGCATTTCAAGGACAAATATCACAAGATCCATCATCTTGACATCAAGAAATAGAGGTCGATTAGTAATCCTTCCATAATAAAATTTAGTGGAGAATCAAGGGCCATTTAAGTGCATCTTTCCCCATTTTGGACCACATACTATGTAAATTTGTATGAAGGATGAATTGATGTTCAAGAGTTGATTGTGTCTCAGAACATATTTTTTTGCATTGGAATTGGATTTAATTCATTGTAATTCATCACTTGAATAGCTAGGGTGATCTTCAAGCTAGGGCAGTCTCAAATGGTGGTAAAATAGGTATCATTATTCAATTTGACAGGGATTCATTATACCTCAGAGGGATGTTGATTCTCTCATCAATCCATTAGGGCTCTGCTATGCCATATGCTCATCAATTTCTCTAGGGTTTGCTTATAAAATTGGGGCCTTAAATAGACACCCAATTCCTCATCCTAGCTTCATAGGGAAGCCAAGAACAAGAAATGGTTATGCTTGGGTAGTTGCAAGGATGCTTCCAAAAGCTTTGATCTCCTAACCATCCAAGAATTAGTTACGGTCAACAAATTTCACTTAAATTTGGTAGCCTAAGTTTGTTACAAGGTTAGCCGCTATCGATAGGCATGGCTATGGGCAAGTTGCTAGTAGCTACTATCGATAGATATGACTAGCTTGTAGCTGCTCTAATTGTCAGTGGTTGATGAGGTAGCTACTAATTTCATCAGTGACCATGGTTGACTAGGACTAGACTACCCTATTTGAGTGGTTAGAACCACTGTTGGATCTTGGTAAGGTCTATGATAAATCATATGGCCTGCAAAGGTGTCCATATGATTAATCTCCTAAACATGACGTATTTTAGGTATCTACATTATTTGATTTTTTTTCTTGAACTTGCAACCTCAGTCAAAGATATATTGATAAAATTACATTTGCTTCTAGGGTTAATAGAAACATTATTTTTTATATTGAATGCAACCATGAAGTCGTAAAATAGAATTTTTACATTCAAACAAATATTTTTGACCATTGTTTGGCCCTGACACAAAAGGTGTAGTTTCCTTAGCCTACACATTATTATCCTTTTCCTCCAATATCCATTTACTTAAAAATGCAACTTCAAATTCTTCCTATGTATATGTATATTTATGAGCATGAGCAAAGTCTAAATACCAAGAGAGAGCTTTCTCTTGTAAAAAATTATAAAGCTTCAAATCCCATGTCAATGGAATATTAAAAGAAAAAATTTCCACTTCCTCAACCATTCCCTTGTGTCACCATCATCTCTTTTGGTGAATAATAAAAAAATCTATGACCTCAACCCATTTTTTTCCCAAAGTAGCTAGGGTTCTAAATAACTAAATTTTCTCAAAAATGGCCCTCGATGGGATGGCCCCGCTGGGTTGGACCCATCCCATTTGTGCATTCCCCTACTCCTAGACTTCATATTTCCAAGCCCACGGGGTCCATTGTATATTTTAATCTTATTTACCATGCTTGATGGGAACTTCGCATCTGGTTGGATCATCCCAGAGACCCTGTCCCAGGTGCATTGGTTTGGTTGGTTTTAAACTAGCCTAGTTGGGGGGTTGTGGCTACTGAAAGAGGGTTTGGTATTTTTTGATCTTATTTCTTGGGATAACTATCTACTTTTTTTTGGCTTCAGGGGAGCCCGTGCTCAGTTTTTGTAGATGGTTAGCTCTTCTTGATCCAAATTAGGTTTGCTAGTGTTTATATACCTTTGGGTGTCTTAACAGAGCTCTTGCTATAGTTTGTATTTTCGGTCTTGGGTTGGGACCCTATAATTTTTGATGCAACTATGTATTTAGCTTATGTAGTTTCTCCTATTTGTAAACTAGCAAGAATATGTGCTTTTCTAATGTGGGTGGTCATATTTGGTGGTTTGTTTCTATAGTTTTAAAGGTCTTGGGGTGTGGGACCTCATGCTTCATCATTTACTATAATTATCAGGCCACGATTGAAAATCCTTGTATTTAGTTTTACTCTATTCATGAATCATCCTTGTGGTTGGGGTCTCTAGATCCTTCCTCTTAAGCCTATATTATCAGTCTCCTTTGCAAAGATATCTTGTGGCCTATCGAGATATATGTTAAAAAGGATTGAAAATCCAACTAACTTCATATTATTTACAAACTCATTATATAGGCTCTAATGGCCCAAAATACATAACCAAACCCATCAAATCATGGATTTTATCCAATATGATTAACCATAAGCTACAAAAGTGCAAGGGAGAATGCACGTAACTTCTAAGTTAATATGAAAGGAATAATGCTAACTATAAGATCCATTTTAGCTATCTTGAAGTACACACTTCCTACTTTGAGTTCACACTTACTAACACTCTAAATGACAACTAGAAGATAAATAGTGCCCACAAGTGCATGTGAGAAGGAGAATCACTTACAATTATTAATTTGCAAGAAATAAACTATGCAAACCTATCTAGGAACTACTAGAGGGGTCATATGAGTGATCAAACATCAATACTCATCATTCCTCCCCAAAATAGAAGCATTGGCCTCCAAAGCTTTCAGAAGAGTAGGAAAGTCATGGGACATCTGATGAAAAGAAATCCAATGAGCCTGATGTGGCAGATGTCCTCGCCGAGCCACAAGATATGAGGTGGTAGAACCCTGGCGAGTCTGTCAAGTCTTTGTGTCATAGATCTGATCAAAATCCAATGGTAACTGAGAATCAAGAACCACATCCATAGGATGACTGATAGCTGGTGCGATCTCCAATGTAGAGTCAAAGTACAACTTCAAAAGATCTACATTGATGACGTCATGAATTCCCAAGTGTGCGGGAAGATCAAGGTGTAAAGCATTCTCGGACACCTATTAAAGAATAGTATAAGGCCCATAGCAAATTGGTTTGATTTTACTATGAGTCTTATCAGTAATACGCCGCTTGTCAAGATACAACCAAACTTTGTCACCAACCTAAAATGAATGAGGAATTCGATGTTGATCCATGGCCTTTTTTTGTTGCTGCTGTGTCTTTTGCAAAATATCAATCATCTTTGATTGAAGATTGTGCAAGTGCTAAATAAATGAGTAGGCCTTGTATTGCTCCTTCTGAAGATGTGAAGTGATAGGAGAAGGCAAGGACAAAGGTAACTCATAAGGTGCCAAGGGCTGAAATACCATACAAACCTCAAAAGGTGAGTGACCTGTAGAAGAATGTAGAGCCCTATTGTAGGCATGTTCAATATGAGTGAGACTCAAGTCCCACTTTGTTGGTGAAGCATGATGATAGATTCATAAACTTTGCACAAGGGTATGATTTACCACTTCAGTCTGCCCATCGGACTACGGATGATAGGCGGTGGAAAAGTTAAGGGAAACTCCCAAAATTTTCCATAAAGAATGCCAAAAGTGACCCATAAAGTGTGAATCACAATCTGATATAATTCTGGTAGGTAGACCAAAGGAACACCAAATACTGTCAAAGAAAAATTGGGCTAAGTCGGCTACAGAACTTGTCTTGCGACATGGAATAAACTTAGCCATCTTACTAAATCTGTCAACCAACACGAACACACAATCATGTTGTTGCACTGTCATGGGAAAACCACTAACCAAATCCATGGAAATGCTTTCCCAAGGATGAGAAGGAATGATCAAAGGCATGCCTAAGCCAAACTTTAGGTTAGCTGGTTTTGAGCGACAATAAACTGCACACTGTTTGAGAAATTTCAACACATCCCTCTGCATTTTAGGCTAGTAGAAAAATATTTGCAAGTGATGAATTGTTTTGTGCTTTCCAAAGTGACCACCATAAATTATAGAATGATATTCCTTAAGAAGTGAAACTCTAGGCTCAAAAGTAACACAAACCTTATCCAATTTGTAAAGAAGTCCTTCTTTGATGTAGAAATCTTGGAAAGGACGCAAATTGGAAGAAGGCTTACTCACTTGCTCAAATATTTTTCCAAAATTAGGATCTTGTGAATACTGATTAGGCCAAGTCTAAAATCCCAAGTGTGAAGTGGACATAACTATTAAGGCAAGAGCGGTAGGAGGCCTACTCAAACAATCAACAATAGTATTACTCTTCCCCTTTTTGTACTTGATCACCAAGTGAAATTGTTGGAGGTAAGAGGCCCACTTCATATGTCTTGACTCTTCAATTTTACTTTGAGATTGTAAAAACTTAAGAGGCATATGATCAGTGTGTACTACTGTATATTTTTCCAAAAGATAATGTCTCCAGTACTTGATAGCTTGAACTAATGCATACAACTCCTTGTCATATGTAGAATAGTTCAACTTAGCAGCAGAAATTTTTTCTGAATGATAAGCAACTGGATGACCATTCTATTTGAGAACAGCTCCTAAGGCAACTTTAGAGGCATCCATTTCAATCTCAAAATGTTGAGAGAGGTCAGGTAAAGTTAACATAGGTGTTGTACAAAGTTTATTTTTGAGTTTCTCAAAGGCAATCTCTTGGCTTTTCTCCCAATGAAATGGAACTTTAGACTTAGTAAGATAATGCAATGGAGCTGCAAGGGTGGAATATTGAGGAATGAACTTGCGATAAAAAATTCGCAAGTCCTAGGAAACTCCTTAACTCAGTGAGAGTTGAAGGAGGGGACCACTTAAGTAAAACATCAACTTTGGTGGGATCTACTTGAATTCCACTTTCACTAATCACATAACCAAGGTAAGAAACTGAAGTATTGCCAAAAGAACACTTGGAAGAATTGGCATATAATTGATTCTTCGAAGAATATCAAGTGTATGATGGATATGCCTAAGGTGTTCCTCCCAAGTTTTTGAGAATATAAATATATCATCAAGATATATTATTACAAATTTGTCAAGTACATCATGAAATACATCATTCATCAACCTCATGAAGGTTGCAGGAGCATTAGTAAGACCTAAGGGCATGACCAACCATTCAAAGAGGCCCATATTCGTTTTAAAAGTTGTCTTCCATGTATCCTTAGCTTGGATATGCACTTGATGATATCCACTTTTGAGATCTATTTTTGAAAAGAACTTAGCTCCTTGGAGTTGATCTAATAAATCATCAATGCGTGGTAGTGGATATCTATTCTTTATAGAAATTCTATTCAAAGCACGAAAATCAATGCACAATCTCCAAGTGCCATATTTTTTAAGAACCAACAAAATAGGTGAGGCACAAGAAGAAGTACTTTCCTTAATGAAACCCTTAGAAAACAAATCTTCTATTTGCCTTTTTATTTCTTCATTTTGCAAAATAGATTGTCTATACATGGGAGCATTAGGTAGTGAAGAACTAGGAATGATTTCAATGCTAGGATTAATTGTGTGATTTGGAGAAAGAGACTTTGGCTCCCGAAATATGTGTGAATAATTTTACAATATTTTATCCATTGAAGAGTGTTGCTTTGGAATGGATGTGGATGTAGTAGTATTTTTAGAGCAAATGAAAATTAGAGCAACATCACCACCTTTTTTAATTACTCTTTTTGTTTGCTTGGAATTTAGAATGATTTTAGGAGTGTTGGTGCTTTTAATGAGAAAGACCTGACCATATTTTTGAAGTGTGTAGGTTATTTTGAAATCATCATGAACAGCTCTCCTATCATACTGAAAAGGTTGTCGAAGCAAAATCCCACAACAATCCATAGGAGTCACATCATAGGTGACTTGATCTATGAAATGTGGGCCAAGTGCAAATTTTAATGTGAAAGTGTGAGTGATTTCTGAGCCCCTTCCACTATCCTTCCAACCAAAAGAATAAGGTTGAGGATGAGGCTCCATAGGTAACTTCAATTGCTCGAAAATGGACCTCGCAATTAGATTTTTCTGTGAGCCATTATCCACTATACAATCTATTGCAAAATTATGGAGCAAATGAGCTCGAGTGATGAACAAAGCATCACGAGCGCCCCCTGATGAACTTACATTTACCAAGGTACCTCGTAATTCCACGTATACTCTAATTTCTCCTACTGACTTAAGGGGACCTTTGGAAGCATCCTGTTCTTGAGTAGTGATGACTAAACTTTTCTTCTTAAGCTTAAAACAATCAGCTTTTTCATGACCTTTCTTCTTACAATAGTTACAAAACTTTTTTTTTTTTGAAGAAGGTTTGGAAGAAGAAGAAGAAGAAGAAGAAGAAGAATAATAAGGAGTAGAAGCGAAAGGGGAAGGAGAAGAAACATTCTTCTTTTGAGCAAAATTCTTCTTTGGTGAGAAAGAACTATTCCCTTTTGATGAGTTTGCAACCACTTGAGTAGCAGGTGCACGGAATGCCTATGAATGCGCTTTGAACTTGTCCTCCGCAAGTTGTGCCTGGTTGAAAACTAAATCCAATGTTTCCATAGAAATAAACATAATTTCCCTGTACAAATGTTCCAACAAACCACTTTGAAATTTGAGAATCAAAGCTTTAATATCTTCCTCCACATTCAAAAGTATCTTGTACTTGTTGAACTGAAAGATATATTCCTGCACAGTCATATTAGTACCTTGCCGAAATCGAAACCACTGAATGACCAATTCCTTAGAATAATTGGAAAGATAAAAATTGGTCTTAAGACAATCTACAAGCTCATCCCATGAGGTGAGTTCATCATGACCTCTTTTTCTTTCAACAAGTACTTTGGCTAAACCAAAAAGTTTTAGCTTAGCATATGGAACCATATCCTCGTCTGAAAGCTGAGTGTAAGAAAACCATGAACTCATGTCAAGAATCCAACTATTCAAGAATTTAGGGTTTTGGGAACCATCATAAAGTGGTACTTCACAGCGAACTCTCAGGCGAGTATCCTGAGCAAAAGTCGAAGCATTGTGGAGAGAAATATCATTTACCTTCATTGCAAGGTTACCAATAACTTCCGCCATGGTAGTATCGTTAGCTTTATCTACTAAAGCATTTAAAACATGTGCAAGTTCTGCCACTTGGGCAGCCAAGTCAGAAGCCAAGTGAGATCGGGTATAATCCAGGAGTAAATGGAAAAAGCACTGAAAATCAAGGTAAAAATTGGAAATTCCTTGTTACAATGTTGTGCCCTGAAAAATACTCCTAAGGCTCACAATTTAAAAATTTAAACTAACCTAAGGTTTACAGTTTATATTTTATTAATTTAAAAATAACTTAAGCAAAAAATAAATATAATTAATCAAAGATTAATTAATTTAATTAAGTTATTAAAAATTAAATTAATAAAAAATAAAAATAACATGCATAACCTTAGAATAGAAAAATAAAAAAAAAAAATTACAATTTTACCCTCAGTAAACTAAACTCCACTTGCTATGCATGAATTGTTGAACTTCACTGACACGTTTCATGAGGTGGCCAATCATGATTCTCTATGCAAAAATACTTGTAGAGGCGGCCAATCCTGTCGTGCGCTAAGCAACGACAGGTCCTGCCAAGCCTGCAGATTGCAAGGCTACGACAGATCTGTCTAGCGTGTAGGTAGGCCGCAGAGTCGGCAAGTCTACAGTGGTGGTAGTGCCTGCAGCCATGCAAGGCTACTAGGCCCGCAAGCCGGTAGCACCTGCAATGACTGCAAAACTTGTAGCTCGTGCAGGTTGTAGTGTAGGCTACAGGGCATGCAGCTTTCATTGCACATGTAACCTGTAGCTCTTGCCGGCTGCAAATCATGAAACTTCCACTACACGAGAAGCCTACAACACCTTCAGGATGTAGATCGTGCAGCTGTCGCTGCACATGTAGCCTGCAACCCTACTGGCTATAGATCGTGCAACTTCTGCTACACGAGAAGCTTGTAGCACCTACAAGCTACAGATCGTGTAGCTATCACTACACATGTAGCCTGCAGCACCTGCAGGTTGCAAACCATGCAGCATCCGCTGCACTGTAGCAGGCACGCTGCGGTGGTCAAACATCGGAGGCTATCAAGATACAGCCAAATGCTGGCTCAATGAGCCCTTTCGACTAATTTTTTTTTACAATAAAATTTAAAAATTAATATATCAAAACAATATATTAATTTAAAATTAAGTTTGCTAACAAAAAATGAAATTTTAAATTAACCAGAAGGTTAATTTAACTACATGACAAACTTAAATTTTTACAAATTATAGCAATTTTTGAAGGTAAATTACCTTCAAAGTTTCTAACAAATTGTCAATTGTCTATAATATCACCAAGACCCCTTCAGTAGCTTTCCTTTCAAGATCCAGTCGACACATGACCAACGTTTGAAAGGCAACCAGACCCAAGTCAACACACGACCTGGTGTAGATGCTCCTTAGTCTTCAAGACTCTCAATGGCAAAAACGTCTGGAACGATAGGCTCCCTAATTCGCATTTCACCATAAGAGAAATCCAAACCTGCCAAAGGATTTTTGTAAGACAGAAATTAGGGTAAACTTCTCCTATACTTCTTGAGCATACAAAGAAAGTTGGAATGAGGATTTTGACGCCTAAGGAACTTCCTTCTGTGAATGGTTTTCAAGCTCCCCTTGAGCTTGAACCGAGTCCTCAATGAGAAATAATTTCTCATAAAAAAATAATCTATCTCCTATCTTCTCACCTCACAAGCCCTAGTGCAAACTTGAACTAGGCTCTGATACCAATAAAAAGGATTGAAAATCCAACTCACTTCATATTATTTACAAACTCATTATATAGACTCTAATGGCCCAAAATACATAACCAAACCCATAAAATCATGGATTTGATCCAATATGCTTAACCATAAGATACAAAAGTGCAAGGGAGAATGCACGTAACTTCTAAGTTAAGAGGAAAGGAATAATGCTAACTATAAGATCCATTTTAGCTATCTTGAAGTACACACTTCCTACTTTGAGTTCACACTTACTAACTAACACTCTAAATGACAACTAGAAGATAACTAGTGCCCACAAGTGCATGTGAGAAGGAGACTCACTTATAATTATTAATTTGCAAGAAATAAACTATGAAAACCTATCTAGGAACTACTAGAGGGGTCATATGAGTGATCAAACATCAATCCTCATCATATGTTATCTGCTAATCCACTTTCTAGGCCTTGTTTTTGTTTTAGCCATTCGTGGGATGGGTCTTTGCGTTTCTCATGCTCTTTTGAACATGATTTAGTTTTTACACCAGTCTATTTTTCCTATGCATCTGGACGAGATTCTCTTGTTGGGTTAGCCTCTGATGGCCCTATCCCTTCCTGGATAGGATCCTCCTTTGTTGTAGATGTTACCTGATGGTTAATCCCTAGTGGGATTTATTTGTTCCTACTGATTTTCTCGGGCTTCCTTAGATAAGTTGTTCATTTTTTATTTTCCCATTGCTCCTTTTGCTGGTTTTTGGTTTCCCGAACCCTTATGGGTGGGATGGCCCCATCAGGATGGACCCGATGGGATTGTAAGTATAAATTTTAATTTTGATTTTTTTGCTTTGGTGGTAGCTGGTTTTTCTACTCTCGTGGTTTTGCCAACTCAATTTTTAGGTAGGAATCTAAGTTTAATTTAAAATTTCATATTTCGGGATTGTCCCTTCGGGACCTTCTTCCTATTGTTTAGCTTTTGCTTGTTCAGGTTTGGGACCACCCTTGTGGCTTGCCCTAACCTTTCTTTTTGGTCTATGGACCTGATGGTTTTTGTAATCACTTTGTAATAAGGTTTTGGGACCCTTTCAAAACCCACTTTTAATCCATCCATCTATCAATTTTTTTTTGAAATCTCATATATTCCTTTCTTCAAACAATTAAATTTGGAAATTTTCTTCAAAATAAAACAAAGATAAATGATTTGCTTACCCAGATTGAGAGATATGATTTTTTTTTATTGCATATATTTTTTGTGCAACCCAAAAACAACATCAAAATCCCAAATTTCATAGTTGTAACTCATTCAATACTTATAGAAATTTAACAAGTGCTAGTTGTTTTTATATTATTCAAAATAATCTACATGTTGGTGCAAAAATATTTTGAAAATGATTGCTAAAAAAATTAATATGAATTTTTTCTTTTGAAAAAAATTCGCATAGCCAAAAAACAACACAAATACCCCAACTTCAAATTACCATAACTTCCTCAATAGTTATCAAATTTAAACAAATGAGCAGTCATTTTTTATAGTACTCAAAAAAATCTACATGTTAGAACAAAATATTCTAAATATAATTGTTAAAAAAAGATATGGCCCGTATAAGATGTGACATTTTTCTAAAAAATGTGCCCTATCTCTACAAAAACAACCCCACTACCAAATGTTATGAATCTCTCTTCTCATAAACAATAAATCACTCATAAATTTGTAGAAATATCAAACATGCATCCACAAATAAATTCTACAATAACAATCCACACAATAAAATAGAGATAGATAATATCCTTGAGGTAGGGCAATGCCAAGAATACTCCTTAAGGGATGAATCACTCCACAGGTTTTCTAGATCCATGAGTCAATAATATTACAAAGAATACTTCATATGAATTTTATAATTTGGGGTACATCTCTCTTTATACAAGAATGTGATGGTTCACCTTCCATGAGTTATAAAGTGCATAATATAATATGGCACTATGTTATATATTATTATGATTTTATGTGTGACCCATGCCATAATATAATATAATATTATATTATATCCCCACATGCATATACTTAGTTACCTAACATATTTACATATTTAACACTAAATTATTGGTCTTCCATCCAAATCATATTGCAAGTGGTCCTCTCCTCTTGTGGCTTGATTCCCTTCTTGCAGTTGTCTTTGTCCTTGGAGGTTGTTTTAGTATCTGCCACTCATTGCTCCTTGTCCACTTTTAAAGTGCTTAGTTTTTCATATTTCACATATTTTTTCACCATTAGTGTATGATGCTTCACACTTCAAAAATTAAATGGGTAATCTAAATGTGTCGTACAACTTCATAAATATTATAATATGCCTTCTTTAGAAAATTGACATTGGTGTGGCCCTTTGATTTACAATTAGAATACCAGGTGTCCTTATATTTTTCTTATTTACCTTAATGTCATTGATCATGTGCTCCATATTCTTTTGCATGGCTTATATTGTGGCATTCAAGTCATTATGATCACTATCTAAAATATCATTTTGATCATGACTTATACTTCCTCCTCCAGTTATTATCGTCTTCATTTTTCTATCCAAACTTAACACTCTATCAAAAGCTTCTTGATAAGTGGTTGTTAGAACCACTTCATGTTCTTCTTATATTGTACCGATATTCCATCTAGAAACCATTGATTTTGTAGCCCATATTCTAGCTTGACCTCCTTCTTTTTGATTAGTTACTTCAAATGATAATTGTATGATTTAATATTCTCATCCTTCTACTTCATTGAATAGATCTCACTAATAATCTCTATTTCATCACAAAATAGTATGAATTACTTATTGAATTCAATCTTAAAATTTGACTAATCCATTAAGGGTTCTCTCTTTAGGTTTCAATCAATTACTAATCCATGCAATATTGCTAGGAACAATCTCATCCATGTATCATCATTTGTTACTTTGTTTTTCTTCCATATCATTTTGTAAACTTTGGATACTTCTCCTTGTCTATAGCTACAACAATTTTTGCCATTGGTGGTTGTTTGAATCCACTCATATAACCTTCAATTAATGTTTAACTATCTATAACACTCTTCAATATCTTTCTTGTGTACCTATACTTCATGAATACATGAACATAAGTTATAGTCTTTGGAGCATACTCTCCCATGATTTTTCTTGTGCTTGAATCACATCCTCTAAAAATCTAAGCACTCTCTCTTGCACTTGTGTTGGAGTCACCAGTTGCTATGCATCATCTTGTGCATGATCAACATTGGCATTTCCTTCACCTCTCATGCAAATTTTCTCTATGACCCAATCTACATTTGCACTTTATGCCTCCACTTATGCATCACCTCCATCATCAAAAGCGATGTTTTCACGTTCTAAATTCTTCATCCAAACTTCCCTCCTAAGTATTCTAAACTTGTTCTAGTTTTAGCACTCATATCTCCTCATCAAGAAGCTTTGTCAACACTCCATTATCAACACATAAGTCTATCTCATCAACATGTAAGTCATTCTTGTGCTTCACATTTACATGCTCTCCTTGGTGTTGTTCTGCAATACTTCAAATTTGTCTTGTTAATTTGTCTCTTATCCTTCTGTGTCCATGTCTCTCACATCCTCACATCAATTTATTTATCATCTATGTCTCTTATCACCAAGCTCCACACAGTCATTGGTTTAAAATTTATACAATAATGATGCCAAAAGTAGCATGACGATGTATTTTGTAGTTGAAGGAATAAATAATGAATGATAGGCTATGTTGACAAGGTAACTCTACAACATGCAATCTAAATGGTCAATAATACATTACATTTGATGGCCCTACACAACGTAGCTAGTCAAATGACCTAGTTTGTAGTCTATATGGCTTGGGATAGTAATTAGATGGCTTGGCTATCAAGTTAGGTGATATTATCTTGCATGGGACAACTAGAGTTCAAGTCCAAATGACCTAGTACAATTGTCTACAACAAGTAGTAATAAGGAAAATAGTTTAGAATATCTATCTACAACAATATCAATCAGATGCAAACACATGCAATAAGAATACACAATGACAATGGTTGAATGGTGTTATTGCTATTAACAAAGATACATCTTTGCAATATAGTTATATCTATATGAATGTGTATATGTACACTACATGACCATATTCTCTACAACATCTTCCTCTCTATGTGTACATACCATCTACCATGTACCCACTCAAATGAATAATAGGGGCTATTTAAACTTGTGGGAAGGTAATTATTCCCAAATACCAACCTGTCACCTCACCTCCTTTACATTACATTTATTACATATTTATATTTTATTTTATTTCCAACTATATGCCAAAATACATGACAATTAAATGACTTATTACTCATGTGTACGCTAATACACACTTAAATAAACATTACAACTATTACATCAAAACTAAATATTGCACATACTTGACTTTTGACACCTTATTCTATTTTTGGTTACAAGGTGGTGCATCAAAACTAGTATTTACAATTGGTAAAAATGACCCAGTTCTTGATGACTTAGGAAAATAAGGGATAAAAATAGAGATAAATAATAGATAAACCTAAAAAGAGATGCTTTCAAAGAAAATCATATTTATAAATAATGAAAACATTGGCAAGAATAGAAGTTGCTAATCTAAGAGCATAAATTTATTTTGCCATCTTTACCACAACCATCTTCACTTTATTACCATCCCTAATTTCTTCTACTCCCATATCTATTTTCTCTTACCTTGTTATTTCTTCTACTTATATTTCTCTAATCCCTTAAAATTATTCTATTATTCCTATTCCACCTCAAGTAAGCACAATATCAATCTTAGGATTACCAATAAGTTTACCGATTCATGATGAAGGATCATCCCACACATAATCTTCACTCAAATTTGCCATATCATAATTTATGCCACACCATCAACTATTCCATCATCTTGCACCCATACTTTGACCCCCCACATGAAAAGTGTCATTGTATCATCCCTTGTGTCATCATCTCAATCCATTTCATCATTTGTTACTATTTGATTCACATCATCATCCCTGTCATTGTGTCAATCTAGTATCACCATATTTATTGGTCCACTATTAACTATAGATAGAATTATGTTGTTCCATCATATATCATTTAATCCACACTATGAAGAAGCACCTCATCCTTGATATCTACTAGTCATACCCTCACTTGGTGAAAATGGGTCATGATAGAAAAGGCAGAGAGGAATATTAGATATCTTGTAGGAGGTAAGAAAGTAGATTGATCAAGACAACATCAGTGAAAATAATATTAGCATCTATTACATACATGATCTACCAATCATGGCTAAGGAAAAAAGAAGAGAGTATTGGTTATCAAGGCACTTTAAATATAAAATATGAAGGTGAAGTGCTCAGTGGTGGGGTAAGTTTAATTCCTTTGGGACCAAATGTGATAAGACACTCAATAAGTGTGATAACTTGATCTTTAGAGATGAAAAAGCAACTAAACAAGAATCCAACATCCAAGGCAAAGTGCACCAAAGTATTCCTTATCTAATAAGTAGATAAAATAGATGGTTAAATCAAATAATAATATGGTAATCATACATTTGGAGATATCCCACAAGCAAGAGATACTCTAGTGATGTAAGCTACCTATGACACTCTCAAAATTACTATTGATGAATTGAGAAAGAAGATGCAAGAACTACCAAATAAAGGATCATCGAGGGTATTTCCCAATCAAGAAAAACTAAAAATAATGAAGGATGTTGCCAATGCCATTTATGAAGATAAAGCCAAAGTGAAGGTAATATTACCTAATTCTTCAAAGAAGATCATTGAACCATAAATTCTATTGGATAAGTCAATAAATTAAAAGGATAAGTAGAAGATCCTCCTAAGACATCAATATGAGGAATTGGTGTCGAACACCAATATGTTGATGTTCTAGATGTATCCTCTTGCACTATTTTATGGGTAGTTTCAAACTTGTTACCCCAGAGCTAAGCAAAGGTGATCTACAATTTTATAATTTTGTAGTAGAAATTCTAATTTTGAATACTATATGCCCAAGGACAAAGGAAGGATTTAGTATCTCTCATTCATTGAGCTTGGCACCTCATGAAGCCATTATAAATGTAGTGAGTAGTCACCACCTTGGAATTCATAATTTTGAAATAATATAAAATAATGAAATCAACCCATCAATGCATTCCAAAACTCCTCAAATGCAATTACCGATTCGTTCCTCAAGGTGCCAATTGGTTCAAAAATGATCCATTGGCAAAGTGGATAGACTGGCTTGTAGGAGTGAGTTGCTAGGAATTTGCTAGTGAATCACTAGCATAGTGGAGTGATTTGTTTACTTTTTGAAGTGAATCAGTTATAGGCCTACAAAAGGATAAAAATGCAAGCATAGATCTCGAGAAGAATATTGGAAAGTAATATTTTGACATGTAATGGTGCTATAACTCATTTTGAAATCCTTCTAATTCATTTAAAGGTATAATTAGAGGTATGTAACATTTGGAGGTGAATCATTTTGTTAAATATGTACTAAATATTTACTCTTACTATGAGTAAAAATTCTCACCCCAGGTAACTCATGGATAAACACCTACTATAAATTGGATCCATTATCTCTATAAACATTTGTTGACCATGAGAATTTAGAGCTACACTATGTGAGATCCACATTGTGTTTTATAACTCATGAAATTGGTAGGAAATTGATAAGTCTTTTGATATCCATCAATGGTACTACCCTCGTGGATTGTAAAATGTGTGGTGATTGAGGTAGGCACATCTCTTTTCCATATTTTCATTTGTTATACAATTTATATTAGTTGAATGGGTACATTTTTTTTATTTGTATTATCATGTGTTGATTGATTACACACTTTCATTACTATAATTATAGTCATATTTACTTTAAATCCCTCACACCCTAAATTTCATAAATTTATTTTTCATGAATTTTACTTTTTGTATTTACTTTATATAGTTTGATTTCATGCAGTTATATTATGTTAGACTATAAATTAGAAAGGATATTATGGATACAACATAAATCTAGAGGTTAGAAGAATTCATAAACCCTTCCATCCCAACTTGTTCAAAAAAAAAATTAGGATGCATAAAAATTCATATTAGAAGTTAGACAATTTTTTGATTTAACAATAACCCATGATGTGGATAAACTAGTATCAAAGTAGATTTCTCATTTATTTTGAATAATTTTATTTGTTTACAATTAATCTCACCAAGAAGAGAGCCTCCAATATGCTTCATCACCATATGCCCCTCACACACATTTGCAGTACAAGAAGAAAAGCATCACACTAGGTTTTATGTTCAAGTACCTTTAAGAACACTGCATTGGTAAAGAAAAACCTTATATGGAAAATCAACAACTATAGAGAGTCTCAATATGTCATGGAGCTCATTTTAGATGCCTTTGAGGAATAGAGGAATACATTTTTTGAATATTTTCATGATCTCATGATCAACATGGAAACATCTTCTAATATTACAAACCCTACATCTTCCAAATCCATAATCCACTCAAGGTGTAGGTATACATCAACATTTCATTCTTCCCAAGCTATATTAGTGATAAATATTTAGATACTTGGATTTTGTAGCTACAATTATACTTTTCTACCAACCATTATTTTATGTTGATAAGATTGCTTTCAAATCCTTGAAGATATCAAAGTCAGTTGCATATTGATGGGAAGACACTGCCAATAAGCTTATAGGCGATGGAGACTTGCCAACACATGGAATCATTTGTCAAGTTATTTATACTTTTTTCTACCAATTGTATCATTATGAGGACAAGCACATGTGTTTCCAATAGCTACACTAGGATAGATATCAATCCATCAAGCATTAAATTGATGAGTTCAATGATATTCATAATCCACTTTGCATTAACAATGAAAAGAAACATCATATCCTTAATAGTGGACTCTAATATTACATATACTCATAAATTAATTTCCTGTGAGACAGTCAAATTCTCCCCAAGATCGAAGAATTCTCCACAAGATCAATCACACACAAAATAGGAAAACCCACAACACCAATATTAAGTGGTAAAACCCTACTTTAAATGAAGAAGGGAAACATCCACTATGAATCTCACTATATTACTCAATGATTCAAAAATACAAGAATGCTTCAATGTTATGCAACAATATGCATCAACATGATATGATTATATGTAGTAGACAACACCCCTAAATAAAGAGAAGCTTTTCTACTACAACCCTAAAATTACCCTAATATTATCACAATATTATCTTGAGATGTGTGACAAATCTTATCACAATATTATCTTGAGATGTGTGACAAATCTTATCACAATCTTATCTTAAGATGTGTGGCAAGTGGCATCTATCAAATATTAAAAAGTGATTGGTTACTTTTTAATATTTTCTAGAAAAGAGGAAATAAATTTTTCCCACAAATTAAATATTCCTAGCACCCTTATTTTATTTATTAATTGGGTGGGAATATTTTTACATAAAATAGAATTATTTTCTAATTCAAATATTATTCTTTAGAATTTATATTTTAGTCTAAGAATAATTTACACAATGTTGCATTACATATTCCAACACTCCCCCTTAATGCAATATTGGGGAAAGGAATTATGAAACAAAGAAAAATTCTCCCCCTAAAGATACAAACAAGGATGAGAATCAAATGAGTAATATAGTTACAATGAGCTTCTATGACCAAGAATGGTCTACAATAAGGCACCAATACAAAATGGGCCAAAATGAGACTTCAAGCCCCCAACATAGTAGCTTCAGATACAAGTAGCTTACAAAGTCATCCATCAACCACAAGTGGTTGCAAATGACAAGAAGAAAATATCACAAGGTTGTCTTTAGTAATCCTACAAAACCCCAAACAGAAGTACGTGCAAGCTACAAGCATCTCAACATAAGATAAGTTAGATACATCATCATAAATATATTCACCATAGCATATATGAATATCCAAAGATGATAACAAAACTGATCTAACAAATAGTGAACTATAAGTCATCACAAAAATATGCCAAGCCATACTTATAGTCATGTGCTATATAGTTGATTAAAAAATATCATGTACAAAGTTGCATAAAGCAAACAAGGAGTACCATGATAATGCAAACTCTAAAGTACCATGTACAAAGTAGCACAAGGCTAACAAAAAGTACCATGTACAATATTTGCATAAGGTATATTAAAATAATAAAGTGTGCACATCGGTTGCATAAATCCAACCATAAAATATCAAAGTAGCATAAATGCTAACAAGAAAGTACCATGATAAACCAATTGCATAATGCCAACTACATAAAAACATGTAGAAAGTTGCACAAGGCAACAAGAAAGTACCATGTAAAAGAGTGGCATAAAGCAATTGCATCATATACCATAATTGCACAATTCCATATACAAAGTAACATGTACAAAATTTGCACAAGGCAAACAAGAAAGTACCATGTTCAAAAGAGATGCAAAAAGCAATTATACCACCAAATATCAACTCATATATATAGCACAAAACACCTCATAATGATGAAGTTTTCATCACACAAGTGTAACTACACTTCATTCCCCCTCGAGGATAACTCCACCAAACTAAGTGATTCCCTCAGCTTACAAAACTGCTCCTTGGGAAGAGGTTTGGTGAACAAATCAACAGAATTAAAAGATGATGGGCAATACTCCAACTGAATAGTCCCATCAAATACCTTCTCTCTGATAAAGTGGGATTGGATTTTAACATGTTTTTTCCTTTGATGCATTACATGATTTTTAGCCAAGGCAATATCTGAATAATTATCGAAGAGCAAACGTGAAGGATCAAATTGCTCAAAGCCAATTTCCTTCATGAGGGTACGAAGCCAAACCGCTTCCTGTGCAGCTGTTGTCATAGCCTTATACTTCACTTCCATTATAGAAAGAGCAATTGTATCTTGCTTCTTGGAATACCATGAGATAGTTGCAGACCCAATACTAAAAACATATGTTGTGGTAGACTTTATCTCTATTCTATCACCTCCAAAATCAGAATCAACATAGCCAAAAAGAGCAAAGTAAGGAAGCCTAGAATACTTGAGTGCCAAATCTAAAGTACCTGAAAGGTACTTTAGAATCTTATTGGTAGCTTGTAAGTGCTCAATATAAGTTTTATGCATGAACCTAACCATCATACCAACTGCAAAAGCAATATCTTGCCTTGTGATGGTAACATAAAGAAGACTACCAATGAGCTACCTATACAATGTAGCATTAGCCAACTGAGATTTTGTACTTACTTCCAACTTAACCCCTGTAGAAATAGGAATGGAAGTAGGATTTTCATCCTCCAAATCAAACCTCTTAAGAAGATCTTCAATATACTTGGATTGACTCAAAAAGGTACAATCCTCATGCTGATAAACTTGCATGCCAAGATAGTAGTGTAGAAGACCAAGGTCAGTCATTTCATACTCTAACTTTAATTTGGAGATGAAATAAAAAATGGCCTCATTCTCATTTCCAGTCATAACAAGGTCATCAACAAATAGAGCAATTAAAATTACCAAGTTATCCTTCCTAAGCACATAGATATATGTATCTGAATAACATTTATCAAAACCAAGAGATAAGAAGTAACCTAAAATCTTCATGTACCATGCTCTAGGTGCTTGCTTCAGACTATACAAGGTTTTCTTTAGTTTACACACAAGTTTTTACTTACCTTGTACAAAAAATCCTTGTGGTTGACTCATGTAGATATCCACATCCAAATCACCATTTAGAAAGGTACTTTTCACATCAAGCTAAAAAATCTGCCAACCTTGAGCAGCAAAAATAGTAATGATAAGCCGAATTGTGGGCATTTTGGCAACTGGTGCAAAGGTTTCATCATAGTCAATGCCATGTTTTTGAGCATAACCCTTAGCAACCAATCTAGCCTTATACTTTTCTATCTCTCCATTAGAATTGTACTTGATTCTATAGACCCACTTGTTCCCAATAACATTTCTCTTATTAGGATAAGGCACTAGATCCCAAGTTTTATTATTTAGAAGAGAATCCATCTCAACCTTCATGGCATCAACCCAACAAGAGTGTTGTGAAGCTTCTTGGTAAGAAGTAAGCTCATGATCATTCTCTATCTTAGCTATAAGAGACATGGTAAGGGTCATACTTCTAGTTATCCTTTGGCTAACTAAATTTTTCTCTTTAGGACCCCTAGAATGATGCAACCACTTGGTCCTTTTGACACAAGGCCCACCATTTTCTAACTCAAGAAGTTCTTCATTGAATTTAACATCTCTTGAAACAAATACAACGGATGAAGAAGGTGAGTATAATTTGTAGCCCCTATGTTCTACATCATAGCCAACAAAGATGCATTTTTTAGACTTTTTGTCCAATTTCTTCCTCTTTTCTAAAGGAATATATGAAAATGCATCACATCCAAACACTCTTAAGTGTGAAAAATTTGGCTTCTTACCATTCCAAACCTCATAAGGAGTCTTCCCCTCAACTGATTTTGAATGACACCTATTAATAATGTAGATTGTTGTACTGGCTACTTCACCCCAAATAAATTGAGGTAAGTGGTCACCAAGCATGCATCTTACCATCTCCATGATTGTCTTATTTTTCCTCTCTGCAACACCATTTTTTTGAGGAGTGTATGGACAAGTAAACTATATTTTGATCCCATGAGAAGAACAAAACTCATTGAAATCATTGCTATTGTACTCCCATCCATTATCATTTCTAATCATTTTTATCTTTGCTCCCTTTTGATTTTCTACCAAAGCTTTGAACTCCTTGAAGTCTAGTCTTATCACCAATGACAACTGAATTTGAAGAGTGCTTATGAAAGTCCACAAACTTATCCTTTTCAAAACACATGGTTTGTGCATCCAGAATCTAACACCCATTCATTAGAAGTATATGAGTCAATGGAGTAGAGGGCACAAACAAAGGAATTTTTATTATAATTTTTCTTTACATAAGGTCCTTGTCCCTTACCCTTTTCTTGCTCTTCCTTTTCTGCAATATTCTTCTTCTTGAAATAATTTTATTTCTTGTGGCCTTTCTTACCATAAAAGTTGCAAGTGAAATCAACTCTAGGCTTGTTGGATTGGAAATTTTGATTTTTCCTTCCCTTGTATTCTTCTTGAAGGAAGCCTTAGTGGCACTCAAGGTAACATTATTCTCCTTGAAAACTTGACCATTCACTTTGTCTCTATTAAGAGACTCTTCATGTTGAATTAATAATTGTGAAATAGTGTTGAGAGGAATGCCATCCTCTTCTTCCTCTAGCCTAGTCTCAATAATGGTGATAAAATTCTTTAACTTGCTTAACAAGTTCCTCAAAATGATAAATCTTAAGAGCTTCTCACTTATCCAATCACAATTACAAGCATAGTTGAGTTCTCATGTCTTTCATCTTTGAGAGGAATATCAAGGCACTTTCTTCTTCACCTTGCATAGTGTTAAGAATTTTGGACAATAAAGTGAATTTCCTTGATGTGTTGGACCCTAGATGGACTTGTTTTAGTAAATCCCATGCATCTTTAGCATGCTCACAATGGCTTATAGTGAGCAATATCTCATCACTCACACTATTGATAATCATGGAAAGTGCAAGGTGAATCTTGTTGTTGTATGTCTCAAGTGCCCTTGCCTAGGTTGGGATTGCTTTATCTCCATTCACAATGGGCCATAAATTTCTTGCTTTAAATTCAGCCCTCATCCTTGGTTCCCATATTCCAAAATTTGATCCATCAAGGATGTGCTTAGGTGTGAAGGAGATTCCATGATCAGCCATTATAGAAAGTGAACATAATCAAAACATAAGATGCATTGACAAAGGAAATAAATGATGCAATAATAAAGTAGATAAACATACTTGCATATAAAAAAAACATAAATTTCAAGTAATCTACTTTTCAATCATCAAAGATAATCATCATGAAAGATAAACATCATGAAATATAATCAAAATTAAGCATCATCAAGAGAGATAAGCATCATCATGAAATATAATAAACATCATCATGAACTACTATAACCATATTGCAATAAACAACTATAACCATATTGCAATTGAATAAAGTAAATAAACCAAGATCAACATGCAATAGATTAACTTGCAATAAGAAGGTAACTAACCATAACAATCATCTTGCAACAAAATAAACTAACTTGAATTGAACCATAAAACATTTGTTAAATGTTAGATAGTCAATAGGTTAGTAAGTTAGTGTTCATTTTAAGGTTTTGCTATAGCCTAATGAATTGCCAATTCATCTCACCCAAGGTCAACCAAGCTACCCAAAAGGGTACGGGTACGAGGACCCGAAAAGGACTTGCTATCGATAGAGCGAATTCTTTTGGATTCAATAGGTGTTTAGCAAATATAAACTATGTTGCAAGATTAAGTAAATTTTAATCAAATACTAAAGTTGTGGTTAGTAAGTTGATTCATTTTTAACCTTCTTGATTAATATGAAAATTAGTAAATTGCAAGTTAGTTGGTTAGTAGATTGTTTAGTAGCAAGTTAGCAAGTTAGTAGTTAGATTATTTGAGATGCAAAATAGGCAAAACATAAATACACACACCTCTCTCTCTCTCTCTCTCTCTCTCTCTCTCTCTCTCTCTCTCTCTCTCTCTCTCTCACTTTCATTCTCTTTTACTTTCATTATGAGAGATACAAGTTACATTAATTTACATTATGCTTCAAGCAAATGCTTGAGAGATATTAGAAGAAATTAATAAAAATAGGGGGAAGAGAGTGAAAAAATTGATCCGAAATTGCCTTGTATACTCCAAAACATACTTGGATAACCTTGCAAAACAAGCAAACTCACAAACAACCATTGTTAATGTGAGAAAAAATGACTATAAGGTCTAAATTATTTGACAATTTGACTAAAAATTTGCCAAAATTTGCATAAAAGGATTCTAGTTGCATTATACAATAATAAAAAATGCATTTCAATTTATGCAAAAAAAAAAGACTATTAGGTCTTAAAATAAAATAAATGACTACTTTTTTATTAAAAAAAATGTTTTTTATTAAAAAAATATGGTTTTTTATTAAAAAAATAGAATAATAAATGACTATTTTTTTATTAAATGATTTTTTTTTAATTAAAAAATAGAATAATAAAAAATGACTATTTTTTTATTAAAAAACAGAATAAAAAAAAATGACTATTTTTTTTTTATTAAATGATTGTTTTTTATTAAAAAACAGAATAATAAAAAAATGATTGTTTTTTTTATTAAATGACTATTTTTTTTTAAAACAGAATAATAAAAAATGACTATTTTTTTTTATTAAATGACTATTTTTTATTAAAAAATAGAATAATAAAAAAAAATTAGACTGTACAACAAAATGGGTGGGGGGCATTTGGCCCCCAAATAAAAAAAATTTCCCTCAGATTTATTTTTCACCAAAATAGGACAAATAATATATGAAAATAGGGTTTTTGGGCCTTCCGAATGCAACCATGGGGTTTTTTTGGCTCCAAAACCCTTCCAGCAAAAGCTCAATACCAAAAATTTATAGATTTAAAATGAAAACACCATTTGCAAAAGATATAACAACTAGATAAAAAAAAAACAATAAATCTATAAACCCTAATGGCAGATTTGCAAAATAAGTTTGCCCAAATATCAAATGCATAAAATACCCAAATATCAAATGCATGCATTAAAACAAAATATATATATATATATATACCTTAATGGGTTTTTCACCTCAAAGGATTGAAGACACTTGATGGAGATCCCAACCACTTTGATACCAAATGTGAGACAAGCAAAGTCTCCCCAAAATCGAAGAATGCTCCACAAGATCAATCACACACAAAAGAGGAAAACCCACAACACCAATATTAAGTGGTAAAACCCTACTTCAAATGAATAAGGGAAACATCCACTATGAAGCTCACTATATTACTTAATGATTCAAAAATACAAGAATGCTTCAATTTTATGCAACAATATGCATCAACATGATATGATTATATGTAGTAGACAACACCCCTATTTAAAGAGAATATTTTCTACTACAACCCTAAAATTACCCTAATCTTATCACAATATTATCTTGAGATGTGTGACAAATATTATCACAATATTATCTTGAGATGTGTGAAAAATCTTATCACAATCTTATCTTGAGATGTGTGACAAGTGGCATCTATCAAATATTAAAAAGTGATTGGTTACTTTTTAATATTTGCTAGAAAAGGGGAAATAATTTTTTCCCACAAATTAAATATTCCTAGCAGCATTATTTTATTTATTAATTGGGTGGAAATATTTTTACATAAAATAGAATTATTTTCTAATTCAAATATTATTCTTTAGACTTTATATTTTAGTCTAAGAATAATTTATACAATTTTGCATTACATATTCCAATAGTTCCTCCTTATTGATTGTTAGAAATATTACATTGTTTGACCCTCTTGTAAATATTAGTTTGGTAGAATGATTTATATTTTATATAATATATGTGTCAATATGAAAGAAAGTACAAGGTGTCAAGAGAGAGAATGAAAAGTCACATTGATATGTGTGAAGATGACAATTTTGTCTTAAAGAGAGGAATATGAAAGGATGCATCTCCTCGATGTTTAAGGAGAGTAATAGTCAAAGTACTAAAAAGTCATGTAAAGTTATATTTTGTAGATAAATCTCAATGCAATATTTATGTGAGTTAATCTATCTATGAAAGGCAATAGTGGTATCATATCCATCGGTCTCAAGAAGAAGAAGAAGAAGAGAAGATTATGGAGAATTTAGTACCTCCTAAGAAGGTTGAGAGAAGTAAGAGATAATATAAGGTGCATAATATTCAGAGCCATGAAGAGGTTGAGTGAAGACATTGGGACAATTACAATTTTATTGGTCTTATGGAGTTTTTGAAGAATATTGTAGAGAAGTGTTTTGAAAAAAAGAGAATTTTTATTACTAGAAATGTTGGCTAGTAGAGAAGATGCTGAGAGAGGTTGAATCCATCTTGGTAAGAGAACCATGTTGAGATTTTCCAAAAAGAAGAAGTACCTTTTGATAAAAATTGAAGTTGTAGTTAGCAAATCCACCTCCTATAAAAAGGAGAAATAAAACCGTACAAAGGGAGTTTTGTGTAATTTAAAGTAAAATGTACAAAAAAGGTTGTGTGAAATATAAGTTGAAATGAAATTGAAATTTAATAAAAATAGGCAAAATGCATGACATTTAATTTGATATAAATTAAATTAGACTTTAGAGAAATTAAATAAAATGTTAGAAATGACAGTTATGGGGTGGTAGTTGTAAATAATGTGTTGTCTCAAAAACTACTCAGGAATGACCTGACAAGCATTATGAGCCCCCTTCTATTCATTTTTGTGAGGGTTCATACGATAGTAGAGAATAGGTTCATGGAATGGAGATAATGATTCATGGTTACAATATGTGTGTGAATTATGTTATGCATGGGTAATTATGTCGATGATATTGAAACATATTGGATATGTGCATTGCCTATAATGTACCATTATTGTGTACAACAACAATGAACAATGAGAATCATAATTGAACCAGATTTGTGCGTGCATGTGTGGAAAATACAACATTTCTTTGATAATAATGTTATTTGTGGAATTTTATTTCTATTGTATGCATTGTTACTTTAATATTCATGGTAGAATGACATAACTTAGAAACCATACAATCTAGAATAGACCACTACAGTAAATGTATAGTAAGGATTTATCAAGAGCAATTGACAAATATGATCATCTAACAGTAATTTCATGCAATTGGTACTTGTTTAAGAGAAATGCAAGATTGGGTGATTGTGGTATGAATAATTATTGACTTGTAGTGTTGAGGCTTTAGAAACCATACAATGGGTTATAAAACCATATAGTCAACCAGTTATCCTTGTAGCAATCCAACCTAACCCACTAGTTCCATAACAAACCTACAAGATGAAAAGTAAAACTTACAGACAAGGGAAGAAAGTTTGGTTAATTTTTTTGAATTTTTAAATTTTATTTAATTGATTACCTAATTTTTAATCATTATAAGGCACACTAAAAATGTCTCTTTTGGTTAATATTGCTGCAATCAACCCCCACATGGAAAAGAATGACCAGATCCCATAGAAGATGCCATTAGTGATCCTTTCTTCTCTTCCTATCATCTGGTGTGATTTCATAGGATCACGACTTATGGGTTATCCTCTAAGGCCCATAATACTTATAGGGGATGCCTTTATCCCCAAAACTAAACATGTTATCTACATAGGGTATTGATTGTGCTAGGATAACATGAATTTTTCTATGGTGTGATGCCTTTGTGCTTAGCTAAGTTTATCTTCTCATAGATTCAGATAAGGTCATTGTCATTGCTCTAACAATGAACATGGTATTTCCGGCCATGATTGAGTAAAATAATGGGGTGTCCCATACCAACCCATTGTGGATACTTCCTTAGCCTCATCGCTAGGGTTCCTACTCATAATTATGCAAGGATTCATCATTGTATTGCTCACTCAATGGCCTAGATGGACATCCCATACCACCCATCCTTACTCCCATCCTGACCTACCTCATCAATAACAACCATTATCGAAGCACAATTTATTGCATACATGCAACACGATCGATACTGGGTGTTTGATGTTATTGGTTGATTACTTTCTAGAGTAGGTTTGGTTCCAATGTCAGAATAAATTATCTCTAACTGAAAGTGGCTTCTAATCTATATCAAAATTATCATGGGTCTCTACATCTTATTTTATTATTCCTTTAAATTGCCTTCATGCAAATTCATTTTTACACTACTACATTAAGTTTCTAACTTATATTATAATCTCTCATATCTATTAAAAAGAAAATAACAAAAGAAGAAAATTGAAAAATTTAAATTATCCATTAAAACTTTTATTATATAATAATTTAACTAGATCCTAAGGTTCTAAAATATTAGGATCCATTTTCCAAAAATGAAGACTAATATTTCATATTTCAAACAATTGAGTTTATTCTAATTTTCCCAAGGTAACTTTAAATAAATCACTTTATTCTTGGTATATATAAGAATGCACTTTTTAATTTATGCAAGGTTTCATTTTTAATCGAGATCAAGAAAAATACTTTTCGTAAGTGCACTTACATCCATAATCCTTAATAAAATACTAACATGTTTCTATTCAAAAAGTGTATGTATACATAATATAATTATTTTAGCATTTCCCATAGAAATTTACCTCCAAAAAAACAACGATGTGCCTTTGAAAATGAAAATAGCTTTACATGCATAACAATATTTAACATGAAGCAAAAAGGAAAGATCTATGTTTTATTTAATACCACCATAAGAAAATAAATGGCCTTCGTCCATCCAAACATTTAAATAATAATATCAAAATTAAAAATCTATAGGACTAAGTCTTAAGAGCAATACCAAAGTGTTGCATGCATAGACACACTTATCAGTAATAAATGATTGTGAATGGGTTCAAAGTGGCCCAAAAAATTAATTTTTTTCACTAAGTGCATTTATTCACTTAATTCATATTTATTAATATTAAACACAATTAGTTTTTCCAAAAATGTCCCAAGGAGCATAAACGTATTAGGTTTTATTTTTAAGTAATAAATAACATGGTTTACACACTTTAATTTTATTGACCACAAAGAATATCTTGTTTGAAGTTAGAATTTAACATTAATATTGAAGGAAGTTTTAGATAGAATAAGCCTACCAAATCCAAGAGATTTGGATATTACCTCTTACAGTAAGAAGGCACAAATTAGATATAAGAGTTATTAAATTTACAACAGAAATTAGAAGGGTCAAGCCACTAAACCCTAGGCTCAAGATAGAAGGTTCAAAACCATAGTTTGGTGAGGCAAGAAGTTGTTTAGGACAATCAATAAGAAATTGTGAATTCATCCATTACAAGGTAACAACTTGGTGAATCAAAACACCAATATCTACATCTACTGCAGAAGCCATTAAAGGTAAGAAACTAGGGTGCAATTAGTTGAAGGGTTCATTATCAAATTTTATTAAGCACCATATTTAGATTAGAGTTGCAAAAAAAAAGGGCTTCCATTATAGTCTTCAAGAAAGTACAAAAAGAAGAGTTAGCTTTAAATATTTATTTGCACATTAAATAGGATTTGGATGTTTTTTGAAAGAAATAAAAGTATCACCTACCTCTTATCTATCTAGAAAGCAAGAAGGCTACATCCTACAATATTGATTGTAGTGAAAATTGCAGATTATTCATTAAGGGTTCTTTACATATTACTCTTAAAAGTTGCAAAGATTATTAAGTGCATTTGAAATTATTTTTAGAGTTTATTTATAGGAGCAATAAGGTGATATTATTGTTACCATTAAAGTGCATTATTAATCCATTAGCACTATACTAATTAATTATTAACTAGTTACTCTCAAAAGGGTCTGTTTGTGTTTGTTGATTGTTAAAGATCAAGGTCACAAAACCAAAAGATTATCAAAGTGTCTAGAGACACTATTTGGTGCACAGAACCTACAACATTTCATGGCCCAAAGAAGCCACCAAAATCATATTATATTCCTCTAATAAGTGGAGAAGAGAGCCACCATAAAAAATCAGTAAAATAAGCTACAAATTGAGACTTGGTGAGTCTTAGATTTGAGGTGCACTAAGGGATATTTACAAAAAAAATAGTGCAAAAATTACTTCTACAAAAGCTTCTATCTATGTGGTTATTAGCTTGGGTTTATTACAAAAGTAACCAAGCAAAGGAGAGAGTTGTCTAGCAAAGGAGACAATGTCAAATCAGCCATTTACTACAAGAAAGCCACCATTAAAACCAGCAGAATAGAGTGCAAAAGGAGGTACAAAATAAGGTATTATATTTATAAGTTTGTTTACATTATATTGCACCATACCAATCTATCCTACATAGAAATAAATATAGATTTTAAATGCCACAAAGGCACATTATTCACAAAGGAAATCATGTCAAAGCGACCGTGTAAATATCATCCTCCAAGCAATATAAAAGAGCCTCTCAAAGAGCTCATATCATCCATAGTTTTGGATAGATGTATCAAGGTAGGCTGCAAGCAAATACAATATAACACAAGGAAGAAGAAATATTATCTACAAAGGCAAATATGTAGCAGTTTGAAAGGAGAAGGAAAATAAAGTATGGAAGAAGCTATACTAGATAGACGTACGTCCACAAGGAGCACTCAAGAGCACCATTGGAGTATCTCATAACTCCACCAAAGCATTAATCATAGCCATTGATGTGTTTCTCACTATTATATCTAGAACCAATTTTTATCAAGTGCCATAAAAAGCATACAACAAAGAAGAATTTGGTCACAATACATTTATAAAAGAACCTTGCAAAGAATACATTGAGAGACGTTGAGAAGAGAAGGCTCATGGAAAATGGAAGGTGACACTTGTCACATTGAAGGAAACACTAACATCTCCCACACGAGCACTCATCCTCTACACATTTGAAATAAATTCCAAGTAAGCATTACATAGGAGGATGTTGGAAGTGTTAGAAGAAAAATAACACTTGTCACCAAGGAATATAAGTTCTCATACAATATTGTAATGCTCTAAGGCATTAAAGAGAAGTTTTCATGACACTTGTCACCCACTACAAGAATTTATCCCTATCTTAGGCATCAAAGACTAAGGAGAAAACATATTTGTAGTAGCATTTGTAGCACATTCGTAGCAGTGAATAAAAATAGTGAAAAGAGTATTTAAAGCTATTGGTCAAGGTGGTAAGATTTGTGACATCCACTATCCAAATTGTATAGTCAAAATAGAAGAAAATCAGTTGTGTCCAAGTTCAAGATAAGCATTAAATACCATATATCTCATCTACATCCATATATTGGAGAATACATTGGTCATAACAACCAGGAGGAACACTAAATATTTATGTCATCTACGTCTAAAATTTAGTGTTGAGTACATAGGAGTTTGTAGCATTATAAAAGTAAGGATTTATCTTATACTAATTTAATTTCATTAATAGGAGTTATAAGGGTATAATATAAAGTTGAAATTATAAGAAACTCAACCATATTTGATTGCAAAATTGAGAGAGAAATATAGCTTAATATTTTCAAATTAAAACATAGGAGAAATAAGGATTTCTACCTAGAAAAATTAAAATTATTGCAAGCATTATTGTTTTATAATATTCCAAATTAGGGATTTATAAGGAATACTACACCAAAGTAGGATATTGAAATTTAGAAACATTAAATATCAAATATCAAAAGCTATAAAAAAAGGTTCATTAAGAATTACCAAGAGTTGGAAATTAATTGGTATTATTGTCTCAAAACTATATTAAAGGGATAAAATAAATCCAACCATTGTAACCCCATCAAATTAAAAAGTGTTTAGTTCAATAGGAGGAATAAGGAGTAATAAAAGTTGATTTAGGTATTTACAAAACTTTACAAAATCAACCTAAAATTGAACTACTATTCACAAAAAGCACTTTATCACTCATACAACATATCCAAAATCACTAGGGAGACATAAGGCATTCTACAAAACTTGATAATAATAGCATTCATTCAAATTTTATCAAGTACTCAATCCATTTGGGAGTCATAAGGTCTCTACAAAACTTAAATTCTACAAGAATTTTATCTCTTAACTAGGGAGACATAAGGAAGCCTACAAAACCTAAGTTCTACAAAAATTTTTATCAAATCAAGCTCATATACTCTAAACTAGGGATTTATAAGGTAGGCCACTTAGAATTTTCTATCTCATAAGATACAGGCATTGTCGAAAGCATTTTATATCCAAAGAGCTATAAATATGACTACCATCACATTAAGCAATACACTTAGAAGTGGAACGAGAAAAATACCAATATGGATTAAAAGCATGATTTAAAATACAATAGATAGCAATAAGAAAAATGCAAAATGGAAGGAAGAATCAATAATATGGGAAATAAGTTCTAAACAAACAGTTGCGAAAAAATAGATTATTCTAATGAAGTTGATGACCACATTCAAAAATGAGATCAAGAAGATAACATACAAAGAAGTAAAAATGAATTAGCTTCAATTGTGCATATATGGATTAAGGATCTAGTCAAGGATATAGATAAACATGATATCCCTAAAATATACTACAAAGTAGCCAGAACATCTCTATTGTGCACGTATTGCAATCAATACGATCATGAAAAGATCAATTTTTGGAATTACCATCCATGCAAATACTATGAAGGTAAAAATCATTCTTCTTTATTCTATTACTATAAATACAAGTACTATAAAAGCCATGAAGAAATATTACTACACATAATAGATTGGTACTTTCAAAATATTATTCCAGAAGCATATACTAACAATGAACTCAATTTTGATACTTATGAAAAGATAAGTCATACAGAGGTGCAAAGGAGAGAAAATAGGTCAATTCTGATCCATTTAAGACATGCAAAATTATGAGATCACTAATTCATCAAATATATATGATGCCAAATAATAGAGGATTATAAAATACAAGAAGCTATAACATGAAGAATGAAGCAGCCAAAAAAGAATCTGATCAAGACCATTCTCAAGAAGAAGATCCATATTGAAGATTGAAATCTTCAATACCCAAATAATGTAATATAGAGGGGTGTTAGATTTAGAGTATATTACATCATTTGGGTCATTTAAATGTACCACATTTTGTACATAGTTAGAGAAGTATATTACTTTAGGGGGAAGTTATCTAGTTACTTCAAGAAATGTAATAAATGCACTAGTGTCAATGTGCAAGGTGTCCTCTTCTACTACTAGATAGAGTGTTGGACAAGGAATCTATCTTATTATATAAAGGATCTCATAGAGATATATCACATATCAAGTGCATTGTAGTAGAGAGTAGTATATAGTAGTAGAACTCATGTATGGAGTACAATGTAGTTCTTTAGCTTATATTAATGGAGTGACCACTACCTTCATACTGCATTGTATTTTCGTCACTTAATATTTATAGTATATTTTAGTCATATTGCATAAATACTTTATTTTATATTTTAGGTATCTTATTAGAATCGGTGATAAATATCTACAATTGCATATATCCTCAAAAGCTAAAACCTTTATGGGAAAGGAAAGGAGGATCTAGTTAGGCATATTGGCACATGTACCACCATTTGGAAAGCAAATGGGGTAAGACAACTAGATGAATGGTTGCAACTATTTCCCACCATATTATGGGGACTCACAATATATTGGTATCTAAAGCGAGAGAATACACTAGCCTTTTGAGTATGGAATACAATGAAGGAGGAATTCATTAATGAATTTCATCCCTTGAGGGATGACACAGAAATTATTACTGAAATATATGCTACAAAACAAGGAAAATATGAGGATGTCAAAGCATATAATCAGAGACTAAAGTAATTGACTAACAAAATGCAAATACCACCAGTATATGGACTCATTAGAAGATGGTTCATTGATGGATTATTACCAAAATATAGAAAGAAGATGAAGGTAGTTCCATCATCAACATATGATGAGGCATTAGAAAAAGCAAAGAACTTTGAAAGTGAGTCAAAGAAAATGATAATAGGAATTGTGGGATATTCTAAGAATGAGGACTCGGATAGTGATGCAGATGATAAAGTGCATCATGCTATCCAATCCTTCCATAAGTAATTTGATAAAATGTTGAAGGAAGTCAAGGGAGAAACTAAGAAGGATCGAAAGGATATATGGTGTACTAATTGTAAAATCGAAGGGCATACGAATGTGAATTGTCCTAGGAATGCATATTACAATATATGTGATGTGTTGGGACATGAAGTGGTTGATTGTCCATTCAACCTAAAAGGGGTAAGACACCAAACTTTAACAGTCCAAGGGAGTGAGGAAAAATTGAATGCCCAAGGGAATGGACAAGGTGCAACCAGTGGTGGATATAGGAACAATTGCAGAGGAGGTAGGCCATATCAAGGTAATCAAAAAGGAGGTCAGAGTCGATTGTAGTATGATTTGGAAGGTAGACCAATCATACAGTGTCGCAATTGCCAAGAGTGGGGGTATTTTGTAAAAAATTGTCTACTCCTCAAACAAATGAGATAGTGTAGAATAATGCAACACATATGTGTCGATGGTGTGGTCTAGGTAACCACAAGGAGGTTAACTATCCCAAGAAGGTGAGTACAAGTAACTCGTAGAATGTCAATTTTCTTGACATTGATATACCTCCAATAAGAAAGGAAGAGAAAGAGAAAGATATATTGGTCATGACATGGAGTCAGGCCAAGAAGGATAATTACCCTGAACTTGCCAAAGAGAAGGAGAGATGGTAGGTGGCTCATAAGGTAATTGAAGAAGAAGCACAAAAATCTAAGCAAATAAGGTTAGCAGAACAAAAAGAGTTGAAGAAGCCAAGTGGCTTAGAGGAAAAAGCACCAATGCAAAGACTAGCAGCACAAGTCTTAAATACAACCATGGAGGTTAAGGTGGCAAGTTTGCTAGGAGCCATACCAGCATTACACAAGGTAATGGGAGAAGAATTACAACCCCAAAAGGTAATGGAAGTACAGAGCTAATCATTAAAGGAAGTGGAGAAGAAGGATTACTTTATGGATCCAACAATATTAATGATCGATGTTGGGAAGAAACCAACATTAGTTCATATGGAGATACTAGAGCATAAATTAACACAAGTAATTGTGGATGGAGGATCCAGTGTTAATGTACTACCAGAAAGAACTTGGAAGGAGATTGGGGCTCCATTTTTGTGGGCACCTAGTTTTAAGTTGTATGGTGCTGATCAGTATGGTATTGAGACCAAAGGAGTATTGATGGCTCAGAAGGTAATAATAGTTGACCAAGAATTCATCTTGGATTTTATTGTGATTACAATGCAAAAACCAACATATGATGCATTGCTAGGAAGGGGATGGCTAAGATTGGCCAAAGTAAATCACAACTAGAAAAAGGATTGAATAACATTCAAGAAAGGACAACACAAATACATGATCAATTTGAAAAATCAAACAATCAGTGAAGATGTGGCTACAATAGATGAATCAAGGAGTTCTTCATAGGAGGAGGAAGAACAATATGAGCCAAATGAGGAAGGAATGTTGTACCTAGAGGAATGTAGTGAAGATGAAACTCGATCTGATAGTGGACTTATCCATTGGAAAATGGAGGAGTACGAAATGTTTTAGCCCACTTGCCTCTGTATTAATACAGAGGAGACTACAAAAATTCAAGATGGAAAAGAAGTTAGCAAGAAGATAGGGGAAGACGAAAAAGAGAAATGGACATTTCCAAAAAGCTTCGTAGAGTATACAGTTGGTGATGCAGAGATAGATGCAAAACCAGCACATCCAGAGAATGTGGAGAAGGCTAAGGTAGAACCAAAAAATATTAAATATGAAGGACCTAAGATGGTGGAAGTGAATTTGGGAACAAATGATGAACCGAAAATGATCCATTGTGGAGATGATTGGGATCCTGTGTTGAAAGCAACAACTTTCAAGATATTCTTGGAATATAAAGATGTTTTTGCTTGGACCTATAAGGATTTGAAAGGGATACCTCTAGAATTATGTGTTCATAAGATTCCATTGGTTCTAGGAGCTCAACCAATCAGAAGGAGACCTTACAAAATGAACCCAAAGTATGCAACTTTGGTGAATGTAGAAATAGAAAAGATGTTGGATGTTGGCATTATTTTTAAAGTTACCACAAGTGAATGGGTCTCACCTATTGTGGTCACACTAAAGAAAGAAGTAGATAAAATTTGTATATGCATAGACTTTCATAGTCTAAATGTAGTGACAATTAAGGATCCCTTTCCTATTCCATTCACTGATTCCATCTTGGAGGAAGTAGTTGGACATGAAATTTACTCATTTTTGGATGGGTTTTTTGGCTATAATCAAATAAGTATAGCAGAGGAGGATAAGTTGAAGACCACATTTGTCATGGAAAATGGCATTTATGCCTACAATAGAATGTCATTTGGGCTATGTAATGCCCTAACCACATTCTAAAGAATTATTTTGTATATATTTGATCAATTAGCAATATAAAATTTCAAGGTATTCCTAGATGATTGGTCGATATATGGAAAAATTGTGGAACATGTACCAGCTTTAAGTGAATGTATGAGTCTATGTAGAAATTCACAGATATCCTTGAATCTAGGGAAATATTTTTTAATGGTGTCATATGGCAAGTTATTGGGACACATAGTCTATAGAGAAGGATTGAAGCCAAATCCTGATAAGATTCATGTCATCCTAAATATGGAAGAACCACATGATGTGAGCTCATTAAAAACCTTCATGGGATCAATAGGGTATTATTGAAGGTTTATCAAGAACTATGCCCATGTGTCCTACCCATTAGATTCTCTAATAAAAAATAATATCCCCTTTTGTTGGACAAAGGAACATCAAGGAGCTTTTGAAGAGTTGAAAGTAAAGCTCATATGTAGTCCCATTTTGGTGTTTCCAGATTGGGATAAGGAGTTCCATGTTCACATAGATGTGTCCAATTTTGCAATAGGATGTGTATTAGCTTAGGAAGGATAATTTAGGCTAGATCAGCCTATCTATTTTGCAAGCCATCTATTGTCAAGGGCAGAAAGGAACTATAGTACAACAGAATGTGAGGCTTTGGGAATGGTATATGTAATGCAAAAGTTTAGGCATTACCTACTGGCAAACCCATTTGCATTTTATGTCAATCATTAGGATTTATTGTATTTAATTAATAAACTAGTGATACAAGGATGAGTTAGCAGGTGGCTCATCACATTATAGGAATTTATGTTTTAGGTGGTGGTCAGACCTGATAAGAAACATGTAATAGCAGATCAATTGTCAAGAATTCACTCAAGAGAACCTGCAGGAACAGGAGTATCAGATGAGTTTCCCAATGCTCAACTATTTGCAATCAATGTTGTACCATCTTGGTACAAGTTAATTGGTGAATATCTATCCATAGGAGAGTTACCCCAAGAATTGATAGTAGACAAAAAGAGAAAGGTTATAATGAAGTCAACACCTTTCTAGTTGATAGCTAGACTATTGTATAAAATGGGTTCGGATGGTATTTTGAGAAGATGCATAATGGAAGAAGAGGTAAAAGTAGCATTAAAAGAAGCTCATGAAGGACTAGCAAGAGGACATATGGGGCCAGATGCTACTACAAGGAAAGTACTTTTGGTAGGATTATGGTGGCCTACGCTATACCATGATGCAAAAGAATATGTGCAAGCATGTGATACCTATCAAAGAGTAGGAAAACCATTACGTCAAGATTTCATGCCTCTACATCCATCTCAACCTCAAGAATTATTTGAAAGATGGGGTTTGGATTTTGTAAGACCACTTAAAACAACCCATAGGCAAAAATATCAATATATCATGGTAGCAACAGAATACCTAACCAAATGGGTAGAAGCAAGGGTGCTACTAGATAATATGACAAAAAACACAACCCATTTCTTGTATGAGAAAGTGATTACAAGATTTGAAATTTTACTTCAAATAACAAGTGATAGGGGTGGTCACTTTGTAAATGAGGTTATCAAGAAGTTGACAACCGAATTTTGGATTTTGCACTCATTGTCAAGCCCATACTACCCTAGAGCAAATGGGTAGGCGAAGGCAACTAACAAAATCTTAGTCTCTACATTGTACAAAACCTATGGAATAGAAGGGGTAGATTGGGAGGAAAGGTTACCATCAGTTCTATGGGCATATAGAACAACCTTTAAACCCACAATAGACCATATGCCATTTTAGCTAATGTATGGTCAAGAGGTAGTGGTGCCAATAGAATTTTTGGTACCTAGTTTGCGAGTAGTCATGGAACATCACTTAGGTGACCAAGAAAGTTTAGAGGAAATATTGGCAACACTAATTAAGTTGGATGAAAAATGGGTCATGGCATAGTGGATAATTGAAGTGGCATAGTGGGTTGTTGAAGTAGCCCAAAAGCGAAGGAAGTTGTGGCATGACAAGCACCTTCAAAAATTAGAATTGAAACAAGGTGACTTAGTCTTGAAGTATAATGGTAAGTAAGAAATCAAGCTAGAGAAATTAAAAACATTATGGCTTGGTCCCTTTAGAGTAGTGGAGTTGATGGACAATGGTGCAGTGAAATTACAAAAGTTGGATGAGACAATGGTGCCCAAAATTGTAAATGGATCAAAATTAAAACCATACAAAGTACAATGCTTGTTCATCACTTCAAAAGAGATAGAGCGAAGAAGGCAAGAGGAAGAGTCTCATGAACAACAAGACGCAACCCAAAATAATTAGAATCCTCAACAAGAGGATGATGATATTGGGACAAGATGCTTATTTGCAGAAGGGGAGGGAACACAACCAATTATAGAGCAACAAGAATTAGAACCTTACCCCAGTGAAAGAAGAAGAATGCAAGTACACATAAGGTTCACATATGAACAAAAAGGATTGAAGAAGAAGAAGAAGAGTGGATTCCTCTAAATGAAGTAAGGAATCAAAATACAAAACCATTAGCAACAAACTTGGTGGTACAAGAAGAAGCCTCACAACCACCGACAAGAGTAGTATATCCTCAATTGGAGTAGCAAGAATTACCTCAACAATTAGATGGGTGAAGGAGGATATGCCTAATGGTACAATATTCAGATAGGATAAATACTTTTGACATGGAGATACTAAATCTAGATGAAGGAGGTGTTACAAATGAGGAGTTAGTTAGACTTACCCCATTAGCCCAAATAGGTATGATACACCAATGAATGCACGACCAAGCACAACAATTACAAGAGGAATATGAGATATTACAAGTACATAATATGAGACTTCAAGGATAAATCATTCAAGAATTGGATGATACGATACAAAGACTTGATGAGTAATAGACTGTAAGGTAAATGGAGATCAAACTGTAAAATATAGATGATGAAGATGTACCATAGGTACAAGAGAGAGTGCCAAGGCACTAGGAAGGCTCAAAACAAAGTACTAGCAAAGATAAAAATTCACAAGTGGAACCGAGGGGTCCGACACAAGATCCACCAATTATAGATGAAGTAGTAGAGATAGTTTGGCAAGATATTGAAGAGGATATCACATCACCTAAACTACAAAGAAATTGGGAAGTAGATTCTAGTGATTCTAGTGATGAGGGAGTTCCTCTAATGGTTAGAAATAATAGTCATACTAGCAGTAGTGAAGAACTTTTGCATAGAACACAAGAACCACAAGTTTATCCTAAAGTAGAAACTTATGTTGTAGCATGTTGACAACTAAGAAGACAACGAAGGGAGGTAAGGAGACTCCAACGAATAATGGAGATGTCGCTTGGATGGTCCTTACGATGAGATGATAGTCATAATGACTCAAGTACTGACTCTAATTTTTTAGATTAGTATAGGGAAGCCTTGACAACTTTTTCACCACAATGATGTTTTGAGAAGAAGATGGATAAGGTGATTAATGCATGCAGATCATAGACTAAGATCCTAAGACAATTGTCACTAGGAGCTCAATGTAATGAAGGGAAATTTTCCAATATAGAATTTGTTAAAATAACTCCCAACATTTGGGAAATGAGGAAGTCAAGTAGACAACAAGAATGCCAACAAGGAATTCCAAGTACCATAGGATGAGAGCTAGGTCATAGAGGAGGCCTAAGATAATTGAATCAAGGTATAAATCAATCAAGTCTTTTACCTAGTGGATTGAGGGAAAGGAATCGACATCCTACTCCAAGGTGGTCTAGTAAAAATAATGAGTTACAACAAGCATCTTCCAATTTGACAAGGAATGCATAGAGAGAATGTATCCTTTATGGTGGACCTTTTAAAAACCCTATGGTATTACATTATAACAAAATAAATTCATGGCAACCACTAGCACATCAACAAGAACTAAGATAAATATAAGCAAGGAGATAATTACTCCAGATAGATGAAATCCTATAAAATATTGGATGTGGTGCCATAGTAAGAGGAAAAGGTTGTGAAAGATGCATATGAAGAAGACAACATGTTGGAATGGGAGGAATGTGGTTTCAGCAAGAAAGTAGTCAAAACATATGGACTTGCTCACCAAGTTTGGAAGTAGACTTAGTGCGAGGAGAAAGGAGTAGAAGTCATCGAAATAAAAATTGCATAACAAAGACTCCTTCAAGTCAGGATTTTCCAAAATCGTTCGATGAGATATAGAGAAATTCTAGATCAATATATTCATGACTCATCAAAGGATAAATTAAGAAAGGATTAATGATCATACAAAAAAATACCGTATAATTTTTTAGGTATAAAATCGTATAAGTCTAAATTGTACAGTTGGAAATCGTACAATCATAGGTGATCGTATGATTTATGGTAAAATAGACCAACTGGATATGAATCATACAACTAAAGGAGAATTGTATGATTGTTGGAAATTACTATATAGCCAAAGGAGAAATCATACAATGGTAGGTAGATCGTATGATTTCTAGTAAAATCATACGGTGGTAGGGATATTGTATGATTACAAATAAAATTGTACAATGGTCAGAATATTGTATGATTTTTAGTGAAATTATACAATTGCAGGTAGATTGTATGATTACCAGTAAAATTGTATAGTGGCAAGCAAATCGTATGATTGATGGTCAAATAATACAGTTGAGCAACTGATCGTATGATTGATACCAAAATCATACATCTAGAGATAAACCATATGATTGTTGGAAAGATCATACAATGGAGGAAGAATATTCATATGGTGGTAGTAGGGAAACATGATCACTTTTGAAGAATGAGTGAAGGAAAACATTTTTGAGATTACATACAAATAATTGTGAGAAGCAGAGTAGAGCACTCACTAGACCCATTACATCAAAGGAACCCATGGCCTAGGCAAGAAGGATCTTGACTTCCATAATAATAGGAGGAAATCTACCACTTACAAGGGTAAGGATGATATTTTCAACTAAGATGTGGATGCGGATATTGTCCCTAGAGAGGAAGAGGTTAATGCCCATGGTGAGAACATGGAAATTGATATGGTGGTAGGAAGGAAGAACAACCACAACCTTTAAGGGAACCTCAAATGGAACCTCCTAGGGCACACTAGAGGAAACTTTGAAATGAAGTTTAAATAGAAACCATAACAAAAGATCAAAGTGATTCGTAGAGTGAAGGAGAAGGTGACCAAGTGGCATTGAAGGACATCACCTTCACCCAACTGATAGGATATTTTTTTTTAAATAATGGAGTGAGAATCTAGAGAATCATAAATTGAAGTTGGAATTGGAAAAAGTTGGTGTGAGCACTCTGGCACAAGTACCCCCTTTGATAGAAATGTTTTCAATGAGTACTTGTTGCAAATCATCCAGTCATACAAAGCCAAGAGGAACTATACTTTCATCCACCTAGGGAATCGATATCTTAGGGTTGAATTCTCAATAAAGAATTTTCAATCGATGTTTGGACTACCATAATAAGGATAACATATTAATAAATAACACATGAATCTGATTGAATCACATAGACTAATCAATGAATTGACAATTCTTAAATCTCCATCAACAACCAAGCCCTTTGGTCTTGGAGGACAAGGAATCAAGTAGAGCCACCTGAAGACAAAAGACCTCCAGTGCACCATGAATATTGTGATGTCAAGAATTTTAGGTGAGGCATGATCATCTGAGATACCAGTATGGTTGGTATAGTATGTGGAAGGCATCACTAAAGGCATGCGGTATGATTGGGGCACATACTTGGCTCAATATATTTAATAATTATTGCAATGATCTATGAAGAGCTTCTCCATGACATTCCATGTGATTGTGATAATTTTGGATGCAATATCTCAGGCTGGCATATCATTTTATGGAATGACAACACCCAAGGACCTACCAAAGGATCAACCTTCAATTCTATGATGGGTGAAGTTAGTTTTGATAAATAAAGCAACTTCAAAGAATTTAAAGACAAAAAAAAATACAAGGAAGCCAGAGCTAGTGGTAGTGGAGGAGAGTGACACTTCAAAGGAATAATTTCATCATCAAAGGAAAAGGAGAAGGAAGCTATAATTAGAGCTTGAATAAGAGGACACTGCACCTAAATAGCCACTATAGAAGTATCTAATTTCTCAGAAGGAGAAATAAGAACCTACACCAAGTCTTATAAGGATAAGTTGACAATGGAAGTAAGAAAAAAGATCACAAGAGAAGCTTTTGATACAAAGTAAGAAGCAACAAGTATTGCTCACTAACCTAAATGAAGAGGTGCAATTAGGCTTGGATGAATTGGATTTAATGGAAATCAATATACCAATAGAAGATAACCAGCCAAAAGGAGCAGTGGGATCACCTACACTGATTGACGTCAATGAGTTTTGGTGCTCCTATTCCTCTTTGGGAACTTTTCCTCTTTAATATCTATGGTATAGTATTTGCTACTTGGTTCTTCCTAGTGGTTCCCTTAAAAATATTGTGGTTATTTCTTGAAGAGAAATTGCTCACAAAAAAGAAATAATTCCACTTCTTGCAACTATTGGAAGAAGCAAAATAGTGGCTAGACAAAGTGGTAATACCACCATGACCTAAAGAAAATGAAGTAGTAGTGGTACGACCCAAGGAGAAAAAGAAAAATAAAAATAAACAATTTTGAATTGTCATGAGAGATGGTAATAGCCACAAACTAGTTGAAGAGGACAAGATAGAGGAAGGAGAACAACCTGATCCAATACCAACACCACATGACCAGATTGAGGAACAACTAAATCTGGGAGAAGTCCAGGTGCAAGGTGAAGAATATCATATAGCTATAGAATTATCAAATAAAAAGGAGATCAATATAGAATAATAAAAACTAGAATTAACTGTAACATAGATCAACCTGCAAGAGGAAACTAAAATCAGGTTAAAGAATATTGAAGAAAGATCTCTTCAGTAGGAGGAAGTTAAGGAGGGGAACCAAGCACATGGGTTAGATAAAATATTATGAACACATTTTTTAATTGAATTACCTACATTTAGAATCTTTTATGGGGAAGGATAAGATACATATGAATGGGTGGACCATTTCTTTGAGCAGATATTTGAAATGTTTAAAAACACCCAGTTACAATTTTAGATAGGATGTGTAGGAAAACTAAAACACTAAAAAAAATGAGCATTTAACGAGATGGATAAAGTAATGGATTGGGTGCATATTGAAGGAAAGATAAATAAAGTAGCAAAATATATGCACAACACCCTTAGCAGTTACCTATAGGAGAGGTAACAAATATGTTAGGAGTTTATGATCTACCAAAAGAAATAAAGACCAATTACACAGTGTCTGAGGTTATATCTAGACTTGGATAGATCTCAAATATACTTAGTAGATACAACAAAAATAGAATACCAAAGAGCACCATTAGAGCTAGTATTCCTATTTTGGAAGTACAATTTCCTAATGCATTGGTTAGAGTGGCTTACCTTAGGGTTGGAGCAAATTCATCAAGCCAAGCTAGCACAATGAGAATAAGTAGAAGTGGCACACAAGGAAATGGCTACAATGGAGGATGAGCTTGAATGTATTAAAAAATAAGGTAAAGCTAAACAAAAATATACAAAATTTGAAATGATCAGTATGAAACAAGCCTTTGAAGAAAATCTAAAAATTAAGGAGGAATAATAACATCTCATAAAGTAGCAAGTGGAAGATCAAAATAAATAACTATAGGTGCAAGAGGAGTTGTTGAAGAAATATGATGAATAGTTGAAACAATAGGAGGTGTAGATAAAACTGAATAGTCAACAACTTAAACATTAGAAATAGCAATTGACAGCTAAGACTAAACAATTAAAGAAATAGGAAAATTAGTTTAAGATGAACGAAGGACAAAAGTAGTTGAATAACCAAAAGATGACTGAGATGACAAAGGCTATGGATAGATACAATAAGAATATTATTGAATATAATGCCACACTTCAATTCAAAGAGGAACAATAGACTCATAATACAAAACTCTAGCAACGGGACTAAGTGATTACGGAGGAGAACAAGGAACTCACCATCGTTGCTAGAATAGAGGCAACATTGATTAAAAATGTGTAAAGGAACATCAGATCAAGAAAATGAGCTATTATAGGTACTAGCCAAAGCTGAAGAGAAGGAAAATAAATACAAACTAAAGGCCTTAGAGCTCAGTAATTATGCTGCAAATTTGTAGGATGATCGAGCAATTCTCTAGGTTTATATTTTTGATCTCCAAAGTTTGGAGCATCCAAGCAAGGGAAAATAGTAAGAGTTGGTAGGGATATTGACTGATTTAAAGGGGAAGGCATATGTAGGTAGCAAATCCACCTCAAAAAAAAATAGTACAAAGGGATTTTTTTGCAATATTGAGTAAAATGCACATAAAATATTGTATCAAATATAAGTTGAAATTGAGGGGGATGGGGAGGGACCTGCTACCTCTCTCTGCTCCCCTTTCCCTGGTTCTTGCCCAGTCCCTGATTCATCCCAGGTCATGCCACTTTAGGAATGGTTTGTAGCAGATGATCTCCTTGGGGGGAGATCATTACCCACTTTCTGCTCCTTTCCTAGTAGTTTTTTGGGTTTCCTCATTTGAATCCCGGGCCTGGTGCTTCCCAGGGATCCTTTGGGGTTTCTTGCATGTTCCTGGGATCCTATCCCTAATCTCCCTTAGGATTTTTCCTAGGGTTTTTTTGTAGGTTTTTACTGGGATCCGGTTCCCAGGGCTTTCTCGATCTATGGTGGTTGCAGGTTGGGTTCTCATCCACTTCTTGGTGCATCCTGTGAGGTTATCTCTTCATTGAGGTTGGATTAGGGGGGCTACTTTCCTCTTTGCTCGTGTTTCCTCTCTGGGATACCATTGGTTTTTGGTGGCCTCATCCCTTTGGGTGGGACCATGTTCATTTTCTTGTTCGAAGGCTTTTTTTTTTTGATCTACTTCTTGGTGGACGCTTTAAGCATTTGCATGGCCTTGGGAGGGGGGGCTCTTCCTATGCATGAGTTGTTCCTAGCCCTAGTCTCAGTTCCCTAAAGCTATTCATGTGCAAGGATGGGGATTCTTGGTCCTTTCTATGGGGGTGCTTTGGGTTTTCTACTACATATCTCGATATTGGGGGGGATCGGTGATCTATGCATGCAGACCCCTAGATCCCTTAGTTTAGGTTTTCATGGATCCCATATTTGTGTTTGTTGTTGCTTTCTACCTAGGCTTCGTAGGTTTTCATTTTAGTTTTTGTTTGAGGGATTCTGCTTTCTGGTCCTACTTCTTGGTGGACTCTTAGAGCTTGTTCTTGGCCTTGGGGGGGGAGGGCTTTTCTTGTTCTTGAGTTGTTCCCAATCCCAATTCCTCTTCCCTGGAACTATTCGTGAGCAAGGATGGTGGGTCCTTGGTCCTTTGTGGCTTTTGGGATCCTTTCTTTGTGCCTGCGTTGTTTTCCCTGGATCCTTCCAGCTTGCTTGTACTCCTATTGGCAGGATTCTAGTGCTACAGTTTCCCAAACCTGTTCTTCTACTAGTTCTCCTACTGGGCAAGATTTTCCATTCCTGCTGGTTTTCCCGTTGGGTGAGATTTTTCAATCCTATTTTTTTGTTGGTTTTTCTGCTAGGCGAGATGGGATTTCCCGCTAGGTGAGATTGTCAAATATTTTGGTTTTTCTGCTAGGCAGGATTTTTCAATCCCATTTTTTTACTAGTTTTCCTGTTGGGTGGGATGGGATTTCCCACTGGGCGGGATTTTCAAATCTTCTAGTTTTCTCGCTGGGTGGGATTTCCAATCTGGTGGTTTTCAGCTACTTCTCGTTGGGCGGGATTTTCAAATTCATCATCCTGCATGTTTTCTCGTTAGGCAAGATTTTTCAAAACTAGTGGTTTCCTCGTTGGGCAGGATTTTTCAAAATTGGTGGTTTCCTACTAGGCAAGATTTTCCAATCTACTGGTTTTCCCACTAGGCAGGATTTCCAACCTAGTGGTTTTCGGATGCTTCCTGCTAGGTGGGATTTTTCAAAACTTGTGGTTTCCCGCTGGGCAGGATTTCCAACCTAGTGGTTTTCGGCTGCTTCCTACTGGGCGGGATTTTTTAGAATTGGTGGTTTCCCACTGGGAAGGATTTTTCATAATTGGTGGTTTCCTGCTAGGTGAGATTTTTCAAAATTATATTTTCCCACTGGGTGGTTTTTTCCAAACTGTCTATTTTTTTTTGGGTGGGATTATTCAAATTTATTTTTCTTGACCTTTGGTTTGGTCGGTTGACCTATTGTAAAAAGGTTTTGGGGTCCTTTGAAAACCCACTTTTAATATAATTTTTACCTACCAAAAAAAAATATAAGTTGAAATGAAATTGAAATTTACTAAAATTATTTGAAATGCATATGACATGTAATTTGATAAAAATCAAATCAGACTTTAGAGAAATTAAATAAAATGTTACAAATAATAATTATAGGGTGGTAGATGTAAATAATGTGTTGTCTCAAAAATCTCTCAGTAAGGCCCCCCATTCATTTTTGTGGGGGTTCATGCAATAGTAGAGAAGAGGTTCATGGAATGGAGATAACGATTCATGGTTACAACATGTGTGATTTTTTTTATGCATGGGTAATTATGTCGATGATATTGAAATAATTTGGATATGTGCATTGCCTGTAATGTACCATTGTTGTGTACAACCATGAACAATGGAAATCACAATTGATCCAGATTTGTGTGTGCATGTGTGTACAATAGAATATTTCTTTGATAATAATGTTATCTATGGAAATTGATTGCTATTATATGTATTATTACTTTAAGATTCATAGGAGAATGACATAACTAAAAAATTGTATAATCTAGAATAAACTATTATAGTAAACGTATAGTAAGGATATATCAAGAGCAATTGATAATTATGATCATATGATAGTAATTTCCATGCAATTAGTACTTTTTTAAGAGAAATGCAAGATTAGGTGACAATGATATGAATAATTATTTACATATAGTAGTGAGGGTTTAGGAACAGTGTAATGGGTTATGAAATCGTACAATCAACCATTTATCCTCCAATGTTGCATGATTTCACATATTGAACACTTTGGTTGAAGTAGACTACTTTCTAATTGAACAATTATAGTGAACAACTATTGAGATTAATGGATTGCCAACTAAACATTTTCACCATACTGAATTATTGGTAACCATATAGTTAAGTATCGTTGTACGTTTATAACCATACAATCATACTTTGTACAATTTGTAAACGTACAATTGCATATTGTACATTGTGTGGAGTTTTATGATTTGGATTGTGCAACCATACAATTGCTATTGTTGCATACCAACAATGAATCGTGAACGTTAAATATATCATCACACCCCCTCATCGGGAATATTGACATAGGTACCACAAAAGTAAGCTCTAGAATGAGTGGTTTAATAATGCAAGGTGAATATTGAATTTAATTGAAGAGAGTCACATTGCTCGAGGACATCACATTTTGAAGGAATTGTTTTCACACAACATTAGTTAAAAGCCAACAAAATTAATAAAATAGAGTGCAACTTAGAATAAAGGTATTTACTTTATCTATTTGTGCATGCTATGTTTTTTAATTGGAGATAGAAATTTGGAAGGAAACACATTCAGTGAAGGATAAATTGAGGAGATAATATAATAAGAGTGGAAAGTGATTATTAGTTGCATTAAAGAAATACATGTGATAAGAGTGAAAAAGCATCAAGTTGAACAAAAATTGCACCATTGTGAAAGAGCCAAGTGAAAAAAGAGAAGTTGCATTCAAAGGTGAACATTCAATTCCAAGGATGTTGCAGATGAAACACCCACTTTGTAACGCTTAACCATTTCAAGAATACATGGTTTCTAGCAAGTATATGTGGTACTACATCATTCATTCCATCAAATAAATGGTTGGCACCCTAACATAAAATGCGTGTTAATATTTTTTTGTGGGCAATTAAGATTTTTCTCAGTTTTTTTAAGAGCACATATATTTTTATTTTAATATTAAAGCTTATTGTTTTGAAAGATTTATTTGGGTTACAAAAATAAATAGAATTATTTTATCCGACAGAATCAGTGAATAATATTTTTTGATTTATTTGGATGTTACAAAAAAAATGAATAAGTTGTGATAAAAAAAAGAAAATTTCACTGCAATTTCAAAGGCATTGAATATTTCACATAAACTATTTACATAAATATTTTGTTGGTGAACTAAAAATTAATTTATGTGTGGATGATTGAGATGTCACAGTTGTAGTAGATATAATACATTAAAACCGTACATATAAGGAAGCCAAAACAAGCAGATACAACGACCAAAGAGAGAAACAACTATAAAAATAACATCGAATCAAATGGGGATGTGACAACTGAAAATAGATAATTTTTCAACATGTAGGGTAAAAACTGCAGATGCACTAGCTGTTACTGAAGCACAAACCAAGGTAGAGAGAGAAACAACTATAATTATAACAACGAAGTAGATAATTTTTCAACCTACAAGGTAGAAATTATTGATGCACTAGTCGTTACTAAAGTACAAGCCAAGGTAAACCTGCAAGGTAGAAGCAGAAGAAAATATAGAGATTCATGGTGGGCCTGTCACGAGCTATAGTGGAAAACCATGTTTAGACAATATAGAAATATTTTGCTAATTTTTTTTTGTAGTTAATTTTCCATTGTGGTGTGACAAGATAAGGAATTTAACCTTGTTTTGGGTATTAATTCTTAAGCATGAAGCAGAGATATATTAGGCTGGAGTTATATCCATACAGTGGACATATATTTGTTGGAAGTCCAAGATATATTCAGCTGGATAGAGATATTTCGATGTTATAAAATATGCAGGTATTCTTTTTAACCAAAGATTAGTTAAGATAAAAAATATTACATTATTCTTTATTTAAAGGAATTAAAGAGAATAAGAAAAAAAATTGAGGGAAATATACATTTAAAAAGAAAATTAGGGAGTCATAAGGATTTTTTTTTTTTTTGAAATTTTAATATTTAAATTTACGTAATAAAACTTTAGAAAAGTTTGAAGAAATAAGGTTTTCTACTATAGTTTAAATTAATATATATTTTTAAGAATAATTTGAAAAACTTATATTAAAACAAATATCATTTACAAGTTGGGATGATACTTCTGCCAACCTTAGTCAAAGAGAACACATGTTTATAATAGTAAAAGAAAATTTGCATTGGAGCCAAATCTCCTAAACCATATTTCTACAATGGTTTTTTACCTATTTACAACTGTAAAATGAGATATACATTAGAGCCAAATCTCCTAAACCATATTTCTACAATGGTTGTCCAAATTAGCTAAATACTAGATTTGCTCACCAACCTGTCTAATCGTCTCATCCTCAATAACCATGTCACTATGCCACTGAGCTTCTACCTCCTTCTCAATACCCATCTTAGCCAGGAATTCTACCACTTTATTTAGATCTCTACTCACATAAACTGGAATCACATCATCCAATTTCCTCCACAATTCCTTAATTTGCGTGACAAGAATCATCAACCTCCATGTCTTCAAAGCATAGTTCCTCATCCTGTCCAAAGCTCCTACCATAATTTGAGAATATGATTCTAGTATTATCCTCATGTAAACTTATTTTACTACCCACATAGAAGCATATGGTCCTTCCCAGGCCTTGCAGTTCCCAATAGAGCATTTTCCCAACATGATTCCTGCAAACCACTCCAATTCCAACTCTATTTGGATTACCTTTTGCAGCTCCAATAGTATTAGTTTTAATCCATCCTTCTATGGGTTGTTTCTAGATAGCTTTTTCCTACCCCTATTGCACTTCAAATTCCCTCTCCATTGTCCCTATAATATTCTAAGTTTCCTCTGTAGTATAAACTGCCACAATTTCTATGACTTTTCTCCAAATGACCTGCCAAACTCCATCTAAAGATGAAAAGGTTTCTCTATAACTTTGGCCATTTATTTCCAACCACACTTGCCACCAAATGAATTTTAATCCAAGCTCCCAACCGATACAAAGATCTTTAGATTTAAATCTACCCCTCTTCCATATTTCTCAAATATTAGTCCGATTTAAATCACCATTAACTCAAATTTTATAAGATAAAAACCATCTCTCCCAGATCTGGTATGTGAATGGTCACTCAAACATCAAGTGATCAGATGTTTCCTCACTCTTGTAGCATAAAACACATTGATATGGATCAATGATTCCCCTACGTTTGATATTATCAAAACTAAGAATTTCATTATGCATGAACTGCTAGGCAAAAAAAATTCCTTTTGATCAACCCTTGGACTGTAAAATATTTCTCCAATCCTCAACCTGATATGCATGAGGAGGAGCCTCTGGAAGGATCTTATCATATCCATCCTTCACTATGTAGACACCAAGGCTCCCATATCCCCAAGCTAATTCATCCTCCTCATCTCTACCTATGAGAAATATTTTTGCCAAGATTTTAGTCATGATGGATGTCAATTTTGGAGGGATTGAAATTGACCACTCATCCAACTTCTTAAACTACTTAAACTTATAATCCCCCCACTGACTAGTATTGAAATAACTTTAATTTGGATCCAACTCCTAGTTTCCATGGCTGTTTTTAGTGGTTGCAGTTTTGGAAATTCAACAATGATAGGTGGGTATTGATCCCATGAATCTGTCCAAAATCATGCCTTCTCCTCTCTCCCCACTTTCCAAAATAATCCATATTTCACTACCTGAGATCCTAACTTTAGATTCTACCACACTAAGGACCCATTACCATCCAAAAGGAAATGACCCACCTCATTTGGGTTTACCTGTCCCAAATATTTACTAGTTAGAACTCTACTAAATAAAGAAGTTGGTTGGGAAATCCACCTCCAGTAAATATTTCCAGCCAAAGCTTTATTATTTAACTTTAATCTCATAATTTTCAAACCTCCTTTTACCTTGGGTTGGTTTACTTTCTCCCAACCTACTAAAGCCCATTTCCTCTCTCCTTTTACTCCTCCCCATAAAAATTTTCTAGCCATCTTGTTTAACTCTTTCCATATGGTATGTGGGGCAACAAGGATAGAAATTTTATAAATTGGCATGGCCTGAATGACTAACTACAAAAAGGTTAATCTACCCCTATATCTTAACCATTTGTGAGAC